>VDFB02058242.1:122966801-123106229 GCA_007258455.2 Sequoia sempervirens
CATTCACTAGAAAGAACATCGCATTACTTAACCAAAGGACATAAATCATAAGTATATATCACATCAATAACGTATGATCCAATTACATAGTCATAAAGTAGTCAAGTTACATATACAAGTTACATTAAGTGAGATTATGAAAAATATTGTAACAACATCACAATAAGTTCTCACATATACATAAAGATTGTATACAATATAGATGAAGATCATAATACATCTGCCAACCTTATTCATGAGCACTCTCAGTGTCCAACTTCACGAATAATATAGAATCAGGAACCTATCGTAAGTACAATATTATCCAAGCACAACAACACCTGGAAGGAGACCCAATGGAGGAAAAAGCATGTTCCTCCCAACCACGTTGTACCTAAAGGTCGACCCCTCCTGCTAGGAGATAATATTAGGTCCACAAAGATAAACAAACATGAAGATAGAACATTAACAACACATGGCTTGACATACATGTTAAGACATAACAATATCCATACCATATCTTTACAAACAAAGCTCTGAGAGGAAACAACATACTAAAGAGGTAATTGTACTCAAGGTACCACATAACATGCATTAGGAAAAGATTGTCATCAAATAGTTTATTATAGGTTACCCTGGTGAATCTTCCTAGATTAGCGACCCTCATATCGAGTTACCCTAGCAATCTCTACCAATTCTCAGCCCCTAAACAAACTCATGTGGAATGAAACTACCTTTCGATAAGATAAAGTAGATGATCATGCCATTCCAAGCCATCTCAACCTACCCTTAATCTTTACAAGCACTAAGGTATTAGAGGATGCATACAAATTATCTGAATTATTTAGTGAACACTACCCCATCCCTAGTACATTTAATTAGGTTTTCGCTAAATTATAAACTCACGATAGGTTACCCTAGTTACCTCTTAGGGTTCTTGCCCCTATCAAAATCCACTCTTCCTAATAACACCACACATAATCAATTACAAAGGATAACCATCACGCACATTAAAAAAAACCAAGAATGAACACATCTCAATCATGACACAAAAAATTAACATTCAAAATACCACTGACGTAAAAAATTAACTGTGCATGGATAAATCCCAAATTAAATCATTGCAATTGAACATCAAAATACAAACATAATAATCTTTACAATACAAGTTTCCTTTCCTATCCTCTAGAATATTTAAAAGTCAAAAACACAAAATTACACTTTTTAATCATTAACAAATAAATATAAACAAGCACATAAATGCATATATTAATATCAATGATGTTTGTTAAAAGCATTGCACTCCTAAATTTATTAATCATCCTATTTAAATTCTAAATCTAGGCAAAATAAACAACCACTTAATTTGTTTTTAAATATATACATATTCATTTTTTCCTACATTTATCCTTACGAATTGAAATCAGATTCTTATACATTTAGAAGATCATGCTAAATAGTGAACCCCCTCCCCACTATATAAAGCATCGATTAAAGTTTCTATAATGAGTGACAAAGTTTAAATCCTCACAAAACCTATCTATCATTTACTAAAATAAATAGAGGAACATCGAATGGTAAACAATTAAGCTCAAATTCCAACCTAAAAAGCCATATTTATGGTGCTAATGAGAGAGGAAATTTTCATAAGAATACAATCATCAAGTCTTTATGAACTAAACTCACACTAAACTCACAAAAAGCTAGAGATTTAACAAGGGAACTTGACTTATTTGGAGAAAGCTATAGTGAAAAATGAGGTGCGAATCAAATCATAGGGTGGTGGCCTGAGTCATGGTTAAATATATACTTAAGGAATTCACTTGTAATAAGGTGATTTTTGAAGTGATTATCCTAAAGGTGAGTCTATAAGGAATATTTATTCTTATGCATTATTGACTCTAGCATGCCTGTTGTCTTGTTACACCTAAGTGTAGATATGTATGTCCATTATGTAGAATATGGTATTCATAGCTCAACAATGGATCTTAATTTAAATGCACCTACTGATAACTAAGAGTAGTGATTCCTTGAACTGACTAAGATAAACCTACTTTATAAGCCATGCATTCAACAATTTATACTTAATCGACATTGGAAGTTATCAAACAAAGTATACACATTTATACATTGGTTGAAGCAATAAGAAAACACAGTCAACAAGAGAAAGGAAATTCTTTATAAAAAAAATAATTTGTATGTTCGAGATGTTGGCTTAAAGCAGCTACATGCCAATTTTTAACTTAATACAATTCTCTTTTAATTTTAGGGATTCATAGCATGTCGACCATGAGTTACAAATGATAAAATCCCATGGTGATTTGAAGCAATGAAAATGGCTGAAGACTAACAATTCAAAGAGATGCAAACATGAAAACTAACTCTGAGATTTGGTTTTAGAAACATGGAAGATTACGAGCAATCCTTCAAGAAAAGCAATTAACAATTGTAAAAACAAATTTTAGTACAACTAGGTTTTTAAATAGCTTTCATTTCTCTAAAAAAATTCTTCAATTATTTCAACACTAATCAACAATAATTTTATTTCTAATTTTTTTGTAGAAGATACAACAAACGGATTCAACCACAAGAAGAACAGACACAATAATAACATTCAAAAACTACTATTCAAGAAAATGCAAAACAAAGAAGAGAACCTGGATTATATTCTTGAATCTAACATAGATTGATGCAAGAATCAGAAAATCCATAATTCTTTATTTTCTCAAAAGCAAAAAATCTTTGAATTCACTGTCTCCAAAAATTTTCAACCAAAACATAGAGAATAATTTTTTTCCCCAAAAACCAAAATTCTCGTGAAAGTTTTCTTTCCCCCGAGAAACAAAATAAATTGCCATTCACAACTTTTTCATAACCAAAGATTTTAATTCATTTTCAAATAACTCATAAATCACAAATCTGAACTAACTATTAGCATGCAAATTAAGTTTTATCAAACAGTTCTAACTAACAAATATCCAAGATATCACTTTCTAACTAAAAATCAAGATTTTAGATATTTAGCTATAATCTATTGAAAACAAACTCTTTAAAATATCTACTTTTCATTCATTTAATTTTGCACATTAAAATAAAAAATTATATTTAAATAAATATCATGTTTAATTTAATTTAATAAATCAAACCATAAACACAATCATTTTAATTTAATATTTAAATAAAATTACATTAAATCAAATAAATAAATTAATAAACCATTTAACTAATTAATGAATTTCCAATCAATACGTGAACATGAACAACACAACGGAATCAAATGACAAGACAATGACGAGTGACAGCATAGATAATCGTGCTATAAGGGAACGATGGCCAAAGGACCTGACATTATCTCTAAAACAACATGTTTCCATTGGTTCATGGCACACTAAAACTTGACAAAGTAGGTAGAGTCGATGCCCAATACCTGCAAACTGCTTCAAACAACACTATTTAAACATATCTGCATAAACCAACAATCACACCATGTAAGAGAGTCGTAGCATAGCAGGGTACTCACGAGTAATGCTACATTGTCTCCTCCACCAAGACTAACATACAGGACTACATCATAAACACACTAATGTTTTGAAACAACATAAAACTATAACCCACATAATGTTAATCATAAGATCACCGCACAAACATAATCAGATGATCAACAATGTCTCTACTGTATCACCAACAAAGTATAAAACCAGTATAGTATCAATGTCGTAACTGAAATAAAGTAGCATTATATAAAAAATAGTTAAAACAACTGTAGACACCTAAAAATGGTCTGGAGAATCTAATTAATTGAATACGACTTATTTGATTAATTAATCTTAAATTCTTCTACTTAGTAAATACATAGAAATATTTATTTATATTAAGTTCATTTATTAATTCTTCTATTTTTCTCTCCTAATTAAATAAACAAAATTAAAAAATTTGTTTTATTTAATTATTATCATTTTCATCATATTATTTCTCTCTTAATTAAATAAACAAAATTGAAAACTTTGTTTTATTTAATTATTATCATTATTTCTTCTATTTTAAAATTAAATACACAATTTAAATAATTTGTGTTATTTAAAATCACATTTCTTCTTAATTAAATAAAGATCGCTAAAAATCTTTATTTAATTATCATTCTCCTTTTAATTTAATAAAAAAACCCTATAGTTTGATTTATTAAATTATTTATTCCTCTTTTTGCTAAATTTAAATAATAAATTAAATTTATGCATTATTCACTCACCAATAAAATTAATTTCTCAAAATTCAAATTAATGGCACTGCCATTCACGGGAAAAGCTTCAGGGACAAACCTGCAAGAAATTCTCTCAACAACCTTCCACCCACCTTCCCTCTTATCTTGCCTGGTGTTTTCATGGGGAGAAACCATTCTCCATGATCAGCTCCTTCTTCTCATCCCATGCCTTTGGATTCTCCAGATAAAATCACAGCCCCTCATCCCATGTTCCTGTGCAATTGTGTTGCCGTGAAAGCTATAAATACAGCTCTTGGGCTACAGGAAAGGGATCCCAACTTATGCAATCTTACTCTGTAGGTTTTCCAGAGCATCCAACATTCATCCAGCATCTCCAGCATTCAACATTCAATCCAGCATCCATCCTGCATTTTAATCATGGCTATTTACAGTAGTTTCATTCTTAGAAGCTTTATTGTAGAATCATTCTAGTTGCATAGTTAACCATATTAGAATATAAATTAGTTCATTTCTCATTCTCTAAGTGTCATTTCAATAGTTTAATTAGCTTACAAACCTGAGAGCTAAGTAGATTAGAGAAATCTTTAGAGTTAGAGAGCAATATGATAGATTTCTCAAGCTTTTTAGTTTAAATTAGTTTAAATTCATTAAGTTTTAGATGCAATATCTTATTTAGAAGCGTAGATGCATTGTTTAGATTGTTTTCCCCCTTCTACCGCTTACAGATTGGCACCCACCATGGGGCAATACCCCATATTTTACTAAATTTTTGAAAATTATGTCCTACAGGTATCGGCATGAAAATTTTCGCGGGATCGTGAGTTTTTGCAGTGTGCTGAGTTACTATTTCAGTGCGCCGGGTTATTGTTACAGCGCGTCGGGTCACTGTTCCAGCGTGCAACGTCACTGTTCTAGCATGCCGGGTTTATACTTCAGCGCGCCGAGTCACTGTTTTAGGGTGCCACTGTATCATCTTCAAAATCATTTTTTTAATCTGGATCCGACGCATTCGCAGCCAGATTCTATTTCTGTCTACTTTCTTGGTTAAAATTTACCAATCCTAGGATAGAAACAGTTAAAATTTACCAATCCTAGGATAGAAACGGTTAAAATTTACTAATCCTAGGATAGAAATGGATAAAAATTTTACCAATCCTAGGATAGAAACGTCATACTTATTTTGTGGTTTTAAAATTGAACATCATGCTTATTATGGAGCAATATCTCCATATAGAGTAAATCACTTGTCTTTTGGGTTTTTAAAAGAACATCTTTGATGCGATTGGGTGATAGGTTTATGCTCTCCCCTTAACTGGGTGCATCAAAATACCAGACTCACCATTACTTTATGCATTTTTAAGCTTTCTTAAAACCTTTAGACAGGCCTGCCGTAGTGGGAAAAAGTACTCACCCTACGGGAACGACCTGAGTGGGGACAGCCAAAAGCCATGGCATTCCAACCCACTTTAAAATTTATGTGAATTTGGGGAAACCCTCTTTCAACGGAAGTGCGCAGGATAACCATCCCCAAAATCTTTGTTCTAAAGATTGGGAGGTCTCTCGAGGGAGTTTATCTATTTGCCGCTCCGAACGGAAACCCTATCTAAGAACCTAGAACTAGAAACACGCCTGTCAGTTTCTAAACATTGTAATACTCGGCGGTGCAGGGGCAAGGAAGAATCTACCCTCAAGCACTCAACATATAATTGCCAAGGACTGTTTGCTCAAGGGATCCGGTATCCACTTTTGTCACTCTGAGTACGCACTTGGAAAAGACAAAAACATGGGCGCCCTCTAGGGGTGACATGGCTGTGTGAGTCGACGCAATTCCAAGCTGTGGGTCGTTCGAGTATATAACAATGACCTTTTATCTCTAGGAGTGAGTCTGTTTGAAGTGTTTTATCTTGTTATCAAACTAGTGAAAATCAAGAAGAATCATTGATTCTTAAGAACATACACTATTTGTTTAGATTCTAGGGTTTTTAAGGACAACCATTCTATTCTTGATTGTTGTGTTTTCTCTCATTAAATTCTGATAAGATCATCACAAAAATTTTCAAAATCAAAACATTTGTGGAATTCTCATGATTCGAGATTGGGTATCCACCAAGTTTGTCAAGAAATCTCTTGCCAAACGAATCAGAAAACCAAAGAAAACACTTGCATACAAACAACTTCTAAGAAAGCAACGATTTCTATATCAAAGCAGGAAAGTTCTACTCCAACATAGGACTTTTATTCATAGGTATCACGATTTCTCTAGAGGTTATATGGACGATTATGCTGTAGCTCCCTTAGATTCACAAGCATTTTATCAAAGAAGAGCTCTTAGGCAACACCACAATCACAATCAAAGAATTCATCCAGAATACATTCCACAACCAGCCATACAATACGATACCAGACCAAGTGAGTTTCATAGAATAAGATAGTTTTTGTCTTAGCACCTCATGGTTCTGTTTTAGTGCATCAAGTCCCTGTTCTAGCACGCAGATCCTCTATTTTAGCGCTTTCAGTCACTGTTCCATCGCGCAGGATAATTGTTCCAGCGCATAGCTCCTCTGTTTTAGCATGCATAGTCTCTGTTTTAGCACTTTCGGTCACTGTTCTAGCACATAGCTCATCTATTTTAACACGTAGCTCATCTGTTCCAGCGTGCTGAGTCTCTGTTTTAGCGCGTTCAGTCTCTGTTCCAGCGCGTAGCTCCTTTGTTTTAGCATGCCATAAAGTCAGAAAAATAGAGAGTTAATAGGACATTTTGTCAGTTTACCCATATCGATAACAAGGTTTTCATTAGTTCAAAACATTTTTTTTTCACAGTCCAGAACACTTAAGTCACACAAAAGGAAAGCTTTACCCCTACACCTAGATCTTACAACATCTTGCATAGTGTCATTATCACCAAAATCTGAGATTTTCTGTCAAAGTTTCTCTATCAAGGATTTTATCATCCTTCCATCACAAAACTAGATAAGACTAAATCAGATTTTAAATCAACAACCTTGACACTTATCCAATCAAATCCAAGATCAAAGTCTAGAGTAAAACTTTAAACATTTGTATGCCTATTTTCACACGAGCAGCATATCAAAAACAACAAGAACAAGAAAATGAAACAATAGTAGCCATGGCTGAAGAAAACCCTTGGGGACGATATAGCAACACTGATCCTCTTATTAACTCACAAGAGAAAGAAATAACTGCAGAGGAAATCGAGAAAGTTCAACAAGACCCTCATTTCCATAAATTTATGGAAAATATGCTAGAGCAAGATATGGAAAAGTATCTTCTATTATTAGCTGACAAAGGTGCTAAACTTCCTAAAGACTTTGATGTCAATCAAATCAAGGAAACAACCACACCTAACTCAACTAGTATAGAAAATCCACAACAAATAGATGCTTTGACAAAACAAATCCAACAGTTAAAATTATAGTTCCAAAATATCCAACAAGGGCCAACAAAGAGATATTCATTACAAGACATTTGCCCTTATCCATTTGACTCAAGCATTAACATGATACCATTTCCAAGGTATTGTGAGTACCCAACATACAAAAAATACAATGGGAGAACTGAACTATTTGATCATGTACGGGAATTTCGAGCTATGAGCATAGAGTTCGCACACAAGGACTCTTACTTACTACGATTATTTCCAAGAAGCTTAGGAAACACTTGCATGGAGTGGTTTTCTAAATTAGAACCTGGGATTCAATCCTTTGAAGAACTAATCAATAGGTTCATAACACACTTCTCATTTAACATCCAACATGGGGTAACCTTAAAAGAACTTTACAACACCAAACAAGCAAAGGGTGAAAAGTTTATTTCCTTTCTCCAACGATGGAGAAGGCTATTTGCTAAATACCCTAGATCTATTCCTAAAGAGGAGAAGATAGAGATGTTCATTGATAACTTAGTAGATGACATGAATTACAGATTGGATTTACAATGTCCATCTACATTTGAACAAGTTATCGAAAAGGGGCTCAAAATTGAAGAGGCTCTAATCAAAAGAGGAACAATCAAACAATTCATTGAAGGTTCAAACAATAACCATTCCTCTAACAACAACAACGAAAAGCAAAGATTCTGGCAAAAGAACAAGAATACTGATACCATGATCGATACACACACTCCTAAACCAGTATTCACCTTGACACCCACCACTACAAACAAACAAAACAATGGTTTTAATGTCAAACAAAGTAGTGATCAAGGAAATAATCAAAATAGTGGAGAAACAAAAACCCAATCATTTCAACGACCCTCCAATAAACAAAAATTCACACCATTAGGGCAATCATTGGAATCGGTCCTCAAAGAGCTTTTAGATGAAAAACTCATTCAAGTACAAGAGGCTAGAAATTGGGACCCTCAAGTCAAACCATCATGGTGCAATGACTTACATTACTGTCACTATCATCAAAATAAAGGCCACATGACTGAATATTGTTGGCAATTAAAACATGCGGTACAAGACCTCATAGATCAAAAGAAAGTATTTGTAGAGGGACACCAAACAAACAAGGATCATACAATGTTCAAAAATCCTCTACCCAATTACCAGAAGGGAGAATCCTCTTCTACAAACACTAAAGGCAAGAATGTTGGTTATGTTTATGACACAACAATCCTTTGTTTTTCTACTGCCAAGGAGGATGAAGAGTTATACAATCAAATCAATCAGAACAACGACATTACATCTACCAATTTGGTACAACATATGGACAAATCTGAAAACCAAATCAATGTAGTCACACTCAAAGGGAAACAAGAGTACCAACCGGTTAATGCCACAACAAGGGCACAATCCAAAGTTATATTAAAAGGAGAATCAATATCATCCCCATCAGTGGATCCTCCCTCCAATCAATATAATCTCATCGATCAATTACAGAAAATACCGGCACAAATATCAATCTTGGAACTTTTGAAGATTTCCCCATCACACAAAGAGGTTCTTGAACAAGCTATTGTTTCAACTACGGTACCTAACAATCTAGATGTGTGTCAATTCCAAGCTATGGTGGGACATCTATCTGCACCTCATTGCCTTTCATTTTCTGAACATGATGATGTATCACTCACCCATCCGCATAATTCCGTTATTCACATTGAAGTCCTTATCCATAAACATCATGTAAAACGTGTCCTGATAGATGGAGGGGCTGGTTTAAATATTTGTACCTTAAAGCTGATTCATGCACTAGGATACTCAGATGAAGCCATTGATAAAAGAAGAAAAATCACAATCAAAGCATATGATGAGGAAGAAATATCCTCTAAAGGATTGATCATATTACCCATTCAAGTGGGACCTATTGTCCAAAAAGTGGTTTGCCAAGTCTTAGATAGGGAACTGACATTCCACATACTGTTGGGACGCCCTTGGATACATGATATGCAAGCAGTACCTTCTACCTATCATCAATGCCTGAAATTTCCCGTCAATGGACAGGAGGTAACAATCACAGCAGACTACAATGACACCCAAGCTTGTCATACATTGAAGACATCTCAGGATACATTCATACCTAACAACAAAGAAGTTAGCACATCCGATAGTGAGCCACAGCAGAGCTTCATATCAAAGTGGCTTCCAAAACAACAAAAATCACAAGAGATAAGGGTGGCACAATCTAACCCTTCAAATGTTGAAGAACAATTGGCTCCACTCTCACATCAATTCACCAAGGAAATACAAATAAGTGACAAAGGAATAAGTGAATATGGTGTTGGACACTCATTTCATCTATCACAAATGTTACCCTCCTTACAAACATATGGACAGCCATCTACAAACACCCACACTTCAGAACAATCTACAACAGCCTTAGATGGCAGATTCGTAAAAGCTGGGAGCTTAGATGAAGAATCAGAAGACAAGGTCATACTAAATTAGCTTTATAAGGATGAGGAAGCTTCCACTTCCACAAATAACATCATAGAGACAATTCAATATGGAAAGGGAAAAACTATTCTGGAGAAGATGGGATATTCAGGACAGGGACCTCTTGGATTAAGGAAACAAGGCATAACAGAACCAATCCAGCCTCTTGCACTCCAACATAAGGATAAAATAGGACTAGGATATGCAGCAGAGCAAGGATCTTTTGATCAAGGGAAACAAAAGTGTAACAGAACCAATCCAAGTCCTCGCAATTCAGCAAAATGGCAGAACTGGACTAGGATACATAGAAAAAGCAAGAGAAGAAATCACCAATAAAACTGTGGAGTGTATTCTTCAAATAAGAGATAACTCTAAAACTAATTCAAATGAGTATGAGTGGGACAACTTATCAGATGTTTCTTATGAAGATATTCAGATCGACATTATCAAAAAGTATACCCCCAAACACGAGGAGGGTCAAAGCTCAAGTTTTAATCCTATTATCTTTGAAACACAAAATTTTGATGACTCAAGTGAAGATGAATGGACATCAATTGAGATAAATGATGTGGAAGAAAATACCTTTGTAGGCCTCGACATAACCACTAACAATTTAGACGACATTTTCGTCCGAGCTTTCACAATCACTAACCTCAACCCATCTAATGATTCGTTGCCTTTACTACATCCCGAGCTTATCAAATGGGAACCCCAACACCCTATTGATCTCCCTGTTTTTGACAATGATTCTGCCATTATCAACTACCTTTGTTGTGAGGAATCTGATACTTGTTCTACCAATACTTCTTTTAACGATGCTTTTAGGCAGGAGGATGCCAATCCTTCTAGTTGCAAAAATATGAAATTAAAAAATGGATCTAATGGTGAAAACCATTCTATGGTAGTATTTGATCCTAAAATAGTAAAAACAAAGAACGCATCCAATGGTGAAAACCTCATTGAGGCATCAAAGGATGGAAGGTTTGACATCCTCCCGCAACATTACCATGAAAGCTCATCAGTGTTGATAGAACCCACACAGTCTATTAATATTGGCACAGCGGAGAAAGCAAGAATCCTACACCTGGCAGCTTCCATGATAGATACAGAAAAACCGGATTTTATCAAATTCTTTGAAGAACGATGCATCAATTTTGCTTGGTCATACTCTGACATGCCAGGCGTACACACATATCTCATTATGCATCACTTATCCTTACCAGCTGGCACTAAACCAGTAAAACAAAAGCTGAGAAAAATGCATCCACATGTTGCATTATTAGTCAAAAATGATTTGAAGAAACTACTAGATGCTAGATTTATCAGATCTATTGATTATGCGGAATGGATATCCAACATTGTACCTGTTTCAAAGCCAAATAACACCATTAGAATATGTACTGATTTCTGGGATTTAAATAAAGCATGTCCAAAGGATGATTTTCCTTTGCCAAACATAGACATGATTGTAGATCTAACAGCTGGCCATCAAATGTTATCACTCATGGATGGATTTTCAGGATACAATCAAATCAAGATAGCTCCCGAAGACTAAGAAAAGACAGCATTTACTTGTCCATTGGGCACCTTTTGCTGGAACGTCATGCCTTTTGGGTTAAAGAATGCAGGAGCTACATACCAACGAGCTATGACAACAATCTTCCACAACATGATGCACACCTTCATGGAGGACTATGTGGACGACATCTTAGCCAAATCTTACACCAGAGAAGGACATCTAGAGATACTGGCCAAAATATTTGATAGGTTGGAAAAATTCAAAGTCAGATTAAATCCTAAGAAATGTGCCTTTGGGGTAACATCAGCAAAAATCCTTGGATACATAGTTTCTACAAAATGAATTGAAGTAGATCTAGCAAAAGTTAAGGCCATTATGGAAATGCCACCTCCTAAGAATATCAGTACATTAAGATCTCTACAAGGCCGACTACAGTCCATCAGAAGATTCATCTCTCAATTAGCAGATCGGTGCCATCCATTCAACCATCTTTTGCATAAAAATGTGTCTTTTAAATGGGATGAATAGTGTGAGAACACTTTCAATCAAATTAAGCATTATTTGATGACACAACCAATCTTGGTACCACCCACTGAAGACAAGCCATTGTTGCTATATATTGCAACAACGAATATTTCTTTAGGAGCCTTGCTAGCACAAGAGGATAGGGAAGGAAAGGAGCAGGCTATATACTATATCAGCAGGACACTCAATGGACATGAAGTAAACTACACCTTCATTGAAAAATCATGCTTAGCAGTAGTATTTGCAACACAAAAATTACGACACTATATACTCACTCACACTATCAAGCTCGTTGCAAAAATTGATCCTCTCAAGTATTTACTGAGCAAAACAGCTTTAATAGGAAGGTTGGCAAAGTGGGTCATGCTCCTCAGTGAGTTTGATATTCAGTATGTTGAAAGGTGAGCTATCAAAGGACAAGTCATCGCCGATCAATTAGCAGAAGCTCCACTATCAGACAGTCATCCTATGACCATGGAATTTCCCGATGTAGATATCCTCAACATTACAACACAACCATGGCAACTCTACTTTGATGGATCCTACACACAACATGGATCAAGGGCAGGAATTCTATTTGTCACACCTCTTGGGTACACATTTCCATGATCTTACAGGCTTACTTTCCATTGCACTAACAATGTGGCAGAATATGAAGCTTTGATCCTTGGAATTAAAGTGGCTATTGACTGGAAAATCATAGAACTACAGGTGTATGGAGACTCCCAGTTAATCATCTACCAAGTCAACAATGATTACCAAACTAAGGATGACACAGTGATTTTATATAAGAGGTTGGTAGATGACCTAAGAAAATACTTCATAGAAATCAAATTTGAGCAGATACCAAGATCAGAGAACAAAGCAGCAGATGCCATGGCCACAATAGCATCTCTTCTACAAATGCCTGAAACGCAAGAGCGTTATCAATTTATTGTAGAACAAGTATCAAATCCTGCATACGCAAATCCAAAATCCCAAACCATAAGCCTTTTGGATAGTGCCCAATCTTCCATTTATGGAGACATTTATACTTATCTGAAAGATAATATCTTATCGCCAGATCTTTCTCGCAACCAAAAGTGCAACTTCATACGCCAATCCGCCAAACATACCATTATTACTGACACCCTTTACCATCGAGGCCTAGATGGTACTCTTTTACGTTGTTTAGAACATGACAAGTCCGCTTCCGCTTTACACGAGGTCCATGAAGGAATTTGTGGTACACATTCAAGTGGATTATCTTTAGCCAAGAAACTCCTTCGTTTGGGGTATTACTGGCCACACATGGAGCAAGAATCTTATCAGTTTGTTAAAAGATGTTCAAAATGCCAGATCCATGGCAATCTTATACATGCACTAGCACAGGAGCTACATCCATTTGCAACTACATGGCCTTTCTGTCAGTGGGGATTAGACCTGGTGGGGAAAATTAACCCATCTTCATCTAATGGACACAAGTTCATTATCACAGCAACTGAATATTTTACAAAATGGGTGGAGGCAGTTCCCTTAACCACAATCACTGGGAAGCAAATATCATCTTTCATACTTAATTATCTCATTTGTAGATATGGGATACCCCAGTCAATCATCACGGATAATGGCAGACCTTTCAAGAACCAAGACGTCCAAGAACGGTGTGAAAAGTTTCACATCCAACATCGCTTTTCAACCCCATATTACCCTCAAGGTAATGGACAGGCAGAAGCTTCCAACAAAACAATCCTAAAGATTCTCAAGAAAACTGTCTTGGTTCTTGAAAGGTCTGCCATTATTCGTGATGATTGACTGGGGTATCCCATATCGACAAATGAGATAATTAAGTATGAAAGATGATATTTGCTTCCCAGTGATTGTGGTTAAGGGAACTGCCTCCACCCATTTTGTAAAATATTCGGTTGCTGTGATAATGAACTTGTGTCCATTAGATGAAGATGGGTTAATTTTCCCCACCAGGTCTAATCCCCACTGACAGAAAGGCCATGTAGTTGCAACTGGATGTAGCTCCTGTGCTGGTGCATGTATAAGATTGACATGGATCTGGAATTTTAAACATCTTTTGACAAACTGATAAGATTCTTGCTCCATGTGTGGCCAGTAATACCCCAAACGAAGGAGTTTCTTGGCTAAAGATAATCCACTTGAATGTGTACCACAAATTCCTTCATGGACCTCGTGTAAAGCGGAAGCAGATTCATCATGTTCTAAACAACGTAAAAGAGTACCATCTAGGCCTCGACGGTAAAGGGTGTCAGCAATAATGGTATGTTTGGCGGATTGGCGTACGAAGTTGTGCTTTTGGTTGCGAGAAAGATCTAGCAGTAAGATATTATCTTTCAGATAAGTATAAATGTCTCCATAAATGGAAGATTGGGCACTATGCAAAAGGCTTATGGTTTAGGATTTGGGATTTGCGTATGCAGGATTTGATACTTGTTCTACAATAAATCGATAATGATCTTGTGTTTCAGGAATTTGTAGAAGAGATTCTATTGTGGCCATGGCATCTGCTGCTTTGTTCTCTGATCTTGGTATCTGCTCAAATTTTATTTCTATGAAGTATTTTCTTAGGTCATCTACCAACCTCTTGTATAAAATCAGTGTGTCATCCTTAGTTTGGTAATCATTCTTGACTTGGTAGATGATTAACTGGGAGTCTCCATACACCTGTAGTTCTGTGATTTTCCAGTCAATAGCCACTTTAATTCCAAGGATCAAAGCTTCATATTCTGCCACATTGTTAGTGCAACAGAAAGTAAGCCTGTAAGATCGTGGAATTGTGTGCCCAAGAGGTGTGACAAATATAATTCCTGCCCCTGATCCATGTTGTGTGTAGGATCCATCAAAGTAGAGTTTCCATGGTTGTGTTGTAACGTTGAGGATATCTACATTGGGAAATTCCATGGTCATAGGATGACTGTCTGATAATGGAGCTTCTGCTAATTGATCGGCGATGACTTGTCCTTTGATAGCTCGCCTTTCAACATATTGAATATCAAACTCACTGAGGAGCATGACCCACTTTTCCAACCTTCCTAGTAAAGCTGCTTTGCTCAGTAAATACTTGAGAGGATCAATTTTTTCAATGAGCTTGATAGTGTGAGTGAGCATATAGTGTCACAATTTTTGTGTTGCAAATACTACTGCTAACATGATTTTTCAATGAAGGTGTAGTTTACTTCATGTCCATTGAGTGTCCTGCTGATATAGTATATAGCCTGTTCCTTTCCTTCCCTATCCTCTTGTGCTAGAAATGCTCCTAAAGAAATATCCGTTGTTGCGATATATAGCAACAATGGCTTGTCTTCAGTGGTTGGTACCAAGATTGGTGGTGTCATCAAATAATGCTTAATTTGATTGAAAGTGTTCTCGCACTATTCATCCCATTTAAAAGACACATTTTTATGCAAAAGATGGTTGAATGGATGGCACCAATCTGCTAGTTGAGAGATGAATCTTCTGATGGACTGTAGTCGGCCTTGTAGAGATCTTAATGTACTGATATTCTTAGGAGGTGGCATTTCCATAATGGCCTTAACTTTTGCTGGATCTACTTCAATTCCTTTTGTAGAAACTATGTATCCAAGGAGTTTTGCTGATGTTACTCCAAAGGCACATTTCTTAGGATTTAATCTGACTTTGAATTTTTCCAACCTGTCAAATATTTTGGCCAGTATCTCTAGATGTCCTTCTCTGGTGTAAGATTTGGCTAAGATGTCATCCACATAGTCCTCCATGAAGGTGTGCATCATGTCGTGGAAGATTGTTGTCATAGCTCGTTGGTATGTAGCTCCTGCATTCTTTAACCCAAAAGGCATGACATTCCAGCAAAAGGTGCCCCATGGACATGTAAATGCTGTCTTTTATTGGTCTTCAGGAGCTATCTTGATTTGATTGTATCCTCAAAATCCATCCATGAGTGATAACATTTGATGGCCAACTGTTAGATCTACAATCATGTCTATGTTTGGCAAAGGAAAATCATCCTTTGGACATGCTTTATTTAAATCCCAAAAATTAGTACATATTCTAATGGTGTTATCTAGCTTTGAAACAGGTACAATGTTGGATATCCATTCCGCATAATCAATAGATCTGATAAATCAAGCATCTAGTAGTTTCTTCAAATCATTTTTGACTAATAATGCAACATGTGGATGCATTTTTCTCAGCTTTTGTTTTACTAGTTTAGTGCCATCTGGTAAGGATAAGTGATGCATAATGAGATCTGTGTCTAATCCTGGCATGTCAGAGTATGACCAAGCAAAATTGATGCATCGTTCTTCAAAGAATTTGATAAAATCTGGCTTTTCTGTATCTGTCATGGAAGCTGCCAGGTGTAGGATTCTTGCTTTCTCCGATGTGCCAATATTAATAGATTGTGTGGGTTCTATCAACACTGATGATCTTTCATGGTAATGTTGTGGGAGGATGTCAAACCTTCCATCCTTTGATGCCTCAATGAGGTTTTCACCATTGGATGTGTTTTTTGTTTTTACTATTTTAGGATCAAATACTACCATAGAATGATTTTCACCATTAGATTCATTTTTTAATTTCATATTTTTCCAACTGGAAGGCTTGGTATCCTCCTACCTAAAAGCATCGTTAAAAGAAGTATTGGTAGAACAAGTATCAGATTCCTCACAGCAAAGGTAGTTGATAATGGCAGAATCATTGTCAAAAATAGGGAGATCAATAGGGTGTTGGGGTTCCCATTTGATAAGCTCGGGATGTAGTAAAGGCAACGAATCATTAGATGGGTTGAGGTTAGCGATTGTGAAAGCTCAAACGGAAATGTCGTCTAAATTTTTATTGGTTATGTCGAGGCCTACAAAGGTATTTTCTTCCACATCATTTATCTCAATTGATGTCCGTTCATCTTCACTTGAGTCATCAAAATTTTGTGTTTCAAAGACAATAGGATTAAAACTTGAGCTTTGACCCTCCTCATGTTTGGGGGTATACCTTTTGATAATGTCGGTCTTAATATCTTCATAAGAAACATTTGATAAGTTGTCCCACTCATACTCAATTGAATCAGTTTCAGAGTTATCTCTTATTTGAAGAATACGCTCCACAGTTTTATTGGTGATTTTTGCTCTTGCTTTTTCTATGTATCCTAGTCCAGTTCTGCCATTTTGCTGAATTGCGAGGACTTGGATTGGTTCTATTACACTTTGTTTCCCTTGATCAAGAGATCCTTGTTCTGCTGCATATCCTAGTCCCGTTTTATCCTTATGTTGGAGTGCAAGAGGCTGGATTGGTTCTGTTATGCCTTGTTTCCTTAATCCAAGAGGTCCCTGTCCTGAATATCCCATCTTCTCCAGAATAGTTTTTCCCTTTCCATATTGACTTGTCTGTATGATGTTATTTGTGGAAGTGGAAGCTTCCTCATCCTTATAAAGCCAAATTAGTATGACCTTGTCTTCTGATTCTTCATCTAAGCTCCCAGCTTTTATGAATCTGCCATCTAAGGCTGTTGTAGATTGTTCTGAAGTGTGGGTGTTTGTAGATGGCTGTCCATATGTTTGTAAGGAGGGTAACATTTGTGATAGATGAAATGAGTGTCCAACACCATATTCACTTATTCCTTTGTCACTTATTTGTATTTCCTTGGTGAATTGATGTGAGAGTGGAGCCAATTGTTCTTCAACATTTCAAGGGTTAGATTGTGCCACCCTTATCTCTTGTGATTTTTGTTGTTTTGGAAGCCACTTTGATATGAAGCTCTGATGTGGCTCACTATCTGATGTGCTAACTTCTCTGTTGTTAGGTATGAATGTATCCTGAGATGTCTTCAATGTATGACAAGCTTGGGTGTCATTGTAGTCTGTTGTGATTGTTACCTCCTGTCCATTGACGGGAAATTTCAGGCATTGATGATAGGTAGAAGGTACTGCTTGCATATCATGTATCCAAGGGCATCCCAACAGTATGTTGTATGTGAGTTCCCCATCTAAGAATTGGCAAACCACTTTTTGGACAATAGGTCCCACTTGAATGGGTAATATGATCAATCCTTTAGAGGATCTTTCTTCCTCATCATATGCTTTGATTGTGATTTTTCTTCTTGTATCAATGGATTCATCTGAGTATCCTAGTGCACGAATCAGCTTTAAGGTACAAATATTTAAACCAGCCCCTCCATCTATCAGGACACGTTTTACACGATGTTTATGGATAAGGACTTCAATGTGAAGGGTAGAATTATGCGGATGGGTTAGTGATACATCATCATGTTCGGAAAATGAAAGGCAATGAGGTGCAAATAGATGTCCCACCATAGCTTGGAATTGACACACATCCAGATTATTAGGTACCATAGTTGATACAAGAGCTTGTTCAAGAACCTCTTTGTGTGATGGGGAAATCTTCAAAAGTTCCAAGATTGATATTTGTGCCGGTATTTTCTGCAATTGATCGATGAGATTATATTGATTGGAGGGAGGATCCACTGATGGGGATGATATTGATGCTCCTTTCAATAAACTTTGGATTGTGCCCTTGTTGTGGCATTAACTGGTTGGTACTCTTGTTTCGCTTTGAGTGTGAATACATTGATTTGATTTTCAGATTTGTCCATATGTTGTACCAAATTGGTAGATGTAATGTCGTTGTTCTGATTGATTTGATTGTATAACTATTCATCCTCCTTGGCAGTAGAAAAACAAAGGATTGTTGTGTCATAAACATAACCAACATTCTTGCCTTTAGTGTTTGCAGAAGAGGATTCTCCCTTCTGGTAATTGGGTAGAGGATTTTTGAACGTTGCATGATCCTTGTTTGTTTGGTGTCCCTCTACAAATACTTTCTTTTGATCTATGAGGTCTTGTACTGCATGTTTTAATTGCCAACAATTTTCAGTCATGTGGCCTTTATTTTGATGATAGTGACAGTAATGTAAGTCATTCCACCATGATGGTTTGACTTGAGGGTCCCAATTTCTAGCCTCTTGTACTTGAATGAGTTTTTCGTCTAAAAGCTCTTTAAGGAACGATTCCAATGATTGCCCTAACAGTGTGAATTTTCGTTTATTGGAGGGTCATTGAAATGATTGGGTTTTTGTTTCTCCATTGTTTTGATTATTTCCTTGATCACTACTTTGTTTGACATTAAAACCATTGTTTTGTTTGTTTGTAGTGGTGGGTGTCAAGGTGAATACTGGTTTAGGTGTGTGTGTATCGATCATGGTATCAGTATTCTTGTTCTTTTGCCAGAATCTTGGCTTTTCGTTGTTGTTGTTAGAGGAATGGTTATTGTTTGAACCTTCAATGAAGTGTTTGATTGTTCCTCTTTTGATTAGAGCCTCTTCAATTTTGAGCCCCTTTTCGATAACTTGTTCAAATGTAGATGGACATTGTAAATCCAATCTGTAATTCATGTCATCTACTAAGTTATCAATGAACATCTCTATCTTCTCCTCTTTAGGAATAGATCTAGGGTATTTAGCAAATAGCCTTCTCCATTGTTGGAGAAAGGAAAGAAACTTTTCACCCTTTGCTTGTTTGGTGTTGTAAAGTTCTTTTAAGGTTACCCCATGTTGGATGTTGAATGAGAAATGTGTTATGAACCTATTGATTAGTTCTTCAAAGGATTGAATCCCAGGTTCTAATTTAGAAAACCACTCCATGCAAGTGTTTCCTAAGCTTCTTGGAAATAATCGTAGTAAGAGTCCTCGTGTGCGAACTCTATGCTCATAGCTCAAAATTCCCGTACGTGATCAAACGGATCAGTTCTCCCATTGTATTTGTTGTATGTTGGGTACTCACAATACCTTGGAAATGGTATCATGTTAATGCTTGAGTCAAATGGATAAGGGCAAATGTCTTGTAATGAATATCTCTTTGTTGGCCCTTGTTGGATATTTTGGAACTGTAATTGTAACTGTTGGATTTGTTTTGTCAAAGCATCTATTTGATGTGGATTTTCTATACTAGTTGAGTTAGGTGTGGTTGTTTCCTTGAGTTGATTGACATCAAAGTCTTTAGGAAGTTTAGCACCTTTGTCAGCTAATAATAGAAGATACTTTTCCATATCTTGCTCTAGCATCTTTTCCATAAATTTATGGAAATGAGGGTCTTGTTGAACTTTCTCGATTTCCTCTGCAGTTATTTCTTTCTCTTGTGAGTTAATAAGAGGATCAGTGTTGCTATATCATCCCCAAGGGTTTTCTTCATCCATGGCTGCTATTCTTTCATTTTCTTGTTCTTGTTGTTTTTGATATGCTGCTCGTGTGAAAATAGGTATACAAATGTTTAAAGTTTTACTCTAGACTTTGATCTTGGATTTGATTGGATAAGTATCAAGGTTGTTGATTTAAAATATGATTTAGTCTTATCTAGTTTCGTGATGGAAGGATGATAAACTCCTTGATAGGGAAACTTTGACAGAAAATCTAAGATTTTGGTGATAATGACACTATGCAAGATGTTGTAAGATCTAGGTGTAGGGGTAAAGCTTTCCTTTTGTGTGACTTAAGTGTTTTGGACTGTGAAAAAAAAATGTTCTGAACTGATTAAAACCTTATTATCGATATGGGTAAACTAACAAAATGTCCTATTAACTCTCTATTTTTCTGACTTTATGGCGTGCTAAAACAGAGGAGCTACGCGCTAGAAAAAAGACTGAACTCGCTAAAACAGAGACTCGACACTCTGGAACAGATGAGCTACACGCTGGAATAGTGACTGAAAGCGCTAAAATAGAGACTCTGCGCACTAAAACAGAGGAGCTACGTGCTGGAACAATTATCTCGTGCACTGGAACAGTGATCGAAAGTGCTAAAATAGAGACTGTGCGCGCTAAAACAGAGGAGCTATGCGCTGGGACAATTATCCTGCGTGCTAGAATAGTGACCAAAAGCGCTAAAACAAAGACTCTGCGTGCTAAAACAGAGGAGCTGGGTGCTAGAATAGGGACTTGACGTGCTAAAATAGAACCATAAGGTGCTAAGACATAAACTATCTTATTCTTTGAAACTCACTTGGTCTGGTATCGTATTGTATGGCTGGTTGTGGAATTTATTATGGACGAATTCTTTGACTGTGATTGTGGTGTTGCCTAAGAGCTCTTCTTTGATAAAATACTTGTGAATCTAAGGGAGCTACAACATAATCGTCCGTATAACCTCTAGAGAAATTGTGATACCTAAAAATTCCTATGTTGGAGTAGAACTTTCCTGCTTTGATATAGAAATCGTTGCTTTCTTAGAAGTTGTTTGTATGCAAGTGTTTTCTTTGGTTTTTTGATTCGTTTGGCAAGAGATTTCTTGACAAACTTGGTGGATACCCAATCTCGAATCATTAGAATTCCACAAATTTTTTTATTTTGAAGATTTTTGTGATGATCTTATTTGAATTTAATGAGAGAAAACACAGCAATCAAGAATAGAATGGTTGTCCTTAAAAACCCTAGAATCTAAACAAATAGTGTATGTTCTTAAGAATCAATGATTCTTCTTGATTTTCACTGGTTTGATAACAAGATAAAACACTTCAGACAGACTCACTCGTAGAGATAAAAGGTCATTGTTATATACTCGAATGGCCCACAGCTTGGAATTGCGTCGACTCACACAGCCATGTCACCCCCTAGAGGGCGCCCGTGTTTTTGTCTTTTCCAGGTGCGTACATAGAGTGACGGAAGTGGATACCGGATCCCCTGAGCAAATAGTCCTTGGAAATTATATGGTGAGTGCTTGAGGGTAGATTCTTCCCCGCCCCTGCACCGCCGAGTATTACAATGTTTAGAAACTAACAGGCGTGTTTCTAGTTCTAGGTTCTTAGATAGGGTTTCCGTTCGGAGCGACAAATGGATAAACTCCCTTGAGAGACCTCCCAATCTTTAGAACAAAGATTTTGGGGATGGTTATCCTGCACACTTACGTTGAAAGAGGGTTTCCCCAAATTCACATAAATTTTATAGTGGGTTGGAATGCCATGGCTTTTGGTTGTCCCCACTCAAGTCGTTCCCGTAGGGTGAGTACTTTTTCCCACTACGGCAGGCCTGTCTAAAAGTTTTAAGAAAGCTTAAAAATGCATAAAGTAATGCTGAGTCTGGTATTCTGATGCACCCAGTTAAGGGGAGAGCATAAACCTATCATCCAATCACAGCAAAGATGTTCTTTTTAAAAACCCAAAAGACAAGTGATTTACTCTATATGGAGATATTGCTCCATAATAAGCATGATGTTCAATTTTAAAACCACAAAATAAGTATGACATTTCTATCCTAGGATTGTTAAATTTTTTTCCATTTCTATCCTAGGATTGGTAAATTTTAACCGTTTCTATCCTAGGATTGGTAAATTTTAACTGTTTCTATCCTAGGATTGGTAAATTTTAACCAAGAAAGTAGACAGAAATAGAATCTGGCCGCGGACGCGTCAGATCCAGATAAAAGAAATGATTTTGAAGATGATACAGTGGCGCGCTAAAACAGTGACTCAGCGCGTTGAAGTATAAACCTGGCATGCTGGAACAGTGACGTGGCGGGCTGGAACAGTGACCCAGCGCACTGTAACAGTAACCTGGCGCACTGAAACAGTAACTCAGCGCGCTGCAAAAACTCACGATCCCACGAAAACTTTCACGTCGATAAATGTAGGACACAATTTTCAAAAATTTAGTAAAATATGGGGTATTGCCCCACGGTGGGCGCCAATCTGTAAGCGGTAGAAGGGGGAAAACAATCTAAACAATGCATCTATGCTTCTAAATAAAAAATTGCATCTAAAACTTAATGAATTTAAACTAATTTAAACTAAAAAGCTTCAGAAATCTATCCTATTGCTCTCTAACTCTAAAGATTTCTCTAATCTACTTAGCTCTCAGGTTTGTAAGCTAATTAAACTATTGAAATGAAACTTAGAGAATGAGAAATGAACTAATTTCTATTCTAATATGGTTAACTATGCAACTAGAATGATTCTACAGTAAAGCTTCTAAGAATGAAACTACTGTAAACAGCCATGATTAAAATGCAAGATGGATGCTGGATTGAATGTTGAATGCTGGAGATGTTGGATGAATGCTGGATGCTCTGGAAAACCTGCAAAGTAAGATTGCATAAGTTGGGATCATTTTCCTGTAGCCCAAGAGCTGTATTTATAGCTTTCACGGCAGCACAATTGCACAGGAACACGGGATGAGGGGCTATGATTTTATCTGGAGAATTCAAAGGCATGGGATGAGAAGAAGGAGCTGATCATGGAGAATGGTTTCTCCCCATGAAAACACCAGGCAAAATAAGAGGGAAGGTGGGTGGAAGGTTGTTGAGAGAATTTCTTACAGGTTTGTCCCTGAAGCTTTTCCCGTGAATGGCAGTGCCATTAATTTGAATTTTGAGAAACTAATTTTATTGGTGAGTGAATAGTGCATAAATTTAAATAAATTTAATTTATTATTTAAATTTAGCAAAAAGAGGAATAAATAATTTAATAAATCAAACTATAGGGTTTGTTTATTAAATTAAAAGGAGAATGATAATCCAATAAAAGATTTTTAGCGATCTTTATTTAATTAAGAAGAAATGTGATTTTAAATAACACAAATTATTTAAATTGTGTATTTAATTTTAAGATATAAGAAATAATGATAATAATTAAATAAAACAAAGTTTTTAATTTTGTTTATTTAATTAACAGAGAAATAATATGATGAAAATGATAATAATTAAATTAAACAAAGTTTTTAATTTTGTTTATTTAATTAGGGGAGAAAATTAGAAGAATTAATAAATGAACTTAATATAAATAAATATTTCTATTTATTTACTAAGTAGAAGAATTTAAGATTAATTAATCAAATAAGTCGTATTCAATTAATTAGATTCTCCAGACTATTTTTAGGTGTCTACATTTTGCCCCTCTTTGAAGTGATGTGTTTACGCATTGCTTCAAAGAATGATTTTCTTCATTTGCCAATATTGACGAAAGGTTTTAAAGCATGCCCCGGACTTGCCCCAGATGTTGAATTTTGAAATGATAGTGATATATGCCCCCCGGGAGATAAATTGATGAATTTTAATTTCATGATTGATTATGATGATGATTTGATGATAAAGAAACGATTTGTCTCCCGATAAAGAAATACTGATTCCTCTAGTTAATTATGATGATGATTGATGATCCTGATAGCTTAGAGGATTATTGATCTCATGATAGGTGAGATTCAATGATTGATTGATGATTGATTGACCTCATGATAGGCGAGGATCAATGATTGATTGATAATTGACCTCATGATAGGCGAGGATCAATGATAGATGCTCACAAGATTTGATCAAAGTCTCATCAGAGCTGATTCAAATTTGATTAGGCAATGTGGTTTGACTTCTTTGATTGATATGATATGCCCCAGTATAAGATCGATTAATGTACTAGGACTTGATGATGCAAAATGATGAATAGAATAGGGGATGGGATGAGGAAGAGATAATGAAAGGAGAAGATGAAAAGTAAGTAAGCACAAATGGATTCAAGGATAAATGTGATGTTGCCCCAGTCAAGTTGCAAGCCAAGATTGATTGATGATGATGATAAGAGTGTTGTTGATGAGGGAAGGATACATCCCGAAACAACACAAAATGATAGGGAAGGATACATCCCGATGATGATGATGATGATGATGATGATGATGATGATGATTGGATAAAGGCTTGTAACAAGGTTGGGAACAAAACCAAGGATGCAATTAAATGATTTGTGCTAGACATAATAGATTAAGATTGGATGGAATTTGAGATGATTGAAATGAAAGAAAATGATTCAGAAAGAGGTGATTAGGAAAACAATTATATATTATCCTAAGAATTATTGAAGAGATAGTGATATGATGAGGAGAGGGCATACATGTAGCTTTTGAGATTGAAATTGGTAGCTTTGAAACAATCTATAAATGCATATGCAAGACTAATATGGATGCAATCTATTTTATCATGCAAACCTATTTTACCATGCAAATCTAAGTTTCATTTCAACAATCTTGTTATTTTGCTTTGTATCATCACTGAGCTTTTAAAAATGTTGAAAATGAATACAAGCATCAATGATATGAGATAGACCAATGATGATCTGAGTGTTTCTTTCAGGATATTTGATATTGCAAGCGAACACAAGCATCAAGGTACAATTAAACCAAGATGACCTGAGCATTTCTTGTGTAAACAGACAAGAATTAATTATTTTCTTAAGTGAATCAGAGTGTCATCTATGATACTTGGTAGAGAACTTCCCGCGACAATTCACAAAATAATAATGACTAACTCACAAATAGAAAACAAAGAAAAGGTATCATTCTCCTTCCTTGCTTCTCTAGTTTAATACATCATCGAGTAGCTCCAAAGAAATGATAATCAAATGATAAAATAAAAAGCACCATAATTCAAATTCTACTCAATGTATTTTCAAATCATTATTCAGATTAGATCATCAGTGTTGAAATGTGTGTGCGGATGTTTGCATGATATTCTCAGACGGTTGACCCAATAATGTGACCTATCCTAGGGGTCTCAGGGACTGATCAAAGATTAGTCTTGCCTACGTTATACATGCAGAGACCACATAGTTCGACTGACACAGACTCCACTTTCAATTGATGTAGACTCTATTTTTGTGTTTTTGATTTTCTGATGTTTTTGGGTTTTGATGGATTTTCTGATGTTTTTGGATTTTGGATTTCTGATGTTTTTGGATTTTGATTTTCTGATGTTTTTGGATTTTGATTTTCTGATGTTTTTGGATTTTGATTTTTCTGATGTTTTTGTATTTTGATGGGTTGCCACTTGATGTTGTCATGTTTGACTGCCTTTCCCTGTAAGCTGAAAGTCTACTTGTACCAGATAACATTAGGATGTTGCCCCCAAGCTAGGGTAAAACATGGTATCTCTGCTATGATATGGATAGTGATAATCTCAAATGATAGATGGAAATGATATGAAAGGAAACAATCGTAACAACACTGTACCTAATAGATAGAGGAGGTTGGTGAAAATCACAAGTAACGCCTGTTTGCCAAGTTTTCATCACTTGTTTTTATTGTGTCCTCTTTCCTTTTCTTTTGTATTTTTATTTTTATATATTTTTTTCTTTTTCTCTTTTTTGTCATCATGACGCCTATTTGCCAGGTTTTCATCAAGACAACTTTATTGATCGTGCACTAGATATCCTAAAGTGTAGAATCGCCTGAGATGAATGTTGTTCATGGGCTCCTCCAACATGTCTCCTTCTGGAGTAGATAGTCGGTATACTCCTGATCCATAGACTGATATGATGACATAAGGTCCTATCAGTTAGGTTATAATTTTCCCTTCTTTTCTCTGTCTGCTTGATTTCTAGGGTTTTCCCGTAGGACCAAGTCTCCAATCTGGAAGACTCTAGGCTTAACCCTATGATTATAGTTCCTAGACATTCTTTGTTGATAGGCTATCAAATGATTGACAGCTTGTTGTCGACGTTCATCAAGTAGCTCTAATTCCTAAAGTCTAGAGATCCTATAATCCTCATCTGAAATGAGTCCCTTTAGTGAAACACGAAGGGATGGAATTTTACCTCAATAGGTAATATTGCTTCTGATCCATAGACAAGAGCATATGGTGTAGCTCTGTTGGTGTTCTGATGCTAGTCCTAAACCCAAAGAGCAGGGTTAAGCTGAACATGCCAATCACGCCCTACCTCATTTACATTTTTCTTGAGAATCTTTAGGATTGTTTTTTGGAAGCTTCTGCCTGTCCATTACCTTGAGGGTAATATGGGGTTGAAAAGCGATGTTGGATGTGAAACTTTTCACACAGTTCTTGGACGTCTTGGTTCTTGAAAGGCCTGCCATTATCTGTGATGATTGACTGGGGTATCCCATATCTACAAATGAGATAATTAAGTATGAAAGATGATATTTGCTTTCCAGTGATTGTGGTTAAGGGAACTACCTCCACCCATTTTGTAAAATATTCTGTTGCTGTGATAATGAATTTGTGTCCATTAGATGAAGATGGGTTAATTTTCCCCACCAGGTCTAATCCCCACTGACAAAAGGCCATGTAGTTGCAAATGGATGTAGCTCCTGTGCTGGTGCATGTATAAGATTGCCATGGATCTGGCATTTTGAACATCTTTTGACAAACTGATAAGATTCTTGCTCCATGTGTGGCCAGTAATACCCCAAACGAAGGAGTTTCTTGGATAAAGATAATCCACTTGAATGTGTACCACAAATTCCTTCATGGACCTCGGGTAAAGCGGAAGCAGATTCGTCATGTTCTAAACTACGTAAAAGAGTACCATCTAGGCCTCGACGGTAAAGGGTGTCAGCAATAATGGTATGTTTCGCGGATTGGCATACGAAGTTGCGCTTTTGGTTGCGAGAAAGATCTGGCGGTAAGATATTATCTTTTAGATAAGTATAAATGTCTCCATAAATGGAAGATTGGGCACTATCCAAAAGGCTTATGGTTTGGGATTTGGGATTTGCGTATGCAGGATTTGATAGTTGTTCTACAATAAATTGATAATGATCTTGCATTTTAGGCATTTGTAGAAGAGATTCTATTGTGGCCATGGCATCTGCTGCTTTGTTCTCTGATCTTGGTATCTACTCAAATTTGATTTCTATGAAGTATTTTCTTAGGTCATCTACCAACCACTTGTATAAAATCAGTGTGTCATCCTTAGTTTGGTAATCATTGTTGACTTGGTAGATGATTAGCTGGTAGTCTCCATACACCTGGAGTTCTGTGATTTTCTAGCCAATAGCCACTTTAATTCCAAGGATCAAAGTTTCATATTCTGCCACATTGTTAGTGCAACAGAAAGTAAACATGTGGATGCATTTTTCTCAGCTTTTTGTTTTACAGGTTTAGTGCTAGCTGGTAAGGATAAGTGATGCATAATGAGATCTGTGTCTAAGCCTGGCATGTCAGAGTATGACCAAGCAAAATTGATGCATCGTTCTTCAAAGAATTTGGTAAAATCCGGCTTTTCTGTATCTGTCATGGAAGCTGCCAGGTGTAGGATTCTTGCTTTCTCCACTGTGCCAATATTAATAGATTGTGTGGGTTCTATCAACACTAATGATCTTTCATGGTAATGCTGTGGGAGGATGTCAAACCTTCCATCCTTTGATGCCTCAATGAGGTTTTCACCATTGGATGTGTTCTTTGTTTTTACTATTTTAGGATCAAATAATGCCATAGAATGGTTTTCACCATTAGATCCATTTTTTAATTTCATATTTTTGCAACTGGAAGGCTTGGCATCCTCCTGCCTAAAAGCATCGTTAAACGAAGTATTGGTAGAACAAGTATTGGATTCCTCACAGCAAAGGTAGTTGATAATGGCGGAATCATTGTCAAAAATAGGGAGATCAATAGGGTGTTGGGGTTCCCATTCGATAAGCTCGGGATGTAGTAAAGGCAACGAATCATTAGATGGGTTGAGGTTAGCGATTGTGAAAGCTCGGACAGAAATGTTGTCTAAATTGTTAGTGGTTATGTCGAGGCCTACATAGGTATTTTCTTCCATATCATTTATCTCAATTGATGTCCGTTCATCTTCAATTGAGTCATCGAAATTTTGTGTTTCAAAGACAATAGGATTAAAACTTGAGCTTTGACCCTCCTCATGTTTGGGGGTATACTTTTTGATAATGTTGATCTGAATATCTTCATAAGAAACATTTGATAAGTTGTCCCACTCATACTCATTTGAATCAGTTTCAGAGTTATCTCTTATTTGAAGAATACGCTCCACAGTTTTATTGGTGATTTCTGCTCTTGCCTTTTCTATGTATCCTAGTCCAGTTCTGCCATTTTGCTGAATTGCGAGGACTTGGATTGGTTCTGTTACACTTTGTTTCCCTTGATCAAGATATCCTTGTTCTGCTACATATCCTAGTCCCGTTTTATCCTTATGTTGGAGTGCAAGAGGCTGGATTGGTTCTATTATGCCTTGTTTCCTTAATCCAAGAGGTCCCTGTCCTGAATATCCCATCTTCTCCAGAATAGTTTTTCCCTTTCCATATTGACTTGTCTCTATGATGTTATTTATGGAAGTGGAAGCTTCATCATCCTTATAAAGCCAATTTAGTATGACCTTGTCTTCTGATTCTTCATCTAAGCTCCCAACTTTTACGAATCTGCCATCTAAGGCTGTTGTAGATTTTTTTGAAGTGTGGGTGTTTGTAGATGGCTATCCATATGTTTGTAAGGAGGGTAACATTTGTGATAGATGAAATGAGTGTCCAACACCATATTCACTTATTCCTTTCTCACTTATCTGTATTTCCTTGGTGAATTGATGTCAGAGTGGAGCCAATTGTTCTTCAACATTTGAAGGGTTAGATTGTGCCACCCTTATCTCTTGTGATTTTTGTTGTTTTGGAAGCCACTTTGATATGAAGCTCTATTGTGGCTCACTATCTGATGTGCTAACTTCTCTGTTGTTAGGTATGAATGTATCCTGAGATGTCTTCAATGTATGAAAAGCTTGGGTGTCATTGTAGTTCACTGTGATTGTTACCTCCTATCCATTGACGAGAAATTTCAGGCATTGATGATAGGTAGAAGGTACTGCTTGCATATCATGTATCCAAGGGCGTCCCAACAGTATGTTGTATGTCACTTCCCTATCTAAAACTTGGAAAACCACTTTTTGGACAATAGGTCCCACTTGAATGGGTAATATGATCAATCCTTTAGAGGATTTTTCTTCCTCATCATATGCTTTGATTGTGATTTTTCTTCTTGTATCAATGGCTTCATCTGAGTATCCTAGTGCACGAATCAGCTTTAAGGTACAAATATTTAAACCAGCCCCTCCATCTATCAGGACACGTTTTACACGATGTTTATGGATAAGGACTTCAATGTGAAGGGCGGAATTATGCGGATGGGTGAGTGATACATCATCATGTTCAGAAAATGAAAGGCAATGAGGTGCAGATAGATGTCCCACCATAGCTTGGAATTGACACACATCCAGATTGTTAGGTACTGTAGTTGATACAAGAGCTTGTTCAAGAACCTCTTTGTGTGATGGGGAAATCTTCAAAAGTTCCAAGATTGATATTTGTGCCGGTATTTTCTGTAATTGATCGATGAGATTATATTGATTGGAGGGAGGATCCACTGATGGGGATGATATTGATGCTCCTTTCAATATAACTTTGGATTGTGCCCTTGTTGTGGCATTAACCGGTTGGTACTCTTGTTTCCTATTGAGTGTGACTACATTGATTTGGTTTTCAGATTTGTCCATATGTTGTACCAAATTGGTAGATGTAATGTCGTTGTTCTGATTGATTTGATTGCATAACTCTTCATCCTCCTTGGCAGCAGAAAAACAAAGGATTGTTGTGTCATAAACATAACCAACATTCTTGCCTTTAGTGTTTGCAGCAGAGGATTCTCCCTTCTGGTAATTGGGTAGAGGATTTTTGAACGTTGTATGATCCTTGTTTGTTTGGTGTCCCTCTACAAATACTTTCTTTTAATCTATGAGGTCTTGTACCGCATGTTTTAATTGCCAACAATTTTCAGTCATGTGGCCTTTATTTTGATGATAGTGATAGTAATGTAAGTCATTCCACCATGATGGTTTGACTTGAGGGTCCCAATTTCTAGCCTTTTGTACTTGAATGAGTTTTTCGTCTAAAAGCTCTTTGAGGACCGATTCCAATGATTGCCCTAACGGTGTGAATTTTCGTTTATTGGAGGGTCATTGAAATGATTGGGTTTTTGTTTCTCCACTGTTTTGATTATTTCCTTGATCACTACTTTGTTTGACATTAAATCCATTGTTTTGTTTGTTTGTAGTGGTGGGTGTCAAGGTGAATACTGGTTTAGGTGTGTGTGTATCGATCATGGTATCAGTATTCTTGTTATTTTTCCAGAATCTTTTCTTTTCATTGTTGTTGTTAGAGGAATGGTTATTGTTTGAACCTTCAATGAAGTGTTTGATTGTTCCTCTTTTGATTAGAGCCTCTTCAATTTTGAGCCCCTTTTCGATAGCTTGTTCAAATGTAGATGGACATTGTAAATCCAATCTATAATTCATGTCATCTACTAAGTTATCAATGAACATCTCTATCTTCTCCTCTTTAGGAATAGATCTAGGGTATTTAGCAAATAGCCTTCTCCATCGTTGGAGAAAGGAAAGAAACTTTTCACCCTTTGCTTGTTTGGTGTTGTAAAGTTCTTTTAAGGTTACCCCATGTTGGATGTTGAATGAGGAGTTTGTTATGAACCTATTGATTAGTTCTTCAAAGGATTGAATCCCAGGTTCTAATTTAGAAAACGACTCCATGCAAGTGTTTCCTAAGCTTCTTGGAAATAATCATATTAAGTAAGAGTCCTCGTGTGCGAACTCTATGCTCATAGCTCAAAATTCCTGTACGTGATCAAACAGATCGGTTCTCCCATTGTATTTGTTGTATGTTGGGTACTCACAATACCTTGGAAATGGTATCATGTTAATGCTTGAGTCAAATGGATAAGGGAAAATGTCTTGTAATGAATATCTCTTTGTTGGCCCTTGTTGGATATTTTGGAACTGTAATTGTAACTGTTGGATTTGTTTTGTCAAAGCATCTATTTGATGTGGATTTTCTATACTAGTTGAGTTAGGTGTGGTTGTTTCCTTGAGTTGATTGACATCAAATTCTTTAGGAAGTTTAGCACCTTTGTCAGCTAATAATAGAAGATACTTTTCCATATCTTGCTCTAGCATCTTTTCCATAAATTTATGGAAATGAGGGTCTTGTTGAACTTTCTCAATTTCCTCTGTAGTTATTTCTTTCTCTTGTGAGTTAATAAGAGGATCAGTGTTGCTATATCGTCCCCAAGGGTTTTCTTTAGCCATGGCTGCTATTGTTTCATTTTCTTGTTCTTGTTGTTTTTGATATGCTGCTCATGTGAAAATAGGCATACAAATGTTTAAAGTTTTACTCTAGACTTTGATCTTGGATTTGATTGGATAAGTGTCAAGCTTGTTGATTTAAAATCTGATTTAGTCTTATCTAGTTTCGTGATGGAAGGATGATAAAATCTTTGATAGGGAAACTTTGACAGAAAATCTCAAATTTTGGTGATAATGACACTATGGAAGATGTTGTAAGATCTAGGTGTAGGGGTAAAGCTTTCCTTTTGTGTGACTTAAGTGTTCTGGATTGTGAAAAAAATGTTTTGAACTAATGAAAACCTTGTTATCGATATGGGTAAACTGACAAAATGTCCTATTAACTCTATTTTTCTGACTTTATGGCGCGCTAAAACAGAGGAGCTACGCGCTAGAACAGAGACTGAACGCGCTAAAATAGAGACTCAACACGCTGGAACAGATGAGCTATGCACTAAAACAGATGAGCTACGCACTGGAATTGTGACCGAAAGTGCTAAAACAGAGACTGTGCACGCTAAAACAGAGGAGCTACGCGCTGGAAAAATTATCCTGCGCACTGGAACAGTGACCGAAAGCGCTAAAACGAAGGAGCTGCGCGCTAGAATAGGGACTTCACGCGCTAAAATAGAACCATGAGGTGCTAAGACAAAAACTATCTTATTCTATGAAACTCACTTGGTCTGGTATCGTATTGTATGGCTGGTTGTGGAATGTATTCTGGACGAATTCTTTGACTGTGATTGTGGTGTTGCCTAAGAGCTATTCTTTGATAAAATGCTTGTGAATCTAAGGGAGCTACAACATAATCGTCCATATAACCTCTAGAGAAATCGTGATACCTATGAATAAAAGTCCTATGTTGGAGTAGAACTTTCCTACTTTGATATAGAAATCGTTGCTTTCTTAGAAGTTGTTTGTATGCAAGTGATTTCTTTTGTTTTCTGATTCGTTTGGCAAGAGTTTTCTAGACAAACTTGGTGGATACCCAATCTCGAATCATGAGAATTCCACAAATGTTTTTATTTTGAAAATTTTTGTGATGATCTTATCTGAATTTAATGAGAGAAAACACAGCAATCAAGAATAGAATGGTTGTCCTTAAAAACCCTAGAATCTAAACAAATAGTGTATGTTCTTAAGAATCAATGATTCTTCTTGATTTTCACTGGTTTGATAACAAGATAAAACACTTCAGACAGACTCACTCCTAGAGATAAAAGGTCATTGTTATATACTTGAACGGCCCACAGCTTGGAATTGCGTCGACTCACACAGCCATGTCACCCCCTAGAGGGTGCCCGTGTTTTTGTCTTTTCCAGGTGCATACTAAGAGTGACGGAAGTGGATACTGGATCCCCTGAGCAAACAGTCCTTGGAAATTATATGGTGAGTGCTTGAGGGTAGATTCTTCCCCGCCCCTACACCACCGAGTATTACAATGTTTAGAAACTGACAGGCATGTTTCTAGTTCTAGGTTCTTAGATAGGGTTTCCGTTCGGAGCGGCAAATGGATAAACTCCCTTGAGAGACCTCCCAATCTTTAGAACAAAGATTTTGGGGATGGTTATCCTGCGCACTTCCGTTGAAAGAGGGTTTCCCCAAATTCACATAAATTTTAAAGTGGGTTGGAATTCCATGGCTTTTGGTTGTCCCCACTTAGGTCGTTCCCGTAGGGTGAGTACTTTTTCCCACTACGGCAGGCCTGTTTAAAGGTTTTAAGAAAGCTTAAAAATGCATAAAGTAATGGTGAGTCTGGTATTTTGATGCACCCAGTTAAGGGGAGAGCATAAACCTATCATCCAATCATAGCAAAGATGTTCTTTTTAAAAACCCAAAAGACAAGTGATTTACTCTATATGGAGATATTGCTCCATAATAAGCATGATGTTCAATTTTAAAACCACAAAATAAGTATGACGTTTTTATCCTAGGATTGGTAAATTTTTATCCATTTCTATCCTAGCATTGGTAAATTTTAACCGTTTATATCCTAGGATTGGTAAATTTTAACTATTTTTATCCTAGGATTGGTAAATTTTAACCAAAAAAGTAGACAGAAATAGAATCTGGTCGCAGACGCGTCGGATCCAGATAAAAGAAATGATTTTGAAGATGATACAGTGGCGCGCTAAAACAGTGACTCGGCACACTAAAGTATACACCCGTCACGCTGGAACAGTGACGTTGCGTGTTGGAACAGTGACTCGGCACGCTATAATAGTAACCCGGTGTGCTGAAACAGTAACTCGGCGCGTTGCAAAAACTCACGATCCCACGAAAACTTTCATGCCGATACCTATAGGACATAATTTTAAAAAATTTAGTAAAACATGGGGTATTGCCCCACGGTGGGCGCCAATATGTAAGTGGTAGAAGGGAGAAAACAATCTAAACAATGCATCTATACTTCTAAATAAGATATTGCATCTAAAACTTAATGAATTTAAACTAATTTAAACTAAAAAGCTTTAGAAATCTATCCTATTGCTCTCTAACTCTAAAGATTTCTCTAATCTACTTAGCTCTCAGGTTTGTAAGCTAATTAAACTATTGAAATGACACTTAGAGAATGAGAAATGAACCAATTTCTATTCTAATATGGTTAACTATGCAACTAGAATAATTCTACAGTAAAGCTTCTAAGAATGAAACACTGTAAACAGCCATGATTAAAATGCAGGATGGATGCTAGATTGAATGTTGAATGCTGGAGATGCTGGATGAATGTTGTATGCTCTGGAAAACCTGTAGAGTAAGATTGCATAAGTTGGGATCCTTTTCCTATAGCCCAAGAGCTGTATTTATAGCTTTCACGGTAGCACAATTACACAGGAACATGGGATGAGGGGCTGTGATTTTATCTGGAGAATTCAAAGGCATGGGATGAGAAGAAGGCGCTGATCATGGAGAATGGTTTCTCCCCATGAAAACACCAGGCAAAATAAGAGGGAAGGTGGGTGGAAGGTTGTTGAGAGAATTTCTTACAGGTTTGTCCCTGAAGCTTTTCCCGTGAATGGCAGTGCCATTAATTTGAATTTTGAGAAATTAATTTTATTGGTGAGTGAATAGTGCATAAATTTAAATAAATTTAATTTATTATTTAAATTTAGCAAAAAGAGGAATAAATAATTTAATAAATCAAACTATAGGGTTTGTTTATTAAATTAAAAGGAGAATGATAATTAAATAAAAGATTTTTAGCGATCTTTATTTAATTAAGAAGAAATGTGATTTTAAATAACACAAATTATTTAAATTATGTATTTAATTTTAAGATAGAAGAAATAATGATAATAATTAAATAAAAAAGTTTTTAATTTTGTTTATTTAATTAAGAGAAAATAATATGATGAAAATTATAATAATTAAATAAAACAAATTTTTAATTTTGTTTATTTAATTGAGAGAAAAATAAAAGAATTAATAAATGAACTTAATATAAATAAATATTTCTATTTATTTACTAAGTAGAAAATTTAAGATTAATTAATCAAATAAGTCGTATTCAATTAATTAGATTCTTCAGACCATTTTTAGGTGTCTACATTTTGCCCCTCTTTGAAGTGATGTGTTTACACAGTGCTTCAAAGAATGATTTTGCTTTGCCAGTATTGATGAAAGGTTTTAAAGCATGCCCCAGACTTGCCCCAGATGTTGAATTTCGAAATGATAGTGATATATGCCCCTTCGGGAGATAAATTGATGAATTTTGAATTTTGAATTTTTATGATGGATTGATGATGAATTGGTGAAGAAACAATTTATCTTCCGACAAAATTGTCAAAAACGGCCCTGTGATAGATAAGAATTAATTCCCAAGAAGGAAAAATAAATAAATCCCATAAAAATCCCCCAAAAATAGCCTATAAATACTCAAAAGGTCATTCTCAAAAGTCATTTGTGCATTTGACTTTGGCAATCTTGTGATAGTGACCCTCAGAGTATCAGAGCTTCAGGATGCCGATCCCTTACCACACCCACCGACTCGAGCGTGTGCACCATCATCAGCGTTCGACCGATTATGGTCCTCTGGTATGTACTCCAAACCTTCCTCGTAATTTGCGCCCTTAATTTTGATGTTTTTTTTTGCACATTTTTATATTTTTAGCGTGTGGTAGACGCAGTGTAGTGCGTCGCTGAACTGTTGTAGTGCGCCATAGTTTTAGCGCGTCGATGAATTTTTGTAGCGTGTCTGGTCAGTTTTGTAGCGCGCCAGAAGTTTTAGTGCGCAGGGTCAAATCTGCAGCGTGTCTATAGGTTTTTATAGTGCGCCAGTCTTTCTAGCACTTTGGGATGTTTTTGTAGCGCATCCAGAAGATTTTGTAGCGCGCCAGACATTTTAGTGTTTTTGGGTTGATTTTGTAAAAAAATTGTGCACTTTGTTTTTTGTTGATTTTTTGATTCCATCTATTTTAGTTTGATTTTGACTAAAATATATGGGTAACGATCTCATGATGGGCGAGATCTATTGATTGATAATAATTACCCTCATGATAGGCAAGGAATAATTAAGCTTTCCGAAGGATTGAACCCAATTGATAAATGAGGGTTCCTTGATAATTTGATAGTTTGATAGGTAAAAGCACAATGTTTGAAAATTTGATGATCTCTTGATATTCTGATTAAAATGTTCTATTTGTATGATAACAGGAGCATTTAGATGTTATCCAGGAGAGAGAGCAGTTCCCCTGGCCTTTTGATATGATACCGCGACTTATGCCAGATGAGAGATAGCATATTATAGATTGTGGCTTAGCGACATTATTGGATATGCCCCATATTAGACTTAATAGGGGTCTATTGACAGCTTTAGCAGAGTGGTGGCATAGTGACCACAACATCTTTCACTTACCTACTGGCGAGATGACTGTGACGTCGGAGGATGTATGGCGTATTCTTCACATTCCTTTTGTTGGAGAGATTGTGGTACATGATTTAGAGGAGGTTGGGGGTAGAGGCTATGCAGAGGGTCTTTCAGGATCCCCACGTTGCAGGAGAGTGGATTCCATGGGTAGATATGTATGAGTCATATGCTTCGCTTCCTTCAATTTTGGCTGCCTTTATTGGTGGATTCCTTTGTCCTGATAAGAGGTCAAAGGGTCTATCTCTTGGATGGGGTCGAGTGTTAGAGGGTTTGGTTGTCCATAGGACGAGATATGCTTGGGGCATGTGCATGCTTGCCCAATTATATCATGATTTGCATTGGATCGTGTATCTCGGTGGCAGCAGTTTATCAGCAGGGGCTACCCTTCTCCAGGTATGGGCATGGAAGCATATTGCTGTTATGTGTCCCGTGCCAGTGTTAGCCAGACCAGCGATGAGGCCTTATGTGTTTCGATATAAAGGTAGGCCTACCCAGCATATGATGGGTAAGCTTGAGTATTGGAGGCAGATTATTGATGATGTAGAGGCAGTGACCTGGCCTCCGTACTTAGACTGTGATGACTGGGATGATGATGATATTGAGTTGGGGTTCTTGTCTGATTCGATGTATTTGATCGGGAAGAGCCCCAGGGTCTTGGAGCGATTCTTGTTTCGTCGTGTGTACAGGTAGTATGGCATTGTACAATGTATGCCAAAGGGAGTGGCTCATTACGGACGGCGATGGATTGATGTCAGTGATTGGGGTCCCAGTTTTCCTTATGGGGTACTTGTTGCAGGTTACCGTACTTTACAGCCATCAGTGTGGGATGTCCGATGAGAAATTGTCGAGGCTCCTATTACTCCCGAGTACGGAGAGTATCTGGCTCTGCACCCTCCTCCACATATCACTATTCCAGATGAGCCCGTACCAGCACTAGTGGCAGCACCAGCACCAGCACCAGCAACACCAGTAACAGCACTAGCAGGGGGTGTTCAGGTTGGTCAGTGACGGGGGAGAGAGGAGGATGTTGATGTGGATGTGGAGAGTAGCTCGGAGACTGACAATGATGAGAGTTCTAGTAGCAGTGAGGATAGCAGTGATGATGATGGCAGAGATGGGGGGAGACTAAGTGTAGCAGGTACTTCAGAGCCATTTATTAGTGCACCTCGTAAGAGGCAGGCTGTTGCTTCCTCATCGGCAGATCCATCAAAGGTCACAGGTTTACAGGTGCAGGTGCAGACATTACAGGGACAACTAGCATAGGTGCAGGGGTTATTAGCACAGATGTAGGCTCAGACGCAAGCACAACTAACTACTGCTCAGACTCAAATTACATCTCTGATTAGTGAGAGAGATGGGGCTTTACAGGCAACAACAACCGCATAGGCTCAGTTGATAGGTTTACAAGCATAGTTGTCCACTGCCGAGGCATAGATCACAGCCTTGACTGCTGAGCGAGACATTATTAGATAGACAGCAGAGACATCACAGGCTACTGCAGAGAGATTGCAGAGAGTGGTAGATGGGACTTCTGTGGCAGACTACATGCGAGAGGCCATGCGGGCCGGTGCCGAAATTGAGTTTTACAGGAGCCGCTACCATGAGCTTTGCCCCCCAGAGTAGAGAGTCAGTTATGCTCAGTCTCGTTCAGAGAGGACTCGTTTGAGGATAGTGAGCAGAGGTGTGACAACCACTTCCGAGAGGTCCAAGAGATCCTAGGACATCTGGTGGTGGTACTGATACTGGTGTGAGACCTACCCCTTCTGGTGGGAGTACTACTTGATATCAGCTATTTTTGACACGATGTTATTTTCATTCTTTTCAGATTTCATTATATACTTGACATTTGATGAGATATATATGTGCAGTGGTTTGATTGATCTATGATATGTTTTTACATGATTTATTCATTGATCTATGATGTTTTCTATATGATTGATGTGATGGATGCATTTTTTTATGATGATTTATTTTACATAGCTTGTATGGATGCATTAATGATGATGTGATATGATATTGATGATGTATTTCTTTTCTTAATGAGATGCCATGAATGGAAAAAAATGTGATGTAAATGAATGATGTATGAATGAGATAAAAATGAAATGAAATTTAATATGAAATGTGAATGATATGATATATATGAAATGTGATGTAATTTGTAAATGAATGATGTAATAAAATGTAAGTGGTGTATGATAGATGAGATGGAATGCAATGATGTATGATGAAAATGTAATGATGAGAATGTGATGATGTAAATGAAAATGATGTATGAATGAGATGAAATGTAAATGAAATGTGATAAATGAATATGTGATATGTGATAAATGAATGAATGATGTTTAATGAAATGGAATGATATATGAATGAATTGTAAATGTAATGATAGATGAGTAGATGATGTTATGTAAATGTAAATGAATGAATTGTAAATAAATGATATATGAATGATATGTAATGATGTATGGATGAATGATGTTTAATGAATGATGAGATGTAAATGTAAATGAATGTCATATTAATGAGATGAAATGTAAATGAAATGTGATAAATGAATATGTGATATGTGAATGAATGAATGAATGATATTTAATGAAATGGAATGATATATGAATTGATGGTAAATGAAATGATAGATGAGTAGATGATGTTTAATGAATGATGAGATGTAAATGTAAATGAATGAATTGTAAATAAATGATATATGAATGATATGTAAGTGAAATGATGTATGGATGTATGATGTGTCTAATGAAATGGAAATGAATGATGTAACATAATGTGTATATGATGTCATGAAATGAGATGTTTATTGTGAATTTTATGATGCGATGAAGAGATGATCTTATATGCATGCCGTTATGAAAATTGTATGTGTCAAGTATACTCAATCTTTAATAAGAAAAGATAACATCGTTTGTGAATGAATCATTGTAACTTGTGCCACTAGTACTCTGCAGATGTATTATTATGAATGCAATCTATGTTAACCATGCAAATGCCTATTTTATCAATGCAAACCTAAGTGTCATTTCAATAATCATTTTATTCTACTTTGTATCATCACTGAGCTTTATTTTAAAATGTTGAAAGCGAATACAAGCATCAATGATATGAGATAGATCAATGATTACCTGAGTATTTCTTTCATGATTTTTGAATAAAGCTCAGTGATGATACAAAGCAGAATAAAATGATTACTAAAATGACACTTAGGATTGCATTGATAAAATAGGCATTTGCATGGTTAACATAGATTGCATTCATAATAATACATCTGCAGAGTACTAGTGGCACAAGTTACAATGATTCATTCACAAACGATGTTATATTTTCTTATTAAAGATTGAGTATACTTGACACATACAATTTTCATAACGGCATGCATATAAGATCATCTCTTCATTGCATCATAAAATTCACAATAAACATCTCATTTCATGACATCATATACACGTTATGTTACATCATTCATTTCCATTTCATTAGACACATCATACATCCATACATCATTTCACTTACATATCATTCATATATCATTTATTTACAACTCATTCATTTACATTTACATCTCATCATTCATTAAACATCATCTACTCATCTATCATTACATTTACCATTCATTCATATATCATTCCATTTCATTACACATCATTCATTCATTTATCACATATCACATATTCATTTATCACATTTCATCTCATTCATTTATCACATTTCATTTACATTTCATCTCATTCATACATCATTTCATTTACATCATCACATTCTCATCATTACATTTTCATCATACATCATTGCATTCCATCTCATCTATCATACACCACTTACATTTCATTACATCATTCATTTACAAATTACATCACATTTCATATATATCATATCATTCACATTTCATATTAAACTTCATTTCATTTTTATCTCATTCATACATCATTCATTTACATCACATTTTTTCCATTCATGGCATCTCATTAAGAAAAGAAATACATCATCAATATCATATCACATCATCATTAATGCATCCATACAAGCTATGTAAAATAAATCATCATAAAAAAATGCATCCATCACATCAATCATATAGAAAACATCATAGATCAATGAATAAATCATGTAAAAACATATCATAGATCAATCGAACCGCTACACATATATATCTCATCAAGTGTCAAGTATACAATGAAGTCTGAAAAGAATGAAAATAACATCGTGTCAAAAATAGCTGATATCAAGTAGTACTCCCACCAGAAGGGGCAGGTCTCGCACTAGTATCAGTACCACCACCAGATGTCCCAGGATCTCTCGGACCTCTCGGAAGCAGCTGTGTCACACCTCTGCTCACTGTCCTCAAACGAGTCCTCTCTGAATGAGACTGAGCATAACTGACTCTTTGCTCTGGGGGGGCAAAGCTCATGGTAGCGGCTCCTGTAAAACTCAATTTTGGCAAAGGCCTACATGGCCTTTCGCATGTAGTCTACCACAGAAGTCCCATCTGCCACTCTCTATAATCTCTCTGCAGTAGCCTATGTTGTCTCTGCTATCTGTCTAATAATGTCTCGCTCAGTAGTCAAGGTTGTGATCTGTGCCTCGGCAGTGGACAACTGTGCTCGTAAACCTGTCAACTAAGCCTGTGTGGTCACTGCTGCCTATAAAGCCCCATCTCTCTCACTAATCAGAGATGTAATCTGAGTCTGAGCAGTAGCTAGTTGTGCCTGCGTCTGAGCCTGTGTCTGTGCTAATAACCCCTGCACCTGTGCTAGCTGTCCCTGTAATGTCTACACCTGCACCTGTAAACCCGCGACCTCTGATGGATCTACCGACGAGGAAGCAACAGCCTACCTCTTACGAGGCACACTAATAAATGGCTTTGAAGTACCTGCTACACTTGGTCTCCCCCCATCTCTGCCATCATCATCACTGCTATCCTCGCTGCTACTGGAACTCTCATCACTATAAGTCTCTGAGCTGCTCTCCACATCCACATCAACATCCTCCTCTCTCCCCCGTCGCTAACCAACCAGAACACCCCCTACTGGTGCTGCTGTTGGTGTTGCTAGTGCTGGTGCTGGTGCTGCCACTAGTGATGGTACGGGCTCATCTGGAGTAGTGATACATGGAGGGTGCAGAGCCAGATACTCTCCGTACTTGGGAGTAATAAGAGCCTCGACAATGTCTCGTCGGACATCCCACACTGATGGTTGTAAAGCACGGTAACCTGCAACAAGTGCCCCATAAGGCAAATTGGGACCCCAATCAATGAAATCAATCTGTTGCTGTCTGTAATGAGCCACTCCCTATGGCATACACTGCACAATGCCATACTGCCTGTACACACGACAAAACAAGAATCGCTCCAAGACCTTGGGGCTCTTCCTGATCAAATACATCGAATCGGACAAGAACCCCAACTCAATATCATCATCGTCCCAATCATCACAGTCGAAGTACGAATGCCAGGTCATTGCCTTTATATCATCAATAATTCACCTCTAATACTCAAGCTTACCCATCATATGCTAGGTAGGCCTGCCTCTATATCGAAACACATAAGGCCTTGTCGTTAGTCTGGCTAACACTGGCACAGGACGCGTAACAACAATATGCTCCCATGCCCATACCTGGAGAAGGGTAGCCCCTGCCGATAAACTGGTGCCGCCGAGATACATGATCCAATGCAAATCATGATATAACTGGGCAAGCATGCACATGCCCCAAGCATATCTCATCCTATGGACAACTAGACCCTCTAACACCTGACCCCATCCAAGAGATAGACCCTTTGACCTCTTATCAGGACAAAGGAATCCACCAATAAAGCCAGCCAAAACTAAAGGAAGCGGAGCATATGACTCATACATATCTACCCATGGAATCCACTCTCCTACAATGTGGGGATCCTGAAAGACCCTCTGCATAGCCTCTACCCCCCCAACCTCCTTTGAATCATGTACCACAATCTCTCCAACAAAAGGAATGCGAAGAATACGCCATACATCCTTCGGCGTCATAGTCATCTCGCCAGTAGGTAAGTGAAAGGTGTTGTGGTCACTATGCCACCGCTCTGCTAAAGCTGTCAACAGACCCCTATTAAGTCTAATATGGGGAATATCCAATAATGTCGCTAAGCCACAATCCGTAATATGTTGTCTCTCATCTGGCATAAGTCACAGTATCATATCAAAAGGCCAGGGGAACTGCTCTCTCACCTGGATAACATCTAAATGCTCCTGTTATCATACAAACAAAACATTTTAATCAGAATATCAAAAGATCATCAAATTTTCAAACATTGTGCTTTTACCTATCAAATTATCAAATTATCAAGGAACCCTCATTTATCAATTGGGTTCAATCCTTCAGAAAGCTTAATTATTCCTCGCCTATTATGAGGGTAATTATTATCAATCAATAGATCTCGCCCATCATGAGATTGTTACCCATATATTTTAGTCAAGATCAAAACTAAAATAGATGGAATCAAAAAATCGACAAATAGCAAAGTACACAATTTTTTTACAAAATCAAGCCAAAAACACAAAAATGTCTGGTGTGCTACAAAATCTTCTAGATGTGCTGCAAAAACATCCCAAAGCGCTAAAAAGACTGGCATGCTATAAAAACCTATAGACGCGCTGCAGATTTGACCCTGCGTGCTAAAACTTCTGGCACGCTACAAAATTGACCAGATGCGCTACAAAAATTTATCGGCATGCTAAAACTATGGTGCGCTACAACAGTTCAGCGACGCGCTACACCGTGTCTGACGCACGCTAAAATTATAAAAACGTGCAAAAAAAATAAAAATTAACGACACGAATTACGAGAAAGGTTTGGAGTACATACTAGAGGACCATAATCGGCCGGACGCTGATGATGGCGCACATGCTCGAGTCGGTGGGTGTGGTAAGGGATCGGCATCCTGAAGCTCTGATACTCTGAGGGTCACTATCACAAGATTGCCAAAGTCAAATGCACAAATGACTTTTGAGAATGACCTTTTGATTATTTATAGGCTATTTTTGGGGGATTTTTATGGGATTTATTTATTTTTCCTTCTGGGGAATTAATTCTTATCTATCACAGGGCCGTTTTTGACAATTTTGTCGGGAGATAAATTGTTTCTTCACCAATTCATCATCAATCCATCATAAAAATTCAAAATTTTTGAAAATTCATAAAAATCCAAAATTCATCAATTTATCTCCGAGGGGGCATATATCACTATCATTTCGAAATTCAACATCTGGGGCAAATCTGGGGCATGCTTTAAAACCTTTCGTCAATACTAGTAGCTGAAGCAAAATCATTCTTTGAAGCAATGCGTAAACACATCACTTCAAAGAGGGGAAAAATGTAGACACCTAAAAATGGTCTGGAGAATCTAATTAATTGAATACGACTTATTTGATTAATTAATCTTAAATTCTTCTACTTAGTAAATAAATAGAAATATTTATTTATATTAAGTTCATTTATTAATTCTTCTATTTTTTCTCTCCTAATTAAATAAACAAAATTAAAAACTTTTGTTTTATTTAATTATTATCATTTTATCATATTATTTTCTCTTAATTAAATAAACAAAATTAAAACTTTGTTTTATTTAATTATTATCATTATTTCTTCTATCTTAAAATTAAATACACAATTTAAATAATTTGTGTTATTTAAAATCACATTTCTTCTTAATTAAATAAAGATCGCTAAAAATCTTTTATTTAATTATCATTCTCCTTTTAATTTAATAAACAAACCCTATAGTTTGATTTATTAAATTATTTATTCCTCTTTTTGCTAAATTTAAATAATAAATTAAATTTATTTAAATTTATGCACTATTCACTCACCAATAAAATTAATTTCTCAAAATTCAAATTAATGGCACTGCCATTCACGGGAAAAGCTTCAGGGACAAACCTGCAAGAAATTCTCTCAACAACCTTCCACCCACCTTCCCTCTTATCTTGCCTGGTGTTTTCATGGGGAGAAACCATTCTCCATGATCATCTCCTTCTTCTCATCCCATGCCTTTGGATTCTCCAGATAAAATCACAGCCCCTCATCCCATGTTCCTGTGTAATTGTGTTACCGTGAAAGCTATAAATACAGCTCTTAGGCTACAGGAAAAGGATCCCAACTTATGCAATCTTACTCTGTAGGTTTTCCAGAGCATCTAGCATTCATCCAGCATCTCCAACATTCAACATTCAATCCAAAAACATCAAAAATCCAAAATCCAAAAACATCAAAAAATCCATCAAAACCAAAAAACATCATAAAATCAAAAACACAAAAATAGAGTCTACATCAATTGAAAGTGGAGTCTGTGTCAGTCGAACTACGTGGTATTTGCGTGTATAAGGTAGGCAAGACTAATCTTTGATCAGTCCCTGAGACCCCTAGGATAGGTCTTTTAGGTCACATCATTTGGTCAAACGTTTGGGAATATCATGCACACATCGGCACACACATCTCAACACTGATGATCTAATCTGAATAATGATTTGAAAATACATTAAGTAGAATTTGAATTGTTGTGCTTTTCATTTTATCATTTGATTATCATTTCTTTGGAGCTACTCAATGATGTATTGAACTAGAGAAGTAAGGAAGAAGAATGATACATTTTCTTTGTTTGTTGTTTGTGAGTTAGTCATTATTATTTTGTGAATTGTCGCGGGAAGTGCTCTACCAAGTATCATGGATGACATTCTAATTCACTTAAGAAAATGATTAATTCTTGTTTTTTTACGCAAGAAATGCTCAAGTCATCATTGGTCTATCTTATACTATGATGCTTGTGTTCGCTTACAATATCAAAAATCATGAAAGAAATACTGAGGTCATCATTGATCTATCTCATATCATTGATGCTTGTATTCGCTTTCAACATTTTAAAATAAAGCTTAGTGATGATACAAAGTAGAATAAAATGATTATTGAAATGACACTTAGGTTTGCATTGATAAAATAGGCATTTGCATGGTTAACATAGATTGCATGGGCATGTGCAGGATTATGGTATGCCAAACAGGCCCTTAAGTGGCAAAAAATTCAGAAAAATCATTATTAGGCAACTTGACGTAAATATTTGAATAAGTTATCTATAGTATTTCAAAAATATGTAAGAATAGAATTTGTAGAAAATTGAATGTAGTTTCTAAAATACTAGGTTTATTTAAAATAAATAAAATCTATTTGGTGAAAATTTGAAATTTCAATGCAGAGTACTTAAATTTCAGGGAAAAATAAGAAGTAGGTGTCTGACCACCCTAACCATAATAAAATGATAATATTTTTTGTAATATTTTATATATAAGTAGAGGACTCATGTCTGGATGTGAGGCATATTTTTTTGTTATTTTTTTCCAAGTAAATAATTAATTATGAATTTTTATTACAACTTTTAGAAAATATAAAACTCATCTGTTAACCACCTTAACTTGGTCAAAATTCATGAAATTTAATTTTCCTTTTTTTAATCCTATAGTATGTAAAGCATAGAATGTGACGCATGTTTTGGATTCAAAAAATATGATACCGTTTGAAAGTTATAGATGTTTTTCAATCAGCCTATCGATCAGGACTTTAGTTGCAATTCTAATAGAAAATGAATAATAATTATTTATTAAATTAAAATTAAATCATAATTTATATTTTTGGAAAGCTGAGAATCTCCTCTAAAAACCCTTTTCGTTTCATTAATTTTGGGTGAAAAAAAAGTCGTCAGCCACATACCCTACAAATATTGCCACTTTTTGGCATACCATGATCCGCACATACCCGCATTCATAATAATACATCTGTAGAGTACTGGTGGCACAAGTTACAATGATTCATTCACAAACGATGTTATCTTTTCTTATTAAAGATTGAGTATACTTGACACATACAATTTTCATAACGGCATGCATATAAGATCATCTCTTCATCGCATCATAAAATTCACAATAAACATCTCATTTCATGACATCATATACACGTTATGTTACATCATTCATTTCCATTTCATTAGACACATCATACATCCATACATCATTTCACTTACATATCATTCATATATCATTTATTTACAATTCATTCATTTACATTTACATCTCATCATTCATTAAACATCATCTACTCATCTATCATTACATTTACCATCAATTCATATATCATTCAATTTCATTAAATATCATTCATTCATTCATTCACATATCACATATTCATTTATCACATTTCATTTACTTTCATCTCATTAATATGACATTCATTTACATTCACATCTCACATTCATTAAACATCATTCATCCATACATCATTAAATATCATTCATATATCATTTATTTACAATTCATTCATTTACATTTACATAACATCATTCATTAAACATCATCTACTCATCTATCATTACATTTACAATTCATTCATATATCATTCCATTTCATCAAACATCATTCATTCATTTATCACATATCACATATTCATTTATCACATTTCATTTACATTTCATCTCATTCATTTATCACATTTCATTTACATTTCATCTCATTCATACATCATTTTCATTTACATCATCACATTCTCATCATTACATTTTCATCATACATCATTGCATTCCATCTCATCTATCATACACCACTTACATTTCATTACATCATTCATTTACAAATTACATCACATTTCATATATATCATATCATTCACATTTCATATTAAACTTGATTTCATTTTATCTCATTCATACATCATTCATTTACATCACATTTTTTTCCATTCATGGCATCTCATTAAGAAAAGAAATACATCATCAATATCATATCACACCATTATTAATGCATCCATACAAGCTATGTAAAATAAATCATCATAAAAAAATACATCCATCACATCAATCATATAGAAAACATCATAGATCAATGAATAAATCGTGTAAAAACATATCATAGATCAATCGAACCACTGCACATATATATCTCATCAAGTGTCAAGTATACAATGAAGTCTGAAAAGAATGAAAATAACATCGTGTCAAAAATAGCTAATATCAAGTAGTACTCCCACCAGAAGGGGCAGGTCTCGCACCAGTATCAGTACCACCACCAGATGTCCCAGGATCTCTCGGACCTCTTAGAAGCGGTTGTGTCACACCTCTGCTCACTGTCCTCGAACGAGTCCTTTTTGAACGAGACTGAGCATAACTGACTCTCTGCTCTGGGGGGAAAAGCTCATGGTAGCGGCTCCTGTAAAACTCAATTTCGGCACTGGCCCACATGGCCTCTCGCATGTAGTCTGCCACAGAAGTCCCATCTGCCACTCTCTACAATCTCTCTGTAGTAGCCTGTGCTATCTCTGCTGTCTGTCTAATAATGTCTCGCTCAGCAGTCAAGGTTGTGATCTGTGCCTCGGTAGTGGACAACTGTGCTCGTAAACCTGTCAACTGAGCCTGTGCGGTCGCTGCTACCTGTAGAGCCCCATCTCTCCCACTAATCAGACATGTAATCTGAGTCTGAGCAGTAGCTAGCTATGCCTGTGTCTGAGCCTGCGTCTGTGATAATAACCCCTGCACCTGTGCTAGCTGTCCCTGCAATGTCTGCACCGGCACCTGTAAACCTGCGAACTCTGATAGATCTGCCAACGAGGAAGCAACAGCCTACCTCTTACGAGGTGCACTAATAAATGGCTCTGAAGTACCTGCTACACTCGGTCTCCCCCCATCTCCGCCATCATCATCACTGCTATCCTCGCTGCTACTGGAACTCTCATCACTGTCAGTCTCTGAGCTGCTCTCCAAATCCACATCAACATCCTCCTCTCTCCCCTGTCGTTGACCAACCAGAACACCCCCTGCTGGTGCTGGTGCTGGTGCTGTTGGTGCTGGTGCTGGTGCTGCCACTGGTGCCGGTATGGGCTCATCTGGAGTAGTGATACGTGGAGGAGGGTGTAGAGCCAGATACTCTCCGTACTTGGGAGTAATAGGAGCCTCGACAATGTCTCGTCGGACATCCCATGCTGATGGCTGTAAAGCATGGTAACCTGGAACAAGTTTCCCATAAGGAAAATTAGGACCCCAATCACTGACATCAATCTGTCGCTGTTCGTAATGAGCCACTCCCTGTGGCATACACTGCACAATGCCATACTGCCTGTACACACGATGAAACAAGAATCGCTCCAAGACCCTGGGGCTCTTCCTGATCAAATACATCGAATCAGACAAGAACCCAAACTCAATATCATCATCGTCCCAGCCATCACAGTCTAAGTACGGACGCGAGGTCACTACCTCTACATCATCAATAATCCGCCTCCAATACTCAAGCTTACCCATCATATGATGGGTAGGCCTGCCTCTATATCAAAACACATAAGGCCTCGTCGCTGGTCTGGCTAACACTGGCATGAGACGCGTAACAACAATATGCTCCCATGCCCATACCTGGAGAAGGGTAGCCCCCTGCCGATAAACTGCTGCCGTCGAGATACACGATCCAATGCAAATCATGATATAACTGGGCAAGCATGCACATGCCCCAAGCATATCTCGTTCTATAGACAACCAGACCCTCTAACACCTGACCCCATCTTAGAGATAGAACCTTTGACCTTTTATTAGGACAAAGGAATCCACCAATAAAGCCAGCCAAAACTAAAGGAAGCAGAGCATATGACTCATACATATCTACCCATGGAATCCACTCTCTTGTAACGTGGGGATCCTGAAAGACCCTCTGTATAGCCTCTACCCCCCAACCTCCTCTGAATCATGTACCACAATCTCTCCAACAAAAAGAATGCGAAGAATACGCCATACATCCTCTGGCGTCACAGTCATCTTGCCAGTAGGTAAGTGAAAGGTGTTGTGGTCACTATGCCACCGCTCTGCTAAAGCTGTCAATAGACCCCTATTAAGTCTAATATGGGGCATATCCAATAATGTCGCTAAGCCACAATCTGTAATATGTTGTCTCTCATCTGGCGTAAGTCGCGGTATCATATCAAAAGGCCAGGGGAACTGCTCTCTCACCTGGATAACATCTAAATGCTCCTGTTATTATACAAACAGAACATTTTAATCAGAATATCAAAAGATCATCAAATTTTCAAACATTGTGCTTTTACCTATCAAACTATCAAATTATCAAGGAACCCTCATCTATCAATTGGGTTCAATCCTTCGGAAAGCTTAATTATTCCTTGTCTATAATGAGGGTAATTATTATCAATCAATAGATTTTGCCCATCATGAGATCGTTACCCATATATTTTAGTTAAGATCAAACTAAAATAGATGGAATCATAAAATCGACAAAAAGCAAAGTGCACAATTTTTTTACAAAATCAACCCAAAAACACTAAAATGTTTGGCGCACTACAAAATCTTCTAGATGCGCTACAAAACCATCCCAAAGCACTAAAAAGACTAGTGCGCTGTAAAAACCTATAGACGCACTACAGATTTGACCTTGCGCGCTAAAACTTCTGGCGCGCTACAAAACTGACCAGACGCGCTACAAAAATTCATCAGCGCGCTAAAACTATGGCGCGCTAGAACAGTTCAGCGACGCGCTACACTGCGTCTGCCGCGTGTTAAAACTATAAAAATGTGCCAAAAAAAAAAACATCAAAATTAAGGGCGCGAATTACGAGGAAGGTTTGGAGTACATACCGGAGGACCATAATCGGTCGGACGCTGATGATGGCGCACACGCTCGAGTTGGTGGGTGTGGTAAGGGATCGGCATCCTGAAGCTCTGATACTCTGAGGGTCACTATCACAAGATTGCAAAAGTCAAATACACAAATGACTTTTGAGAATGACCTTTTGAGTATTTATAGGCTATTTTTGGGGGATTTTTATGGGATTTATTTATTTTTCCTTCTGGGGAATTAATTCTTATATATCATAGGGCTGTTTTTGACAATTTTGTCGGGAGATAAATTGTTTCTTCACCAATTCATCATCAATCCATCATAAAAATTCAAAATTCTTGAAAATTCATAAAAATCCAAAATTCATCAATTTATCTCCCGAGGGGGCATATATATCTATCATTTCGAAATTCAACATCTGGGGCAAGTCTAGGGCATGCTTTAAAACCTTTCGTCAATACTGGCAGCTGAAGCAAAATCATTCTTTGAAGCAATGTGTAAACACATCACTTCAAAGAGGGGAAAAATGTAGACACCTAAAAATGGTCTGGAGAATCTAATTAATTGAATATGACTTATTTGATTAATTAATCTTAAATTCTTCTACTTAGTAAATAAATATAAATATTTATTTATATTAAGTTCATTTATTAATTCTTCTATTTTTCTCTCCTAATTAAATAAACAAAATTAAAAACTTTGTTTTATTTAATTATTATCGTTATTTCTTCTATCTTAAAATTAAATACACAATTTAAATAATTTGTGTTATTTAAAATCAAATTTCTTCTTAATTAAATAAAGATCGCTAAAAATCTTTTATTTAATTATCATTCTCCTTTTAATTTAATTAACAAACCCTATAGTTTGATTTATTAAATTATTTATTCCTTTTTTTGCTAAATTTAAATAATAAATTAAATTTATTTAAATTTATGCACTATTCACTCACCAATAAAATTAATTTCTCAAAATTCAAATTAATGGCACTGCCATTCACGGGAAAAGCTTCAGGGACAAACCTGCAAGAACCTAAAATTTACCAATCCTAGGATAGAAACAGTTAAAATTTACCAATCCTAGGATAGAAACGGTTAAAATTTAAAAATCCTAGGATAGAAATGGATAAAAATTTACCAATCCAAGGATAGAAACGTTATACTTATTTTGTGGTTTTAAAATTGAACATCATGCTTATTATGGAGCAATATCTCCATATAGAGTAAATCACTTGTCTTTTGGGTTTTTAAAAAGAACATCTTTGCTGTGATTGGGTGATAGGTTTATGCTCTCCCCTTAACTGGGTGCATCAGAATACCAGACTCACCATTACTTTATGCATTTTTAAGCTTTCTTAAAAACTTTAGACAGGCCTGCCGTAGTGGGAAAAAGTACTCACCCTATGGGAACGACCTGAGTGGGGACAGCCAAAAGCCATGGCATTCCAACCCACTTTAAAATTTATGTGAATTTGGGGAAACCCTCTTTCAATGGAAGTGCGCAGGATAACCATCCCCAAAATCTTTGTTCTAAAGATTGGGAGGTCTCTCGAGGGAGTTTATCCATTTTCCGCTCCGAACGGAAACCCTATCTAAGAACCTAGAACTAGAAACACGCCTGTCAGTTTCTAAACATTGTAATACTCAGCGGTGCAGGGGTGGGGAAGAATCTACCCTCAAGCACTCACCATATAATTGCCAAGGACTGTTTGCTCAGGGGATCTGGTATCCACTTCTGTCACTTTGAGTACGCACCTGGAAAAGACAAAAACACGGGCGCCCTCTAGGGGGTGACATGGCTGTGTGAGTCAACGCAATTCCAAGCTATGGGCCGTTCGAGTATATAACAATGACCTTTTATCTCTAGGAGTGAGTCTGTCTGAAGTGTTTTATCTTGTTATCAAACCAGTGAAAATCAAGAAGAATCATTGATTCTTAAGAACATACACTATTTGTTTAGATTCTAGGGTTTTTAAGGATAACCATTATATTCTTGATTGCTGTGTTTTCTCTCATTAAATTTAGATAAAGATCATCATAAAAATCTTCAAAATCAAAACATTTGTGGAATTCTCATGATTCGAGATTGGGTATCCACCAAGTTTGTCAAGAAATCTCTTGCCAAACGAATCAGAAAACCAAAGAAAACACTTGCATACAAACAACTTCTAAGAAAGCAACGATTTCTATATCAAAGCAGGAAAGTTCTACTCCAACATAGGACTTTTATTCATAGGTATCACGATTTCTCTAGAGGTTATACGAACGATTATGCTGTAGCTCCCTTAGATTCACAAGTATTTTATCAAAGAAGAGCTCTTAGGCAACACCACAATCACAGTCAAAGAATTCGTCCAGAATACATTCCACAACCAGCCATACAATACGATACCAGACCAAGTGAGTTTCATAGAATAAGATAGTTTCTCTCTTAGCACCTCATGGTTCTGTTTTAGCGCTTGAAGTCACTATTCTAGCGCGCAGCTCCTCTGTTTTAGCGCGCAGAGTCTCTGTTTTAGCACTTTCAGTCACTATTCCAGCACGTAGCTCATCTGTTTTAGCGCGTAGCTCATCTGTTCCAGTGCGCTGAGTTTCTATTTTAGCGCATTCAGTCTCTGTTCCAGTGCGTAGCTCCTTTGTTTTAGCGCGCCATAAAGTCAGAAAAATAGAGAGTTAATAGGACATTTTGTCAGTTCACCCATATCGATAACAAGGTTTTCATCAGTTTAGAACATTTTTTTTTCACAGTCCAGAACACTTAAGTCACACAAAAGGAAAGCTTTACCCCTACACCTAGATCCTACAACATCTTGCATAGTGTCATTATCACCAAAATCTGAGATTTTCTGTCAAAGTTTCCCTATCAAGGATTTTATCATCCTTCCATCATGAAACTAGATAAGACTAAATCAGATTTTAAATCAACAACCTTGACACTTATCCAATCAAATCCAAGATCAAAGTCTAGAGTAAAACTTTAAACGTTTGTATGCCTATTTTCACACAAGCAGCATATCAAAAACAACAAGAACAAGAAAATGAAAGAATAGCAGCCATGGCTGAAGAAAACCCTTGGGGACGATATAGCAACACTGATCCTCTTATTAACTCACAAGAGAAAGAAATAACTATAGAGGAAATTGAGAAAGTTCAACAAGACCCTCATTTCCATAAATTTATGGAAAAGATGCTAGAGCAAGATATGGAAAAGTATCTTCTATTATTAGCTGACAAAGGTGCTAAACTTCCTAAAGAATTTGATGTCAATCAACTCAAGGAAACAACCACACCTAATTCAACTAGTATAGAAAATCCACATCAAATAGATGCTTTGACAAAACAAATCCAACAGTTACAATTACAGTTCCAAAATATCCAACAAGGGCCAACAAAGAGATATTCATTACAAGACATTTGCCCTTATCCATTTGACTCAAGCATTAACATGATACCATTTCCAAGGTATTCTGAGTACCCAACATACAAAAAATACAATGGGAGAACTGATCTGTTTGATCACGTATGGGAATTTCAAGCTATGAGCATAGAGTTCGCACAAGAGGACTCTTACTACGATTATTTCCAAGAAGCTTAGGAAACACTTGCATGGAGTGGTTTTCTAAATTAGAACCTGGGATTCAATCCTTTGAAGAACTAATCAATAGGTTCATAACACACTTCTCATTCAACATCCAACATGGGGTAACCTTAAAAGAACTTTACAACACCAAACAAGCAAAGGGTGAAAATTTTCTTTCCTTTCTCCAATGATGGAGAAGGCTATTTGCTAAATACCCTAGATCTATTCCTGAAGAGGAGAAGATAGAGATGTTCATTGATAACTTAGTAGATGACATGAATTACATATTGGATTTACAATGTCCATCTACATTTGAACAAGTTATCGAAAAGGGGCTCAAAATTGAAGAGGCTCTAATCAAAAGAGGAACAATTAAACACTTCATTGAAGGTTCAAACAATAACCATTCCTCTAACAACAACAACGAAAAGGAAAGATTCTAGCAAAAGAACAAGAATACTGATACCATGATCGATACACACACACCTAAACTAGTATTCACCTTGACACCCACCACTACAAACAAACAAAACAATGGTTTTAATGTCAAACAAAGTAGTGATCAAGGAAATAATCAAAACAGTGGAGAAACAAAAACCCAATCATTTCAACAACCCTCCAATAAACGAAAATTCACACCATTAGGGCAATCATTGGAATCGGTCCTCAAAGAGCTTTTAGATGAAAAACTCATTCAAGTACAAGAGGCTAGAAATTGGGACCCTCAAGTCAAACCATCATGGTGGAATGACTTACATTACTATCACTATCATCAAAATAAAGGCCACATGACTGAAAATTGTTGGCAATTAAAACATGTGGTACAAGACCTCATAGATCAAAAGAAAGTATTTGTAGAGGGACACCAAACAAACAAGGATCATACAACGTTCAAAACTCCTCTACCCAATTACCAGAAGGGAGAATCCTCTTCTGCAAACACTAAAGGCAAGAATGTTGGTTATGTTTATGACACAACAATCCTTTTTTTTTCTGCTGCCAAGGAGGATGAAGAGTTATACAATCAAATCAATCAGAACAATGACATTACATCTACCAATTTGGTACAACATATGGACAAATCTGAAAACCAAATCAATGTAGTCACACTTAAAAGGAAACAAGAGTACCAACCGGTTAATGCCACAACAAGGGCACAATCGAAAGTTATATTGAAAGGAGCATCAATATCATCCCCATCAGTGGATCCTCCCTCCAATCAATATAATCTCATCGATCAATTGCAGAAAATACTGGCACAAATATCAATCTTGGAACTTTTGAAGATTTCCCCATCACACAAAGAGGTTCTTGAACAAGCTCTTGTATCAACTACAGTACCTAACAATCTGGATGTGTGTCAATTCCAAGCTATGGTGGTACATCTATCTGCACCTCATTGCCTTTCATTTTCCAAACATGATGATGTATCACTCACCCATCCGCATAATTATGCCCTTCACATTGAAGTCCTTATCCATAAACATCGTGTAAAACGTGTCCTGATAGATGGAGGGGCTGGTTTAAATATTTGTATCTTAAAGTTGATTCGTGCACTAGGATACTCAGATGAAGCCATTGATACAAGAAGAAAAATCACAATCAAAGCATATGATGAGGAAGAAAGATCCTCTAAAGGATTGATCATATTACCCATTCAAGTGGGACCTATTGTCCAAAAAGTGGTTTTCCAAGTCTTAGATAGGGAACTGACATACAACATACTGTTGGGACGCCCTTGGATACATGATATGCAAGCAGTACCTTCTACCTATCATCAATGCCTGAAATTTCCCATCAATGGATAGGAGGTAACAATCACAGCAGACTACAATGACACCCAAGCTTGGCATACATTGAAGACATCTCAGGATACATTCATACCTAACAACAGAGAAGTTAGCACATCAGATAGTGAGCCACAACAGAGCTTCATATCAAAGTGGCTTCCAAAACAACAAAAATCACAAGAGATAAGGGTGGCACAATCTAACCCTTCAAATGTTGAAGAACAATTGGCTCCACTCTCACATCAATTCACCAAGGAAATACAGATAAGTGACAAAGGAATAAGTGAATATGGTGTTGGACACTCATTTCATCTATCACAAATGTTACCCTCCTTACAAACATATGGACAGCCATCTACAAACACCCACACTTCAGAACAATCTACAACAGCCTTAGATGGCAGATTCGTAAAACCTGGGAGCTTAGATGAAGAATCAGAAGACAAGGTCATACTAAATTGGCTTTATAAGGATGAGGAAGCTTCCACTTCCACAAATAACATCATAGAGACAAGTCAATATGGAAAGGGAAAAACTATTCTAGAGAAGATGGGATATTCAGGACAGGGACCTCTTGGATTAAGGAAACAAGGCATAACAGAACCAATCCAGCCTCTTGCACTCCAACATAAGGATAAAACAGGACTAGGATATGCAGCAGAACAAGGATCTTTTGATCAAGGGAAACAAAGTGTAACAGAACCAATCCAAGTCCTCGCAATTCAGCAAAATGGCAGAACTGGACTAGGATACATAGAAAAAGCAAGAGCAGAAATCACCAATAAAACTGTGGAGCGTATTCTTCAAATAAGAGATAACTCTGAAACTGATTCAAATGAGTATGAGTGGGACAACTTATCAGATGTTTCTTATGAAGATATTCAGATCGAAATTATCAAAAAGTATACCCCCAAACATGAGGAGGGTCAAAGCTCAAGTTTTAATCCTATTGTCTTTGAAACACAAAATTTCGATGACTCGAGTGAAGATGAACGGACATCAATTGAGATAAATGATGTGGAAGAAAATACCTTTGTAGGCCTCGACATAACCACTAACAATTTAGATGAAATTTCTGTCTGAGCTTTCACAATCGCTAATCTCAACCCATCTAATGATTCGTTTCCTTTACTACATCCCGAGCTTATCGAATGGGAACCCCAACACCCTATTGATCTCCCTATTTTTGACAATGATTCTACCATTATCAACTACCTTTGCTGTGAGGAATCCGATACTTGTTCTACCAATACTTCTTGTAATGATGCTTTTAGGCAGGAGGATGCCAATCCTTCCAGTTGCAAAAATATGAAATTAAAAAATGGATCTAATGGTGAATACCATTCTATGGCAGTATTTGATCCTAAAATAGTAAAAACAAAGAACACATCCAATGGTGAAAACCTCATTGAGGCATCAAAGGATGGAAGTTTTGACATCCTCCCACAACATTACCATGAAAGATCATCAGTGTTGATAGAACCCACACAATCTATTAATATTGGCACAGCGGAGAAAGCAAGAATCCTACACCTGGCAGCTTCCATGATAGATACAGAAAATCCAAATTTTATCAAATTCTTTGAAGAAAAATGCATCAATTTTGCTTGGTCATACTCTGACATGCCAGGCTTAGACACAGGTCTCATTATGCATCACTTATCCTTACCAGCTGGCACTAAACCAGTAAAACAAAAGCTGAGAAAAATGCATCCACATGTTGCATTATTAGTCAAAAATGATTTGAAGAAACTATTAGATGCTGGATTTATCAGATCTATTGATTATGCGGAATGGATATCCAACATTGTACCCGTTTCAAAGCCAGATAACACCATTAGAATATGTACTGATTTTTGGGATTTAAATAAAGCATGTCCAAAGGATGATTTTCCTTTGCCAAACATAGACATGATTGTAGATCTAACAGCTGGCCATCAAATGTTATCACTCATGGATGGATTTTCAGGATACAATCAAATCAAGATAGCTCCTGAAGACCAAGAAAAGATAGCATTTTCATGTCCATGGGGCACCTTTTGCTAGAACATCATGCCTTTTGGGTTAAAGAATGCAGGAGCTACATACCAACGAGCTATGACAACAATCTTCCACGACATGATGCACACCTTCATGGAGGACTATGTGGACGACATCTTAGCCAAATCTTACACCAGAGAAGGACATCTAGAGATACTGGCCAAAATATTTGACAGGTTGGAAAAACTCAAAGTCAGATTAAATCCTAAGAAATGTGCCTTTGGGGTAACATCAGCAAAACTCCTTGGATACATAGTTTCTACAAAAGGAATTGAAGTAGATCCAGCAAAAGTTAAGGCCATTATGGAAATGCCACCTCCTAAGAATATTAGTACATTAAGATCTCTACAAGGCCGACTACAGTCCATCAGAAGATTCATCTCTCAACTAGTAGATCGGTGCCATCCATTCAACCATCTTTTGCATAAAAATGTGTCTTTTAAATGGGATGAACAGTGCGAGAACACTTTCAATCAAATTAAGCATTATTTGATGACACCACCAATCTTGGTACCACCCATTGAAGACAAGCCATTGTTGCTATATATTGCAACAACGGATATTTCTTTAGGAGCCTTGCTAGCACAAGAGGATAGGGAAGGAAAGGAATAGGCTATATACTATATCAGCAAGACACTCAATGGACATGAAGTAAACTACACCTTCATTGAAAAATCATGCTTAGTAGTAGTATTTGCAACACAAAAATTGCGACACTATATACTCACTCACACTATCAAGCTCATTGCAAAAATTGATCCTCTCAAGTATTTACTGAGCAAAGCAGCTTTAACAGGAAGGTTGGCAAAGTGGGTCATGCTCCTCAGTGAGTTTGATATTTAGTATGTTGAAAGGCGAGCTATCAAAGGGCAAGTCATCGCCGATCAATTAGCAGAAGCTCCATTATCAGACAGTCATCCTATGACCATGGAATTTCTCGATGCGGATATCCTCAACGTCACAACACAACCATGGCAACTCTACTTTGATGGATCCTACACACAACATGGATCAGGGGCAGGAATTATATTTGTCACACCTCTTGGGCACACAATTCCATGATCTTACAAGCTTAATTTTCGTTGCACTAACAATGTGGCAGAATATGAAGCTTTGATCCTTGGAATTAAAGTGGCTATTGACTGGAAAATCACAGAACTACAGGTGTATGGAGACTCCCAGTTAATCATCTACCAAGTCAACAATGATTACCAAACTAAGGATGACACACTAATTTTATACAAGAGGTTGGTAGATGACCTAAGAAAATACTTCATAGAAATCAAATTTGAGCAGATACCAAGATCAGAGAACAAAGCAGCAGATGCCATGGCCACAATAGCATCTCTTCTACAAATGCCTGAAACGCAAGATCGTTATCAATTTATTGTAGAACAAGTATCAAATCCTGCATACGCAAATCCCAAATCCCAAACCATAAGCCTTTTGGATAGTGCCCAATCTTCTATTTATGGAGACATTTATACTTATCTGAAAGATAATATCTTACCGCCAGACCTTTCTCACAACCAAAAGCGCAACTTCATACGCCAATCCGCCAAACATACCATTATTGCCGACACCCTTTACCGTCGAGGCCTAGATGGTACTCTTTTACGTTGTTTAGAACATGACGAATCCGCTTCCGCTTTACACGAGGTCCATGAAGGAATTTGTGGAACACATTCAAGTGGATTATCTTTAGCCAAGAAACTCCTTCGTTTGGGGTATTACTGGCCACACATGGAGCAAGAATCTTATCAGTTTGTCAAAAGATGTTCAAAATGCCAGATCCATGGCAATCTTATACATGCACCAGCACAGGAGCTACATCCATTTGCAACTACATGGCCTTTCTGTCAGTGGGGATTAGACCTGGTGGGGAAAATTAACCCATCTTCATCTAATGGACACAAGTTCATTATCACAGCAACCGAATATTTTACAAAACGGGTGGAGGCAGTTCCCTTAACCAAAATCACTAGGAAGCAAATATCATCTTTCATACTTAATTATCTCATTTGTAGATATGGGATACCCCAGTCAATCATCATGGATAATGGCAGGCCTCTTAAGAACCAAGACGTCCAAGAACTGTGTGAAAAGTTTCACATCCAACATCGCTTTTCAACCCCATATTACCGTCAAGGTAATAGATAGGCAGAAGCTTCCAACAAAACAATCCTAAAGATTCTCAAGAAAACTGTAAATGAGGTAGGGCGTGATTGGCATGTTCAGCTTAACCCTGCTCTTTGGGCTTACAGGACTAGCATCAGAACACCAATAGGAGCTACACTATATGCTCTTGTCTATGGATCAGAAGCAATATTACCTATTGAGGTAGAAATTCCATCCCTTCGTGTTTCACTAAAGGGACTCATTTCAGATGAGGATTATAGGATCTCTAGACTTCAGGAATTAGAGCTACTTGATGAACGTCGACAACAAGCTATCAATCATTTGACAGCCTATCAATAAAGAATGTCTAGGAACTATAATCATAAGGTTAAGCCTAGAGTCTTCCAGATTGGAGACCTGGTCCTATGGGAAAACCCTAGAAATCAAGCAGACAGAGAAAAGAAGGGAAAGTTTGAACCTAACTGGATAGGACCTTATGTCATCATATCAGTCTATGGATCAGGAGCATACCGACTATCTACACCAAAAGGAGACATGTTGGAGGAGCCCATGAACAGCATTCATCTCAGGCAATTCTACACTTGAGGATATCTAGTGCACGGTCAATAAAGTTGTCTTAATGAAAACATGGCAAACAGGCATCATGATGACAAAAAAGAGAAAAAGAAAAAAATATATAAAAATAAAAATACAAAAGAAAAGGAAAGAGGACACAATAAAAACAAGTGATGAAAACCTGGCAAACAGGCATTACTTGTGATTTTCACCAACCTCCTCTATCTATTAGGTACAGTGTTGTTACGATTGTTTCCTTTCATATTATTTCCATCTATCAGTTGAGATTATCACTATCCATATCATAGCAGAGATACCATGTTTAACCTTGGCTTGGGGGCAACATCCTAATGTTATCTGGTACAAGTAGACTTTCAGCTTACAGGGAAAGGCAGTCAAACATGACAACATCAAGTGGCAACCCATCAAAATCCAAAAACATCAGAAAAATCAAAATCCAAAAACATCAGAAAATCAAAATCCAAAAACATCAGAAAATCAAAATCCAAAAACATCAGAAATCCAAAATCCAAAAACATCAGAAAATCCATCAAAACCCAAAAACATTAGAAAATCAAAAACACAAAAATAGAGTCTACATCAATTGAAAGTGGAGTCTGTGTCAGTCGAACTACGTGGTCTCTGCATGTATAACGTAGGCAAGACTAATCTTTGATCAGTCCCTGAGACCCCTAGGATAGGTCACATTATTGGGTCAACCGTCTGAGAATATCATGCAAACATCCGCACACACATTTCAACACTGATGATCTAATCTGAATAATGATTTAAAAATACATTAAGTAGAATTTGAATTATGGTGCTTTTTATTTTATCATTTGATTATCATTTCTTTGGAGCTACTCGATGATGTATTAAACTAGAGAAGCAAGGAAGGAGAATGATACCTTTTCTTTGTTTGCTATTTGTGAGTTAGTCATTATTATTTTGTGAATTGTCACGGGAAGTGCTCTACCAAGTATCATAGATGACATTCTGATTCACTTAAGAAAATGATTAATTATTGTCTGTTTACACAAGAAATGCTCAGGTCATCTTGGTTTAATTGTACCTTGATGCTTGTGTTCGCTTGCAATATCAAATATCCTGAAAGAAACACTCAGATCATCATTGGTCTATCTCATATCATTGATGCTTTTATTCATTTTCAACATTTTTAAAAGCTCAGTGATGATACAAAGCAAAATAACAAGATTGTTGAAATGAAACTTAGATTTGCATGGTAAAATAGGTTTGCATGATAAAATAGATTGCATCCATATTAGTCTTGCATATGCATTTATAGATTGTTTCAAAGCTACCAATTTCAATCTCAAAAGCTACATGTATGCCCTCTCCTCATCATATCACTATCTCTTCAATAATTCTTAGGATAATATATAATTGTTTTCCTAATCACCTCTTTCTAAATCATTTTCTTTCATTTCAATCATCTCAAATTCCATCCAATCTTAATCTATTATGTCTAGCACAAATCATTTAATTGCATCCTTGGTTTTGTTCCCAACCTTGTTACAAGCCTTTATCCTCATCATCGTCATCATCATCATCATCATCATCATCATCATCGGGATGTATCCTTCCCTATCATTTTGTGTTGTTTCGGGATGTATCCTTCCCTCATCAACAACACTCTTATCATCATCATCAATCAATCTTGGCTTGCAACTTGACTGGGGCAACATCACATTTATCCTTGAATCCATTTGTGCTTACTTACTTTTCATCTTCTCCTTTCATTATCTCTTCCTCATCCCATCCCCTATTCTATTCATCATTTTGCATCATCAAGTCCTAGTACATTAATTGATCTTATACTGGGGCATATCATATCAATCAAAGAAGTCAAACCACATTGCCTAATCAAATTTGAATCAGCTCTGATGAGACTTTGATCAAATCTTGTGAGCATCTATCATTGATCCTCACCTATCATGAGGTCAATTATCAATCAATCATTGATCCTCGCCTATCATGAGGTCAATCAATCATCAATCAATCATTGAATCTCACCTATCATGAGATCAATAATCCTCTAAGCTATCAGGATCATTAATCATCATCATAATTAACTGGAGGAATCAGTATTTCTTTATCGGGAGAAAAATTGTTTCTCTATCATCAAATCATCATCATAATCAATCATGAAATTAAAAATTCATCAATTTATCTCCCGAGGGGGCATATATCACTATCATTTCGAAATTCAACATCTGGGGCAAGTCTGGGGCATGCTTTAAAACCTTTCGTCAATACTGGCAGCTGAAGCAAAATCATTCTTTGAAGCAATGCGTAAACACATCACTTCAAAGAGGGGCAAAATGTAGACACCTAAAAATGGTCTGGAGAATCTAATTAATTGAATACGACTTATTTGATTAATTAATCTTAAATTCTTCTATTTAGTAAATAAATAGAAATATTTATTTATATTAAGTTCATTTATTAATTCTTCTATTTTTCTCTCCTAATTAAATAAACAAAATTAAAAACTTCATTTTATTTAATTATTATCATTATTTCTTCTATCTTAAAATTAAATACACAATTTAAATAATTTGTGTTATTTAAAATCACATTTCTTCTTAATTTAATAAAGATCGCTAAAAATCTTTATTTAATTATCATTCTCCTTTTAATTTAATAAACAAACCCTATACTTTGATTTATAAAATTATTTATTCCTCTTTTTGCTAAATTTAAATAATAAATTAAATTTATGCATTATTCACTCACCAATAAAATTAATTTCTCAAAATTCAAATTAATGGCACTGCCATTCACGGGAAAAGCTTCAGGGACAAACCTGCAAGAAATTCTCTCAACAACCTTCCACCCAGCTTCCCTCTTATCTTGCCTGGTGTTTTCATGGGGAGAAACCATTCTCCATGATCAGCTCCTTCTTCTCATCCCATGCCTTTGGATTCTCTAGATAAAATCACAGCCCCTCATCCTGTGTTCCTGTGCAATTGTGCAACCGTGAAAGCTATAAATACAGCTTTTAGGCTACAGGAAAAGGATAGAAACCCAACTCAATATCATCATCATCCCAGTCATCACAGTCTAAGTACAGATGCCAGGTCACTGCCTCTACATCATCAATAATCCACCTCCAATACTCAAGCTTACCCATCATATGCTGGGTAGGCCAACCTCTATATCGAAACACATAAGGCCTCGTCGCTGGTCTGTCTAACACTGGCATGGGACGCGTAATAGCAATATGCTCCCATGCCCATACCTGGAGAAGGGTAGCCCCTGCTGATAAACTGCTGCCGCTGAGATACACGATCCAATGCAAATCATGATATAACTGGGCAAGCATGCACATGCCCCAAGCATATCTCATCCTATGGACAACCAGACCCTCTAACACCCGACCCCATCCAAGAGATAGACCCTTTGACCTCTTATCAGGACAAAGGAATCCACCAATAAAGCCGGCCAAAACTGAAGGAAGCGGAGCATATGACTCATACATATCTACCCATGGAATCCACTCTCCTGCAACGTGGGGATCCTGAAAGACCCTCTGCATAGCCTCTACCCCCCCAACCTCCTCTGAATCATGTACCACAATCTCTCCAACAAAAGGAATGCGAAAAATACGCCATATATCCTCCGACGTCACAGTCATCTCGCCAGTAGGTAAGTGAAAGGTGTTGTGGTCACTATGCCACCACTCTGCTAAAGCTGTCAACAGACCCCTATTAAGTCTAATATGGGGTATATCTAATAATTTCGCTAAGCCACAATCCGTAATATGCTGTCTCTCATCTGGCATAAGTCGCGGTATCATATCAAAAGGCTAGGGGAACTGTTCTCTCACCTAGATAACATCTAAATGCTCCTGTTATCATACAAACAGAACATCTTAATTAGAATATCAAAAGATCATCAAATTTTCAAACATTGTGCTTTTACCTATCAAACTATCAAATTATCAAGGAACCCTCATCTATCAATTGGGTTCAATCCTTCAGAAAGCTTAATTATTCCTCGCCTATCATGAGGGTAATTATTATTAATCAATAGATCTCGCCCATCATGAGATCGTTACCCATATATTTTAGTCAAGATCAAACTAAAATAGATGGAATCAAAAAATCGACAAAAAGTAAAGTGCACAATTTTTTTACAAAATCAACCCAAAAACACTAAAATGTCTGGCACGCTACAAAATCTTCTAGACATGCTACAAAAACATCCCAAAGCGCTAAAAATACTGGTGCGCTATAAAAACCTATAGACGTGCTGCAGATTTGACCCTGCGCGCTAAAACTTCTGGCGCGCTACAAAACTGACTCGACGCGCTACAAAAATTCATCGGCGCGCTATAATAGTTCAGCGACGCGCTACACCGCGTCTGCCACGCGCTAAAACTATAAAAACGTGCCAAAAAAACATCAAAATTAAGGGCGCGAATTACGAGGAAGGTTTGGAGTACATACCGGAGGACCATAATCGGCTGGACGCTGATGACGGCGCACATGCTCGAGTTGGTGGGTGTGGTAAGGGATCGGCATCCTGAAGCTCTGATACTCTAAGGGTCACTATCACAATATTGCCAAAGTCAAATGCACAAATGACTTTTGAGAATGACCTTTTGAGTATTTATAGGCTATTTTTGGGGGATTTTTATGGGATTTATTTATTTTTCCTTCTGGGGAATTAATTCTTATCTATCACAGGGCCGTTTTTTGATAATTTTGTCGGGAGATAAATTGTTTCTTCACCAATTCATCATCAATCCATCATAAAAATTCAAAATTCTTGAAAAATCATAAAAATCCAAAATTCATCAATTTATCTCCCGAGGGGGCATATATCACTATCATTTCGAAATTCAACATGCAAGTCTGGGGCATGCTTTAAAACCTTTCCAATCGTAGTTGAGCAAAATCATTCTTTGAAGCAATGCGTAAACACATCACTTCAAAGAGGGGAAAAATGTAGACACCTAAAAATGGTCTAGAGAATCTAATTAATTGAATACAACTTATTTGATTAATTAATCTTAAATTCTTCTACTTAGTAAATAAATAGAAATATTTATTTATATTAAGTTCATTTATTAATTCTTCTATTTTTCTCTCCTAATTAAATAAACAAAATTAAAAACTTTGTTTTATTTAATTATTATCATTATTTCTTCTATCTTAAAATTAAATACACAATTTAAATAATTTGTGTTATTTAAAATCATATTTCTTCTTAATTAAATAAAGATCGCTAAAAATCTTTATTTAATTATCATTCTCCTTTTAATTTAATAAACAAACCCTATAGTTTGATTTATTAAATTATTTATTCCTCTTTTTGCTAAATTTAAATAATAAATTAAATTTATGCATTATTCACTCACCAATAAAATTAATTTCTCAAAATTCAAATTAATGGCATTGCCATTCACGGGAAAAGCTTCAGGGACAAACCTGCAAGAAATTCTCTCAACAACCTTCCACCCACCTTCCCTCTTATCTTGCCTGGTGTTTTCATGGGGAGAAACCATTCTCCATGATCAGCTCGTTCTTCTCATCCCATGCGTTTGGATTCTCCAGATAAAATCACAGCCCCTCATCCTGTGTTCCTGTGCAATTGTGCTGCCGTGAAAGCTATAAATACAGCTCTTGGGCTATAGGAAAAGGATCCCAACTTATGCAATCTTACTCTGCAGGTTTTCCAGAGCATCCAGCATTCATCCAGCATCTCCATCATTCAACATTCAATCCAGCATCCATCCTGCATTTTAATCATGGCTGTTTATAGTAGTTTCATTCTTAGAAGCTTTACTATAGAATCATTCTAGTTGCATAGTTAACCATATTAGAATAGAAATTAGTTTATTTCTCATTCTCTAAGTGTCATTTCAATAGTTTAATTAGCTTACAAACCTGAGAGCTAAGTAGATTAGAGAAATCTTTAGAGTTAGAGAGCAATAAGATAGATTTCTGAAGCTTTTTAGTTTAAATTAGTTTAAATTCATTAAGTTTTAGATGCAATATCTTATTTAGAAGCGTAGATGCATTGTTTAGATTGTTTTCCCCCTTTTACCGCTTACAACAACTATAATATGAACAAAAACAAACTAAATCAAAGTGTAGCAACTGGAGGGACAATACAATGACTATAGTATTGGCCCCTAAATTGATCATATTATTGTGCAATAGCTTATCCCCTATGATAAGTGTTGAGAAGAAAAGGTTGGGATTTGGCTTACATACCTCTTTTTTGTTTTCTTTATTTTTTGTATTCACATATGTTGTATCTCTTGAGGATTGGGGGTCCAACATGGGCATTTTACCCCTATCTTGATTGTGTGATGGGATTGTATCCACCTGTGGAAACTTCCCTTCATTATTCAATGTCTCTTGAAGAAAATTATTCTACTTTGGTATTGAAAGGGTGTCCCATAGGGATACATTGGCAAGATCTTTGTTCAATTTTTCCACCATATTAAGTATTATGGTCAACAGGGAATTTGACTTAAATGGGGGCACTTCCCTTGCGTTAGGGAAAGGCCGGTCTTTTGTTGGTGGGTTCAGGCTCTTATCTGTGTATTTTGGCGCAATCAGTCACACTTGTGACTACTAAGCTTATTGTATCTGTAGTTGTGACCATTGTAGCTATGATTTCTAGGGAGTTTGTTGCACATATTCTCTAATAAGTCTTATTTTTGATTGGGTATTGTAATTTGACTGTACCTATGGGGCGTTGGTTTTCAAAACATCATTCACGGATACTAAATCCTCCTCCTACATTCAAGAGAAAAGTTCCTAGTTAGGGGAGATTTTTAGTTCTTGTTCCAAGGGCATACCTTGTGTCTACGCACTAAACCGGGCATTCTCAATTTTGGGAGATTGATAGTCCTCTATATCTAAAAATATTCCTTGGCTCCTCTATTTTGCTATCTTTTATTGAAGATTCCCCCTTGGAAAATTTTGGGGCTCCCTGGTATGTGTTATGATGCTAAGGTGACCTCCCTCCCTGATAATTTTGTGTAGGGGGCTTTGGAAGTGCTACCTACTGACGTTGAATAATGACTAGCTAATTTGCAAAGGTCCTCATTAGATTCTTCATGTTGTTGACATCAATTTCCAATAAAGAGGATCCCAACATGCTCGGTTGTGCATTTGGGTATACATACATTGAAGGTGGTGATGCATCCAATGTGCTAGGGACTGAAACAGAGGTTCTAGGAGTTATGTGGACTCCTAGATTCCACTAGATATCTCTGCAAACATTGGTATCAATATTCATGGTGGAAGCTTCCCTGCATCTATTAGACTATTCTTTGCTTGCAAAACTAGATCATATGCATTGGGAAATGTATCACCTCTGATTGATTGTACCATGACTATGATATTCAAATTGAAATCCTTAAGATAGAACATGAATGCCATAGTTGTTGGAGGCCTAGCTGTCATAAGAATCCTTTGCCAGGTTTTATGGAACCTAGTGTTGAAGTCTGTCATATCCTCCTATGGGTCTCTCTTTATCGTGATTAGTTACTATAATAAGGACAAGCAGTCTCCCATCTCTAAAAAGTGTTGAAAGAGCTTGTCTCCAAGGTCATCGCAAGAATGGATGGTATTTGGAGATAGGGATATATACTAGTCTTGAACCTTCCCTTTGAAATATGCAACTAACAATCTAAGGGAAACATTTTTCTCTATGATGTTGTGGACCCTACAAACCTCTCATATGTCATGGAAGTGTTCACAAGGTGTTTTAAAATCATCCCCAGTGAACTTCAAAATTTATTTGAGGGTATTGGTGGGTATGGGGGGCCACACCTTAGGAGGTGTAGGTAAAACTAGTGGACTGCCACTATCCCAAGTCACAAAATTTCTAGGAGTAGGAGCTCCTTGGAGAGCTATCAAAAATAAATTTGTGTTGGCTGAGTAGACAGGTATTTTTATTTGAAATGTTTGGTCATCTAGAGGGGTAGGTAAGGCTTTAAAATCTAGGCTAGTACTTCTTACCCTATTGCATCTGATAGGTGGTACATAACCTATGACTTGTCTTCTCCTAGGTGTCGGAGAGGGTAACTGAGAATACTAGAAATTTCCTCTAGAGGATGCTCTAGTTTGGACTCTAGGAATGATATTACCATCCTCTACTTATGATCTAGTTTAAATTCCTCTTCTAGGTTGACTATCAAATTCTATGATAGATCTTTGTCCCACCGAGCATGCCAAAAAAAGAACTGTTGATCATGAAAACTTGCAATTCTTCTGAACAACCTTATGGGAAATTTAGTGAATGGGAACCTCTTTGTGCTTCACTGAATGACCTCCAGGATTTTTATAGAAGTTGGCTCTTCCTTGTGATTTGGGGAAAAGGGAGATAGAAATGTAAAAAAGAAACTAAGGCGATGCACCACAAAGCTTTTAGAACATTTCAAACCCTAGCAGGCTCTTATTTATGATGGAATGGAAACATAATGCCATAGACCCTTCATTATTCAAAATAGAATGAATAAATATGGCCCATAGGAGCATAGAGAATTCATTCATATCTCTCAGTGGGAAGCATCCATTAAGGTCATCTTCCAAACCAAACCAATACTCCATGTAATAAACTCGTATCACTAATCAATTACAAATTACTATAGTTTAAAACTAATACTAAATTTATTGAGTTATAAAATTAAAATTAAATATCATCTTCTTTTATTTTCCTTTAAACATACTTGGTGTGTCTCTACCAATCACAAATTTAATCTTCTTATTATATAATAATTATAAGTGTTTTCAAAACTAACTATTTAAAATTTGTTAATAAATGTTAATTGTTGATCATGAAAGCTTGTGCTTATCTCAAACAAACTTTTGGGAAATTTAGTGAATGGGGACCTCTTTGTGCTTCACTGAATGACCTCCAGGATTTCTATAGAAACTGACTCTTGTGATTTTGGGAAAAGGGCTCAGAGAGAAATGCACAAAAGTAACTACTTGGCGATGTGTCACAAAGCTTTTAGAACATTCAAACCCTAGCAAGCTCTTATTTATGATGGAATGGAAATTGAATTCCATAGATCCTTCATTTTTGGAAAGAGAACAAACAACTAAGGCCCGTAGGAGCACAAAGCAGTCATTTAGATCTCTTTGTGGGAAGCACCCATTAAGGTCCAAAATAAATAAGAAACCCAATACTAAAATAAATACTTCGGATCTTTATAAAACCATCTTGCTCTTCAGCATAATATGAAAGTTAGCATAACCTAAGTTGTAGAAAAATGATTCAATTTTTAAAAGATAGCATTATTCAATCATAGAAGCTAATGGCATAGAAAGAAATTACCAAGACTATACAAGTAAAATTTGACACAAAGCATTTGACACATATAAAATAGAGAAAGAAAACATGTGACAAAGGAAATAGATGTACAATCTCATATATTCCTTCCTACTATTACCTATTCTTGTAATAAATAACATAAATGCAAAGGTCAGATACCAATTTGAGTAATTATCTTGATAATTTTTGAAATGCCATAAGGAAAAAAAAAAGTTCAATAAAAATATTTCCTATTTCTCTCCTATTCTAATTCTTCTAACAAAAAAAAAGACCTTTTGTCCTAATAATCATTAACAAGCCATTGAAAATTCCTTTTATAGGGCTAGAAAGACACACCAACACTACGATTGATAGAGATGAATCCCCTAAAAGGTTTCCTCATCTGATACTCAACAAGTTGATCAAGGATCTGATTTGATCATATCAATATTTGCTAATAAAAGTTGAGTTGCTTCAATAATGGCTCTTGATGTTGCAGAAGCCTTGCGAAGATATTTTTTTCAGAATAGGATCTAAAGTAATAACTTCTTGACAAAACTTGATCCAATTAGCTCTAAGTAATAATGGTGCCACTCCAAAGAGACTAATCCCAAAGGTGTAAGATCCACCATGCTGCTCAAAAATATCCACCAAAGAAATAATATGTCCATGGGTGAAACAACCCACTCTACAAAAAATGAGTGTCATGGCACATTGGCAAAAGATTTTCAAGTCTGAGAGAGCAACTTATGGAAAATTCCTACCACACAGTCACATGTCTTACTTTGGGCCTGAAAGGAAAGTAGTATGAAAAATCCGCACAACAACTATGTGGTGCATTGTGCACCTTTTACGGGAGTAACTATAACCTTCAAGATGAGGTGTCATCAAAAAGCACAAAAAAGAGTGAGCCAAAAAGAGGAGAATTGAAGGGACCGAATCCAAAAGAGAAAATAGTTAGAGCAAAAATGCTCCACAATAATTAATAATTAAATCTTACCATATCTAATAGTATCTATTTATATACATATATATATCAACTTTATCTTAATACTCATTTAATTTATGACCTTACAATTTATTGTTACTTAGATAAAATAAATATCATAATTTTCTCTATCTGTAATGTGGTTATCTCCTCAACTATTGAATTATAATATTAAATATCTAACTTTAAAGATTGTTTTATCTCTACATATATATCAAATTTATGCATATATGTATTGTATCTATCATCTAATTATTAATAAATAAATTTTGATATAGGAGGGATTAAATATTATTTCCATCTATATTTATATTTCCATCATTAAATAATTATGTCACAGGTGTTCCCTCATTGAGCTTTCTTGAACTCATTTTTTCTATCGACAATGTAGACCCACAATCAGGGCATGCAAGATGATTAAATGCATCTCAATCGTTCATCATTTTTCACCATTTGTTGGTTGTTTTTTGCCCCTTTTGTTGTGTTGCTATTGGTTTTTTCTCCTCCAAAATCTTCATTTCTGGTATTGACCTTTCACTTCTCAAATTTGGTGACCTGTGGCCTAAAAATAAGGTTTCAACAAGGGTTTTAGAGTATGTTTATTAAAATGAAGACTCATCGATTTCAATTCACATTTTTTACTTGCCATTTTTACAATTGCTAGGCATGTCAACTGATAAGAACATATTAGAGTATCTTTTGGGTCACCTATCTCCAACCACCACTTTGGACTGCATTGCATTTGATGTTGTGGATTCCATTTCAAGTTTTTGCTTTTTTGAGATCAGGAATCTAAGTAAGCCCTAAAACCTTGATATTTTTAGATTTTGTTTACTATGAATAGATTAAAGCAACAATTTTAGGAAGATTGGTTTTGGTTCACATCATTCAAATAATTTTCTACTTGTGTAGGGTTTCATACTTTATTGCAAGCTCTACCTGTTTTTTATCATCGACATCTTTGACAACACAACACATTTTTTGCAAACATTTTAGGTAATTCACTTGCCATGTTTTTAGTGAATTTTAATTCTTGGAATCTTTATGCTGCTATATCATTTTTGTTTTTTTTTTATTTCATTTTAATACAATTATGTTTCTATCTATTAAATGAAGGGATTGGTTCTCTATAAAGTTGTCTCATTCTAGGAAAAACAACTTTTAGGAAGTTGAAATATTCCTCACCCCATGCTTGAAAACAAACTCTAACTTGCAACCAATATTTTCATTTAAAATCCTGCAATTTTTTTTCCTTGAACTCAAGAATCGAGTAGCACTAAAACTTTGATATGTTTAGATGCTTAATAAAGTGTGCATACGAAAATTGGGTGCATAGACATGTACTATCCCCTATTTTTTAGGGCTTGAAATTATAGGGTTTGAAAACCAATGGTTTGAAATTTTACAGATCTTAGAATTTCTATGATACAATTCTTCGGTGTACCCATTGCACATGAAGGTGCGATTGCTATTATAACTTGAATTTATAGGACAACTAGAATTCAAACATCTATTTATTATATTCTGAATAACACATTATTTTTACTTGCACTCCAAACTAAATCTCCAATGATAGTTTTAAATAAATATTTTTTTATTGTTTCTTGAGTTAGGCATAGCTAAGGTTATCTTTTCAACTCTAAATTAATTGACCAAATAATAAGTGAATTTTTTGACAATAAGTAATTAATTCACCATTAAATATCATTAATCTATTCTTTTATGGCCTAACACTGTCGGAATTCCATGTCCTTCCCATATGCACTTGTCAAAAGTTGTAACTTATCGATATGGATGAGTAGAAGGGTTGCATAGTGGAGAGGTGGTATTGGGATGGCTAGGACTAGGCATCCAATTTGAGGATGAAAAGTGGGAAAAATTATATGAAAAAATCAGTGACTATTTCTTCCCCAACACATTATCTCAAACCCTATCTGTCTCATATCAAAACACTAGAGGTATGTGGTGGCCAGAAGGAAGGAATGGGCATGGAGATGAGAGGCATGACTAGTAGGTCACCTATTCCTTTGCATTGACTATGGTTCTCTTGATAGATCAATGTCCTCATAACTTACCATGGGCATTCTTAGATCTTCAATAGGTAAAACTCCAAAAGATCCAATCTCACCTAGAGATCAATGGAGAGTATAGATAGTGTTTTTTATGTTTGAAATAGGATTCCACCTTTTTGGAAGATGGAACAAGGGATATTATATTTTCCTATTTCACTATCATAGCACTTAAGGAAACCCTAGAGATCTCAATCTAGGGAAGAAATGAAAGAAAGAGATCTACAATATGGATGTCTTAGGGTATGATTAATGACTAAAGAGGGGTTAACCACCAAGCTAGGGCTTGGAAAGACTAGTAATATGCAAAATCTAATAACAAGACCTAATGATATGCAAGACTTCACTAAATGACCTAGAAATAAATGCAAAACAAAATAAAAATATGAGAAACCAGAAATGTGCACCTAGAAACTTGGAGAACCTTGAATGTAGGTCCAAAATGTTGAATATGCTGAAATTAATGCACACTGGTACTCATATGCCAGGTTGGGTGATTTAGTCCCAAATTTGGGTTTTTGGGCAGGAATAGAAATATAGCATAGACAAGTTTGGAACTCCCAAAAACTACAAATTTCACTTTATTGGGACTCATATGCCAAAAGTGGTGTATTGGTCTTGCTTGGATTTTTTGGAGGATCGAGGTCTAAATATACTCTCCAATCTTTGCTCTATCTTCTCAACCTAGTTTCTAGATCTGAAATACTGAATTATGCTTTGTATATGTCTTTCAATGATCTTGTAGATGATGTCACAACTTTGACAACTTTGAACACTCAAAAAAATTTCTCCAATATTGCTCCTTAGAGGGTCTTCAACCTAGCTCTGCAAATCACACACTAAAAAGAGGGGAAAAATGTTATTTTTTAGTAAAAAGAGGTTTTCCTTTGTCAAACCCCATTTTGGTAACCAAACCTTGTAATGAAAAGAAGGAATGATGAATGAAAAATATGTAATGTTGCAACTCACCAAACCCTAAGAATAAAGTTCTACAAACATGTATGAGATGAATCCAATGGATATAGATCTTGACTCTTGCTTGAATGTTGTAGATCTTAACTTGAATGCTTGCTTGAATCATGAAAATCTACATCACAAATGTTAGATAAAAAACAAACATGTTGCATGATGACTTTGACATGATGCTTGATACTTGAATAATGCTCTAAAACACTTGATAATCAGCTCTTGAATGCTCTTGTAAACTCCAATTTTCTAGTAGGAATTCTCTCATGAAAGTCTTAGACACTTGATCACTTTCTAGGTGAAAAATAAGTGAAACAACCTTGTATTTATACTTGTTTATGCCAAATTCATCAAAATTACAACACTACAAGCTGACATCAGATCTAGGAGAATAAAATACCACCAATAATTTGAATTTAATGTAGGTTTAAGCTATAGAGGATTCATACACCATAAGTTACATATGAGTCCCATTAGGCTAAGCTTTGGGACACACTTTTCAAGAAATGCCTAAATCATTTGTGAAATCTAGATTGGGGCATCAAAACTTAGGTGGAACCCATATGGCCAAGGTGGTGTATGAGTCCCAAATCACTAAATTTAGGCAATATAATCCAAAAATACATAAATTAATATTATCCTTAGAAAGATGCATTAATTAAGGCTTGTGGATGCAAAATTAGGCCAATTAAAGCATAAAGAAGCCCAATTTGTTAATGAAACCCTAGATTAGTGTGAAAGTGTGGTACAACACTTTACAACACCTTAAATAAGGTACAATTTTAAGTCCATTTAGTTTACAAGGGCCCAATACCTAATGTGAATGTGTCAAATGCACTACAACACTAAATCAAGGTGACATTAAGCTCAATTTAACAAGGAGGGCCCAAACAAATGTGAAAATGAAGAGGAGTACATTTTCCATCATTACATATAGCCCCCACTTTAGTGAGACGAGCAACTTGATTCAAACTCACACTAAAGTAGATAAACTCGCATCAAGAGGGGTTGAAATGCACCAATGCTAGTAAGATAGGATGACAATTATCGAGAGGGATGATCAAAGCCCCCAAGATAAAGATCCTATGGAAAAACAACTTAAGCACAAAGGAAAAAAAATGTAAAATGATATAAGGAGCAATAACAAGGCACAAGAATGCACTACCAAAGACAAGGATAAAAGAGAATAAAACAAAATAAAAGGGGTGGATCAAGCTTTGATCATTTGTCCTACACATTGTGGATCAGGTCTAGTTTGTTTTTCCAAGAAATGTTTACAAGTCGAATGCGATGAACACTATGCAAACCATATGCACACTCACAAGGGCTAATGGAATCTAGTATCCACTAGGTGAGCCCCTAGTGAGACATATACACATGTGATTGTATGCACTCACACAGAGAAGAAAGTGGTTATGAGAAAGTCACGCCTAAGTTTGGCTCTCATATGGTAACGATACCAAAGTTATACCTCATGATGAATTTGATAAGGCTCCACACAACAATGGAATTCAAGCTCCATGAGCCAAGAAAAGCTCTGTATTCTTGACGCCCATAAAATAATAGGATGGCACCACAAGCAAGAAGTGTGTTATGCAAGGTGGCCATATAACAGATATTGTAAATGAAAAATAGTGTAATGTACATTGAAAGGAATTTTTCTTAGCTCATGTAAGGTATCTTCTTAGGGAACATCATGCCTAATGTCTCCAAGAGAGGAAAAGTCAAATAAATATCATGCTCTCAGAGGAAATCAAACCTAATGAAACCACCAAGAAAAGGACACATTGCAAGAATAAAGAAAATCACACATTGAAACATGAATGTCGATATAACTTCACATGTGAATCAACTTAAGGAATATCATCCACATCCCAAGCTTTCTCTTATATGTACATGAAATGCGGTCAAATAGCCAACAAAGACAATGATAAGTGACATACGAGGACATGGCTACTTAACCCCTTTCCTTCACTTAGTGCAGGACAAAGATGAGTTGAAATGAAAGTATCAATTAGAGGATCTAGGTGCTTCAACACAAGGAAGAGCACCACGATCCTTAAGATGTTGATTTTTTACTCAAAGCCTTACATTCATTAGTAGAATGACCATGAACTCTATGATATGCACAAAATGAATTCTTGTAGTAAAATTTATTTCGTGTTCTCAAAGGGAGGGATACCAAATGATCTTGGAGGTGTCTCGACAAGATACTCTCTTGATCAATAGTACAAGACATTTCTCTATTTTGTGACAAAGAAATCTCTTGCTTAGTACAAGGTCTCATACTGACACAAGACTCTTTAGGTTGTGAGATTTTGTTCTCTCCTTGAAAGGAGGGTGTAAAATCTAATGAACTCCAATCGTTAGTGTTTTGTGTGATAACATTGATATTAAGCAAGGATTTCTTTATTTATTTAATTTCTTTCAAAGTAAAATAACCAGGACCACTAGTTTCTATCAATTTAGGATGCACTAATGTTAAATTTGGCTTAGTCGAATCTTTTATAGTAGTGTTGATATTAAGTGAAGGCTTGATTGTTTCTTTTGAGGGACAATAACCAAGACCACTAGTTTTTCCTTGTGTGTTAGGCTCTATAGGGACACAAATACTTTGTTCACTAGCACCAAATCCTTTTCCACTATATCCACATTTTTTCATGAGTTCATAACCTTTTCTGTAAAGAATTTTTATTTCTTCAGGATTCAATGGTTTCTCATAATTAGCTTCATCAAAGTTTGTTGTGTAATTTGTTGTCTTTTTTTCTAAAGTGATTGAGGTGGATGCTTTCGAAGGGTCATCCAAATTTTATGTTGAAATTACCACTTTTTCTTTTCCCTTTTCATATTCTTTCTTTATGATCTTGTATTATCCCATGAATGTTGGTGTTAAATCTATGGAACCCCAATCATCTTCTAGTAGTTTTGACACTTTTTCCATCCCTTGTTCCTCTTTGTTAATAGTTCTATGTTTGAAGTTGGAATTAGTGTGTTTAGAGAATTTTTCTTTCCTTTTCCAACTTGCAAGTAACTTTCAATCTTAGGGTCTATTTCAACTTGGTACACTTTATTGTTATACACATTCTTCATGATACAATGAAGAGTTTAAGGAACCACATATATTTCATGGATCCATGATCTTCCTAAATGAATATTGTATGAAAGATCATGAGGCATGACATGAATAGGAGTTTTTAATCTAATAGCCTTTCCAACTAATAGGAAAATTAGTCACACCAAGCAGTTGCTTTCTTATGTTGTCAAATCTTTGAATTGATAAGGAATCAAGTTCAACTCTTGATTTATCCATGCCAAGTCTATCCAAAAGTTTCACACTAGACACACATTTAGAGAAGAGCCATTATCAACAAGGGTTTACTTTATTCTCATCCTATTATAGATAGCTACTATCATGAAGGAATCATTTTTATTTCTCATTTCCAAAGGGGTAGCTCATGTTGATGAAAAGTAAATTCTATGTTGTTTGAAGTTATATCTTGAATTTGGGCTGCTACTTCATTTGAATACACATTAGGAGAGGTAGGAACTTGTTGTAAGGCACTTTTAATCATGTTATGATAATGAGGGGAGGTTTGAATAAGGTCCCATAAGGATATCTTAACAGGAGTATTCTTTAGTTGTTCAACGAGATCATATTCCTTTCCACTTTGTAAAGTTAAACAAGGAGAACCAAGAAAGATAGAGTTTGGAAATGGGGGGATGTTGAAGGTGTTTCTCTTGGTTGTAGATTGTTTCTAGTGTTATATGTATGAGCAATGGTATTATAACTCGACTGTTGTGAAACATTATTCTTAAGTGGGTAAAGGATAAGTTTAGGTTTGTTTTGAGTTTTTAGTCATTATGAGGGCGGGTAAAGAACTAGAGGATTCTTAGGATGTCCCACATGGTATGTAGGAGGTCCATTAATCAAGGGGGATATAATGGACACTTGTACATTCAAAACCTCAGTGGTTTTAGTTTGATGCCTTTCTAATGAAGGGGGGTTCTAGTGCCATCTTTTCACCATCATCTAAGGAAGTCAAATTACTATTATTTGAAATATATGTGTCAATGCTCTCATTTTCTTCCATCATTATATCCTCCCTAGGAGGAGATTTTTTAGAAGAACTACAAACTATATGCTCATGGCATTCAAAGGTTGGTTATTCTAAAATGACTTTGTCACAAGTAAGGGAGTCATCAATGGTTGGATTTTCTTGCGTATCAATGATGGCATTCTATTGTTCAATAATATTTTCCCTAGGGGATGAGAGACAACTAAGATTCTCACAAATCGTATTGCTATGATCTTCTAACATTAAAGTATCTTCTTTACCAATGGGTGTTGTCATAATAGTGGTTTACAATTCCTAAGAGGAACGAATTTTAGCTGAAATCACATATTTTTAGAAAATATAATGATTTAATCCTTAAAAAGTTCCATTTTAAGGATTCCAATTGAAGAGGGTTTGATCAAATCACCTTAGATCAAACCCCCTTGGATAGAACCTTGCTAGTTTTAAACCATACCTATAAATGCGTCTCCTTTACACCTATCAAAATGCTGATAAAAAATCACTTTTGATTTAGCTTTTGGGGGATCAAATGAAATCATTTAAAATTTTGGTATTCCTAACAAGCTATCCAAGCTATCCAAGTTATTCACGAATAGTTTGTTCCGAGGAATACATATTTTAAATGATTATGGTATTCCTCATAACAAGCTATCCAATGAATATAATTTTAATATGTTTTTGTTTTGTTATGTATTTTTTTTAAGAATTATTACACATAGGTTTCTTTTCATTGAAAATGAATTTCTTTGTTCTTCACATGTGGAAAAATAGAAGATTATTAAAAAAAAATTGAAAAATATGAGTGCACCAGATATTGAAGTCCTTGATCCAACAAAGAAAATAAAATAAAATTTTGACAAATACACAAAAAGTTATGCATTATACGGTCACGCTGTGTCTGAATTGTAATTCGTTTGACTTTGAAACTTGATTAAGGAAAAAATATTCAATAAAAACCTATCTAACCAAGTGGAAGCACTAGATATCAGAGTTACAAATCTAAATTTGAAAGAATTAGAATTTTATCCTTCATGGAAAAAAAGTTATGCGTTATACGGTGTGCGTCACTTTCTAAAAATATTATTTTCTGAAAAAAAATAATTTTCATGGGAGATGGAAAAAGAAGTGCAATTTGATTCCAAAAATTTTGAAAAAAATATTTTTAGAATCTACAGAAAAAATTTGATGAGACTCTAGTTTGTACCATCTTCAAATTCCTCATAGTTTAGCCGCTATAGGTGCCCAAATGTGAAGATTTAGTTAAAAATAATAATTTCAGTGTCCAGTTTGGCCAAAAATTCTAAACCACTATTATGGGATCACCCCAATAGTAGACATATTAGGAGAAGAACAAATGCAATTGTCATGTATATCTATGATTTCATCCTTGTTTTCTAAGTTCTCATTCTCTTGTACCCTAACATCTACCCTAGTAGGAGAGCTTTTAAGATGTTCATCACATTCCATGGTTAGATGTTGCAAAGTAGCTTCATCACAAATAGGGAAGGCATCGAGAGAAGGATAATCATTATTTCCATGCTTACCAATGATTAAATCTTTTTATTCGAATAGGTCTTTCCAAATGTTAGGGACATTAGGAAGGAGAGAATAATGCTATAACTTTCAATCCACATGTCCTCCTCATAAATGATATTTTCATGATCATTCTCAATTGTATCCTCTTTAACTACAACATTCTCACAATTAGGGGAGGTGTTGAGGGATGAATTGATACTAAGTAAAGTAGTTGAAATTATCTCACCTTCTTGTGTTATAATATCTTCCCAAGGGGTAGGAGGATAAGGGAAAGAAATACTTTCATGATTCTTAATGATTGCATCTTCTTTCACCAAGATACCTTCATCACTAATAGGAGAGGTATCAGGAGAAGTACAATTATGATCATCATGGTTATCAATGCTTGTATCATCTTCTATTACATCATCCACACAAATAGGAGAGATAGGAAGGGCTGTAGATTTAAGGAAAGCATAAACTTTTTCACTCTATTGCACTAAGAGACTCATAACTAGGAAATGTATTGAAAGAATTACTAACATGCTTATTGACTAAATTTTCCTTTGTAAACGTGGAAAAGATACATATTAACATTTGTGAAAATCAATCTATGCATGCTTAAAATGGAAAGAGACTTAAAATGCACTGCAATGACCTAGAATGAAATGTGTAAATGCAAGTTTTATATTCTGAACAAGGTAATTTTCTCATTGCAATATGAAACAATCTAAAAATGGAATTTTGTAAATGTAAAATTGAAACTGCACAATGCATGAAATGAACCAATTTAAGCTAGATCTAATGAAATGCATGTAACATAAACTTATCCAACTAAAATAGGTATCAAATGACAATAAACAAAAGTGCAAACATGATGTTTTTAATGTTATAAAAGGAAGTTTTAGGGCTGATCTAGGACTAATTCACCTAGAGGGGCGTATGAGTCCTAGTCAAGGTTTTTTAGGGGTTCAGAAAGTGAATAATAGTCAACATAGAATACCTAGAAACTAGGAAAAACAACCTGTACTAGGACTAAATCACCTAGAGGGGCGTATGAGTCTCATATTATGGTTTTTGCATCATTTTCAACAAATTATATGTGAATGTTATGTTTTCTATTTTGGATAATGTCTAGGCTAAGTGAAAATATAGATTTCAAATAAAATTCAATGGTGCAAGATGCAAAAATGCAACCTGTGGTCACCGAAAAAGTAACCCTTCTACTTTTTCTGACTTTTTCAATCCCTCCTTGTGATTTTGGCTTAATATTGCCTTGATTTAATGTTGCAATGTGAATAACACATTCAGATTAGGTAATGGGCCCTTGTTAACTAAACAGACTTAAATGGTACCTTACCTAAGTGTTGTAAAGTGTTGTAACATACTTTCACACTTTTCTAGGGTCTTGTTAATAAAATAACCTCTTTTTATCATTTACCAAGCATTGCTTCAAAGTGTTGCAAAGTGCTGAAAAACACTTTCACATTTTTATAGGCTTGTCATTAATAATTGGGTGTTATTATGCTTTAATTGGATCTACTTTTCTTCCAAAGGCCTTATTTATGTGTATTTTTTAGAATAATCCCAAAAAATATCATCTAAAACATCAAAATCTCAAAACCCAAGTCAAATTCCTAAGGTGGGACTCATTCATAATTCTGGGTGAATGAGTCCCCTTAGGTGGGACCCATTTTCCCAGGGTGGCGAATGAGTCCCCTTTAACTCAAAATTCAAATTTAATTTAAAATTTTGGCAATTTTTTATTCTCCAAGATCTAAGGTCAGCCTATAGTGTTGTAATTTCAGGAATTATTGCATAATTGAGTATAAATACGAGCTTCTTTCTCTCATTTTCATACCTAGCAAGTTTGATCAAGCATTCAAGTATTCATGCATATAGTTCACAAGAGCATTTGAGCATTCAAAAGAGCATTCAAGACATTTCAAGGGAATATTTTCAAGCATTCAAGAGCTTCTTCAAGTGTCATTCATCATGTCAAATATTGTTTGTATCATGTTTTTTTAGAGCTAACACTTGTGATGCAAGATTGTGTGATTCAAGTAAGCATTGCATTCAAGATCTATCAACATCAAGAAAGATTCCAAGTCCACATCCATTGGATCCAATACTTACCTATTTGCAACACCTTATTTCTAGGGTTTGGTGAGTTGCAACATCATTATTTGTTCATTCATCATTCTCCTTTCATATTTTCTTTCATTTCAAGGTTTAATTACCAACAAAGGGTTTGACCAAGGAAAACCCCTATCCACTAATCCCACAACATTTTCCCGTCTCTTTGCATGTGATTTGTAGGTCTAGGTTGCAGATTTATTAGGGATAAAGATTGGAAAAGTGGTCATCAAGTTGTCAAAGCAATTCAAAGTTGTTAAAGTTGCAAACAAGCCTTGGAGAAGGACTACAGGTAGAATTTTGCAATTTTGGACCCGAATTTGTGTCAGGAGCGATAGAGTAGACTAAGAGCTACATAATCCATTTCCAATTTTCCAAAAATCTAGAAGTGGATTGATTCACCACTATTGGTGAATGAGTTCCACTACCCAGGCCTAAACAAGATTTTTGTAGATTTGAGTACCCTTTTCGTTGAAACCTGTTCTGACACAATTTTCCTGAAACTGGACCGATTTTCCTAGCTTGGAATATGAGTCCCAGTCAACATAAACAATAGGTTTTTCAAGATTCTATACCTCCATTCTACCTCCTTTAGTTTCCTAAGTGCACATTTCCAATTTCATAAAAAAAAATTACATTCTACTTGCATTTTTAGGTCTTTTTGCATATTGTGTCGCCAAAAAGTGTATATCTTGCTTGATATGGAAATAATTGATAACAAATTGGACTTAATGAGGACTTTATTTTGTGTTTTGAGGTGTTTTTCACATCCACACTAGGTCTGGGACCCTTGCAAACTGAATAAAATGCATTTAACAATGTCTTGTGAAGATGTTGTAAAGTGTTGTAAAAGACATTCACGCCCCTCTAGACTTAACGGACCCATCTTTCCCTAATTCAATGTTGAAAAATATATTAATCACACTTTCACATTGAATTTTGTGTCCCAATCCCTAATTGACCTTTACATCATCATTAATAGGCCCCTATGCCCCCATATTGTGCATCCTGAGGCTTAATTTGATCAAATACCCGATGAAATCAACATAAGAATTGAAGTTCCTCATTCCTGAACAATCCAGCTGGAAAAAGGACTCCTCTAGGACTAATTCACCCATCTGGGGGAATGAGTCCTTGCCAGATGGGAGTAAGTCACCCAGCGTGGAAAATTAGTGCCATTTGGGTTATTTTTGAGTTTTGAGTGGGAAAAGTTGGATTTTTAGTTTATTCTTTCTTCATCTCAGCCTTAGGGATCAAATTAACAAGAAATTAGGTGAATTTCCTATAAATACAAGTTTGTAAACCCTAATTCATAACTTATCATCACTCATTCATCATTCGTCATGTTCTCAAGTCAAGCAAGTTAGGGTTTTTACATTCTTAGTCATTAAGATAGCTTTCAAGGACATTCAAGGGAAGATTCTTCATATTTTGCTATAAAAATTCAAGATCAATCATCATGGAAATCTATTAACTCCATTTTTTCATGCTTTATTACATCATTTCTCTATTTTTGGTTTAATTACCTAAAAAGGGGTTTGACTAAGGCAAACCCCCATGCTCTAACAATCAATATTTTCTCCTCCCCTCTTTGTGTGTTTATAGATTTGGGTACTTTGAGGGTTTGAAAATAATTGAAGATTAATTTGAAGACTTTTTGAAGACCTATCCTTACTTGCAAAGCTAAAATATCAAAAAGAGGCCACTTTCAGGCCCAAAAATTAGATTTTCAAAAGCGGACACCTGTCAAGAACTGAAGTGTAGACCGAGGGCTTCTGTTTCCACTTTCGGATTTTTAGAAATTAAGAAGTGGAATAAGTTTCCAAAAATGGTGAATTAGTCCCACTGAACCTATTTTCTAGAAGTTTCTATAGATTTGGATACCCATTTGACCAAAATGGGCTCTAGAGCAGTGTTTCTAGATCTGGGACAAAGTCGCTCAAATTGGAAAAAGTGTCCTAGTTGGATTCTGCATCTAGTTTTTCAGGATTCCAGACCTTCATTCCATCCATTTTTAGCCTCTAGGTGCACACATTTAGTTTCATCAATTTATGTTACAATTTACCTTCATTTCTAGGTGTTTTCGCATATTACAATGTGTTTTCAAACACTTTTCATTTCTTAGATTTTGCATTAATAATTAATCTGTTTTATCCATTCATTTCATTTAGAGCATCCTATTTATGCATATTTTATCCATATTACATTAATCTTGAGTATAGACATTAGCATTTTGGGTCCATTTCTCCCCTTTTAGGTGAAAAACCCTAGAAGAGTTAGAGAACCCTTGCATACCAAAATGGGTATCCACATTTTGGTGGACCTGACCTTAGAAACATCAAAAAAAATTATTATGGAATTCATCCTCACCCTAGATCTATCTTGCATTTACTTTACATTAGGGTTTTTATTAGTTAATTTGCATTCTAAGGTTTCACATTTTTCATTAGTGAAAGTGCATATAGGTAGCATTTTTAGCATCTTTAATCATTGAAATTTTTTGGATTTTTGCATTGGAATCTTAGGTTTGCATCATACAACAAAACAAACATCCAAATCCATAAAAAAAATATGAAAATTCTAAAAAAAAATCCCTACTAGTACTAATTCGCCACCTTGGGCTACTTAGTCCCTGTTCATCCCTGAAACTGCCTTTTACAGAGTTGAAAACCTTTTTTTTAGGCTTATGTTTGCTGCCCATACCTATATTTATTAGTTGGATGAGTTTTTGTAACATGCATTTCAATATATATAGCTTAAATTAGCTCATTTCATGCATGTTTTAAATTTCAAGTTTGCATTATCATATTGTTACATAGCAAAATCAGTCAATTGTCATCCTTAAAATATGAAAAATTGCATTCCTCTTTTTGCATGTTTGCTTTAGCATGGTTACATTTCAAGTTTGTAGAATAATCATTACATCATGTTTTCATTGCACAAATCTATAGTTATCATATTTCATGTTCTATTTTTAGATCTTATTATGTGTTGTAAGAAAGTTTTGTTAGGTGCATGTGAATATGAGGTCATTTCCCCTCTCTTTTTCTTCATCAATGATTCCTCTCCTAGTTCCCCTTCTGTGGGTGAGGTTAATCTAGTGAAATAAAATTTGGATAATCATAACAATCACATTTTTTATTCTCCTATTATCTCTCCTACTTGTGAAGAAGCTATTATAGTGCTAGAAGAGCCAATTGATGAGAGTTTTGACAACCCGAGTTGTTTCTCTCCTCGTACCTCTCCTGTTATAAAAAACATTACTAAAAAAGAGGACATAACAATAAGTAATAATGATTAACACACACCACAACAAGAGACCATTGAAACCTACCTATTTCCATCTTGTAACATCTTCTCCTCTTGTGATAGTGATGAGGATATGTTAGTGTTAGATAAACAAACCTTCAAGATCTATGATAACCCTCATTATGATCATTCCCTTACCTAGCCTATTTTGAAAAAAATTATGGACCAAATCAATGACCTTATCATTGATCATATCATTCATTCTTGTTCTCCCAATACCTCTCCTATTAGTGATGAAGGTATCTTGGTGATAGAGGATACAAGCATTGATAGTTTTGATTATCCCTCTCCTCTTCCACCTTTGGAAGACATTAGAAAACAAGAGGATGAGATCATAGAAATATTCCTAAACATCACCTTACCTTGTCTCCCTAACCATAACAATCAAAATTTCCCTCCTAATATCCCTCCTCGATAAAAAGAGGATAGGTTGGTGTTAGAAGATATACCTATTAAGAGACATGAGAACCTTGATCCTCCCTTCCCTAATGCTCCCACCATTTGGGACAATCTATTTTAAAATCATAGTGGTCCTTCTCTTGATCCCTCCCTCACTTGTGATGAAGCTACTTTACAAACTTCAAATTTGGATGACCATATTGTAAGCTCTCCTATTATAGTAGATAATATGGAACAAGTGAATGAGACCTTAGAGACATAGGACAATCAAATAGAACCTTCTCCTATCATTTAAATCATTCCCCTACTTGTGATGAAGTCATTTTAGAAGAACCAACCCTCGAATGTCAACAACATGTGGTTTGTAGTTCTCCTAACAACTCTCCTCCTAGGGAGAATATCATAGTGCTAGAACATGGAAACAATAGTAATGTGTCTTCCTTAGATAAACATGTGATTCTAGATTTCCCTTTATTAGAGATACATCAAACCAAGACCGCTAAGGTTATGAATGCGCAAGTGTCCATTAGATCCCCCTCGATTAATGGACCTCATACATACCTCATGGTACATACTAAGAACCCTCTAATTCTCTACCCACCTTCACACAAATAACACACTCAACACCAACCTGAACTCATCCTTTACCCATCATCACATAAACCTCCACCTCCACCTAAACCTGAATTTATCCTTTACTCCCCGAAGCATGATATGGTTTCTCACACATACTCCACTAGAAACAACTCATTACCACACAACAACCCACCCCAACACCATTACCTTTTCCTAATCCCATCTTTCCTAGTGTTCCTCGATTAACTCCTAGGGAGTATGATCTTGTCGAACAACTTAAGAATACACCTGCCAACATATCCCTTTGAGACCTTCTTCAAAATTCACCTACCTATCACACTATGCTCCAAATGACCTTACAACAAATTCCTATCCCTTATAATGCATAATTGAATGACATAACTGCCCTCATTCAAGGATTGAATGCTGGCATTTTTTTCAACCAAAGTGAACTCTCCTCTTTGGAAGTGCAAAAACAAAATGAAGCTTTCATAATCATATCTCAATACAAAAATATAGGAATACAGTGAACCCTTGTTGACAATGGCCACTCCCTTAATGTGTGTAGTGTAAACCTTTTGGATAGGCTGTATGTGGATTAATTAGAAATTCAACTTGATTGCTTGTCTATCAAAGGATTTGAAAATGTAGGAAAACAACTGCTTGGTGTGATCACTTTGCCTCTTAGAGTTGGGGAAGTTACATTGGATTCATCAATTCATGTTATTCCTAATGCTCTTTCATATAATCTCATTTTAGGCTGACCATGGATTCATGAAATGAATGGCATGCCTTCCACTCTTCATCATAAAATGAAATACATCCACAACAACAAAGTATACACACTTGACACTGATCGCGAGCCTTATAGTGTCCTACAACTTGAGAAAAACAAAGAAAATCCCTTAAACACATCAACATCAACTACACAAGTGGAACCCGTACAACATAAAAACAAACTCGATGATAATTGGGGTTCCTTAAACTTCACACCAACACTCGTGGGAGGTTGCAAGATCATAAACAAAGATTCAACTGAGGGAAATGAAAATGCATTCATGACAACAAAAAACTTAGATGACCCTTCATAAGCATCCACCTCAACAATGAAGAAAATTACATGACAAACTTTGACAAACCTAATTATGAAAAACCACCTGATTCAAAAGAAATGAAAAATCTTTATGGAAAAGGTTATGAACTTATGAAACGACTTGGCTATAGTAGAAAACTATGTGGTACTAGAGAACAAGGTATTTGTGTCCCCATTGATCCTAACATGCAAGAAACAACTCGAGGTATTGGCTATTGTCCTTTGATAGAAATCACCAAGCCTTCACTCAACATCAAAACTATTACAAAACATCCTTCTAAAACAATAGACACTAGTGGTCTTGATGATTATCCTTTACAAATAAAGACATCTTCACTTAATTTGAATGTCATCTCACAAAAAACTAATGATTTGAATTCGTTAGATTTTACACCCTCTTGTACAGGAGAGAAAAAAATCTCGCAATCATTATAATCTTGTATAGGTATGACAACTAACACTAAGAAATATTTCTCTATAGAAACATCCTCTACCATTGATCAAGAAGGTATCTTGTCTAGACTCCTCCAAGATCACTTGATAACCCTTCCTCCAAGAACTCAAAATAAATTCTATTACAAGACTTCATTTTGTGCATATCATAGAGTTCATGGTCATTCTACTAATGAATGTAAGGCTTTGAGTATTAAAATCCAACATCTTAAGGAGTTTGGTACTCTTCCTTATGTTGAGGTACCTAATTCCTCTAATCGATATTGATTTTCACTCTAGCATGCATCTTATCAATCATTTCAGCTCACCCTTGTCCTACACTACGTGGGGGAAATAGGGTTAGGTAGCCTTTTCCTCGTATGTCACTTGTCATTGTCTCTTTTCACTATTCATTAACCTTTCATGAACATATACAAGCAAGCTTGGGATGTGGATGTTATGCCTTAAGCTAGTTCACATGCGACATGCTACCCTTTTCATGATGCAGCTTATAGGAAACATATGACTTGGCATAGGGCCTTCCAAGTAAGCTCTCATGTCTTCCTCTTCAACTTTAAAGAAATTTCTCACAATAATGGTGTTATAAACCACTTTAAAGTGGTAGAGTACATTAGCACTCACATTTCATTGTGTAATTTTCTTTTTCTTGCAATTTCCTCTCTTGGAAACATTAGGTACAATGTTGCACAAGATGAGACATTACACTTGTCCTCTCCTGGAAACAAGATTAGACAATTTACATTTTTCCTCTCTTGGAAGAATTAAGCATGATTTTCCCTAAGATGAGACCTTGCATGAACTCAGAAAAATCCCTTTGAAAATTCCTTGCATTTACAATGTCTATGAGTGTCAAGCATACAAATTTTTGCTTACCTCATAGAGCTCAAAAATCATTTTCACTATGGTGCCTTATTAAAGTTATCAAGAGGTATAACTTTGGTATGGTTGAGTGGGAATCCCATTATGAGGCATGAATTTTCCCCATAGCCACCTGCATGTGTGTGAATACATATTGGCCATATGTGTCTCACCTTTTAGGACTTCTCACCCGGAAAACAACCAAGAGTTCCATCGCCTTAGAGTGAGTATTCATTTTTGGAAAAATAGCCTAGATCTGATCCACAACATGTTGTACAAATGATCAAATCTTGATTCGCCTTTTTATTTTTCACTTTTCTCTTCCTTCTAGTTCTTGCCATTGCATGATCATGTATCTTGTTTTACAGAAAATCATTCACCTTGTGCATGTCTTCTTGTGCTTTTGTTGGTTTGAATTAGGATCTAATGGGGGCTTGGGTACCTCCTTCATCTTTTTCATCCTAGACCATCTGCATTGGTATGATTGGACACTTCTTGAATGTCTACTTTATTGTGAGTTTGAAACAAGTTCATCCTCTCACTAAAGTGGGGGCTTAATGTGTCAAAAAAAGGTGTATATCTTTCTTGATATGGGAATAATTGATGAAAAATTACTTAACGAGGCCTTGATTTGGTGTTGTGAGGTGTTTTTCACATCCACACTAGATCTTGGACCCTTGCAAATTGAACAAAATGCATTTAACGATGTCTTGCGAAGATGTTGTAAAGTGTTGTAAAAGACTTTCACGCCTCTCTAGACTTAATGGACCCATCTTTCCATAATTCAATGTTGAAAAATGTATTAATCACACTTTCACATTAAGTTTTGTGTCCCAAGCCCTAATTGACCTTTACATAATCATTGATAGGTCCCTATGGCTCCATATTGTGCATCCCAAGGCTTAATTTGATCAAATACCCAAAGAAATAAACATAAAAACTAAAATTATTCATTCCCCAACAATCCAACTAACAAAAGGACCCCTCTAGGACTAAGTTTCCCATCTGGGAAAATGAGTCCCTTCTAGGTGGGATGAAGTCACTTAGAGTGGCAAATTAGTCCCATTTTGGTTATTTTTGAGTTTTGAGCAGGAAAAGTTGGATTTTAAGTTTATTCTTTTTTCATGTCAACCTTAGGGATCAAATTAATGGGAAAATTAGGTTAATTTACTATAAATACAAGTCTCTAAACCCTAATTCATAACTCATCATCATTCATTCATCATTCATCATGTTCTCAAGTCAAGCAAGTTAGGGTTTCTACATTCTAGGTCATCAAGATAGCTTTCAAGGACATTCAAGGGAAGATTCTTCATCTTTTTCTGTATAAATTCAAGATCAATCATCATGGCAAGGTATTAAATCCATTGTTTCAAGATTCATTACATTATTTCTCCATTTTGGTTTAATTACCTAAAAAGGAGTTTGACCAAGACAAACCCCCATACCCTAACAATCAATATTTTCTCCTTCTCTCTTTGGGTGTTTGTAGATTTGGGTACTTTGAGGGTTTCAAAATCATTGAATATTAAGTTGAAGACTTTTTGAAACCTCTCCTTACTTGCAAAGCAAAAATATCAACAAGAAGCCACTTTTAGGCCCAAAAATTAGAGTTTCAAAAGTGGACACTTGTCAAGAACCGAAGTTCAGACCGTGGGCTTCTGTTTCCACTTTTAGGTTTTTAGAAATTTAAAAGTGGATTGAGTAGCCAACAGTGGTGACTTAGTCCCACTAAACCTATTTTTTGGAAGTTTCTATAGATTTGTATACCCATTTGACCAAAACAGGCTTTGGAGCAATTTTTCCAGATTTGGGACTAAGTTGCCCGGATTGGAACAAGTGTCCCAGTTGGATTCTGCATTAGGTTTTTTAGGATTCTAGACCTTCATTCCATCCTTTTTCATCCTCTAGTTGCACACATTCATTTTCATCAATTTCTATTACAATTTACCTTCATTTCTAGGTGTTTTTGCATATTACAATGTGTTTTCAAACACCTTTCATTTCTTAGGTTTTGCATTAATAATCAATCTCATTGATCCATTGTTTACACTTAGATCATCCTATTTAGGCATATTGCATCCATATTACATTAATATTGAGGGTAGAAATTAACATTTTGGGTCCATTTCTCCCCTTTTAGGTGAAAAATCCTAGAAGAGTTAGAGAACCCTTGGATACCAAAATCGGTGTCAACACATATCACACTGTGTTTTCAAACATTTTGTATTTTCCAAGTTTACACTTGGTGGTGAACCCCTTTCTTGTCTCAATCATATCCAAGGATACATTATGGTCATATCCCTCACATCGTTCATTGGGTTGAGATCTCGAAGGTGTCCTTGAATGTGAATATTGTGAAATCGGATCCCTCTCCTTGTATTCATTTTGTGAACAAGGGAGTGAAGCATCCATTTCCAATGTCCACACAACCTATATGAACTTTCACTAGTGCAAGATTTAGAAACCCTAATGCAAAGTTAATGTAAGCTAGATCTAGGACTATGATGCACTCCATATCAGAAAAGAGGTGTTCATGTCAGGTTCACCAAAATGTTATATTTGAAATATAGGATTCCACCATTTTGGAAGATGGAACAAGGGAGATGAGATCCTCCTATTTCTCTATCATAACACTTAAGGAAACCATAGATATCTCAATCTAGGGATGAAATGAAGGAAATAGATCTACAATAGGGATGTCCTAGGGTATGATTAATGACTAAAGAGGGGTTCACCACCAAGCTAGGGCTTGGAAAGACTAGTAATATGCAAGATCTAATGACAAGACCTAATGATATGCAAGACTTCACTAAATGGCCTTGAAATGAATGCAAAACAAAATAGAAAGTTGAGAAACTAGAAATGTGCACCTAGAAACCTATAAAAGCTTGAATGTAGACCTAAAATGCTAAATATGCTAAAATTAATGCACATTGGGACTCATATGTTAGGTTGGGAGATTTAGTCCCAAATTAGGGTTTTGGGAAGGAACATAAATCTTGGAAGAGATAAGTCTGGAACTCCTAAAAATTGCAAATTTCACTATATTGGGACTCATACACCAGAAATGGCGTATCAATCCTGCTTGGCTTTTTGGAGGATCAAAGACTGAATCTACTCTTCAATATCTACTCTATCTTCTCAACCTAATTTCTAGATCTGAAATGTTGAATTCTGCTCTATAGATGGCTTTTAATGATCTTGTAGATGATGTACCAACTTTTACAATTTTGAACACTTAACAAATTTTCTCCAATCTTGCTCTTTAGAGGGTCTTCAACCTAGATATGCAAATCACACACTAAAGAGAGGGAAAACATGTTGTTTTGTTATTAGAAATGGGTTTACCTTGTTCAAACCCCATTTTGGTAATCAAACCTTGTAATGAAGTCAAATGAAAAGAAGGAATGATGAATTAACAATATGTAATATTGCAACTCACCAAACCCTAGGAATAAAGTGCAACAAATATGTATGAGATGGATCCAATCGATGTAGATCTTGACTCTTGCTTGAATGTTGTAGATCTTAACTTGAATGCTTGCTTGAATCATGAAACCCTACATCACAAATGTTAGCTAAAAAACAAACATGATGCATGATGAATTTGACATGATGCTTGATACTTGAATAATACTATAAAAAACTTGATAATCATCTCTTGAATGCTCTTGAATGCTCTTGTAAACTCAAATTTTCTATTAGGAATTCTCTCATGAAAGTCTTAGGTCACTAGATCACTTACTAGGTGAAAAATAAGTGAAATAACCTTGTATTTATACTTGTTTATGCCAAATTCCTCAAAATTACAACACTATAAGTCAACATCAGATCTAGGAGAATAAAATTCTACCAATAATTTGAATTTAATTTAGGTTTAATCCACATGAGACTCATACACCAAAAGTGGTGTGTGAGTCCCATTAGGCTAAGCTTTGGGACACATTTTTTAGGAAATGCCTAAATTCATATGAAATCCAGATCGAGGCCCCAAAACATAGGTGGGACCCATACACCCAAGGTGGCGTATGAGTCTCAGATCACTAAATATGGACCATACAATCCAAAAAGACATGAATTATGATTGGATGTTTTTTTATGTCGGGATTATCCCCAAAAAGATGCATTAATTAAGGCTTTTGGATGCAAAATTAGGCTAATTAAAGCATAAAGAAGCTCAATTTATTAATGAAACCATAGATTAGTGTGAAAGTATGGAGCAACACTTTACAACACCTTAAATAAGGTACCATTAAGTCCATTTAGTTTACAAGGGCCCAAGACCTAATGTGAATGTGTTAAACACACTACAACACTAAATCAAGGCCACTTTAAGCTCAATTTATCAAGGAGGGTCCAAAAAAATGCAAAAATGTAGAGTACATTTTTTGTCATTACAATGTCATAGCCATCATTAAAGGATACTTAATTTGTATTGTTGATTCTTTTGTTAGAATTTAGTTTTATTTAATTCTTTTTTTTCCTTTGTTTTTTAAACCTTTTTAAATTTCTAGGCATAGGGTTTCCCAACAAATACAGGATGTTTATACTAACTTTAGTTCCATAGATTAATGTCTCCTTTTTATTTGTCTCTTTTTCAACACTTTATTGTCGATAACAACATAAAACTATTAGGAAGGGATCAACCATGTTACACCAATTATTTTCTTCCAAGTTTTATCTATTTTTCCCATTTTAAATTTTATTTCTAACATGTCCTCAAGAAGCTAGTGATAGTTTTCATCTTTGGGTAAATAAAATTGAATAGATCTATTATTTACTAAGTGTGAGTTCTCGCAGTGAAGACCATGTAATGCTTATTCCTAGGCATACATTTTTCTTGTTTGGTATAAGTATCATGTGAAATCATAGATAGTAAGATGTTTGTTTATATTTAAATTTTCATTAGAGAAATAAATGAGTAATCTAGAGTAATGTCTTTTTTTTTCCCTTTCTTGCTCCTATTTTTTATTCATAAAAATTATGTATGTTTACTAATATGATCTTAATGATTACATTTTTGCAAGCCTTATATTTTCAGCTAGGAATTCACATTACCAACAAACAATACCCAAAAAAAAATTTATTTTGTACTTTCAAAAAATGAAGTATATATTATTTTTTGAATTTAACTACCCTTACACCCTCAATAGAATTCCTTTAAATATAAAACAAGTGCCACATAGTGGCTAGTTCTTTCCTATATAGTATTGTAGTTATTTTTTTCTAGATTTGAAAAAAAAATGTAAGTTTTATTAATGTGAATAAAAACAAATGTAAGTTTTGTTAATCATAGTGTTTTCTATTGTTAATTAGTTTTTTGCATGACCTAACCTTAACCCTAACTCACATCCTAACCTTAACGTTAACCCTAACCCTAATAATAAATTCTAAACCATTATCCTAATCCTAGACCTATCTCTAATGCTAACTATGGTCGTAACACTATCCATAACTTTGGTCATAACCCTAACCCTAACAATAAAGAATTTTAGAGCATGACATTACAAAAAAAATACATGAATTGATATTGGGAATAAGATTTGGAATAAATATATTAGATGAATAAAATTTTGGAACATTATATCTTTTAATCATATTTTTGTGATTTTTATTAGTAAAATTTTATTTTTAATTTATTTTAATTTTTGAATAGTTCTAACCATAATTTTTACCTTATTCTTAATTCTAATACTAATCCTAATTATAATGATTTTAGGATTATAATAATTAATAATAATAGGATTATAATTATAATTTAATTATTAATTATAATAATTTTAGTTATTTTAATTTAATTCTTATCTGTATTTATGTATTTTTTGAAGTCAATAAAATTTGGAAAAAAAAGTGGCAATGTCAAATAGTTTAAGATTTAATTTAATTTTTTATGTAATTGTGTAAAATAAAATCCTAGGAAGATTATTTTATATGCTAATTTATGGATTTGTTTTAATTTATGTTTTATTTATTATTTTAATAGTGTGAATCCAAATCTCTCTAAAATATCTAATTGATTTTTGTGATATTTTCTTTAATAAAAAATAACAATTACATACATTAAAAATCATCCTTAATAAAATGTAAAAATAAGTAACATTTATTTATTTTAGAAAGATTTAATAAAATGACTTTATAAAGCAAAAAATGAAAAATCATTCTTAAAAAAATGTTAAGAAAATAGTTTACCTTGCTTTTCCTACAAATTCACCCATAACACCCCAAACTTCTTAGCCAATTATGTTCAAGAGAAATATTTTTTTACAATTTTTAAAGTTAAGTATTTAACATTTCACTTTAAAAAAATGAAATTATATTTGAAGAGCATAAAATTATAGTTTTTAATTGGTTCAAAACCAAATTATTAATAACTAATTTAAAAAATGAGTTAAAGAATTGATTGCAATATTACTATGCCTCACGACAAGTACTAATAGCAACTACAAATCTCTACAAGATTACTTTCTACAAAAATATGTTACTTTGTTTTTTCAAGGAAATTTTCATTCAAGGCAAGATAGGTTAACTATACTAGATAATTTACAACCTCAAGAAAGTATTTACACATGCATTTTCAGAATTTACAACAATATACAACTACAACATAGGAAGTAACATCAATAGATAGATGGACCAAAAATTTCTCCATAAACAATCCTCTTTCCTTGATTAAATTTTTGCACACAAACAACAAAATACCCTTCCATGGACTAGTGGGAGCTCACCTCCCAACCTAGGATTGTAACAACTTCCATCCGCTAGCTTGGGGAAACTCATGGTAATGGAATAATTTTCACAAAACAAGAACAGATTTACAATAGCTGTCATTTAAATTAACACCCAAAATTTTCAAGAAGAACACATGACAATTTCTAGAAACACACATTCAAAAAAAAAAAATGCATAGCAAGATGATCACACACATAGGTTGCGTAGTATCAGAAGGTATGAACAACACAAGGGTTCTTCTCTAAGAACCTCATAGAAGGGAAGCATGGACATCTACATGAGGGGGTATTAATAAAAAATTTCATGTATCCACAACCACTTATGTCTCCAAAAATTCCTATATACAACTCCTCTAGAATGTAACATAAACTTTCATAACCAATCTCTCCACACACAAGATGTAGCATAAACTTCCATAACCAATATCTCCACACACAAAATGTAATATAAACTCCATGAGAAGTATATATATCTATGGGTACTCTTACCCTTAAATTTATTCCCCTCAAGGAAACCTCACTCACTCAACCCCACACAAGAAGTATATTCTCCCAAAATAGGAGACATAATTTTGTCATAAGATAACATATTCTACACACTAAAACATGCACAACAAAAGACAATATGGATTTTCACCATAATACATTTACACATGAATTTGATAAAATGACTCAAGAATAAGACACCAACCTAGTTATCCTTCACTTTTTGACAAGGTCAAAAGGAGAATTCCACCAACAATTCTCTAAATTTTTCTTCACCCAACACACTTTCTCCACTCAACACCCTTGAATTGAAAAGAAATAAGTCAAAATAAAAAAAATGAATTAATCACAAGGTTGCTTCCTACCCAAAGAAAAATCAAACATGGAGCCCTAATCCCTTCATCTTCAATTGTGAAGGTGGCAAGTGTCACATCCATAATTGATCCTTCATTCCACTACCTCAACCTTGCACACTTGTGGTCTGGAGGCTTCATAAGCATGCTTGAAAGAAACTTGATTAAAATACTTTGAATCTCATCACTATATAAAATGGCTCCCAAAGGTGGTCCATAAGTCATGAAAAATAGGTTTTAAGTTCTCAAAAGTGACCCTAGGTTCAAGTATTATGACCTAGGACTATGAAAATTTATTAACAACATAAATTTGACACGTTAAATCAAATTTAAATCTTGGAATTAAAATAAAATAAAGTTTAACACACAAAATACCATTACCCTCTCGTGACCTTCACATACAAAATTTAACACAAGGCATCATACTTGCGCATTAGAAAATGAATCCTCATCAAAAGGAAATTATAGTACATAAGACCTTAACCTATCTAAATAGGTTAGATCGGTTTCATAGGTAATTCACAAAATGTCACCATGAAGTTTCCTTAGGTCCACTCATGGACTAATTCTACACACTAGATTCCAATAGTTAGTTCATCATCGATAATCATAACTGAAGCACAAGATATTATTACATGATTCATCTATATTAACATTTAATGATTAAACATCTCAATACATACTTTCATTTCCATACTACCACTATCACATTCATCAATAAAATCTCCATGTGAGATATATGAACATAATTTCACCGCATGTGTATATCATTGTAATCCATCAAGTTATAGAATTAACTACTCATAAAATAACAATGAGTAAGATCATCAAGCTAGTTCAAGCATTCATTTAATATTGTAAAACAACCATCCAATTAACCCTTAATCTATTAGAATATGAAAGAAGAGTTGTGATAGATTGAGAAGAATTAGACTTTGGAATTGGTTCCAAGACCAAAAAATAATAATGTGATAGGAACTAAATGGTTTTTCAAGAGCAAACTAAATGAGGAAGGAAAGGTTGTTAGAAATAAGACTAGAATTGTGTGTAAGGGCTACTGATCACAAGTGGAAGGAATAGACTTTGAAGAGAATTTTTCTTTGGTGGTGAGAATGGAAGCCATTAGAATGTTTTAAAATTTTGCAGCACATAAATACTTCAAGGTGTATTATATGGATGTCAATTCTAGATTTTTGAATGGTGAGTTACAAGAAGAGGTTTTCATTGTTAGAAGAAGTTAATATGGTCTGCAGGTTGAAGAAAGCATTGTATGGACTCAAACAAGCTCCTAGGGCTTGGTATGCAAGATCAGATAAATACTTGTTGTAGCAAGGATTCAAAAAAGTATTGCAAATCACAACCTTTACTTCAAGGTTGAAGGAGATCAGATCCTGATTGTGGTTTTGTATGATGATGACATAATCTTTGGAGGAAATGAACATATGTGAGAGATTTGAAAAGTAGATGTAAAAAGAGTTTGAAATGTCAATATTTGGGGAGATGAATTTATTCCTTCTAGGTTACAAATTAGTCAAACAAAAAAAGGTATTTTCATTTCACAATAAAATTATGTAAAGGAAATGTTGAAGAATTTTGGGATGGAGGATTCTAAACTAGTGTGTACTCCCATGGTTACTAGTTGTAAGTTGAGCAATAATGATGAATCTTGTAAGACAGATTAGAGCAAGTATAGATCAATGATTAGTGGACTGCTATATCTTACTACTACTAGATAAGATATCATGCATGTAGTTTATCTTATGGTAAGATTTCAAGATCCTAGAAAATCACATGTTACAATAGTTAAAAGGATATTTAGATACTTAAAGGGCACTCTAAATTTTGGTCTATAATATCCTAGGGGTACTAATTTCTCTTTGAGTGTATATACAATTGCATATTGGGTAGGTTGTACAAATGAAAAATGAAGTATAAGTGGAGGTGGTTTTTTTCTTGGAAACAGGTTGATTTCTTTGTTGAGTAAGAAGCAAGATTCAATGTCATTGTCTACTATAGAGGTAGAATATATTGCAGTAGCATCATGTTGTATTTAGGTCTTATGGATGAAGTAGACATTGAAGGATATTAGTATCATATGATGAACCTATTTCTATCTTGTATGATAAAACAAGTGCTATCAATATTTCAAAAAACCTGATAGTACATTCAAGGACAAAGCATACCTCTATTCAGTATCACTTTCTAAGAGAGAAAGTTATAGAGAATGAGATGAAGTTAGAGTATGTTCCTATAAAGGATCAAGTTGTAGATATTTTCACAAAGGCTATTCCAAAAGATACATTTGAGTATCTCTAGTAGAAGTTAGGGGTTATTGACCCTCCTTTCAACTAGATGTATAAGTGGTGTTGAATGCACAAGACAATTGAGAGGGGGGGTGAATCATTTGTACCTTAAAAATTCAAAACCATCACAAACATTCAAATCCACATTAATCCAATTAACTTTTAATCTATTGGAATGATCTATCATGAAAGAAAATAAGAGAAACAAAACCAAATAAACACCATACATAAGGAAACACCAAATTTACATGGAAAACACAAGCTAGGAAAAACCACGGTGAGGATTAGCTCGCAATATAATGTGATATTAACACTGAACATAATCTAGGGATCACTATTGGAGGGCTCACTACCCAAAAGAAAGAAAGGATCACTACCAAAGGCTCACTAATAGAATAGAAAAGAAGATAGAGAAGAGTGCTAAAATGAGAAATCCATCTCAAAGCAACAAAAAAAGTCCATGACAACATCACCAACACCTTCAGAATCTTTCTAAAGAATTATAGACATCTTCTGCTCACTACATTCAATAGTATAACACATGAAAGGCTCACACTACACTTCTCAAATTGGCACCCTACAAATCTACAATTTTCATCACTCACATCATACTCATTTATCTTATCATCCCTCAACAACTCAACACTTATTTATACCATTTTCAACCTTGAAAACATTCTCCAAGGTTGATTATGCACCTCAACCATGAAAATTCAAATTAGTTTAGCACCAAAACATTCCCACGATGGAATGGAATGAAGGAGGACAACAACACACCTTAGTTAGGACTTAAATCCACTCATACATTAAAGAATATTTGCAATTAGTGTAAACACCCAAGTTCGACCAAACCTATGTTAACACCATTAACACTTAAGTACATGATTACTCAAATTCAAAGATGACTCGTGGAAACCACATAACACTTTAACATGATCTAGAATATTCCACAAACACCCTAGAATCCAAAAAATTCATTCACAACAACTTGAACTTGAAGAATGTACACACCCAGACACTCAACCATCCTTTTCATACACTGCAACTTAAGAAATTGACTTCTAAAGCACCCAAGCTTAAAAAACTTCAACAAAAGAAAGATACAAACACTATCATCACCCTTATAGATATAGAAGACCTAAAACCACTTTGCGAAGAAATGTGGAGAAAAAACATTTCTCCTAGGAACCTTTGCAATATATAATTCACACACTGGTGAACACACCTTGCTCCATGCAATGATACGAGACACCAAATTATGAATACAACACCTCTGATCAACATATCCAAACCACACAAGAATATCTTCAACCCAAAGGAAATGTGGAGAAAATCATAATGGTACACTACAACACAGAACATCACTGCAACATATTATTTCCTCTTATTATTCAATTTTCTCAAAATTGTAAGGAAAATCAGATGTGAAAACAATTCTCCTAACGTCAATACCTCAGAGAAGAATGTAGATATACTTTTAATTTTTAATTATAGTTCAACTAAGATGAACTATGAAGTAATATAACAGAAACAAAGTATTTGACAATCACATAAGAACACCATATATATGTGGGAAAACCCTTACGGGAGAAAAACCCACCACACCAAGAGAAGTCACTTTGTATTACAGTAATAAAGATTACATACAAGTTTCAGACTTATCTTTCTAATGTCTATTTTCAGCAGCATTCACCATGAACAATCTTGTACATGAACCTCCAGGTTACAATCATTATATATTAGATTACATTTACTAATCATACAACCACCCAGGAATCCATCGATGCAACTAACTGATCATAATCTGTAATCACAAAGTATATCCATGTTGTTCCATGTCTGTCGAGCTTCCTCACAGAACCGTCATAATGAACTACCTTCTAACTATTCAGATTCAGCTTCTCCTATTGGTCCACAAGACTCCACATAGGATGGTCAAATGATCAAAAGAGAATCAAGCTTTGTTGGAATCTCAGTGAGACACTATCAGTGTCTCCCCGATGCCCAAAAGCTTCATATCGATATCACCAAGAGTTATCATTATTGCCAGGATGTTACACAAAGCTTACAACTTGTATCAGCTTCAGTTTTCCTTTTAGTAAGACTATTGCTCTCGCCAAGACATCCCAATGAGCCTTCTTTTGTTACACCGAGTTTAGGAGACTATCGCTCTACTTTCGCCATGTCGCCAAGACATATCACTTTTTCTGAGACATCATACCGAAGCTCCACAAGTCACATAGACATGACTGTTCTCATCAGCAAGAAAATCGGCTTTCACCAAGACATCATACCAAGTCACCACGGGTTATACCAAAGTCGTATGTTATAATGAGCTCCAAAGAATAGTCGGCAAGAAATACCACTCACCAAGACCTTCCACCGAGTCTCCTTACACTACATCGAAGCAACATTAGGTTACACCGAAAGCATACAACTATCAGCAAGACCTATCACCTTCGCCAAGATGTTATGTTGAACTGCAAAAATTACCCCGAAGGCTCCAACATAAAACACTGTCAAGGAGACATGTATCAATCACTAAGACTTCTCACTGAGCTACTGTGTTACACTGATGACTTCAATGCATTATCCCGTCAGTGAGACTTTCCTATCGATGAGAGCTCATAGCGAACCACTAAGACTCTCCTCGATATAAGATATTTGATTGAATGGCCTATCGGCCAAAGATTGTCATACAGTGAAAGGTTACAATGACTACTCTATGTCACAACGATAGACTCCAAAGAGAAAGCGGTCGACAAGACTTCTGCAAGGTCACAATGACGTGTACAAAACATGATGCTACCAATCTGCTAGTCAGTCAGACATGAGAGCTATCACACCGACTTGGCTCCAATGGAGGTTTTAGCCTGTGATAATTGAGGCATACTTTTCCAACAATCTCCCACTTGATGAAGATCACACAGGCACCTCCAGAGCACAACATAACTTACTAAAAATCATGGGCACTAAGGCCCATCGAATTGGCACACCACCTAAACTTGTCTATACTCACTAGCTTCATCAATGAATCTGCAACATTCTCCAGAGTATCAACCTTTTCCAAACTGACCTTTCCATCCTCCACCATATCTTGTACAAAGTGGTACTATACATCAATATGTCTCATCCTGGCATGGAAAGTTGGATTCTTTGCTAGACAAATTGCACTCTGATTGTCACATAAAATAGTTATTTCCCCTACATCAAAGCCAATGTTAGAACACAAACGTTTAAACCAAATTGCTTCTTTACAAGCATGAGTAGTAGCCATGTATTCAACCTCCATAGTGGACAAAGTGACTACAGCCTGCTGCTTACTCATCCAACTCACTGCACCACCATTCAACATGAAAATGTATCCACCGGTGGACCTCCTACTTTCAATGTCCCCTACCCAATCAGAATCTACATATCCATGAATGCTGAGAGTCCTCTGTGATTCAACCAAGTTCCCATGGTATCACAAAGCAAAATCTGAAGTTCCCTTCAAATATCTAAACACTCTCTTTACAGCATCCCAATGTATCTTTCCAGGATTTTCCATAAATCGACTAAGAACTCCCACTACTTGGGAAATGTCTGGTCTTGTACAAACCATTGCATACATGAGACTTCCAACCACACTAGCATAGGGTACATTGGTCATGTCCTCCATCTCAGTAGGAGATTTTGGGCAGTCCTCAACATATAGCTTTGTTCCCTACAAGACTGGAACCACTAGATGTTTGCAATCATTCATACAAAATCTCTCAAGAACATTCCTGATATACTTACTCTGACTGAGCCATAGTTTTCTATTCTTCCTGTCCCTGGTTATCTCCATCCCTAGAATATACCTTGCTGCACCAAGATCTTTCATTTTGAACTTAGTAGACAACTGAGACTTAAGATCATAAATCGTTAGCTTACTATTGCCTATGAACAACATATCATCAACATAGAGAGAAATAACAAGTACTTGATCACTTTTAGCTTTATAATATACACAGTGATCAGATTTTGATCTCACAAATCCCAAAGACAATACAAAAGTATCAAATTTCTGGTACCACATCCTAGGAGACTGCTTTAACCCATATAGAGACTTCTTTAATTTTCATACCAGTTTTTCTTTACCTTTCTCAACAAAGTGCTCAGGCTAGGACATATAGATTTCTTCTTCAAGATCACCATGAAGAAATGTGGTCTTCACATCCATCTGTTCAACCTCTAAGTCATACACTAATACAAGTGACAAAAGATATCTAATAGATGTCAACTTAGCTACAGCAGAAAATATTTCCCCATAATCAATTCCCTCTACCTAGTAATAACCCTTTGTAACCAGTCTCACCTTGTACTTTTCTACACTGCCATCCAAACCAATTTTCTTCTTAAATACCCATTTGCAACCAACTACCTTTCTGCCTTTAGGCAAGGGCACCAAACTCTAGGTTTCATTCTTTTCTAATGATGCCATCTCTTCATTCATGGTTTCTAACCAAGAGTCTGAATTAGACATTTTAAATGCCTCCTTTATAGTCCTAGGCTTATCAGTGCTAGAAATTAAAGCATAGGTACAAGTAGAATCAATCAAAGAGAACCCATACCTATCTGGTTGTTTTCTTTCTCGGGTTGACCTCCTCACTTGTTGAGGCTGAGGTTGAGGTTCTTCTTCTTCTTCAGAACTATCAAAACTGCTTGAGCTCTCCTCAGTTTTAGGTACATTTTGAATTTTCAATTCCTCTTTCTCTAGTGTAGGAGGAATTAAAGCTACATCCTTATTGTTTTTTGATTTTGTCTCTGACTGTAGATCCAAAGTGGAAGGTTTCAGCTCATGAAAGATTACACTCCTACTATATACAACCTTCTTTGTATCAGGATTCCAAAGCTTGTATCCTTTTATGACAACACTATAGCCAATAAAAATACATTTGATAGCCTTGTTCTCTGGTTTAGATCTTTTCACATCTAGCACATGAGCATATGCCTCACAAGCAAAAACATGAATATGTCTTAAAGAGGGCTTCTTACCAGACCACGCTTCCAGAGGTGTTTTCTCAATAAGAGCATAATTTGGAGAATGATTAATTAGATAACATGTAGTAGATACAGCCTCAGCCCAAAACTTCTCCTCCAAGCTAGCACTACTGAGCATACTTCATGCTCTCTCCATTACTGTCCTATTGAACCTTTCTGCAACTCCATTCTACTATGGAGTATAAGGTGTAGTCTTGTGTTTTTTACTTCCATGGTCTTTATAGTATCTTTCAAATTCATCAGAACATAATTCACTACCATTATCAGTCCTTAAGCATTTTATTTTTCTACTAGTTTGATTTTCAACAAGATTTTTAAATTCTTTAAACCGACTAAATACTTTTGATTTAATTTTTAGAAAATATACAAATGCTCTTCTTGAGTAATCATCAATAAACGACACATAGTATCTTGACTTAGACAAATAAGGGACATCCACTAGACCAAATACATCCGAATGAATATAATCTAGCAAACCAGAAGATTTATGAGGACTAGAATAAAAAGAAACATGGTGTTGCTTTCCATATATACAATGCTCACAGAATTCAAATTTGAGATTACAATCTTCAAGCCCCTCAACTAGGTTTTTATTCTTCAAAGTTTTTAAACCTTTTTCTCCTATGTGGCCTAACCTATGATGCCATAGCATAGTCTTCTCTGCTAGAAGTTTTACTTCCATAGAGTTTACATAATTAGGGATATTTCCCTCTTTACCTCCATGAGTAGCTTTCAGTGAATTTCCAGAGACACTGTTACATTGAATAGCATGTGCACCCAGCTTGTACAGGGTACCAATTCGAGCACCTCTAGCCAACACCATTGAACCTCTAGTCATCTTGTAGCCATTTCTAGAGAATGTGACTTGTACTCCAATATCATTCAGCATACTTACAGAAAGTAAGTTTCGAGCCAGACCTGGTATATGCATTACATTATTGATTCCCTTCACTTTTCCATTAGGGAATTGTATTCTGACTCTTCCACGGCCAAAAATATCTAAAGTTGGATCACTTTCCAAGTACACCTATCCACCATTGTATTCTTCATACTTCATGAACCATTCTCTATGAGATGTCATGTGGAAAGATGCTCCAGAATCAATCATCCAGACATCATCTAATGCCTGAGTAGCCAAGGTTGAAATGAAGGTGTCACCATCACTATGAGAAGAACCATTATCGAAAGAGCCCTTCTTCTTTTTCTCCTCTTTACAATCCTTTCAGACATGACCAGGTTTCCCATAGTTCCAACATTTCACCTTGGACTTCTTGCCAGGAGACTTTGATCTCCCCTCTGATTTTGATTTGGACTTCTTGTCCTTCTTCTTGCCTTTCTCTTTTGGTCTTCCTTTGATAACAAGAGCTTCCTTCACCATCTCAGAAGATTTCCTTCTCATCTCTTTTGACAGTAAAGAACCAACAACATCTTCCACCTTGAAGCTGGATGTTGTACTCCCAATAGCCATTACTAGATGATCCCATGAGTCTGGCAAAGAACAAAATAATAGAATACAACGATCCTCTTCTTCAATTTTTACACCAACATATGTCAATTGAGCAATCAGCATATTAAATGCATTCAAATGATCAGCCACAAACCCTCCTTCCCGCATTCTCAAAGAATACAGCTTCTTCCTCAAGAACAGTTTATTCACCTAGGACTTCCCCTGATAAATAGACGCCAATCTCTTCCACAAAGAAGAGGCAGTCTTCTCCTCATGCACATTCAGAAGTACTGAGTCTTCCAAACAAAGCCTTATCAGCCCCTTAGACTTTCGATCTGCAAGGTCCCAATCTTCTTGCTTCATGCCTATAGGTTTAGTTCCAGACACTGTAATCCATAGATCATGATCAACTAGAAGATCCTCCATCTTGAGTTTCCACAACTCAAAGTTACTGTCGTTGAACTTCTCTATTTCAAACTTTCTAGACGTACTAGCCATCTCAACCTGTAAGAAAAAATAACATAACTCTACAAGACTCTCACTGAATAGAATTGACTCAAAAAACCCAATGTACCCACAAGGATAACACAACTAGCCAGGCTCTGATACGACTTGTAAGGAAAATAAGGTGTGGAAACAATTCTCCTAATGTCAATACCTTAGAGAAGAATGTAGATATACTTTTAATTTTTAATTACAGTTCAACTAAGATGCACTATGAAGTAATAAAATAGAAACAAAGTATTTGACAATCACACAAGAACACCAGATATACGTGGGAAAACCCTTATGGGAGAAAAATCCACCACACTAAGAGAAGTCACTTTATATTACAGTAATAAAGATTACATACAAGTTTCAGACTTATCTTTCTAATGTCTATTTTCATAGCATTCACCATGAACAATCTTATACAGGAACCTCCAAGTTATAGTCATTACAGATTAGATTACATTTACTGATCATACAACCACCCAGCAATCCGTCGATGCAACCAACTGATCACAATCTACAATCACAGAGTATATCCATGTTGTTCCATGTCCATCGAGCTTCCTCATAGAACCATCATATTGAACTACCTTCTAACTATTCAAATTCAACTTCTCCTATTGTTCCATGAGACTCCACATAGGACGGTCAAATGGTCAAAAGAGATTCAAGCTTTGTTGGCATCTTGGTGAGACACTATCAGTGTCTCACCAATGCCCAAAAGCTTCATATCAATGTCAACAAGAGTTATCGTTAACACTAGGATGTTTCATAGAGCTTACAACTTGTATCGGCTTCAGTTTTCCTTTTGGCAAGACTATCGCTCTCGCCAAGACATCCCAACGAGCCTTCTTTTGTTACACCGAGTTCAAGATACTATCACTCAACTTTCACCATGTCGCCAAGACATATCGCTTTTGCTGAGATTTCGCTGAGATGTCATACCGAAGCTCCACAAGTCACATAGACATGAGTGTTCTCATCGTCCAGTTAATTGGCGTTCACCAAGACATCATACCGAGTCACCACGGGTTATACTGAAGTCGTATGTTATACTGAGCTCTAAAGAATAGTCGGCAAGACATACCACTTGCCAAGACCTTCCACGAGTCTCCTTACGCTACATCGAAGCAACATTAGGTTACACCTAAAGCATACAACTATCGACAAGACCTATCACCTTCTCCAAGATGTTATGCCGAACTACAAGACTTACCTCAAAGGCTCCAACATAAAACACTATCGGTGATTCATGTATCAATCACTAAGACTTCTCACCGAGTCGTCGTGTTACACCGATCACTTCAATGCATTATCCCATTAGTGAGACTTTCCTATCGATGAGAGCTCATAGGGAACCACTAAGACTCTCCCCGATATAAGATATCTGATTGAATGGCCTGTCAGCCAAAGATTGTCATATGGTGAAAGGTTACAATGACTGCTCTATGTCATAGCGATAGACTCTAAAGAGAAAGCAGTCAGCAAGACTTTTGCAAGGTCACAGCGACCTGTACAAAACATGATGCTACCAATCTACTAGCCGGCTAGACATGAGAGTTGTAACACCGACTTGTCTCCAATGGAGGTTTCAACTTGTGATGATTGAGGCATACTTTTCCAACAAAAATCACTTGGAAACCAAGCACTACAGACACATCCACAACATCTTTAGTACTTCCTTATCACCATCAAGCCAATTATATCATAGCAACACATAGTAACTCAACCACACATCCATAAACAAATTCTTATCAAAGAAACACTAGAGGTTGACACCAATAGCTTACTAATGATAACATAATGTTACTAATCAAAGCATCATCAAAGACAACACCAACTATACATCCTTGTAATAAAATCCTTCTCCTATAGTTGACACCAATGAAAAAACCAAAGCTTGTTGACATCAATGACAACAAGTCAAAAACTCGTACTTGTAATAATCTCCCCCTTTGTCATTAATGGAAACATATGATGTGAAAACCCATCAACAACAAACACAATAGCTTTGATCCTCAATACCAGCTCATTATCTATTTTATTTACTTTCTCTCCCTTACATCATACTCCTTTTCCACATTACTCTCTCTTAGCTAAACTATTTTCTCCCATTTATAACCTGAACATTTTTCACATGATCTTTCTCTCCCCCTTTGACATCAATAGTAAAGGACAAAATATTTGCATCTCTCATTCTCCCTTTAACATTAATCATATTTTTTACCTCTACTTTGCAACTTCCTTTCTTTTATTGCTATGCAAACCTCCCCCTTAGAAGCACACACTAAGCTACATCAATCAACAACCACTCCACAATGACAACACTCACTCATCCTAACTGTAACAACCAATAATCTCACTACCTACTCCCCCTGAGAAATAGCCACCAACATCAGTCTAGAAAAAAGAATGAATATTGTGATCCACAAGACTGATGCATCCCCTTATGCATCTATTTCAAAGGAGGGACCATAATCCCCAACTTCTCCCAAAGATACTTAAAATTATCCTTAGGAAGATCCTTAGTAAATATGTCAACAACCTTTTCCTTTGTAGGAACATATTCAAGCTTCATTTCATTCTCTACAAACTTCTCTCTCAAAAAGTGATGTCATATTGAGAGATGATTTTTCCTTGAATACATTACTATATTCTTTGAAATATTGATGGCACTTGTATTGTCACAGAAGATAGAAATTGGTGCATCATATACCACTCTGATATCCTATAAATTTATTCTCATCCACAAAAATTCTATGCAACAAGATGTTGCTTCAATATATTCTACCTTTGTACAATAGATAAAGATAATGAATCATGTTTCTTTCTTAGGCATGACACCAATCTATATCTAGGAAATAATGCACCACAACTTGTAGTTTTCCTATCATCTACACTGTTGGAAACGAGAAACACTAAGAGGGGGGTGAAACAATGTTCTACAAAAATTAACTTTATTATTTTGATTATTAATCCACTTAAAACATTCAACCAAGAGATATATGCAGAAACAAAAAGAAAAAAACCACAACACCATAACACATGGATTTTTATGTGGAAACCCTATTAGGGGAAAAAAAATGGTGGATGGCCAATCCACAATATAATCTAACTATACCCAAAAAGAAGTTTACAATATGGGAATGCACTTGCATTCAAGCTCACTGTCTAGAGCTCACTACTCAAAAAGAAAGGATAACTGCCTTACAATGATTTAGATTAGATCCAAGAGAATGAACTAAAAGAATAACATCTACAAATGATTGATTATAGTTCTAGTTATGCTCAGTAATTGATCTTTTCTCCTTCTGATTGATTCAATAATTCGGCTCTGCTCTACACAAACTTGCACTACAAAAACCTTGATGCACAGGTGAAATTGTGCATAATCACTTAATCTCCCTTCTGATAATTACTACACACTACATCACACCTTTTCACACACACAAAATGATATAACTAATCACTTATTTATATCTACAACAAAATATTTAGTTGCTACAAGTCAGCTTCAATAAAACTTTAAAATATTAGCAATTGTCAATTCAAATCTTAAGTAATATCCAATGCACATCCACAACGGTCGTCCACAACTTAGCTTGGACCCAAAACATAATGATCAAACACAAAAATATCCAAAATAAACATTCCTTGAATATTTGCAACACATTATATCAACTTAGTCGACCACAAAACATTGATAAACATAAAGATATCAATTTGATCTCCAAACATACACATAACTTGGTACGAGGCACTAAGATTTATGGATAACATAAGAAATATACTGATAAACCTCCCATGATATCCACAACTCAAAATAGTAACAAAAAATTTGAACGTGAATCGATGAACACCAAATTGTCAGGTGCTCTATTCTTCTTGACTGTCCTCAATTTGTCTATCAGTGGGAGAAAATGATGATGTGTGAATAGGTCACCAATTACGGTTGCCATCAATGACAACACCCGAAAGCATTTGCAATGTCTCTTTCCAACAATCTCCCCCTTTGGCATTGATGGCAACAATTAGTGAAAAATGACTAAGTGTCAGATCAGTACCACCATGAACTAGACTTCCATTACTAAATTTCAAGAAGAAGCTACAATGCAACTCCCCCAAAGATGACTTAGCTTTTTTTACTATACAACTCTCCCCCTTTGATATCAATGGAAAAATTGGGGAACAAGATTTCAAAACTGTACAAGAATAACCTTTGACTTACATAAATTTGAAGACATCCAGAAAATAATTCTTCAACACACTGATATTTGTGTCCCAAACCCTTTTGAGACTCTCCAAAATGGTTGTGACCACAAATTAAATAAGACAGAGTTTTTGCAGTTCAAGATTTACTGGGTCATGAGTTGTCATAGCATGTTTGGCCTCTTTTAATGCATTTACCATTATTTCAATATTTGTTCTAATTAGTCCTCTAAGTTTGCATGCTATCCCTACAATCCTTTCATTTTCATGCTTCAAACTCCTTATTTTGTCAAGAAAAGATATTAACTAACCATCTTGTTCACCAACATTACCAGCTAATGGATCAAAAGCATTAGAAATAGTGACCAACTATTTTTCAATATCCTTCACCTTCTTTTCATTGGATTTAGTGAATTTAGACAAAACTAAACATGAATTATACACTTTTCCACCTTCTGATAGAGTATCTTCAGTATTCCTCATGTAGGTGGCTAACAGAGTTTTATCTTTTGCAATCAGTTCTCTCAAACCACCAAACCTCTTTTCCTTAAAATCCATCTACACTTTAATCATGGCTGATTTTTCAAAAGATTTGAAGTGAGTACTTATAGAATTTATGAGCTTCTTTAGCTCATCATAAGTGGAACCAAATAGATCCTTGACATGAGTAGGCATTAATTTCTATAGAACTCCAGATGCAAGACTCAGTCATTCACCATCCTCTATGTGAGACTTCAGAATATTCTTACTAGCCTTAGCTTGATCAATTGAAGTGACCTTCATCATCTGAATTGGGGACAAAGTGGATAGATTGATTGAAATTTCATTCAATTCAAGATCAAACTCATCCTACAATTCCATCAGAGATTTCTTCACTACCTCAACAATGTCTCTTTCCTCCACTCTAATTTCTTGAACTTTTTCTTTTTCAATCTCGGATTTTTCAGAGACTGTTTCTAGATTTCCTTTAGGAACTTCAACTTCTTCATTTTTCACCTCCTTATCTTCAACTAATACCAACTTATGAACTTTAGTTTCCATAGGTATTTATGTATTTCAGCATCAGGAAGAATCTGAAAATCCTCAGCATTTGTATTCACTTCCTCAACATTATCTTATTCTTTAACAAAAATGCTTCCAAAATTTTCTTGGTTTCCCTAACAACAGCATTAGTTTCACCGATCATGAGTTTATTCACCCTTGATTTTATTTTAAAATCCTTCTTGGCCTTTTCAAGGAGTGAATTCATCTCCTCAATTGGCATTTCTAGACATAGATCTGCAAGAGTTCTTTTTCTTAGATTTTCTTCTTCTGTTCTGGCACTTAATCTTCTTGATTCCAAAACATTATACAAACTTTTGGGTAAATCAGACATGATTTCAACAAGAACTTTATTGAAAATTTCCATATGTTTTATTGTGGCTTCTTCAAGAATTCTTTGACTGGATTCATCAAAAGTTTCATACAATTTGTAGAGGGGCTTAAGATTACCATCCTTAATAACAACATTCTCAACTTCCTCAACTGACATACCAAGTTTATCAACTTTTTCCTTCTTTGTTGGAAGATTTACTCTTGTTTAACTTGATAGCATGAGTTCTGGTAGCCTTCATTTCTTTCACAACTTCTTCTGACTCAGTTTCCTCATCTTTTGAAATGACTTCATATGTTCTTGTGCTTTTATTCTTCTTCCTTTTACCAGAATCCTTGTCTTGAGTTGGCTTGGCTATAGGAGAACTCCTTGTAGATCTAGTGCAGGCAGAAGATGCTCTCAGACTAGCAGATTCAGTTTTAGCTGACACTTTTGCTTCTTCAGCCTCATCTCTCCTCCTCGAGCTTCTCTCAAATCTTCTACCGGTAGGCCCATACTTTCTACAAAAACTTCTACTTCTTTCCTTACTCTCCTAACTATCACCGATTTTTTCAATTCCACATGAACTTGCATACTTTTCTTTGTATATGTTCCAAACCTCTCTTCTACTAGATCTGTGCGTGAACTCAACAAGCGTTTTGCATACATCTTCAAATTTTTCTCCTCTACTTCATATCCCATAGGCATGATCCATATTGTTCTAGGATCAACAACTTCCATATGACATTGGTCAATATCCACTATGAAGCAAATAGTATCTTTGTACATATTGTTCCACAATTGAAGTGGGAATTCTTTCTTTGGCATGCATCATATTTTGGAAATTTTTGAAATACCCCTAGAGGGTAGTATTCCTGGTATGAAGATCACCAATTCCAAACAACATGTTCCTTATTTGAACAACTACTATCTCATCATTCTACCAATGTACTTTTCTAACACCCAAAACCTCATTCGTGAAGTAGAAGAACAAACATAGTAGAATATTACAGTATTTGAAAGTATTCTTCTTGTCTTTCTTGATTTTACTCAGATTCTCCATCAACTAACTTTTGAGAAACTCACACAAGTCATAATCAACATTTTGTTTTACCATCTCATAAGTTGCATAAATGGTTGTACCAGATACAAAATTATCCCAGCTGGAGTGGTAGATCTTGTAGCCAATGACCATTGATGCAAATTTTACATCTAATTCAGCAATGTCTTCTATTTTCATTGTCCTTCTATCCCATTGGATACCTGTTGCATCAATAACCTTCTCATTCTTCACAGATTTCAAGACTGGAAGTCTATCGGTTGAATTTAGACCTGTGACAGCACATATAGTCTCTTTCATAATTTTAAATGGCACATCCAACCACATGAACTCAACATGAACATGACTCAAAACATATCTCACCCATTCATTTTCTTCAAATATGGGAAATTTTGCAAACTGTGTGAACCTCTTCTCTTCTAGGGTTTTAAATTTCAGCTTTACAGTAAGATCCTCTCTAATTATATGATGGGAATATAGATTCATCATTTGAGAGCTTCCTAATTCTTCAATATTGGCATGCATATAAGCCCTAATATCTTCAATATGTAATAATCTGTATGATACAGATGAAAACACACCTAAGGGCTCTATCTCAATAGACTTATAAGGATTCCATTTGAATTTTGGATAGGGTTTGTCCTTGACATTGACTACCAGAGGAGTGGACATGATTGCAAATTCACAAATTCACAAGCTTTTTGATAAATACCTTTCCATCAGATTGAAGTTTTATCATAGAACCTTCTTCATGCTTGAATCTCTTCCACAATTTAGTAAAGTTCACTCCAGTGCTCTCCAAATTGCTTTCCTCCAAAATGCAAAGTGACAAATAAAGGATAAAAATGACTTTTTATCATTCGCTCAACTAACCCTTTTTTCTACAATAAATGCATTTACCCTAATTCATTTGGTTACCCTATTTCCATGTACTGAGATAGATGATTCTTCTATAATACTTTCTTCAATTGGTTGAACAACATCTAAAAAGCATCAATTCACTTACTGGACTTGTCCACATTCCAGTATCAATTTTATGTAGGGGTTTAAAAGATTTTTCTAATATCTCCCCCTAGGCTAAAGGCCTAAAACTAATTCCCATAGGAATTACCAGGAATAGATTCTAGTGCTGGTGTATTTCCTTCAATAGAGGGATTCTTCTTTACCCATTTCTTCTGTATTTTCCTCCTGATCACATCAGTAGTTACTTTACCTTTTCCCTTAACATCCTACTGCATGTTCTATTTTTCCAAACATCTTCTATTCCAATAGAATCTAGTAGTGTGGCCAAATTTGTTGCAGTTGTAGCACATAACACTTCTCTTTCCAGGCCAATTGTTCCATTGATTTTGTCTTGTTCTACATTTGTTAGCAATATGTCCAAATCTATTGCATTAATAACATCTGACATCTCTATGAAAGTTATTCATCATAGCTCTGCATTCACTTGACTTATGACCATACTTATAGTAATTAAAGCACTGACCTAAGAATGATGGTCCACTTGTGTTCACCCTACTCCTACACTGAGAAGCCATATGACCAAAATTTGTTGCAAGAAAAATAGTAAGCATTGAATCTTTGAGAATTTGGTTGTCTTACCATATTTCCTCTTGCTCCATTCATCTAATTTTCTTGCCTGAATCTCCCTTGTCCAGATTTCTTTTGTCTAGATTTGAAACTTTCTCCTTTTTCATATCCAAGACCTTACTTATCACCATCAATCCTCTATCATGTAATGAGTTCATCAAGTTTGGTTGAGCTTGCTTTGAATTTCTCCTTGTACTCATTTGCAATAGTAAGTTCATTTCTGAGATCATCAAGTTGTTTTTCAAGTTCTTCCTCCTAATTTTTAGATTACTCTAGTTCATTGTCCAATTGGTTGCATTGTTCAAATTTTTCTTTCAAGGATTATGCAAGATTTTCTTCATTCTTCTTTCTATCTTCAATCTCCTTGGTCATTTTCAGCATGATAGATTCCATCTCATGCTTCAGGGCAACATTTTCTTTGGAAAACTTTTCACATTCTTCTATTTTCTCTTTTAAGGCATGACTTAGTTGTTCATCTTCCATACTTCTATTCTTCTACTTAAGCTTATCACACAATTCATTTCTTTTATCCCTTGATTAATTGATTTTTCCTTTCAATGACTGGATGATTTTCTCTACACTCTCAAGATTTTCTTGCAATTCCTGATTCTCAAATTTTGATTGGTCAAGATCATCCAGGGCCACCATAAGTTGTTCTTGAAGACTGCTTGTATCCATTGAGAAAACTTTCCAAGATCTCCCCAAGCTATTAGACTTCTTTTGAGGAACTACCTCTGATACCAATTTTTGGAAACAAGCAACACTGAGAGGGGGGGTGAATCAGTGTTCTGCAAAAATTAACTTTATTATTCTGATCATTAATCCACTTAAAACATTCAACTAAGAGATATATGTAGAAACAAAAATAAAACAACCACAACACCATAACACAAGGATTTTGACGTGGAAACCCTGTTAGGGGAAAAACCACAGTGGATGGCCAATCCACAATATAATCTAAGTATACCCAAAAAGAAGTTTACAATATGGGAATGCACTTGCATTCAATCTCACTGCCTAGAACTCACTACTCAAAAAGAAAGGCTCACTTCCTTACAATTATTTGGATTACATCCAAGAGAATGAACTGAAAGAATAACATCTACAAATGCTTGATTACAGTTCCAGTTAGGCTCGGTAGCCGATCTTTTGTCCTTCTGACTAATTCAACAATTCTTGTCTACTCTTCCCAAACTTGCACTACAAAAACCTTGATGCACAAGTGAAATTGTGCATAATCACTTAATCACCCTTCTGATAATTGCAACACATTGTAGCACACCTTTTCACACACACAAAATGATATAATTGATCACTTATTTATATCCACAACAAAATATTTAGTCACTACAAGTCAACTTCAATAAAACTTAAAAATATTAGCAACTGTTAGCTCAAATCTTAAGTAATATCCAATGCGCATCCACAACGGTCATCCACAACTTAGCTTGAATCCAAAACATAATGATCAAATAAAAAAATATTTGAATAAACATTCCTTGAATATTCGCAACACATTATATCAACTTAGTTAGCCACAAAACACTGATAAATAGAAAGATATCAATCGAATCTCCAAACTTACACATAGCTTGGTACGAGGCACTAAGATTTCTGGATAACATAAGAAAAATATTGATAAACCTCCCATGAGATCCACAACTCAAAATAGTAATAGAAAATATACATGTGAATCAATGAACACCAAACTATCAGATGCTCTGTTCTTCATGACTTTCTTCAATCTGTCTATCGGTGGGAGAAAATGATGATGTGAAGATCAGTCATCGACTAGGGTTACCATCAATGACAACACTTGAAAGAATTTTCAGTGTCTATTGCCAACATACACAACCAACCTAATCTACATCTATGTAAGCACTCAAAGTAAAGTCAGTATCCTTTGGATACTACAAGCCATGATCCGAAGTTCCCTTCAAATATCTAAATATCATCCTTACTACTACAACATGTTGAACTCTTTAGGATCTTCTTGAAATCTAGCCACAAGAAAAACTACATGCATGATATTTGTGTTAGAGTAATCATGCATTGCTAATAATTAATTACTCTTTAATTGATGATTAGTCTAATTTATTCTCATGCACTTAAGCTAAACATAGGATTTTTTTTATGCTTTTAGAGTTTTTGTCCTATATACCACTCAACCCTCATTTTAATTATCTCTCATGATTTCATATCTTTTTTATAGTCTCTTTCTTCTATAGCTTTTTCTTGTTGACAAATATTGCACATATTGTTTATAAATCTCTTGTGTGGAAGGTGTATTTGTTCATGATTTGATCTTATGGCTCATGGTTTTGTGGATTTTCACAATTCTAACATGGTATCATAGCCTCAATTTAGAGAATACCTTCTTGATTTATGAGGTTTTTTTGTTCAACAAGTATTGCAAGATTCAAATTTGAATCCCCTTTTCCTTTTTCTGGAAAATTTGGAAGTGAGCATTTATTGGTGCATTTTTGGCACAAAAATAACCTCACCATTGGATTTAGAGCTGTCAAGAAAGTTAGATTTTCCTTTTGTTGTTGCAACACAATGATTTGTTGAGAGGGAATGAATTAGTAGATATTAAAACTTTTATTCCTAAAACCTTTTTTATAGATCCAAACTTAAAACCCAGATGTGTAGATTAAAACATAAACTAGTATAACAATCACATGCACATGAAATAACAACAAATAACACTAGATGTATGTGGAAATCCCTAAATGAGAAAAACCATGGTGAGAAATGCTATTGGGATCTACTGTTCCAATCCAGCCTCACAAGGAATGAATTTCAATTACAATTTTAAGTGCTCTAACCCTAAGGAAGCACTAACTCCCTATTTTAGAAGCTACAATACCCTGATTTAGGAGCTACGACTCTAAGGAGACTACAATCCCCTAACCTGAGCTACAACTCAGTACAATAAGGCTACCAATTCAAGTGTGCATAAACTGGTTCTGTAAAATTTATAATGCATCAATTTGGTACATAAATTTTTCTCTCTTTTCACTCTCACACACAACTATAAACAGCTTAAAATATACATTCTATATTTTGACACACTAATACAGTAACACACTTCACTCATTGACTGTTGTCTTTCTTCACATAGACCAACTAGTTCATATCTCTAAACTACTAATGTATAAATTTTTTTGTCTTCATCAAGAAGTAACTCGAAACATACTATAACCCTAATTGAAATTCAATGAAACATTTCATTTTTGTTGGGTTGTATATAGGGTTTTCTATGTCATTTCAACATTTTCCTATGCAGTGGATTCCAATTTGAACTAAATGAACTCATTTTCCTTAAAACTATCATCTTCATCCAATAGCCAACAAAATACTTGTTGGGTGTCTATCTAATAATCTATGCAAGATATTTTATTTAATTATATTCTTCCTTAGATTGATCTCATACATTGTTTGTTGACATGCAAATTTGTGCCAATTACTTTTCCATTGGATCAAACTAATTCACCATTATGTTTATCTACATAATAATTTGTTCTAACACTTATGTCTTCCCACGCCAAGTGTTCATGCCCTAGCTATGTCATTTTACATTTGCAAATTGACTAAGGCAATAACTTGAATTGTCATCATCAAGGATATCATTTGACCAAATATTGATGTTGTAACAAGGATGCAAAATCAACATATAATTGATTTCTATATGTCAAATTTCTATTCACCTTCCTTATCCATGTCACCAATATTTTATCATTTACACAATCAATTTCTATCATATCACCATATTGTTGTAAAGTTAGCAAATCTAGATTCATATCACCGATGTAGAAAATATTACTTTATCACTACTTCACTGAGCCTTCATCTTTTATTTAAGAAATTCCCATTCTCCATCACATATCACTAAACTAACCACTGATTCAAAAGAGATTTCCATGATGCAAAGAGACTTAGCAATAGCCATTAGATTAATTTTAATCTCATATCAACTGTTAGATCCACCTAATGCAATGTTGACAACAATCGTGCCAACGTGGATCAAAACCCACCAATTCCTACTTCCCCATGGGTCTTGACTGGGGCCCATTGACTTCTTAAGAGGCTAACAGGCTATAGCTATGTGTTCACCTTTGACATCAACATACTACCTATGTCAACACCATGTCAGGTCCATAGTCATCTCCACATCACTATCCACCTCATCACCACACAATTCACAATAAGGATGTGAATTTCTCTACTGTCCAATCACTTTATGCCACTTGTAGACATGTCACCATCCACCTACACATGATCCCACCATTATTTGCATTATTGTCACTATATCGAGGGGATCTCATAATATCCCTCACTGAAAACACATTGTTACTTTAATCTTCTATCACTATGTTCGATACAGTAGTACCTCATACAATCGGTGTACTACAAACCCCTTCACTAATGTGTCATAGGATTGTAGGTTATGACACTTCACACCGTAGTACCACAAGGCACATGATCATCTTGTTGCAGGTTGTCAAGTAGCTACGGGATGGTAGTGTTCACCACAATATCACAAGGAAGCCTCCTTAGACTCTGTGGGCTGGTAGGGAGGCTGCTATATTGCAAGCACCTAGTCCAGTCTTCCATGGGATGGCGGGTAAGCTTCTTAATGCTACAATCTCCTCAAAATTTTCACTCCAACCTCACACATATCAGTGAAATTTTCTCTTTAACACTTTTGACATCAATGACAACATTTTCCAATAGTCTCCCCCTTATTCGTTGGTGGAAAAACCTAATGCTCAACCATCCTAATGCTCATCCATATAGCTCAAAATATGATTGGTCAATTGTAACATCATCTCCCAGATCAACATCTGAGCATCTATTCTATACTCCCCCTGGATCAACTACTTGATAATTTTCACACTTTCTCCAATGCTCCAACTTTAATTGTAACATCATCTGAGCATCTATTCTATACTCTCCCTAGATCAAATGCTCGAGCATTTTCACACTTTCTCCAACACTCCAACTTTGAGCATTTTCTCTATTTTCTCCCCCTTTGGCATCAATCACAAAGGGTATACTCCCCCTAAGAAGATGCTCTATCACTACTATGTCAGGTATTTAAATTGCTCAATGGGAAGATGCTTGGTGAAAATTTCAACCACTTGTTCCTTTACGGGAATATACTCCATGCTAACTTCCTTTTCTACAACCTTTTCTCTGATGAAGTGATACTTAATTGATATATGCTTGGTTCTAGAGTGCATCATTGGATTATTTGATATGTTTATGGAACTTGAATTATCAAAAATAATAGAGATAGGCTCTTTGTATTCGACCTTGATATCTTTTAATGTCAGCTTCATCCACAAGACCTGTGTACAACATGCAACTACTGCAAAATATTCAACTTATACTATAGAAAGAGTGAAAAAATCTTTACTTTTTCTCATCCATGAAACCAATTTTCTTCCCAAGAAGAATGCTCCACCACTAGTACTCTTCCTGTCATCCACGGTTCCTACCTAGTCTACATCTATGTAATCTTTCAATGATAAATCCTTCCACTTGGGATACCACATCCCATAGTCAATAGTGCTTTTGATGCATTTAAGAATTATTTTCACTGCATTGACATGAGATTCCTTTAGGGAAGCCTGAAATCTTGCTACCATATAAAGTGCTTGCATTATATTTGGCCTTGATGTAGTTAAATATAGCAGACTTTCAATGATTGATCTATACAAAGTTTGATTTGCATTAGGTGATTTATCTAATTTTCTCAACTTGCAGCCAATAATTATGGGAGTACTAACTGGTCTAGAATCCTCCATGTCAAACTTCTTAAGCATTTCTTTTCCATACTTGATTTGAGATATGAATATCTCTTTTTTTTACTATGTTATTTGTAAACCAAGGAAAAATCCGAGTTCTCCTAGCATGGAAATTTCAAACTCATCTTGCATGTTTGTATCAAATATTCTACACATTATATCATTTCTATCACTAAAAATGATATCATCCACATAAAATACAACAATGATCATATGCTAGCCGATAAGGGCGTGGTTCAGTGGTCAAGTCGCTTGGTTGTAGTGACGGCCACCAGGGTTCAAACCTTCGCTGGGCCAAAGTGCTCGCAGGCCTTGTGCCTTCGTTGGGCCTTTGTGCTCGTGGGTTTGGTTGTTTCTTGTGGTTTGTTGTATCCGGTTCATAGCTCCGGTCAAAAAAAGCGTTTACCCCTAATATTATGGGTGCATTGCACCTTTTAAAAAAAAAAAAAAAACAATGATCATATGCTCACCTTCAAATTTAAAATATAGGTTACTATCAACGCAACCCTTCTTGAATCCTTGTTGTTGTAGGTACTAATCCAACCTTGCATACCATGCCCTTGGGGCTTTCTTTAGACCATACAATGCTTTCCTCAATCTACAAGCATAACCATCATCCTCTAATAACTGAAAACCTTTTGGCTACTCAATATATAATTCCTCTTATGAGTTTCCATTCAAGAATGTATTTAATGTCCATCTAATATGCTTTGAATCCCTTGTGGACTAAGAATGCAAGAAACATTTGTATTGCTTCTAGTATTGCAACAAGAGAAAATTTTTCTTCAAAATCAATCCCTTCTACTTGTGCATATCCTTTTCACACTAACCTAGCTTTGTTTCTAACCATAGTTCCATCTTCATTCAGCTTATTTCTGAATGCCCATTTGGTGCAAATTACATTCTTGCTTGATGGTCTAGGAACCAATTCCCATGTTTTATTTTTTCAATCTGATTGAGTTCCTCTTCCATTGCTCTTATCCAACTTTCATCTTTACTAATTTCATCAAATATTTTTGGATCAATCTGAGATAGGAGAGAAAATTTCACTTGTTCCTTATCCTTTGCAAGTCTTCTAGTGTGAACACCATTTTTTTCACCAAATATTTGGTTTGTAGGATGATCCTTTTGTACATATTTTGTAGGATCTCGTTCAACCACTTCTCCATTCTCTTCTCCTTTCTCTTCTTCTTCAATTGATGCACCTGTACCATCATCATCTGATTCAATTTCAAGGTTATTTCTACTAGACTTACCCTTATTTTCATTTTCATCAACCTTGATGTTTATACTTTCCAATACCTTGTGTAGTTGCTTATTTTAACACTTGTAGGCTTTACTTTGATTGGAATATCCTAAGAATATCCCATCATCACATCTACAATCCAAACTTCCCAAGTTATCATCTTCATGCTTAATGTGGCATTTTCTACCAAACACCTTGAAATGCTTGATGGTTACAAGACTTCCAAACCATAATTCATATGGATTATTTCCACTCTTTTGTCTTAGAGAGCTCTATTCTAAATATACACTATTGCATGTACTACTTCCTTCCGAAAAGTATTTGCCACATTTTCATTTAATATTGCTCTAGCCATCTCTTTCACAATTTTTTTTCTTCGTTCCACCACTTCATTCTGATGTGGAGTTCTTGGGGCAGAATACTATTGCTTGATTCCATGATCTTCACAATATTCTTCGAATTCACTTGATGTGAATTCTCCACCTTTGTCTAATCTTAGAAATTTAATTCTTCTCCCAGTCTCATTCTCTGCCAGATTTCTGAAAGCCTTAAACTTCTCAAATGCTTCAACCTTCTCCTTTAGAAATGTCACCCAAGTCATTCTAGTATAATCATCAATTAGCAACATGAAGTATATCTCACCAAGTGGTCCTCTTATCCTTGTAGGACAACACAGATCAGTATGAATTATCTCCAAGGGATTTTTAGTTGAATGATATTTTGTAGGAAACTTAAACTTTGTTTCCTTCCCTTGCTGGCATCCTTGGTAGATTGTATTTTCAGGCTTTACTATCTTAGGAATATTTCTAACCAATCCTTTTGAGCTTATATTTACCAAATTTTCAAAGTTTACATGACCTAGCCTTCTATGCCACAACCAACTCCCATCTATTTTACTAATTAGACACGTTTGACCTTTTACATCACTAAGATTATATAGATTACTATCAGTCCTTACTCCTTGAGCTATTGTATTACCATTATTTCTTATCTTGAAACCATCAAAATTAAATACAACTTTGTACCAATTGTCACACATCTGACTAACACTAAGAAGGTTATGTTTTAGACATTCAACATAGAGCACGTATTTAGTCTTATTCTTCCCATCTATGTTCAGAATTCCTTTAACATGAATTTTGATAGCAGTATTATCACCTAGGCTCACTGATTCTCCTTTTCTCATTTTAAGTCCAATAAATTTGAGCTTTTATCTCTAGTCATATGCTTGGAGCAGCCACTATCAATTACCCATAAATCTTGTTCCTTTTCATGTAATGTTGTTTGTAAAATCATAAATTGAGTACAATTTTGCTCATTCTCCTTCCACATCTTCTTATATTTCTTCTCAACTTTCTCTTCCTTTTTCTCAGAGACCTCAACTTCCTTTTCAACTTTGGAAGATGTGTTTTTCTTCTTCTTAGACTGATCACTTGTTCTTACAAATTTTTCTCTACAATTTCTAGCTACATGACCAAAATTGTTGCAATTGAAACAAACTAAATTCATGTCGACCAAAGGAGCAAATGAATTTTTACTTAAAAAATTTGTTTTCCTCTATGGAATGACTTTACAATCTCTAGACCTATGACCAAAATTGTTAGAAGTGTATTAATACCCATTGAAGAATGATGAGTAGCTGGTCATGGCATTTCCTTCAACTGAATGAGGAGATATTCTCTATCTAGGCCTCCTTGAGTAATGCACTCTTATGAAACCTTCATTATCTGTCCTTTTTGTATTTTGCTTCTTCTTTTGTTTATTAGGGATTGTTCTATTGTCTTTCTTGTCTTCAACTGGTTCCTTCTCTTTATCATATTTCTTAACCACAATTGATTTCGTTCCATCTTTAGAGACTTCCCCTTTGTCAGATTTTTCACCACTAAGAACTAATTTTTCTTCTACTCTAAATCTTTCATAGAGCTTTGTAGAGGCATCAAAAAATGAGCTTTTTCCTTTTTCCAGTCCTAAGATTGATTTTTCTTTATTGGTTGGCTTTTGTGTACTCAAAAATTCATCAATAATGTCACTACCACCTTTTAATTTTAGACCTTTATTGATCGCTCCCTGGCATTCTCCAATTCTTTTCTTAGGGAAACTACTTCTACCTCAAGCTTCAAGCATCTATCCACTTCAGATTCTAATTTGGACTTCATCACTTCTTCACCTTTTTTATCTTCCTCAACCTGAAGTTTCAGATTTACAACCAACTGATTTGATTCCTCAAGTTCTTGAGTTAATTTTTCTGTCTCCTTTTGAGCACTCTTTTTCAATTTCTTGTTTTCTCTCTTAATATCATCAAACTTATCTCTTAACTCATCAAAATGTTCAATAGCGCTAATCAATTTTCCCTCAAGATCAACAACTTCTTCCTCTTCTTCTTCTTGTGAGTCCTTAACTTGTGCATCCTTCTGATCCTTAATGTCTTTAGCCATGAAGAGGAATTATTTCTCAACTTCTCTCATTACTAGAGTATGATCTTGATTATCATCTGAACTATCACTAGAATTAGATGTATCACTCCTTGAATGTATAGGCTCTTCTTTTTCTTTCCAAAATTATTCATTTTAGGATAAAAAATTCTTTTATTTTTGCTCTCTCCTTTCTCGAAGTTATGATCTTTATCATATAGACATTTAGAAGCAAAGTGACCTATTCTACCACAATTAAAACACTTGAAAGGTAGCTTACCTTTGTATTTTCCAAATCCTCTCATCAGTCTTCTTATGAAATTTACTTCTTCCTCATTAGTTTCTTCATTGTTTGAAGCAATAACTATAGTTTTGTCTTTCTTTTCTACTCTATCCTTTTCTTGCTCAACAACCTTAAATGCAGCTTCTCTCCTAGAAGACCCAACATCTGGCATTCTCATCTCATATGTTGTAAATATTCCATGTAACTCATCAAGGGCGAGTTTATCAACTTCCCTTCCTTCTTCAATAGCAGAAATATTGGAATCATATATAGTTTTCATATACCTTAGAACTTTCAACACAACAATATCTTCTTTCACTTCTACACCATATCCTCAAATAGTGTTCACTATATCATCCACTCTCAAAAGATAGTATACAATCTTCTCCTTGTCAATCATCTTCAAGCCCTCATTTTTTTCTCTCAGCACTTGTAGCTTTTCCAACTGTACTTTGGTTTCCTTTTCATAGATCTTATTTAATTTTTCCCAAACATCATAAGAAGTTTCACAATACATAACCTTGCTATGCACAGAATTAGACAAATTATCCATAATGGTGAACCAAGCTTTCCCATTATTCACATAATCCTTCTTTCATGTAGTATCAGTAGGAGGAGTAGCAGGGATAATATATTTGTTCCTTACTAACATCCAAGCATCATGTCCAAGAGATCCTAAGTATCCTATCATCAATGAGCTCCACTTAACATAATTTTTTCCATCGAACCTAGGTGGCTTGCTTGAACCTTCCTAAATTGCCATTGTGCTCACTAATCCAAGATCTACCCAAGATAATTAAGCTTCTCCTAGGGAACCCAAGGCTCTGATACCAATTGTTGGAATACATTGATCTAATGAGAGGGGGTAAATCAGTAGATATTAAAACTTTTAGTCCTAGAAACCCTTTTGCAGATCCAAAATTAAAACCTAGATGTGTAGATTAAAACATAAACTAGGATAACAATCACATGCACATGAAATAACAACACATAACACCAAATGTACATGGAAAACCCTGAATGGGAAAAACCACGGTGAGAAATGTTGTGGTGATCTACTATCCTAATCTAGCTTCACAAGCAATGAAGTTCAATTACAATTTTAAGGGCTCCAACCATAAGGAAGCACCAACTCCCTATTTTAGAAGCTACAACTTCAAGGATAATACAACACCCTGATTTAGTAGCTACAACTCCAAGGAGACTACAATCCCCTAACCTGATCTACAACTCAGTATAATAAGGCTACCAATTCTAGTATGCATAGAATGGTTCTAGAAAACCTATAATGCATTAATTCAGTTCATAACATTTTCTCTTTTTTCACTCTCACACACAACTATAAAGAGCTTCAAATATACATTCCAAATTTTGACACATTGATATAGTAACACACTTCAGTCACTGGTTGTTGTCTTTCTTCACATAGACCAACTAGTTCATATCTTTGAACTGTTAATATGTAACAATTTTTGTCTTCATCAAGAAGCAAATCAAACCATACTATAACCCTAATTGAAATTCAATGAATCATTTCATTTATGATGGGCTTTTTCTAAGGTTTTCTATGTCATTTCACCATTTTCCTGTGTAGTGGATTTCAATTCAAACTTAGTGAACTCCTTTTTCTTATAATCATCATCTTCATCCAATAGCCAACAAAAATCCTTGTTGGATGTCTATTTGATAATCCCTGAAAGAGATTTTATTTGATTATATTCTTCCTCGGATTGATCTCATACCTTGTTTGCTGACATGCAAATATGTGCCAATTACTTTTCCATTGGATCAAACTGATTCACCATTATGTTTATCTAAAAAATATTTTTTGCTAACACCTGTGTCTTCCTGCATCAATTTTTCATGCCCTAGATGGGTCATTTTACATTTGCAAATTGACTAAGGTAATAACTTGAATTTCCATTTTCAAGGACATCGTTTGATGGAATATTGATTTTGCAACAAGGATGCAAAATCAACATATAATTGATTGCCATATGTCAAATTTCTATTTTCCCTCCTTATCCATGTCACCAAAATTTAATCATTTACACGATCAGTTTCTATCATATCACCATATCGTTGTAAAGCTAGTGAATGCATATTCATATCAACAATGTAGCGACTGTCACTATATCACTACTTCATTGATCCTTCATCTTTTATTTTAGTGATTCCTATTCTCTATCACATATCACTAAACTACCCACTAACTAAAAATGGGTTTCCACGATATAAAGAGACTTAGTGATAACCATTTAATCTTAATCTCATCCCAACCATCAGATCCACCTAATGCAATGGTGACCACAATCATGCCAACATGGATCAAAATCCACCAATTCTCGCTTCCTCGTGGGTCCTAACTAGGCCCCACTAACTTCTGAGTAGGCTAGCAGGCTATAGTCACATGTTCACCTTTGACGTCAACATACTTCCTACATCAAAACCATGTCGGGTCCATAGTCATCACCACATCACTTTCCACCTCATCACAACGTAATTCACTACAAGGATGTGAATTTCTCTACCATCCAATCACTTTATGCCACATATAGACATGTCACCATCCACCTACACATGATCCCACCATTGATTGCACTATCATCACTATATCAAGGGAATCTTGTAATAGCCCTTGTTGAAAACACATTGCTACTCTAATCTTCCATCACTATGTTGGATACCATAGTACCACATACAACCATTGTAATATAGACCCCTTCACCAATGTTCCATGGGATTATAGGTTATGATAGTTCACACCAAAATACTGCAAGGTACATGATTAACTTGCTATGGCTAGGCAGGTAGCTACGGGATGGCGGCATTCACCACAGTAGTGCAAGGCACCCTCCTTAAACTCTATGGGTTGGCAAGGAGGCTAATATACTATAAGAACCTAGTCTCATCTACTACAGGATGGCAGGTAAGCTTTTGAATGCTCCAATATCCTCAAAACTTGCACACCAACCTTAAACATATCAATGATGTTTTCTGTTTTAACACTTTTGACATCAATGACAATATTTTCCAACATTTGTTTGGCCTGATTTCGATTCATGTGGTCAGATCTGTTAGGGTTTGAAGCAATTTTTTTTTCATAGATCCAGATGTGAGATATGATTACAAAGCATTTTGGTGCAAAGCGAACCTCACCGTTGGATTCAAGAGGTTGATTTCATAAATTTTGACTATAAATTTATCCAATTTTTTTGTCAGGGGCATCTAAGGAAAATTTTTTTTACCCTTGGTCCATATGGCCCCCTTACAACCCCAGGGCATGAAAATAAAAATTTATAACTGATTTGAGTAGTGTTGTTGGGGGAACTCATGCAGATTATAGTCTCCTTGATCTTGATATTTGTATCTTTGAGTTCTAGATGTTTTTCCTTTGTTTTCTATCTAATTCGAGTAGTTTCATTGGTAGCACTCATGTATATTCTTGTTATCTTGATCCTAAACATCATTTGTTTCAGATGAGGTTCTTCATTTCAGCAATATATTAGTTTTATTTTGATAGCAATCTACAACTTCTTCATGCTTAAGTGATGTTCTCCATGTTCCTCTTTTTTAGGATATTGTTTTGGTTGGAGGATCATTAGTCCTTCACACCTTGATTTGGATGATTTTTAGTCCTCCATTCACCTTTGTCTCTTTTGGATAGGAATTTTATCCCATTGTGGTTTTCTCCATTTCTCCAGCTTTGAGAGATCTTTTGTTTATACATGGGAACCTCACCAGGCCTTGTTTTTTGGGACCCATCATGAATCATTTTTAAGGTTTTTAGCCACTCCCTAAGTTCATCTTAAGGGGGGGTGTTAGAGTAATTATGTATTAGCTAATAATTAATTACTCTTTAATTGATTATTAGTCTAATTTATTCTCATGCACTTAAGATAAACTTAGAAGTTTGTTTATTCATTTAGGGCTTTTCTCCTATATAGCACTCAACCCTTATTGTAATTATCTCTTGAGCTTTCATATATTTTGGATAGTCTCTTGCTTCTATATTTTTTTCTTGTTAAGGAATATTACACATATTATTTGTAGATCACTTGTGTGGAAGGTGTATATGTTTGTTGTTTCATCCTCTGGCTCGTGGTTTTGTGGTTTTTTACAATTCTAACAATCTAGTCTAGTAGCAATTAGATATAGTAGTCATCCAATCATTGATCTCCAATTTCTCTAATTATTCTTAGGAGATTCATCATTCTTACTCAGCTTGCAACTAGTAACTATAGGGGTACATACTAGTTTAGAATCTTTCATTCTAAACTTCTTCAACATTTCCTTGACATACTTTGATTATGAAATGAAAGTACCTTTATCTATCTGATTGATTTGTAACCCAAGGAAGAAATTATTCTCCCCAAACATTGAAATTTCAAACTCTTTTTGCATCTTTGAATTACAAACTTCTTTCACATAGCTTCATTTCCTTCAAAAATTATGTCATCAACATATACAACCACAATCAAGATTTCATCTTTTTCAACTTTGAAATAAATATTAATATATATGGTACCTTTATTGAATCCTTGTTGTAACAAGTATTTGTCTAACCTTGCATACCAAGATCTGGGAGCATGCTTCAAACCATATAATTCCTTCTTCAATCTGCATACCATATATGATTTATTTGATAACTAAAATCCTTTTGGTTGTTTTATGTATATCTCTTCTTCCAATTCTCCATTCAAGAAAGTGAAGTTCACATAAATTTGATACAATTTAAAATCCTTTTTTTCTATAAAATCCAAAAACATCATGATAGCTTCCATTCTTTCCATCAGAGCAAATGTTCCCTCAAAGTCTATTCCTTCTACTTGTGAGTAATATTTACATACAATCCTTTCTTTGTTTCTTACCACTTCTCCACTCTCATTCAGTTTGTTCCTAAATACCCACTTAGTTCCAATTACATTCTTCTTTGTTGGTCTTGGGACAAGTTGCCAAGTCTGATTCTTCTCAATCTGCATTAATTCTTCTTCCATAAATTTGTTCCAATAGTCATCCTTGCATGCTTCAATCACTACTTTTTGTTCAAATTCAAAAATTAAACATAGATTTACCTATTATTCACCAGCTTTGCTTCTTGTCAGTACATATTTGTTCTTATCACTAATAATTTGATCTTCAAAATGATTCTTCTGCACATACAAGAGTTTTAGGAATCTTTTCTGGAGCTCCTTCCTCTTCAATCTTTACTTCTTTTTCCTTAGCTTTTTCTTATTCTCTATAGGTAGACTCATCTAATTCATATCCATCTATTACCACTAAATTCTTTTGTAGGTCTTCATCAAATTTGAAACTGTCACTCTTAACAATGTTTCTCATCCATTTTTTTTTAGCATTGATAAGCTTTGCTTTTAGTAGAATATCCAAGGAAGATACCTTCATCAGACCTTGCATCAAACTTTCCTAAGTTTTCTTCATCTCTTCTAATATAGCATTTGCTTCCTAAAGTATTTAAGAGTAGGAATCCTTCCATACTATAGCTCATAAGAACTCTTTGTATTATTTTCTCTTGCTTGCACTCTATTAAGTATATAAACAACAATATGATTTTCTTCTCTTTAGTAGACTTCTAGTAGATTTGCTTCTTTCATCATTGACCTTGTAGCCTCTAATTAGTCCTACTATTTCCTTTAACCACTCCATTCTACTGAGGAGTCCTAGGGGTAGATTAATTCCTATTTATTCTATGATTCTCACAAAAGATATTGAATTCATTGGAGGTGAACTCTCCACCTCTGTTAGACCTCAAAAAATTGATTTTTATATCCATTTCATTCTCAACCATAAGTTTAAATTCTTTAAACTTATCTAGGGCTTCTAATTTTTCTTTGAGAAAATTAACCCATGTCATTCTAGAATAATCATCAATTAATAGCATGAAATACTTGTCACCTTGAATACTTCTTACTCTGGTTGGACCACAAAGATCTATATGCACCTATTCCAACAACCTTGTAGAAGATTATTCTTTGACTTTGAAGCTTCTTCTTGCTTTCTTTTCAACTTTTCATTCCTTACAAATAGCATTGATAAGCATTGTAATGTTTTCCAGATCTCTCATAGCTTGAACTAAACTTATTCTCACTAGGCTATCAAAATTGATGTGACACATTTTTCTATTCCATAGCTAAATTTCATTGATTTGAGTCATGAAACAGTAACCATCAAAACCTTTGAGTTGATAGATATTTCCATCTATCCTTCTTCCAACAACAATCATAGTTTCAGAGCATTTTTTGATCTCACAACCATCATCCTAAAACATAAGATTGTATCATTTTCTACACATTTTTCCAACAATCAAGAGGTTATGTATTGTAGTGAGAAAATGCATCCCTTTACATTTTCACACTTGTTTGGGCTTCCCAACTACAATTTGGCTTCTTTATGCCTTATTTGGTCCTATTTTGCATCCACAAGCCTTATATAATGCATTTATCTGAGAATAATCCTTACACTTAACTAATGACCGATCATAATTAATGATTTTGGGTTGTTTGTTCTAGATTTAGTGATATGGGACTCATACGCAACCTTGGGCATATGGGTCCCAGCTAAGTTTTGAGGCTTGAACCTAAATTTGACATAGAACTTAACATTTCTTGAAATTTGTGTCCCAAGCCTAGGCTATTGGGACTTATATACCCCAATTGGCATATGAGTCAGGTGATTTAGCTTAGACCTATTTTGAATATAATTCTTGGTGGGATTTTACTCTTCTAGATCTAATGTTGGCTTGTAGTGTTGTAATTTTAGGAAATTTGGCATAAACAAGTATAAATACAAGGCTATTTCACATAATTTCTCATACCAAGTTGATGAGAGAATTCCTATAGCAATTTTATGGGATTAATAGTATTCAAGAGTATTCAAGAGCATTCAAGAGCTCATTATCAAGATTCAAGCATCATGTCAAAGTCATCATACATCATGTGTGTTTTTGAGCTAACATTTGTGATGTAGGTTCTTATGATTCAAGCAAGCAGTCAAGCCAAGATTCATAGCATTCAATCTAGAGTCAAGTTCTACATTTGTGCTAGCCATTTCACATCATTATGTAGCCTTTGTTACAAGGCTTTGGTGAATTGCAACATTACATATTGTTCATTCATCATTCCTTTCATGCTTTTCTATTTCATTTCAAGGTTTGATTACCAAAATGAGGTTTTACCAAACCCCTATCCACTAACAAAAAAACATTTTTCTCTCCTCTACATGTGTGATTATAGATCTAGGTGATTTGAGGCTTGAAGATCCTTTGAAGATAAAGTTGCAATATTGAAGAAAGTTGTCTAGAAGTTGTCATCTTCATGGAAAGTCATCTACATGCCAAAATTCAGAGTTTTAGACTCAAAGATCAAACATGGGAGAAGTTATAGAAGATCACTAGAGGATACTAGAGTTTTATCCAAACCATGATACTAGGATTGAATTTCCACCTTGCGTGTACGAGTCCCAATATACCACTTTTCAACCATTTTTTGTAGATGTTGGTTCATTTGTTGTAGATTCTAGATTCAGCCTAAAACCATGAACTAGGACTAAACTGCCCAGCCTAGCGCATGAGTCCCAATGTGCATCAAAATTCATAATTTTAGGATTGCAAACCTTGTTTCAAGAATCTGTATATTTTTAGGTGCACCTCTATTCATTCTCAATTTATTATTCAAATTTTAAGTCTCGTTTCCTAGGTTACATAGTTAGATTTGCATATCATTTTCATTTCCTTCTTTCTAAGCCTTTGCTTTGTGGCGAACCCCCTTTCTTTGATCACACCAAAGGAAACCATCCTAACTCTAGTCCATTCCTTAATCAAGTTAATTGGTTGAGGGATCTTGGTTTCCTTTAATGAACTAGATTGAAAAGGTCCCTTAGTTCCATCTCCTAAAAGGTGGAACACCTATTTCCTATGGTTCATTTTGGTGAACCTAGCCTTTGGACACCTTATTTCTGATTTTGAGTGCATTATAGTACTAGATATAGCTTGCATTAGCTTTGCATTAGGTCTTGCATTAGTTAATTTACATTTAGCACTTCTAAATCTTACATTAGTGAAAGTGCATATAGGTTATTTTTTGCATCTTACATCATTGAGTTTTATTTGAAATCTATAATTGCATATAGTCAAGACAACATACGAACCAAAAACCTTAACATTCACTCAGAATTTTTTGAATTTAGTGTAAAATCACTAATCTAGGACTCATTCACCCCTCAGGGAAATTTAGTCCCAATACAAGTTGTTTTATCTGATTTATAGGAATTATTTGTTGATTATTTTCAATATTTGAACCCTTCAAAAACCCTAATTTGGACTCATATACCCCTCTGGGCGATTTAGTTCCATGCCAGACTTGAAACTACATTTTACAGCATTAAAAACCTTGTTTATGTGCTTTGGTTTGCTGTTAAATTAGATATCTATTTCAGTTTATTGAGTTTCTCTTGCATTAATTTCATTATATCTAGCTTAATTTGGTTTCATTTCGAGTGCATTTGTAAAAATAAGAATCAAAATTAAAGAATATCATTTATCTTGTGTTCATTGCATTTATTTTGTATTTTATTGATTGTCCCTTGCATGAGCTTTACAACTTGGCATCCTATTGCTAATACTATAGTGAGACATAGTTTGAGACTCATGTCATCCCATGATAGCACACTTGTCATGGATCTTGGGTTATCTAGACCTTTCACTCATAGTTTTAACACTAGTTCACTAGGTATGGACCATACCCTTAACAACTCTTTGCCTACAAGTATGTTAGAGTAAAGGTTTTAACTTAATTATGTTAATTAAATTACCTTTATTCCTCTCTTAAGATTTCACTTTAGTTTGCATATTATGGCATTTAATAATTATATTAATTATTAAATGTCTACCTATTAGGGTTACTTTTAGGTTTTGCATGATCTCCTTTTAAGGATTGATCTCTTTGTATTATTTCAATTCAATCAATGCAATCTCTCTTGAAGCTTGCAAAGCACCCTTACTTTTTTGTCTCCATCTCTTCCTTTCTGTGATAGGTTATTTGCATGCAGGTGATCTTCGGGGTTTGTGAAGTTGCCTTTCTCAACTTCTACACAAGTAGCAGAACAAGTGTTGAAACAATGGTTGCTAGTGTTCCTCAAGAAAACATAATCCAAATCCATGAAGAGTTAGCAAATGTACAACATTAAGTGAGTACTAAAAACATTTTCAACATTTCTATTCCTACCATAGATAACATACACCCCATGATTGAAAGTGAATAAGGAGTAGAACTTGTGTGTAACCTAACCCATATTTTTAGAAAACATCTTACCTCAATGACTAGTTGTGCTGAAACTTCTAACAATGTCCAAAGTCAAGGAGGGACCATAATTCCTCCTACAACCATTGCCTCTATTCCTACCTCTACCAACCCTAAAGTTACAACAATGATGCAACCTACTACTAATGTCTTTCCTACCTTAGGTATTTCCACTAGCAATCCTAATACATTTGTGGCATCTCATGTCATATCTCCTACCACTTTCCCCTCGAATAAATATACCCCTCCACCATATTTTCCTCCATCTCAAAACATGACCAATGATGCCATTCTTAATCAACTCTTACAAAATGTTTCATCCCTTCTAAAAAAAAATCCAACCATAAACCAAAATCAAAATGGCCAACCATCATACTATGTAAAAATCAATCCCTCATCCTTGGAGATATTAAGAATTCTGATACCAAAAGGTATAGAGATTCATATATTTGAGAAACATGGAGGAAAAGGAGACCCTTCTAACCTTGTTTCCACTTATACTACCTTATGTAGTGATTTTGTCCTTGAAGATAAGTTCTTGGCTAAGTTTTTCTCTAGGTCCTTGAAAGATACTGCTTTAGAATGGTTTTCCTCATTACTGAACAACTCAATTCATTTATTCAATGAACATGTTGAACCCTCCATAAACCATTTCCAAGTCCACATGTCTCCTAAGATGACCTTAGCTGATTTCATGAGATGTAAGAAAATGAATGATGAAAATGTTATTGACTTTATTTCATGCTACCAAATGCATTATTCCCAAATCGACATAAAGATTCCTGATCCTCACCTTCAATGAATGTTCATTGAGAACTTGCAAACTAAGATACAAGACAAGCTTGGCGTGATGAATTTTCCTTCCTTTGTACACTTGTGTACTACCCTTCATGATTATCAAAATTCGATTAGTAGGCATTAAAAATACCCCACCACTTGCCATCCTAAAAATTCTGAAATTGCAAACCATAAAAATTATTGACCCTTTAGGAAATAGAATAAAAGTTTCCTTCAACTAAATCCCCCTCAACCAACTCAACATGTAGATACCCAAGTGGCTGCTATAAAGAAAACAAACCCTATTATATTTGGGGATACAACTAGACAATTTACTCCCTTACTTGATAACCTCCATAACACAATGTTACAACTTCTATAACACAAAATGATCTCCTTACCTATGAACTTTAGATCAAATTCTTATTTCCATTATCACCAAAAAAAATGGACATGATACAGAACATTGTAAGCATCTTAAACATCTTGTGCAATACCTCATTGATTCTAGTTGACTTCAAATTAGTGGTGTTAATGATCAAGGAAATAAGTTTGTTTCCCCTCCTAACCAAAACTTGCAAATCTTTACCAACCCTAGTCGAATCATAATATTTCATTTGTCAAAGCTAGTGAAACTAACAAGAATGATCTGATGAATGTTCATATGAATGATGAAAACATGGATACTATTGAACAAGGTCCTATGAATACTATTGAACAAAGTCCTATGCATGATATGGTTGGATTGATTGAAATTCTACCTCATAAGGGCCAAAATAAAAAGACTCTTGACATTTTTTTCTCATATAGTAAGTTTGCTAAAGATTGAGGATGGATTTGAGTATAGTAAGTTTGCTCAAATTGTGGATGATCAAATGAGGAAAGAATCCTCTTATTTATAGAATTACAAGTTGGATAAATTCCCAAAATCAAGCAATGTGGGACTAAGTTTCAACCAATGGAAAGGTGCCACTTGTCAAGAGATGGGTGAAGGATGTGCACATTTTGATGAAAGTGCCCATAAATTCATTTAGGTAGAATTTGAAAATAATGAAATGACATGTAAGAGGGAAAAATGAATGTATTAAATGCCACTTGGCTCAATGCAAAGATGAAATAAATGTCTTGTTGGAAGGACAAAGTCCACTTGGATTTGAATTCAAATTTGAAGGAATATTCCTCTATTATGCCATGTTGAGAGAAAATAGAGATTTAATAAATGAATTAAATCTATTTTCATGTGCAAGTGGCAAAAGCTAGAGGATGGGACATGGATTAGAATTAAATTAATCAAAGGTTAATTAATTTAATGAAGGATTAGATGATGTGACAAATTTGACTTAGATTTATGGGTTAATTTAAATCAAAGATGAGAAGAATGTGATAAAAGGATTAATTAAAAAGATTTTTGGTTTATTTAATTAAAAGAGATGGAGTTAGATTAAATCAAATAAGGTTTTAATTTATTTAATTTAATGAGATAGACTTTAGAGATTTAATCAAATAAAATTAATTATTTAATTAAATGGAGATAATTAGATAGATTGATTGATTTTTAATAAGAGAAAATGACTTAATCGGATAAATGATTTATTTAATTAAGAGGAAAAAGAAAGGAAAATTGATATTTAATTAAATGGTTAGATCGAGGATGATTTAGGATGAAATAGTGTTGGAGGTTAGAGGCCCTAACTCGATTGGCTAAATCTTTCTATTTACGGGAGATTGATCCTTGAGATCCTAGTCTTTGACCAAGTAGATGCTGGGAGGAATTAATCACACCAGTAACTTTCGGTCCGCGTTAAAAGCTTTAATTGCACTATAGTTTATAGGGGTAGTTATACGATTCTGGAGTCTAAAATTAAAAAAGGATGAAATGGTGTTATTAGTACGAGGTCGGATGTCTCTGATAGCGGTGGTATATTTTTTCATACATTTTTCCTACTGAAACAATTACCTTTCAGTCACAGTGGTTCAAAAGAATATATCTTGATCAAAGGCAAAAAATGATCTTAAAATTTGCGTCACTACTACCACGGCAGAAGTATGCCGCATAATACTATGAGAGATTGGGCCGAATTTTGATCTTTTTAGGTGAGTCCTTGCAAGAGGACAAGGTGCCTGATAGGTCTGGAAAGGCTCTGGGAGGTCAAAAAAATGAGGTAAAATGCAAAAAAGGGTACAAAACGGCCTTCAGATGAACAAAAATGAGATAAGGGGACCAAAACCTCAGCATGACAGCCAAACAGGGTCAAAAAACCCTAACTTTCAGAACTAAATAGGCCTCAAGGGGCCACTTCCAATTCATTATCACATTCAGCCTTGAGAGATTTTGCGATTTTGAGCTCTAAAATATTGGCGAGATGGCACAAAGATAGCTCTCAATGCATATTTCTGACTGAGTACAGATGCACTAGAGACTTCTTGGTACTGGACCACCGGTGAGTCAACTTAACCCAATCTCTTTTATCGATTTTGATGCTCATTTATTACATTTAAAAACTAGGTCATTAGGAGTGGCGCTCTAATGGCCCACTGAAATTTCAAACAGCGACACTCTATGTTTAAACTATGCCATTGTTGCAAGGTCCAACACTATGGTACAATTTGGAATTTAGGGTTAAATTCCAAACTCCACCGCCTTTGCAGATTGCACCGCCGTGGTGCTCTCTAGGGTTAGGGTTTTAGATCAAACTGGACCACCTTTGTAAACTGCGACACCTTGGTGCAGTTTAAGAGTTTGAGGGATCTAGCATCATAGTTTGAAATTTGCAAACTGCACTTCCATCATAAGTAGCGATGCTAGGGTTAATTTCGAGATGTTGAGACAAGCCAAGATCAGGATTTTTTCGATGAATTTTAACATGGTGACTTTTCCTGATGCAAGAGGAGGTGAGAGAGATCTACTCACATGAGCATAGGTCCCGAGATATTTTTGGCCTTTTGTGAGATTTGAGCGATCGAGAGCAAGAGTGCCTAGGAGAGATGGTCCTTTGGTACATTGCCTATGCATTGCTCGTGCGAACACACTTGGGAATGATGATGAAACTTGCTAAGAGATGGCACAGTAAGACCTCCTAATTCCACCTTCTGATGGATGAGGCTAGATTCATGCTAGAGGACGTGTGGCAGATCTTGAGATTTCCTATCCATGGTGAGTGGGTCATCTACGATATGGATGTTGGGAGGGAGGCTTGTTATGCCATCATGGAAACTAACCAGATTGTATTTTGTGAGGGTCAGATTGAGTTGGAGCACCATAGGCCTATTGTGTCACCTTACTGCTTAGTTATTGCAGCCATCATATCATGCCTTATCACACCAGATCGGTGGGGCCAATATTTTAGCCTAGGATGGGAGCTCGCTTGGGAGCACATGGTCTAGCGGTGACCGACACTGTTTGCATGGGGGCCAGTTCTACTAGCCTCACTTTACAAGGATTTACATGAGTTTTCTTACTTGGATGAAAGAGCACTTGGGGTGGGGGTTACACTCCTACATATTTGGGCATGGGAGCACATACTTGTGCTTCGTCCAAGAGTTGTTCCAGTTCTGATGGAGCTAGATGAACTAGTGGTCTAGCAGTATAGAGGAGGCATGTCATTTACTCAAATAAGACATGTAATTCCTCATTGGAGGAGGGTCCTTGATGATATTTCAGTGTTCATATGGTGGCCATACCTTAGGCATCCAGCCTAGTTTGATGATGCACAACAACTTTTCTTTGCCTGCCAAGAACAACTTATGCAGGGACAAGAGCACATGATGATTGAGATGTAACTATTGGACAGGGTTCAAAGATAGTTTGGCAAGCCATAGGATCATCTGGACGATCAGTACATGACCATTTTTGTGAGGATAGTGAGCCAGAGCTCCTGGGGCTGCTACATACCTACCCATGAGGCAGTTTAGAGTTCCATGTAGCTGGTGGCTAGGGACAGGAAGATCTAAGGGTTACACAGGCCTACAAAGATTGGTTTCAGCCACCACTAAGGCTCACAGTTCCAAGGACACCATCTACTCGACAGAGAGCTAGAGGCAGGGAATTAGGACTAGGCCGAGGGGATAGGGACCAGGATCAGGGAGGTGGTGAGCCACCATCGGTTCACTAGGTTTAGGATCAGCCACCCAGAGATCCATAGGTTAGAGAGTAGAGATAGGATGCCCCCAGTAGGACTAGGATCTGGGACATTAGGACAAGATCCCAATACCACCTAGAGATGGGGATCAGGATCAGCTACCAGTACAGCCACCCCCATAGCCAAATTTGAGAGATGGGAAGATTTTTTAGTTACAGGCCTAGGTACAGACATTGACAAATGAGAGAGATTAGCTACGAGTCGGGCAAGACTAAGTGGTCTTACAAAGACAAGCTATAAAGTTACAAGAAACAGCTGAGATGGGCTGACAACAGCAGATAGAGAGTATGTCTGCCTCATCTCGGAGCACAGTATCACTCCTAGCATACAGGGAGGCCATTTAGGAGGCCAATTATTACATATTGTATTATTACTAGGTCATACTATGGGCATCTCGGATGCTATATTTTTCACAGAGGATAGGGCATAGGCCAACAGAGGCTCATGGCGAGAGAGCCAATGGCGAGGGCAATAGCCAGCAGGGCTAGCCTTCAGTTTTGATTTGAGACATGATTCTTTTTGTGCCCATGGGCTCATTTTTGATAGCCCCATGGGCCATGTTGTAATTATTGACATTACACATGCACATTGATCCAAGTTTTGTACCATGACAGTGTATTACTCTGGTGATATATGAGATGATTATTTTGATCTGATGATATGCTATATGTCCTATCTTATTTGAGCATTATGGATGGATCTTATTTCTTTATGCTATGTAATGATTTTTTATCTTATGATGTTGTTTATGTGATGAATATGCTTATGTGATGATGCATCGATGCATTTCTTTTTCAATACATTTTCTTATTCATTTTTTAATTATGTATGCGAAATGTTATGATTTTCCAATGCTTAGACTAACAAATCTATATTATGCAATGATGGAAATACAATGTTATGATATGATTTAATGTACATTTTCTATGTGTGATAGGCATTTATGATGATGTGATGTGGTGATGATATGATGAACAATATGATATATGATGGTTATGATATATAAATGGATGCTTTTAGTGTATGATGTGTGGATGCTTATATTTGTTATGGGATGATTATGCAATGTTATGATAGAGTAAATGTAGGTGATATTATGATGATGCAGATGTTTACAATGTTTATGAGATGAATGCAATGTAATGAATCATGAAATTCCTAGAATAATCAATCTATATTATGCAATGATGGAAATGCAATGTTATGATGTGATTTTATGTTTCCTATATGATATGCAATATGCAATGTGCAATGTGCTGATGGTTTGTGAATGTGGGATGAATGCAACAATGATAAAGATCTGATTGACTGTCATGGTACCATGTTAGCATGGAAAGAAAGAGATAGAAGAAACAAGAGATTCCAACAAGACATGAAATGATGATGATAATGTTGATTACTTTTTGAGGAGTTAGGATTTTCAAAGGGACAATTTTCCTTATGTTTGATAACACACATAGGTACGATGCATCAGGGTATAACGAACCAGGATGGCATTGTACCTAGTGTGATGGACTTTGAATCAATAATTAGATAGGAGTATCTTTGTTCACACTTGGGGTATGAAACCTTATTTAGAAATCTTGAGGGTATGTGTAGGATCATCATGGAAAAAATAGGCCCTTAAGTGGCAAAAATTCAGAAAAAATCAAAGTTAGGCAACTTGACATAAAAATTTGAATAAGTTATCTATATTATTTAAAAAATATGTAAGAATAGAATTTGTAGAAAATTGAATGTAGTTTCTAAGCTACTAGGTTTATTTTTCTTTAAAAGAACTCTATTTGGTGAAAAATTGAAATTTCAATGCAGTAGTACTTAAATTTCGGGGAAAAAATAAGTAGGTGTTTGTATGACCACCCTAACCACAATAAAATGATAATATTTTTTTATAATATTTTAGATATAAGTAGAGGACTCATTCCTCAATGTGATGCATATATTTTTGTAATTTTTTTCCAAGTATATAATTAATTATTAGTTTTTTATTACAACTTTTTAAAAAATATAAAA
>VDFB02058242.1:123106329-123204645 GCA_007258455.2 Sequoia sempervirens
CCACAATCAGGGCATGCAAGATGATTAAATGCATCTCAATCGTTCATCATTTTTCACCATTTGTTGGTTGTTTTTTGCCCCTTTTGTTGTGTTGCTATTGGTTTTTTCTCCTCCAAAATCTTCATTTCTGGTATTGACCTTTCACTTCTCAAATTTGGTGACCTGTGGCCTAAAAATAAGGTTTCAACAAGGGTTTTAGAGTATGTTTATTAAAATGAAGACTCATCGATTTCAATTCACATTTTTTACTTGCCATTTTTACAATTGCTAGGCATGTCAACTGATAAGAACATATTAGAGTATCTTTTGGGTCACCTATCTCCAACCACCACTTTGGACTGCATTGCATTTGATGTTGTGGATTCCATTTCAAGTTTTTGCTTTTTTGAGATCAGGAATCTAAGTAAGCCCTAAAACCTTGATATTTTTAGATTTTGTTTACTATGAATAGATTAAAGCAACAATTTTAGGAAGATTGGTTTTGGTTCACATCATTCAAATAATTTTCTACTTGTGTAGGGTTTCATACTTTATTGCAAGCTCTACCTATTTTTATCATCGACATCTTTGACAACACAACACATTTTTTGCAAATATTTTAGGTAATTCACTTGCCATGTTTTTAGTGAATTTTAATTCTTGGAATCTTTATGTTGCTATATCATTTTTGTTTTTTTATTTCATTTTAACACAATTATGTTTCTATCTATTCAATAGAAGGGATTGGTTCTCTATAAAGTTGTCTCATTCTAGGAAAAACAACTTTTTGGAAGTTGAAACATTCCTTACGCCATGCCTAAAACAAACTCTAACTTGCAACCAATATTTTCATTTAAAATCCTGCAATTTTTTTCCTTGAACTCAAGAATCGAGTAGCACTAAAACTTTGATACTTTTAGATGTTTAATAAAGTGTGCATACAAAAGTGGGTGCATAGACATACTATCCCCTATTTTTAGGGCTTGAAATTATAGGGTTTGAAATCCAATGGTTTGAAATTTCTAGGATCTTAGAATTTCTATGATACAATTCTTCGGTGTACCCATTGCACATGAAGGTGCGATTGCTAGTATAACTTGAATTTATAGGACAACTAGAATTCAAACATCTTATTTATTCCATTTTGAATAACACATTAGTTTTACTTGCACTCCAAACTAAATCTCCAATGATAGTTTTAAATAAATATTTTTTTATTGTTTCTTGAGTTAGGCATAGCTAAGGTTATCTTTTCAACAAAAAATTAATTGACCAAATAATAAGTGAATTTTTTGACAATAAGTAATTAATTCACCATTAAATATCATTACTCTATTCTTTTATGGCCTAACACTATCATAATTCCATGTCCTTCCCATATGCACTTGTCAAAAGTTGTAACTCATCGATATGGATGAGTAGAAGGGTTGCATAGTGGAGAGGTGGTATTGGGATGGCTAGGACTAGGCATCCAATTTGAGGATGAAAAGTGGGAAAAATTAGATGAAAAAATCAGTGACTATTTCTTCCCCAACACATTATCTCAAACCCTATCTATCTCATATCAAAACACTAGAGGTATGTGGTGGCCAGAAGGAAGGAATGGGCATGGATATGAGAGGCATGACTAGCAGGTCACCTATTCCTTTGCATTGACTATGGTTCTCTTGATAGATAAATGTCTTCATAACTTACCATGGGAATTCTTAGATCTTCGATAGGTAAAACTCCAAAAGATCCAATCTCACCTAGAGATCAATGGAGAGTATAGATAGAGTTTTTTATGTTTGAAATAGGATTCTGCCTTTTTGGAAGATGGAACAAGGGATATTATATTTTCCTATTTCACTATCATAGCACTCAAGGAAACCCTAGAGATCCCAATCTAGGGATGGAATGAGGGAAAGAGATCTACAATAGGGATGTTTTAGGGTATGATTGATGAATAAATAGGGGTTCACCACCAAGCTAGGGCTTGGAAAGACTAGTAATATGAAAATCTAATAACAAGACCTAATGATATGCAAGACTTCACAAAATGACCTAGAAATAAATGCAAAACAAAATAAAACTATGAGAAACCAAAAATATGCACCTAGAAACTTGGAGAAGCTTGAATGTAGGTCCAAAATGTTGAATATGCTGAAATTAATGCACACTGGTACTCATATGCCAGGTTGGGTGATTTAGTCCCAAATTTGGGTTTTTGGGCAGGAATAGAAATATAGCATAGACAAGTTTGGAACTCCCAAAAACTACAAATTTCACTTTATTGGGACTCATATGCCAAAGGTGGTGTGTGGTCTTGCTTGGATTTTTGGAGGATGGGGTCTAAATCTACTCTCAATCTTTGCTCTATCTTCTCAACCTAGTTCTAGATCTGAAATACTAAATTATGCTTTGTATATGTCTTTCAATGATCTTGTAGATGATGTCTAGCGACAACTTTAGTTACTCAAAAAAATTCTTCGATATTGCTCCTTAGAGGGTCTTCAACCTAGCTCTGCAAATCAAACGCTAAAAAGAGGGGAAAAATGTTATTTTGTTAGTAAAAAGAGGTTTTCCTTTGTCAAACCCCATTTTGGTAATCAAACCTTGTAATGAAATCAAATGAAAAGAAGGAATGATGAATGAAAAATATGTAATGTTGTAACTCACCAAACCCTAAGAATAAAGTTCTGCAAACATGTATGAGATGAATCCAATGGATATAGATCTTGACTCTTGCTTGAATGTTGTAGATCTTAACTTGAATGCTTGCTTGAATCATGAAAACCTACATCACAAATGTTAGATAAAAAACAAACATGTTGCATGACGACTTTGACATGATGCTTGATACTTGAATAATGCTCTAAAACACTTGATAATCAGCTCTTGAATGCTCTTGTAAACTCCAATTTTCTAGTAGGAATTCTTTCATGAAATTCTTAGACACTTGATCACTTTCTAGGTGAAAAATAAGTGAAACAACCTTGTATTTATACTTGTTTATGCCAAATTCCTCAAAATTACAACACTACAAGTTGACATCAGATCTAGGAGAATAAAATACCACCAATAATTTGAATTTATTGTAGGTTTAAGCTATAGAGGATTCATATTTATTGTAGGTTTAAGCTATAGAGGATTCATACACCATAAGTTACATATGAGTCCCATTAGGCTAAGCTTTGGGACACACTTTTCAAGAAATGCCTAAATTATTTGTGAAATCTAGATCGGGGCATCAAAACTTAGGTGGAACCCATATGGCCAAGCTGGTGTATGAGTCCCAAATCACTAAATTTAGGCAATATAATCCAAAAATACATAAATTAATATTATCCTTAGAAAGATGCATTAATTAAGGCTTGTGGATGCAAAATTAGGCCAATTAAAACATAAATAAGCCAAATTTGTTAATGAAACCCTAGATTATTGTGAAAGTGTGGTAAAACACTTTACAACACCTTAAATAAGGTACAATTTTAAGTCCATTTAGTTTACAAGGGCCCAAGACCTAATGTGAATGTGTCAAACACACTACAACACTAAATCAAGGTGACATTAAGCTCAATTTAACAAGGAGGGCCCAAACAAATGTGAAAATGCAGAGTACATTTTCCATCATTACATATAGCCCCCACTTTAGTGAGAGGAGGAACTTGCTTCAAACTCACACTAAAGTAGAAAAACTCGCATCAAGAGGGGTTGAAATGCACCAATGCTAGTAAGATAGGATGACAATTATCGGGAGGGATGATCAAAGCCCCCAGGATCAAGATCCTATGGAAAAACAACTTAAGCACAAAGGAAAAAAAATGTAAAATGATATAAGGAGCAATAAAAAGGCACAAGAATGCACTGCCAAAGACAAGGAGAAAAGAGAATAAAACAAAAAAAAGGGGTGGATCAAGCTTCTATCGTTTGTCCTGCACATTATGGATCAGGTCTAGTTTGTTTTTCCAATAAATGTTTACAAGTCGAATGCAATGAACACTATGCAAACCAAATGCACACTCACAAGGGCTAATGGAATCTAGTATCCACTAGGTGATCCCCTAGTGAGATGCATACACATGCGATTGTATGCACTCACACAGAGAAGAAAGTGGTTATGGGAAAGTCACGCCTAAGTTTGGCTCTCATATGGTAACAATACCAAAGTTATACCTCGTGATGAATTTGATAAGGCTCCACACAACAATGGAATTCAAGCTCCATGAGCCAAGAAAAGCTCTGTATTCTTGACACCCATGAAAAAATAGGATGGCACCACAAGAAAGAAGTGTGTTATGCAAGGTGGCCATATAACAAATATTGTAAATGAAAAATAGTGTAATGTACATTAAAAGGAATTTTTCTTAGCTCATGTAAGGTATCTTCTTAGGGAACATCATGCCTAATGTCTCCAAGAGAGGAAAAGTCAAATAAATATCATGCTCTTTGAGGAAATCAAACCTAATGACACCACCAAGAAAAGGATGCATTGCAAGAATAAAGAAAATCACACAGTGAAACATGAATGAAGATATAACTTCACATGTGAATCAACTTAAGGAATATCATCCACAGCCCAAGCTTGCTCTTATATGTACATGAAATGTAGTCAAATAGCCAACAAAGACAATGATAAGTGACATACGAGGATAAGGCTACTTAACCCCTTTCCTTCACTTTGTGCAGGAAAAAGATGAGTTGAAATGAAAGTATCAATTAGAGGATCTAGGTGCTTCAACACAAGGAAGAGCACCACGATCCTTAAGATGTTGATTTTTTTTACTCAAAGCCTTACATTCATTAGTAGAATGACCATGAACTCTATGATATGCACAAAATGAATTCTTGTATTAAAATTTATTTCGTGTTCTCGAAGGGAGGGATACCAAATGATCTTGGAGGAGTCTTGACAAGATACTCTCTTGATCAATAGTACAAGACATTTCTCTATTTTGTGACAAAGAAATCTCTTGCTTAGTACAAGGTCTCATACTGACACAAGACTCTTTAGGTTGCAAGATTTTGTTCTCTCCTTGAAAGGAGGGTGTAAAATCTAATGAACTCCAATCGTTAGTGTTTTGTGTGATAACATTGATATTAAGCAAGGATTTCTTTATTTATTTAATTTCTTTCAAAGGAAAATAACCAGGACCACTAGTTTCTATCAATTCAAGATGCACTAATGTTAAATTTGGTTTAGAGGAATCTTTTATAGTAGTGTTGATATTAAGTGAAGGCTTGTTTGTTTCTTTTGAGTGACAATAACCAGGACCACTAGTTGTTCCTTGTGTATTAGGCTCTATAGGGACACATATACCTTGTTCTCTAGCACCAAATCCTTTTCCACTATATCCAAGTTTTTTCATGAGTTCATAACCTTTTCCGTAAAGAATTTTTATTTCTTTAGGATTCAGTGGTTTCTCATAATTAGCTTCATCAAAGTTTGTTGTGTAATTTGTTGTCTTTTTTTCTAAAGTGATTGAGGTGGATGCTTTCGAAGGGTCATCCAAATTTTATGTTGAAATTACCACTTTTTCTTTTCCCTTTTCATATTCTTTCTTTATGATCTTGTATTATCCCATGAATGTTGGTGTGAAATCTATGGAACCCCAATAATCTTCTAGTAGTTTTGACACTTTTTCCATCCCTTGTTCCTCTTTGTTAATAGTTCTATGTTTGAAGTTGGAATTAATGTGTTTAGAGAATTTTTCTTTCCTTTTCCAACTTGTAAGTAACTTTCAATCTCAGGGTCTATTTCAACTTGGTACACTTTATTGTTATACACATAATTCATGATACAATGAAGAGTTGAAGGAACCACATATTTCATGGATCCATGATCTTCCTAAATGAATATTGTATGAAAGATCATGATGCATGAAATGAATAGGATTTTTTAATCTAATAGCCTTTCCAACTAATAGGAAAAGTAGTCACACCAAGTAGTTGCTTTCCTATGTTGTCAAATCTTTGAATCAATAAGGAATCAGGTTCAACTCTTGATTTATCCATGCCAAGTCTATCCAAAAGTTTCACACTAGACACACATTTAGAGCAGAGCCATTATCAACAAGGGTTTACTTTATTCTCATCCTATTATAGATAGCTACTATCATGAAGGAATCATTTTTATTTCTCATTTCCAAAGGGGTAGCTCATGTTGATGAAAAGTAATTTCTATGTTGTTTGAAGTTATATCTTGAATTTGAGCTGCTACTTCATTTGACTACACATTAGGAGAGGTAGGAACTTGTTGTAAGGCACTTTGAATCATGTTATGATAATGAGGGGAGGTTTGAATAAGGTCCCATAAGGATATCTTAACAGGAGTATTCTTTAGTTGTTCAACGAGATCATATTCCTTTCCACTTTGTAAAGGTAAACAAGGAGAACCAAGAAAGATAGAGTTTAGAAATGGGGGGATGTTGAAGGTGTTTTTATTGGTTGCAAATTGTTTCTAGTGTTATATGTATGAGCAATGGTATTATAACTCGACTGTTGTGAAACATTATTCTTAAGTGGGTAAAGGATAAGTTTAGGTTTGTTTTGAGTTTTTGGTCATTATGAGGGTGGGTAAAGAACTAGAGGATTCTTAGGATGTCCCACATGGTATGTAGGAGGTCCATTAATCAAGGGGGATATAATGGACACTTGTACATTCAAAACCTCAGTGGTTTTAGTTTGATGCCTTTCTAATGAAGGGGGGTTCTAGTGCCATCTTTTCACCATCATCTAAGGAAGTCAAATTACTATTATTTGAAATATATGTGTCAATGCTCTCATTTTCTTCCATCATTATATCCTCCCTAGGAGGATATTTTTTAGAAGAACTACAAACTATATGCTCATGGCATTCAAAGGTTGGTTATTCTAAAATGACTTTGTCACAAGTAAGGGAGTCATCAATGGTTGGATTTTCTTGCGTATCAATGATGGCATTCTATTGTTCAATAATATTTTCCCTAGGGGATGAGAGACAACTAAGATTCTCACAAATCTCATTGTTATGATCTTCTAACATGAAAGTATCTTCTTTACCAATAGTAGATGTATTAGGAGAAGAACAAATGCAATTGTCATGTATATCTATGATTTCATCCTTGTTTTCTAAGTTCTCATTCTCTTGTACCCTAACATCTACCCTAGTAGGAGAGCATTTAAGATGTTCATCACATTCCATGGTTAGATTTTGCAAAGTAGCTTCATCACAAATAGGGGAGGCATCGAGAGAAGGATAATCATTATTTCCATGCTTACCAATGATTAAATCTTTGTATTCGAATAGGTCTTTCCAAATGTTAGGGACATTAGGAAGGAGAGAATAATGCTATAACTTTCAATCCACATGTCCTCCTCATAAATGATATTTTCATGATCATTCTCGATTGTATCCTCTTTCACTACAACATTCTCACAATTAGGGGAGGTGTTGAGGGATGAATTGATACTAAGTAAAGTAATGGAAATTATCTCACCTTCTTGTGTTATAATATCTTCCCAAGGGGTAGGAGGATAAGTGCAAGAAATACTTTCATGATTCTCAATGATTGCATCTTCTTTCACCAAGATACCTTCATCACTAATAGGAGAGGTATTGGGAGAAGTACAATTATGATCATCATGGTTATCTATGCTTGTATCATCTTCTATTACATCATCCACACAAATAGGAGAGATAGGAAGGGGTGTAGATTTAAGGAAAGCATAAACTTTTTCACTCTATTGCACTAAGAGACTCTCATAACTAGGAAATGTATTGAAAGAATGACTAACATGCTTATTGACTAAATTTTCCTTTGTAAACGTGGAAAAGATACATATTAACATTTGTGAAAATCAATCTATGCATGCTTAAAATGGAAAGAGACTTAAAATGCACTACAATGACCTAGAATGAAATGTGTAAATGCAAGTTTTATATTCTGAACAAGGTAATTTTCTAATTGCAATATGAAACAATCTAAAAATGGATTTTGTAAATGTAAAATTGAAACTGCACAATGCATGAAATGAACCAGTTTAAGCTAGATCTAATGAAATGCATGTAACATAAACTTATCCAACTAAAATAGGTATCAAATGACAACAAACAAAAGTACAAACATGATGTTTTTAATGTTGTAAAAGGAATTTTTAGGGCTGATCTAGGACTAATTCACCTAGAGGGGCGTATGAGTCCCAGTCAAGGTTTTTTAGGGGTTCAAAAAGTGAATAATAGTCAACATAGAATACCTAGAAACTAGGAAAAACAACCTATACTAGGACTAAATCACCGAGAGGGCTGTATGAGTCTCATATTATGGTTTTTGCATCATTTTCAACAAATTCTATGTGAATGTTATGTTTTCTATTTTGGATAATGTCTAGGCTAAGTGAAAATATAGATTTCAAATAAAATTGAATGGTGCAAGATGCAAAAATGCAACCTGTGATCACCGAAAAAGTAACCCTTCTAATTTTTTTGACTTGTTCAATCCCTCCTTGTGATTTTGGATTAATATTGCCTTGATTTAATGTTGCAATGTGAATAACACATTCACATTAGGTAATGGACCCTTATTAACTAAATAGACTTAAATGGTACCTTACCTAAGTGTTGTAAAGTGTTGTAACATACTTTCACACTTTTCTAAGGTCTTGTTAATAAAATAACCTATTTTCATCATTTACCAAGCATTGCTTTAAAGTGTTGCAAAGTGTTGAAAAACACTTTCACATTTTTATAGGCTTGTCATTAATAATTGGGCATTATTATGCTTTAATTGGATCTACTTTGCTTCCAAAGGCCTTATTTATGTGTATTTTTTAGAATAATCCCAAAAAATATCATCTAAAACATCAAAATCTCAAAACCCAATTCAAATTCCTAAGGTGGGACTCATTCATAATTCTAGGTGAATGAGTCCCCTTAGGTGGGACCCATTTTACCAAGGTGGCGAATGAGTCCCCTTTAACTCAAAATTCAAATTTAATTCAAAATTTTGGCAGGTTTTTATTCTCCAAGATCTAAGGTCAGCCTATAGTGTTGTAATTTCAGGAATTATTGCATAATTGAGTATAAATACAAGCTTCTTTCTCTCATTTTCATACCTAGCAAGTTTGATCAAGCATTCAAGTATTCATTCATATAGTTCACAAGAGCATTTGAGCATTCACAAGAGAATTCAAGACATTTCAAGGGAATATTTTCAAGCATTCAAAGCTTCTTCAAGTGTCATTCATCATGTCAAAGATTGTTTGTATCATGTTGTTTTAGAGCTAACACTTGTGATGCAGGATTGTGTGATTCAAGTAAGCATTGCATTCAAGATCTATCAACATCAAGAAAGATTCCAAGTCCACATCCATTGGATCCAATACTTACCTATTTGCAACACCTTATTTCTAGGGTTTGGTGAGTTGCAACATCATTATTTGTTCATTCATCATTCTCCTTTCATATTTTCTTTCATTTCAAGGTTTAATTACCAACAAGGGGTTTGACCAAGGAAAACCCCTATCCACTAACCCCACAAAATTTTCCCATCCCTTTGCATGTGATTTGTAGGTCTAGGTTGCAAATTTATTAGGGATAAAGATTGGAAAAGTGGTCATCAAGTTGTCAAAGCAATTCAAAGTTGTTAAAGTTGCAAACAAGCCTTGGAGAAGGACTACAGGCTGAATTTTGCAATTTTAGACCCGAATTTGTGTTGGGAGAGATAGAGTAGACTAAGAGCTACATAATCCATTTCCAAATTTCCAAAAATCTAGAAGGGGACTGATTCACCACTATTGGCAAATGAGTTCCACTGCCCAAGTCTAAACAATATTTTTGTAGATTTGAGTACCCTTTTGGCTGAAACCTGTTCTGACACAGTTTTCCCGAAACTAGACCAATTTTCCTAGCTTGGAATATGAGTCCCAGTCAACATAAACAATAGGTTTTTCAAGATTCTAGACCTCCATTCTACCTCCTTCAGTTTCCCAAGTGCACATTTCCAGTTTCATAAAAAAAAAATACATTCTACTTGCATTTTTAGGTCTTTTTGCATATTGTGTCACCAAAAAGTTTATATCTTGCTTGATATGGCAATAATTGATAACCAATTGGACTTAATGAGGCCTTTATTTTTTGTTTTAATGTGTTTTTCATATCCACACTAGGTCTTGGACCCTTGAAAACTGAATAAAATGCATTTAACAATGTCTTGTGAAGATGTTGTAAAGTGTTGTAAAAGACATTAACGCCCCTCTAGACTTAATGGACCCATCTTTCCCTAATTAAATGTTGAAAATTCTATTAATCACAATTTCATATTGAATTTTGTGTCCCAAGCCCTAATTGACCTTTACATCATCATTAATAGGCCCCTATGCCCCCATATTATGCATCTTGAGGCTTAATTTGACCAAATACCTAATGAAATCAACATAAGAACTGAAATTCTTCATTCCTGAACAATCCAGCTGGAAAAAGGACCCCTCTAGGACTAAGTCACCCATCTAGGGGAATGAGTCCTTGCCAAATGGGAGTAAGTCATCTAGAGTGGCAAATTAGTCCCATTTGGGTTATTTTTGAGTTTTGAGTGGGAAAAGTTGGATTTTTTGTTTATTCTTTCTTCATCTTAGCCTTAGGGATCAAATTAACAAGAAATTAGGTGAATTTCCTATAAATACAAGTATGTAAACCCTAATTCATAACTTATCATCACTCATTCATCATTCATAATGTTCTCAAGTCAAGCAAGTTAGGGTTTTTACATTCTTAGTCATTAAGATAGCTTTTAAGGACATTCAAGGGCAGATTCTTCATATTTTGCTACAAAAATTCAAGATCAATCATCATGGAAATATATTAACTCCATTTTTTCATGCTTCATTACATCATTTCTCTATTTTGGTTTAATTACCTAAAAAGGGGTCTGACTAAGGCAAACCCCCATGTTCTAACAATTAATATTTTCTCCTTCCCTCTTTGTGTGCTTACAGATTTGAGTACTTTTAGGGTTTGAAAATAATTGAAGATTAATTTGAAGACTTTTTGAATACCTATCCTTACTTGCAAAGCCAAAATATCAAAAAGAGGCCACTTTCGGGCCCAAAAATTATATTTTCAAAAGCAGACACCTGTCAGGAACCAAAGTGTAGATCGAGGGCTTCCATTTCCACTTTCGGATTTTTAGAAATTAAGAAGTGGACTAAGTTTCCAAAAATGGTGAATTAGTCCCACTGAACCTATTATCTAGAAGTTTCTATAGATTTGGATACCCATTTGACCAAAATGGGCTATAGAGTAGTGTTTCTAGATCTAGGACAAAGTCGCCCAGATTGGAAAAAGTGTCCTAGTTGGATTCTGCATCTAGTTTTTCCGGATTCCAGACCTTCATTCCATCCATTTTTAGCCTCTAGGTGCACACATTCAGTTTCATCAATTTATGTTACAATTTACCTTCATTTCTAGGTGTTTTTGCATATTACAATGTGTTTTCAAACACTTTTCATTTCTTAGATTTTGCATTAATAATTAATCTCTTTTATCCATTCCTTGCATTTATAGCATGCTATTTATGCATATTTCATCCATATTACATTAATCTTGAGTATAGACATTAGCATTTTGGGTCCATTTCTCCCCTTTTAGGTGAAAAACCCTAGAAGAGTTAGAGAACCCTTGCATACCAAAATGGGTATCCACATTTTGGTGGACCTGACCTTAGAAACATCAAAAAAAATTATTATGGAATTCATCCTCACCCTAGAACTATCTTGCATTTACTTTTCATTAGGGTTTTCATTAGTTAATTTGCATTCTAAGGTTTCACATTTTGCATTAGTGAAAGTGCATATAGGTTGCATTTTTAGCATCTTTAATCAGTGAAATTTTTTGGAGTTTTGCATTGGCATCTTAGGTTTGCATCATACAACACAAAAAACATCCAAATCCATCAAAAAAATATGAAAATTCTAAAAAAAAATCCATACTAGTACTAATTCGCCACCTTGGGCTACTTAGTCCCTGTTCAGCCTTGAAACTGCCTTTTATAGAGTTGAAAACCTTGCTTTTAGGCTTATGTTTGCTGCCCTTACCTATAGTTATTAGTTGGATGAGTTTTTGTAACATGAATTTCATTAGATATAGCTTAAATTAGCTCATTTCATGCATGTTTTAAATTTCAAGTTTGCATTATCATATTGTTACATAGCAAAATCAGTCAATTGTCATCCTTAAAATATGAAAAATTGCATTCCTCTTTTGCATGTTTTCTTTAGCATGGTTACATTTCAAGTTTGTAGAATAATCATTACATCATGTTTTCATTGGAAAAATCTATAGTTATCATATTTCATGTTCTATTTTTAGATCTTATTATGTGTTGTAAGAAAGTTTTGTTAGGTGCATGTGAATATGAGGTCATTTCCCGTCTCTTTTTGTTCATCAACGATTCCTCTCCTAGTTCCCATTCTGTGGGTGAGGTTCATCTAGTGAAAGAAACCTTGGATAATCATAACAATCACATTTTTTATTCTCCTATTATCTCTCCTACTTGTGAAGAAGATATTATAGTACTAGAAGAGCCAATTGATGAGAGTTTTGACAACCCGAGTTGTTTCTCTCCTCTTACCTCTCCTATTAGAAAAAACATTACTAAAAATGAGGACATAACAATAAGTAATAATGATTAACACACACCACAACAAGAGACCATTGAAACCTACTTATTTCCATCTCGTAACATCTTCTCCTCTTCTGATAGTGATGAGGATATGTTAGTGTTAGATAAAGAAACCTTAAAGATCTATGATAACTCTCTTTATGATCATTCCCCTACCTAGCCTATTTTGAAAAACATTATGGGAAAAATCAATGACCTTATAATTGATCATATCATTCATACTTGTTCTCCCAATACCTCTCCTATTAGTGATGAAGGTATCTTGGTGATAGAGGATACAAGCATTGATAGTTTTGATTATCCCTCTACTCTTCCACCTTTGGAAGACATTAGAAAACAAGAGGATGAGATCATAGAAATATTCCTAAACATCACCTTACCTTGTCTCCCTAACCATAACAATCAAAATTTCCCTCCTAATATCCCTCCTCGATACAAAGAGGATAGGTTGGTGTTAGAAGATATACCTATTAAGAGACATGAGAACCTTGATCCTCCCTTCCCTAATGCTCCCACCATTTGGGATAATCTATTTTAAAATCATAGTGGTACTTCTCTTGATCCCTTCCCCACTTGTTATGAAGCTACTTTACAAACATCAAATTTGGATGACCATATTGCAAGCTCTCCTATTAGAGTAGATAATATGGAACAAGTGAATGAGACCTTAGAGACATAGGACAATCAAATATAACCTTCTCCTATCATTTCAATCATTGCCCTACTTGTGATGAAGTCATTTTAGAAGAACCAACCCTCGAATGTCAACAACATGTGGTTTGTAGTTCTCCTAACAACTCTCCTCCTAGGGAGCATATCATAGTGCTAGAACATGGAAACAATAGTAATGTGTCTTCCTTAGATAAACATGTGATTCTAGATTTCCCTTTATTAGAGATACATCAAACCAAGACCGCTGAGGTTATGAATGCGCAAGTTTCCATTAGATCCCCCTCGATTAATGGACCTCATACGTACCTCATGGGACATACTAAGAACCCTCTAATTCTCTACCCACCTTCACACAAACAACACACTCAACACCAACCTGAACTCATCCTTTACCCATCATCACATAAACCTCCACCTCCACCTAAACTTGAATTTACCCTTTACTCCCCTAAGCATGATATGGTTTCTCACACATACTCCACTAGAAACAATTCATTACCACACAACAACCCACCCCAACACCATTACCTTTTCCTAATCCCATCTTGCCTATTGCTCCTCGATTAACTCCTAGGGAGTATGATCTTGTCGAACAACTTAAGAATACACCTGCCAACATATCCCTTTGAGACCTTCTTCAAAATTCACCTACCTATCACACTATGCTCCAAATGACCTTACAACAAATCCCTATCCCTTATAATGCATAATTGAATGACATAACCGACCTCATTCAAGGATTGAATGCTGGCATTTTTTTCAACCAAAGTGAACTCACGTCTTTGGAAGTGCAAAAACAAAATGAAGCTTTCATAATCATATCTCAACATAAAAATATAGGAATACAGCAAACCCTTGTTGACAATGGCCGCTCCCTTAATGTGTGTAGTGTAAACCTTTTGGATAGGTTGCATGTGGATTAATTAGAAATTCAACCTGATTGCTTGTCTATCAAAGGATTTGAAAATGTAGGAAAACAACTACTTGGTGTGATCACTTTGCCTCTTAGAGTTGGGGAAGTTACATTGGATTCATCAATTCATGTTATTCCTAATGCTCTTTCATATGATCTCATTTTAGGCTGACCATGGATTCATGCAATGAATGGCATGCCTTCCACTCTTCATCATAAAATGAAATACATCCACAACAACAAAGTATACACACTTGACACTGATCCTGAGCCTTATAGTGTCCTACAATTTGAGAAAAAAAAAAATCCCTTGAACACATCAACGTCAACTACACAAGTGGAACCCATACAACATAGAAACAAACTAGATGATAATTGGGGCTCCTTAAAATTCACACCAACACTCATGGGAGGTTACAAGATCATAAACAAAGATTCAACTGAGGGAAATGAAAATTTATTCATGACAACAAAAAACTTAGATGACCCTTCATAAGCATCCACCTCAATAATGAAGAAAATTACATGACAAACTTTGACAAACCTAATTATGAAAAACTACTTGATTCAAAAGCAATGAAAAAGCTTTATGGAAAAGGCTATGAACTTATGAAACAACTTGGCTATAGTAGAAAAGTATGCGGTACTAGAGAACAAGGTATTTGTGTCCCCATTGATCCTAACATGCAAGAAACAACTCACGATATTGGCTATTGTCCTTTGATAAAAATCACCAAGCCTTCACTCTTCATCAAAACTATTACAAAACATCCTTCTAAAACAATAGACACTAGTGGTCTCGATGGTTATCCTTTACCAATAAAGACATCTTCGCTTAATTTGAATGTCATCTTACAAAAAACTAATGATTTGAATTCGTTAGATTTTACACCCTCTTGTACAAGAGAGAAAAAAATCTCACAATCATTATAATCTTGTGTAGGTATGACAACTAACACTAAGAAAGATTTCTCTATAGAAACATCCTCTACCATTGATCAAGAAGGTATCTTGTCTAGACTCCTCCAAGATCACTTGATAACCCTTCCTCCAAGAACTCAAAATAAATTCTATTACAAGACTTCATTTTGTGCATATCATAGAGTTCATGGTCATTCTACTAATGAATGTAAGGCTTTGAGTATTAAAATCCAACATCTTAAGGAGTTTGGTACTCTTCCTTATGTGGAGGTACCTAGTTCCTCTAATCGATATTGATTTTCACTCTAGAATGCATCTTATCAATCATTTCAGCTCACCCTTGTCCTACACTAAGTGGGGGAAATGGGGTTAGGCAGCCTTGTCCTCATATGTCACTTGTCATTGTCTCTTTTCACTATTCATTAACCTTTCATGAACATATACGAGCAAGCTTGGGATGTGGATGCCATGCCTTAAGCTGGTTCACATGCGACATGCTACCCTTTTCATGATGCAGCTTATAAGAAACATATGACTTGGCATAGGGCCTTCCAAGTAAGCTCTCATGTCTTCCTCTTCAACTTTAAAGAAATTTCTCACAATAATGGTGTTATAAACCGCTTTAAAGTGGCAGAGTACATCAACACTCACATTTCATTGTGTGATTTTCTTTTTCTTCCTCTCTTGGAAACATTAGGTACAATGTTGCACAGGATGAGACATTACACTTGTCCTCTCCTGGAAACAAGATTAGACAATTTAAATTTTTCCTCTCTTGGAAGAATTAAGCATGATTTCCCCTAAGATGAGACCTTGCACGAACTAAGAAAAATCCCTTTGAAAATTCCTTGCATTTATAATGTCTGAGTGTCAAGCATGAAAATTTTTGCTTACCTCATAGAGCTCAAAAATCATTTTCACTGTGGTGCCTTATTAAAGTTATCAGGAGGTATAACTTTGGTATGGTTGAGTGGGAATCCCATTACGAGGCATGAATTTTCTCCATAGCCACCTGCATGTGTGTGAATACATATTGGCCATATGTGTCTCACCTTTTAGGACTTCTCACCCGACAGACAACCAAGAGTTCCATCGCCTTAGAGTGAGTATGAATTTTTGGACAAAGAGCCTAGATCTGATCCACAACATGTACAAATGATCAAATCTTGATTCACCTTTTTATTTTTCACTTTTCTCTTCCTTCTAGTTCTTGCCATTGCATGATCATGTATCGTGTTTTACAACAAATCATTCACCTTGTGCATGTCTTCTTGTTCTTTTGTTGGTTTGACTTAGGATCTAATGGGCGCTTGGGTACCTCCTTCATATTTTTCATCCTAGACCATCTACATTGGTATGATTAGACACTTCTTGAATGTCTACTGTACTGTGAGTTTGAAGCAAGTTCATCCTCTCACTAAAGTGGGGGCTTAATGTGTCACAAAAAAGTGTATATCTTTCTTGATATGGGAATAATTGATGACAAATTAGACTTAATGAGGCCTTGATTCGGTGTTGTGAGGTGTTTTTCACATCCACACTAGATCTTGGACCCTTGCAAACTGAACAAAATACATTTAACTATGTCTTGTGAAGATGTTGTAAAGTGTTGTAAAAGACTTTCACGCCTCTCTAGACTTAATGGACCCATCTTTCCATAATTCAATGTTGTAAAATGTATTAATCACACTTTCACATTAAATTTTGTGTCCCAAGCCCTAACTGACGTTTACATAATCATTGATAGGTCCCTATGGCTCCATATTGTGCATCCCAAGGCTTAATTTGATCAAATACCCAAAGAAATAAACATAAGAACTAAAATTCTTCATTCCCCAACAATCCAACTGACAAAAGGACCCTTCTAGGACTAAGTTATCCATCTGGGAAAACGAGTCCCTTCTAGGTGGGATGAAGTCACCTAGAGTGGCGAATTAGTCCCATTTTGGTTATTTTTGAGTTTTGAGCAGGAAAAGTTGGATTTTAAGTTTATTCTTTCTTCATGTCAGCCTTAGGGATCAAATTAATGGGAAAATTAGGTTAATTTACTATAAATACAAGTCTCTAAACCCTAATTCATAACTCATCATCATTCATTCATCATTCATCATGTTCTCAAGTCAAGCAAGTTAGGGTTTCTACATTCTAGGTCATCAAGATAGCTTTCAAGGACATTCAAGGGAAGATTCTTCATCTTTTTCTGCATAAATTCAAGATCAATCATCATGGAAAGGTATTAACTCCATTGTTTCAAGATTCATTACATTATTTCTCCATTTCGGTTTAATTACCTAAAAGGAGTTTGACCAAGACAAACCCCCATGCCCTAACAATCAATATTTTATCCTTCTCTCTTTGGGTGTTTGCAGATTTCGGTACTTTGAGGGTTTCAAAATCATTGAATATTAAGTTGAAGAATTTTTGAAACCTATCCTTACTTGCAAATCCAAAATATCAACAAGAAGCCACTTTCAGGCCTGAAAATTAGAGTTTCAAAGGTGGACACTTGTCAAGAACCGAAGTGCAAACCGTGGGCTTTTGTTTCCACTTTTAGGTTTTTAGAACTTTAAAAGTGGATTGAGTAGCCAACAGTGGTGACTTAGTCCCACTGAACCTATTTTTTGGAAGTTTCTATAGATTTGGATACGCATTTGACCAAAACGGGCTTTGGAGCAATTTTTCCAGATTTGGGACTAAGTTGCCCGGATTGGAACAAGTGTCCCAGTTGGATTCTGCGTTAGTTTTTTTAGAATTCTAGACCTTCATTCCATCCTTTTTCATCCTCCAGTTGCACACATTCATTTTCATCAATTTCTATTACAATTTACCTTCATTTCTAGGTGTTTTTGCATATTACAATGTGTTTTCAAACACCTTTCATTTCTTAGGTTTTGCATTAATGATCAATCTCATTGATCCATTGTTTGCACTTAGATCATCCTATTTAGGCATATTGCATCCATATTACATTAATCTTGAGGGTAGAAATTAGCATTTTGGGTCCATTTCTCCCTTTTTAGGTGAAAAATCCTAGAAGAGTTAGAAAACCCTTGGATACCAAAATTGGTGTCCACACATATCACACTGTGTTTTCAAAAAAATTATATTTTCCAAGTTTACACTTGGAGGTGAACCCCTTTCTTGTCTCAATCATATCCAAGGATACCTTATGGTCATATCCCTCACATCGTTCATTGGGTTGAGATCTCTAAGGTGTCCTTGAATGTGAATATTGTGAAAGCAGATCCCTCTCCTTGTATTCATTTTGTGACCAAGGGAGTGAAGCATCCATTTCCAATGTCCACACAACCTATATGAACTTTCACTAGTGCAAGATTTAGAAACCCTAATGCAAAGTTAATGTAAGCTAGATCTATGACTATGATGCACTCCATATCAGAAAAGAGGTGTTCATGTCAAGTTCACCAAAATGTTATATTTGAAATATAGGATTCCACCATTTTGGAAGATGGAACAAGGGAGATGAGATCCTCCTATTTCTCTATCATAACACTCAAGGAAATATAGATATCTCAATCTAGGGATGAAATGAAGGAAATAGATCTACAATAGGGATGTCCTAGGGTATGATTAATGACTAAAGAGGGGTTCACCACCAAGCTAGGGCTTGGAAATACTAGTAATATGCAAGATCTAATGATAAGACCTAATGATATGCAAGACTTCACTAAATGACCTAGAAATGAATGCAAAACAAAATAGAAAGTTGAGAAACTAGAAATGTGCACCTAGAAACCTATAGAAGCTTTAATGTAGAACTAAAATGCTAAATATGCTAAAATTAATGCACATTGGGACTTGTATGTTAGGTTGGGTGATTTAGTCCCAAATTAGGGTTTTGGGAAGGAATATAAATCTTGGAAGAGATAAGTCTGGAACTCCTAAAAACTACAAATTTCACTATATTGAGACTCATACACCAGAAGTGGCGTATCAGTCCTGCTTGGCTTTTTGGAGGATTAAAGGTTGAATCTACTCTTCAATCTCTACTCTATCTTCTCAGCCTAATTTCTAGATCTGAAATGTTGAATTCTGCTCTATAGATGGTTTTTAATGATCTTGTAGATGATGTGCCAACTTTTACAATTTTGAACACTTAACAAATTTTCTCCAATCTTGCTCTTTAGAGGGTCTTCAACCTAGATATGCAAATCACACACTAAAGAGAGGGAAAAAATGTTGTTTTGTTAGTAGAAATGGGTTTACCTTGTTCAAACCCCGTTTTGGTAATAAAACCTTGTAATGAAGTCAAATGAAAAGAAGGAATGATGAATTAACAATATGTAATATTGCAACTCACCAAACCCTAGGATAAAGTGCAACAAATATGTATGAGATGGATCCAATCGATGTAGATCTTAACTCTTGCTTGAATGTTGTAGATCTTAACTTGAATTCTTGCTTGAATCATGAAACCCTACATCACAAATGTTAGCTAAAAAACAAACATGATGCATGATGAATTTGACATGATGCTTGATACTTGAATTATACTATAAAAAATTGACAATCATCTCTTGAATGCTCTTGAATGCTCTTGTAAACTCAAATTTTCTATTAGGAATTCTTTCATGAAAGTCTTAGGCACTTGATCACTTACTAGGTGAAAATAAGCGAAATAACCTTGTATTTATACTTTTTAATGCCAAATTCCTCAAAATTACAACACTACAAGTCAACATCAGATCTAGGAGAATAAAATTCTGCCAATAGTTTGAATTTAATTTAGGTTTAATCCACATGAGACTCATACACCAAAAGTGGTGTGTGAGTCCCATTAGGCTAAGCTTTGGGACACATTTTTTAAGAAATGCCTAGATTCATATGAAATCCAGATCGAGGCCCCATACACCCAAGGTGGTGTATGAGTCTCAGATCACTAAATCTAGACCATACAATCCAAAAAGACATGAATTATGATTGGATGTTTTTTTATGTTGGGATTATCCCCAAAAAGATGCATTAATTAAGGATTTTGGATACAAAATTAGGCTAATTAAAGCATAAAGAAGCTCAATTTATTAATGAAACCATAGATTAGTGTGAAAGTATGGTACAACACTTTACAACACCTTAAATAAGGTACCATTAAGTCCATTTAGTTTACAAGGGCCCAAGACCTAATGTGAATGTGTTAAACACACTACAACACTAAATCAAGGCCACCTTAAGCTCAATTTATCGAGGGTCCAAAAAAATGCAAAAATGTAGAGTACATTTTTTGTCATTACAATGTCATAGCCATCATTAAAGGATACTTAATTTGTATTGTTGATTCTTTTGTTAGAATTTAGTTTTGTTTAATTTTTTTTTTTCCTTTTTTTTTAAAACCTTTTTAAATTTCTAGGCATAGGGTTGCCCAACAAATATAGGATGTTTATACTAACTTTAGTTCCATAGATTAATGTCTCCTTTTTATTTGTCTCTTTTTCAACACTTTATTGTCGATAACAACATAAAACTATTAGGAAGGGATCAACCTTGTTACACCAATTATTTTCTTCCAAGTTTTATCTATTTTTCCCATTTTAAATTTTATTTCTAACATGTCCTCAAGAAGCTAGTGATAGTTTTCATCTTTGGGTAAATAAAATTGAATAGATCTATTATTTACTAAGTGTGAGTTCTCGCAGTGAAGACCATGTAATGCTTATTCCTAGGCATACATTTTTCTTGTTTGGTATAAGTATCATGTGAAATCACAGATAGTAAGATGTTTGTTTATATTTAAATTTTCATCAGAGAAATAAATGAGTAATCTAGATTATTGTCTTTTTTTTTCCCTTTCTTGCTCCTATTTTGTATTCATAAGAATTATGTATGTTTACTAATATGATCTTAATGATTACATTTTTGCAAGCCTTATATTTTCAGCTAGGAATTCACATTACCAACAAACAATACCCAACAAAAAAATTATTTTGTACTTTCAAAAAATGAAGTATATATTATTTTTTGAATTTAACTACCCTTACACCCTCAATAGAATTCCTTTAAATATAAAACAAGTGCCACATAGTGGCTAGTTCTTTCCTCTATAGTATTGTAGTTTATTTTTTCTAGATTTGAAAAAAATGTAAGTTTTATTAATGTGAATAAAAACAAATGTAATTTTTGTTAATCATAGTGTTTTCTATTGTTAATTAGTTTTTTGCATGACCTAACCTTAACCCTAACGTTAACCCTAACCCTAATAATAAATTCTAAACCATTATCCTAATCCTAGACCTATCTCTAATGCTAACTATGGTCATAACACTATCCATAACTTTGGTCATAACCCTAACCCTAACAATAAAGAATTTTAGAGCATGACATTACAAAAAAAATACATGAATTAATATTGGGAATAAGATTTGGAATAAATATATTAGATGAATAAAATATTGGAACATTATATCTTTTAATCATTTTTTTGTGATTTTTATTAGTAATATTTTATTTTTAATTTATTTTAATTTTTGAATAGTTCTAACCATAATTTTTACCTTATTCTTAATTCTAATACTAATCCTAATTATAATGATTTTAGGATTATAATAATTAATAATAATAGGATTATAATTATAATTTAATTATTAATTATAATAATTTTAGTTATTTTAATTTAATTCTTATCTGTATTTATGTATTTTTTGAAGTCAATAAAATTTGGAAAAAAAAGTGGCAATGTCAAATAGTTTAAGATTTAATTTAATTTTTTATGTAATTGTGTAAAATAAAATCCTAGGAAGATTATTTTATATGCTAATTTATGGATTTGTTTTAATTTATGTTTTATTTTATTATTTTAATAGTGTGAATCCAAATCTCTCTAAAATATCTAATTGATTTTTGTGATATTTTCTTTAATAAAAAATAACAATTACATACATTAAAAATCATCCTTAATAAAATGTAAAAATAAGTAACATTTATTTATTTTAGAAAGATTTAATAAAATGACTTTATAAAGCAAAAAATGAAAAATCATTCTTAAAAAAATGTTAAGAAAATAGTTTACCTTGCTTTTCCTACAAATTCACCCATAACACCCCAAACTTCTTAGCCAATTATGTTCAAGAGAAATAATTTTTTACAATTTATAAAGTTAAGTATTTAACATTTCACTTTAAAAAAACTAAATTATATTTGAAGAGCATAAAATTATAGTTTTTAATTGGTTCAAAACCAAATTATTAATAACTAATTTAAAAAACGAGTTAAAGAATTGATTGCAATATTACTATGCCTCACGACAAGTACTAATAGCAGCTACAAATCTCTACAAGATTACTTTCTACAAAAATATGTTACTTTGTTTTTTCAAGGAAATTTTCATTCAAGGCAAGATAGCTTAACTATACTAGATAATTTACAACCTCAAGAAAGTATTTACAAATGCATTTTCAGAATTTACAACCATATACAACTACAACATAGGAAGTAACATCAATAGATAGATGGACCAAAAATTTCTCCATAAACAATCCTCTTTCCTTGATTAAATTTTTGCACACAAACAACAAAATACCCTTCCATGGACTAGTGGGAGCTCACCTCCCAACCTACCATTGTAACAACTCCCATCCCCTAGCTTCCAAGGGGAAACTCATGGTAATGGAATAATTATCACAAAACAAGAACAGATTTACAATAGCTGTCATTTTATATTAACACCCAAAATTTTCAAGAACACATGACAATTTCTAGAAACACACATTCAAACAAAAAAAATGCATAGCAAGATAATCACACACATAGTTTGCGTAGTATCACAAGGTAAGAACAACACAAGGGTTCTTCTCTAAGAACCTCATAGAGGGGAAGAAAGGACATCTACATGAGGGGGTATTAATCAAAAATTTCACGTATCTACAACCACTTATGTCTCCAAACATTCCCATATACAACTCCTCTAGAATGCAACATAAACTTTCATAACCAATCTCTCCACACACAAGATGTAGCATAAACTTCCATAACCAATATCTCCACACACAAAATGTAATATAAACTCTATGAGAAGTATACATATCTATTGGTACTCTTACCCTTAAATTTATTCCCCTCAAGGAAACCTCACTCACTCAACCCCACACAAGAAGTATATTCTCCCAAAATGGGAGACATAATTTTGTCATAAGATAACATATTCTACACACTAAAACATGCACAACAAAAGACAATATGGATTTTCACCATAATACATTTACACATGAATTTGATAAAATGACACAAGAATAAGACACCAACCTAGTTATCCTTCACTTTTTGACAAGGTCAAAAGGAGAATTCCACCAACAATTCTCTAAAATTTTCTTCACCCAACACACTTTCTCCACTGAACACCCAATTGAAAAGAAAGAATTCAAAATAAAAAGAATGAATTAATCACAAGGTTGCTTCCTACCCAAAGAAAAATCAAACATGGAGCCTTAATCCCTTCATCTTCAATTGTGAAGGTGACAAGTGTCACATCCATATTTGATCCTTCATTCCACTACCTCAACCTTGCACACTTGTGGTCTGGAGGCTTCATAAGCATGCTTGAAAGAAACTTGATTAAAATACTTTGAATCTCATCACTATATAAAATGGCTCCCAAAGGTGGTCCATAAGTCATGAAAAATGGGTTTTAAGTTCTCAAAAGTGACCCTAGGTTCAAGTCTTATGACTTAGGACTATGAAAATTTATTAACAACATAAATTTGACACGTTAAATCAAATTTAAATCTTGGAATTAAAATAAAATAAAGTTTAACACACAAAATACCATTACCCTCTCATGGCCTTCACATACAAAATTTAACACAAGGCATCATACTTGCACATTAGAAAATGAATCCTCATCAAAAGGAAATTATAGTACATAAGACCTTAACCTATCTAAATAGGTTAGATCAGTTTCATAGGTAATTCACAAAATGTCACCATGAAGTTTACTTAGGTCCACTCATGGACTAATTCTACACACTAGATTCCAATAGTTAGTTCATCATCGATAATCATAATTGAAGCTCAAGATATTATTACATGATTCATCTATATTAACATTTAATGATTAAACATCTCAATACATACTTTCATTTCCATACTACCACTATCACATTCATCAATAAAATATCCATGTGAGATATATGAACATAATTTCACCACATGTGTATATCATTGTAATCCATCAAGTTATAGAATTAACTACTCATAAAATAACAATGAGTGAGATCATCAAGCTAGTTCAAGCATTCATTTAATATTGTAAAACAATCATCCAATTAACCCTTAATCTGTTAGAATATGAAAGAAGAGTTGTGATAGATTGAGAAGAATTAGACTTTGGAATTGGTTCCAAGACCAAAAAATAAGAATGTGATAGGAACTAAATGGTTTTTCAAGAACAAACTAAATGAGGAAGGAAAGGTTGTTAGAAATAAGACTAGAATTGTGTGTAAGGGCTACTGATCACAAGTGGAAGGAATAGATTTTGAAGAGAATTTTTCTTTGGTGGCGAGAATGGAAGCCATTAGAATGTTTTTAGATTTTGCAACACATAAATACTTCAAGGTGTATTAGATGGATGTCAATTCTGCATTTTTGAATGGTGAGTTACAAGAAGAGGTTTTCATTAAACAACTAGAAGGTTTTTCATTGTTAGAAGAAGTTAATATGGTCTGCAGGTTGAAGAAAGCATTGTATGGACTCAAACAAGCTCCTAGGGCTTGGTATGCAAGATTAGATAAATACTTGTTGTAGAAAGGATTCAAAAAGGTATTGCAAATCACAACCTTTACTTCAAGGTTGAAGGAGATCAGATCCTGATTGTGGTTTTGTATAATGATGACATAATCTTTAGAGGAAATGAACATATGTGAGAGATTTGAAAAGTAGATGTAAAAAGAGTTTGAAATGTCAATATTTGGGGAGATGAATTTATTCCTTGGGTTACAAATTAGTTAATCAGAAAAAGGTATTTTCATTTCACAATAAAATTATGTAAAGGAAATGTTGAAGAATTTTGGGATGGAGGATTCTAAACTAGTGTGTACTCCCATGGTTACTGGTTGTAAGTTGTGCAATAATGATGAATCTTGTAAGACATATTAGAGCAAGTATAGATCAATGATTAGTGGACTGCTATATCTTACTACTACTAGATAAGATATCATGCATGTAGTTTATCTTATGGTAAGATTTCAAGATCCTAGAAAATCACATGTTGCAATAGTTAAAAGGATATTTAGATACTTAAAGGGCACTCTAAATTTTGGTCTATAATATCCTAGGGGTACTAATTTCTCTTTGAGTGTATATACAAATGCATATTAGGTAGGTTGTACAAATAAAAAATGAAGTATAAGTGGAGGTGGTTTTTTTCTTGGAAACAGGTTGATTTCTTTGTTGAGTAAGAAGCAGGATTCAATGTCATTGTCTACTATAGAGGTAGAATATATTGCAGTAGCATCATGTTGTATTTAGGTCTTATGGATGAGGTAGACATTGAAGGATATTAGTATCATATGATGAACCTATTTCTATCTTGTGTGATAAAACAAGTGCTATCAATATTTCAAAAAACCTGATAGTACATTCAAGGACAAAGCATACCTCTATTCAGTATCACTTTCTAAGAGAGAAAGTTATAGCGAATGAGACGAAGTTAGATTATGTTCCTATAAAGGATCAAGTTGTAGATATTTTCACAAAGGCTATTCCAAAAGATACATTTGAGTATCTCTAGTAGAAGTTAGGGGTTATTGACCCTCCTTTCAACTAGATGTATAAGTGGTGTTGAATGCACAAGACAATTGAGAGGGGGGGTGAATCATTTGTACCTTAAAACTTCAAAACCATCACAAACATTCAAATCCACATTAATCCAATTAACCCTTAATCTATTGGAATGATCTATCATGAAATAAAATAAGAGAAACAAAACCAAATAAGCACCATACATAAGGAAACACCAAATTTACATGGAAAACACAAGCTGGGAAAAACCACGGTGAGGATTAGCTCACAATATAATGTAATATTAACACTGAACATAATCTAGGGATCACTATTGGAGGGCTCACTACCCAAAAGAAAGAAAGAATCACTACCAAAGGCTCACTAATAGAATAGAAAAGAAGATAGAGAAGAGTGCTAAAATGAGAAATCCATCTCAAAGCAACAAAAAAGTCCATGACAACATCACCAACACCTTCACAATCTTTCTAAAGAATTATAGACACCTTCTACTCACTACATTCAATAGTATAACACATGAAAGCTCACACTAAACTTCTCAAATTGGCACCCTACAAATCTACAATTTTCATCACTCACATCATACTCATTTATCTTATCATCCCTCAACAACTCAACACTTATTTATACCATTTTCAACCTTGAAAGCATTATCCAAGGTTGATTATGCACCTCAACCATGCAAATTCAAATTAGGTTAGCACCAAAACATTCCCACGATGGAATGGAATGAAGGAGGACAACAACACACCTTAGTTAGGACTTAAATCCACTCATACATTAAAGAATCTTTGCAATTAGTGTAAACACCCAAGTTTGACCAAACCTATGTTAACACCATTAACACTTAAGTATATGATTCCTCAAATTCAAAGATGACTCGTGGACACCACATAACACTTTAACATGATCTAGAATATTCCACAAACACCCTAGAATCCAAAAAATTCATTCACAACAACTTGAACTTGAAGAATGTACACACCCAATACACTCAACCATCTTTGTCATACACTGCAACTTAAGAAACTAACTTCTAAAGCACCCAAACTTAAAAAAATTCAACAAAAGAAAGATACAACACTATCGTCACCCTTATAGATATAGAAGACCTAAAACTACTTTGTGAAGAAATGTGGAGAAAAAACATTTCTCCTAGGAACCTTTGCAATATATAATTCACACACTGGTGAACATACCTTGCTCCATGCAATGATACAAGACAACAAATTATGAATACAACACCTCTGATCAACATATCCAAACCACACAAGCATATCTTCAACCCAAAGGAAATGTGGAGCCAAATCATAATGGTACACTGCAACACAAAACATCACTGCAACATATTATTTCCTCTTATTATTCAATTTTGTCAAAATTGTAAGGAAAATCAGATGCAAAAACAATTCTCCTAATGTCAACACCTTAGAGAAGAATGTAGATATACTTTTAATTTTTAATTACAATTCAACTAAGATGCACTATGAAGTAATATAACAGAAATAGAGTATTTGACAATCACACAAGAACACCAGATATATGTGGGAAAACCCTTACAGGAGAAAAACCCACCACACCAAGAGAAGTCACTTTGTATTACAATAATAAAGATTACATACAAGTTTTAGACTTATCTTTCTGATGTCTATTTTCAGCAACATTCACCACGAACAACCTTGTACATGAACCTCCAAGTTATAGTCATTACAGATTAGATTACATTTACTGATCATTCAACCACCCAACAATCCGTCGATGCAACTAACTGATCACAATCTGCAATCACAGAGTATATCCATGTTGTTCCATGTCCATCGAGCTTCCTCACAGAATTGTCATAACGAACTACCTTCTAACTGTTCAGATTCAACTTCTCCTATTGGTCCACAAGTCTCCACAAAGGACGGTCAAATGGTCAAAATAGATTCAAGCTTTGTTGGAATCTCGATGAGACACTATCAGTGTCTCCCCGATGCCCAAAAGCTTCATATCGATGTCGCCAAGAGTTATCGTTATCGCCAGGATGTTTCACAGAGCTTACAACTTGTATCAGCTTCAGTTTTCCTTTTGGTAAGACTATCACTCTCGCCAAGACATCCCAACGAGCCTTCTTTTGTTACATCGAGTTTAGGAGACTATCGCTCAGCTTTCACCATGTCATCAAGACATATCGCTTTCCCTAAGACATCATACCGAAGCTCCACAAGTCACATAGACGTGACTATTCTCATTGGAAAGAAAATTGGCTTTCACCGAGACATCATACCGAGTCACCACGGGTTATACCGAAGTCATATGTTATATCAAGCTCCAAAAAATAGTCGGCAAGACATACCGCTCGCAAAGACCTTCCATCGAGTCTCCTTACACTACATCGAAGCAACATTAGGTTACACCAAAAGCATACAACTATCGACAAGACCTATCACCTTCACCAAGATGTTATGCCAAACTCCAAGACTTACCTTGAAGGCTCCAACATAAAAAATTGTCGGGGAGACATGTATCAATCACTAAGACTTCTCACTGAGCCGCTGTGTTACACTGATGACTTCAATGCGTTATCCCGTTGGTGAGACTTTCCTATCGATGAGAGCTCATAGTGAACCACTAAGACTCTCCTTGATATAAGATATTTGACTGAATGGCCTGTCGGCCAAAAATTTTCATACGGTGAAAGGTTACAATGACTGCTCTATGTCATAGCGATAGACTCCAAAGAGAAAGCGATCAGCAAGACTTCTGCAAGGTCATAGCGACCTGTACAAAACATGATGCTACCAAATCTACTAGTCAACTAGACATGAGATTTGTCACACCGACTTGGCTCCAATGGAGGTTTCAGCCTTTGATGATTGAGGCATACTTTTCCAACAATCTCCCACTTGACGAAGATCACACAGGCACCTCCAGAGCACAACATAACTTACTGAAAATCATGGGCACTAAGGCCCATCAAACTGGCACACCACCTGAACTTGTCTATGCTCACTGGCTTCATCAATGAATCTAGAACATTCTCCAGAGTATCGACCTTTTCCAAACTAGCCTTTCCATCCTCCACCATATCTTGTACAAAGTGGTACTGTACATCAATATGTTTCATCCTGGCATGGAAAGTTGGATTCTTTGCCAGACAAATTGCACTCTGACTGTCACACAAAATATTTATTTCCCATGCATCAAAACCAATGCTAGAACACAAACATTTCAACCAAACTACTTCTTTACAAGCATGAGTAGCAGCCATGTATTCAGCCTCCATAGTGGACAAAGCGACTACAGCCTGCTGCTTACTCATCCAACTCACTGCACCACCATTCAACATGAAAATGTATCCACTGGTGGACCTCCTACTGTCAATGTCCCCTGCCCAATTAGAATCTACATATCCACAAATGTTGAGATTCCTCTATGATTCAACCAAGTTCCCATGGTAACACAAATAAAAATATAAAGTTCCCTTCAAATATCTAAACACTCTCTTTACAGCATCCCAATGCAACCTTCCAGGATTTTCCATAAATCGACTAAGAACTCCCACTGCTTGGGCAATGTCTGGCCTTGTATAGAACATTGCATACATGAGACTGCCAACCGCACTAGCATAGGGTACATTGGTCATGTCCTCCATCTCAGAAGGATATTTTGGACAGTCCTCAACATATAGCTTCGTTCCCTGCAAGACTGGAACCACTAGATGTTTGCAATCATTCATACAAAATCTCTCAAGAATAGTCCTGATATACTTACTCTAACTAAGCCATAGTTTTCTATTCTTCCTGTCCCTAGTTATTTCCATCCCCAGAATATACCTTGCTGCACCAAGATCTTTCATTTTAAACTTAGCAAACAACTGAGACTTAAGATTAGAAATCATTAGCTTACTATTGCCTATGAACAACATATCATCGACATAGAGAGCAATAAAAAGTACTTGATCACTTTCAGCTTTATAATATACACAGTGATCAGATTTTGATCTCACAAATCCCAAAGAAAATACAAAAGTATCAAATTTCTGGTACCACATCCTAGGAGACTGCTTTAACCCATATAGAGACTTCATTAATTTGCATACCAATTTTTCTTTACCTTTCTCAACAAAGTGCTCAGGCTGGGACATATAGATTTCTTCTTCAAGATCACCATGAAGAAATGTGGTCTTCACATCCATCTATTCGACCTCTAAGTCATACGCTGCTACAAGTGACAAGAAATCTAATAGATGTCAGCTTAGCTATAGGAGAAAATATTTCCCCACAATTGATTCCCTCTACCTGGGAATAACCCTTTGCAACTAGTCTTGCCTTGTACTTTTCTACACTGCCATCAAGACCAATTTTCTTCTTAAATACCCATTTGCAGCCAACTGCCTTTCTGCCTTTAGGCAAGGGCACCGGACTCTAGGTTTCATTCTTTTCTAATGATGCCATCTCTTCATTCATAGCTTCCAACCAAGAGTCTAAATCAGACATTTTAAATGCCTCCTTTACAGTCCTAGGCTCATCAGTGCTAGAAATTAAAGCATAGGAACAAGTAGAATCAATCAAAGAGAACCCATACCTATTTGGTTGTTTTCTTTTTTGGGTTGACCTCCTCACTTGCTGAGGCTGAGGTTGAGGTTCTTCTTCTTCTTCAGAACTATCAAAACTGCTTGAGCTCTCCTTAGTTTCAGGTACATTTTGAATTTTGAATTCCTCTTTCTTTGGTGTAGGAGGAATTAAAGCTACATCCTTATTGTTTTCTGACTTTGTCTCTGACTACAGATCCAAAGTGGAAGGTTTCAGCTCACGAAAGATTACACTCCTGTTGTATACAACCTTCTCTGTATCAGGATTCCAAAGCTTGTATCCTTTTATGATAACACTATAGCCAATAAAAATACATTTGATAGCCTTCTTCTCCAGTTTATATCTTTTCACATCTGGCACATAAGCATATGCCTTAGCCAAAAACATGAATATTTCTTAAAGAGGGCTTCTTACCAGACCACGCTTCCAGAGGTGTTTTCTCAACAAGAGCAGAATTTGGAGAATGATTAATTAGATAACATGTAGTAGATACAGCCTCAGCCTAGAACTTCTCCTCCAAGCTAGCACTACTAAGCATACTTCGTGCTCTCTCCATTACTGTCCTATTGAACCTTTCTGCAACTCCATTCTGCTATGGAGTATAAAGTGTAGTATTATGTCTTTTAATTCCATGGTCTTTACAGTATCTTTCAAATTCATCAGAATAGAATTCACCGCCATTATTAGTCCTTAAGCATTTTATTTTTCTACCAGTTTGATTTTCAACAAGATTTTTAAATTCTTTAAACTGACTGAATACTTTTGATTTACTTTTCAGAAAATATACAAATGCTCTTCTTGAGTAATCATCAATAAATGACACATAGTATCTTGACTTAGACAAAGAAGGGATATCCACTGGACCAAATACATCCGAATGAATATAATCTAGCAAACCAGAAGATTTATAAGGACTAGAATAAAAAGAAACACAGTGTTGCTTTCCATATATACAATGCTCATAGAATTCAAATTCGAGATCACAATCTTCAAGCCCCTCAACCAGGTTTTTATTCTTTAAGGTTTTTAAACCTTTTTCTCCTATGTGGTCTAACCTATGATGCCAGAGCATAGTCTTCTCTACTAGAATTTTTACTTCCATAGAGTTTACATAATTAGGGATATTTCCCTCTTTACCTCCATGAGTAGTTTTTAGTGACTTTCCAGAGACACTGTTACATTGAACAACATGTGCATCCAACTTGTACAGGGTACCAATTCAAGCACTTCTAGCCAGCACCATTGAACCTCTAATCATCTTGCATCCATTTCTAGAGAACATGACTTGTACTCCAATATCATTCAACATACTTACAGAAAGTAAGTTTCGAGCCATACCTGGTCTATGCATTACATTATTGATTCCCTTCACTCTGCCATCGAGGAATTGTATTGTGACTCTTCCATAGCCAAAAATCTCTAAAGTTGGATCACTTGCCAAGTACACCTTTCCACCATTGTATTCTTCATACTTTGTGAACCATTCTCTATGAGATGTCATGTGGAAAGATGCTCCAGAATCAATCATCCAGACATCATCTGATGCCTGAGTAGCCAAGGCTGCAATGAAGGCATCACCATCACTATGAGAAGAACCATTATTAGAAGAGCCCTTCTTCTTTTTCTCCTCTTTACAATCCTTTCAGACATGACCAGGTTGCCCACAGTTCCAGCATTTCACCTTGGACTTCTTGCCAAGAAACTTTGATCTCCCCTCTGATTTCAATTTGGACTTCTTGTCCTTCTTCTTGCCTTTCTCTTTCAGTCTTCCTCTGACAACAAGAGCTTCCTTCGCCATCTCAGAAGATTTCCTTCTCATCTCTTTTGATAGCAAAGAACCAACAACATCTTCCATCTTGAAGCTAGATGTTGTACTCCCAATAGCCATCACTAGATGATCCCATGAGTCTGGAAAAGAACAAAATAATAGCATACAATGATCCTCTTCTTCAATTTTTACACCAACATATGTCAATTAAGCAATCAGCATATTAAATGCATTCAAATGATCAGCCACAGACCCTCCTTCCTGCATTCTCAAAGAATACAGCTTCTTCCTCAGGAACAATTTATTCACCAAGGACTTCCCCTAATAAATATACGCTAGTCTCTTCCACAAAGAAGAGGTAGTCTTCTCCTCATGCACATTCAGAAGAACTGAGTCTCCAAAATAGAGCCTTATCAGCCCCTAGACTTTTGATCTGCAAGGTCCCAATCTTCTTGCTTCATGCCTATAGGTTTAGTTCCAGACACTGCAAGCCATAGATCATGATCAACTAGAAGATCCTCCATCTTGAGTTTCCACAACTCAAAGTTACTACCATTGAACTTCTCTATTTCAAACTTTCCAGACATACTAGCCATCTCAACCTATAAGCAAAAATAATATAACTCTACAAGACTCCCACTAAATAGAATTGACTCAAAAAACCCAACGTACCCACAAGGATAACACAACTGGCCAGGCTCTAATACTTGTAAGGAAAGTCAAATGAGGAAACAATTCTCCTAATGTCAATACCTCATAGAAAAATGTAGATATACTTTTAATTTTTAATTACAGTTCAACTAAGATGCACTATGAAGTAATATAATAGAAATAGAGTATTTGACAATCACACAAGAACACCAGATATATGTGGGAAAACCCTTACGGGAGAAAAACCCACCACACCAAGAGAAGTCACTTTGTATTATAGTAATAAAGATTACATACAAGTTTCAGACTTATCTTTCTGATGTCTATTTCTAGTAGCATTCACCATGAACAATCTTGTATAGGAACCTCCAAGTTATAGTCATTACAGATTAGATTACATTTACTAATCATACAACCACCCAGCAATCCGTCGATGCAACCAGCTGATCACAATTTGAAATCACAAAGTATATCCATGTTGTTCCATGTCCGTCGAGCTTCCTCACAGAACTGTCATAACAAACTACCTTCTAACTGTTCACATTCAGCTTCTCCTATTTTTCCACGAGACTCCACATAGGACGGTCAAATGGTCAAAAGAGATTCAAGCTTTGTTGGCATCTTGATGAGACACTATTAGTGTCTCCCTGATGCCCAAAAGCTTCATATCGATGTTGCCAAGAGTTATCATTATTGCCAGGATGTTTCACAGAGCTTACAACTTGCATCGGCTTCAGTTTTCCTTTCTGCAAGACTATCGCTCTCGCCAATACATCCCAACAAGCCTTCTTTTGTTACACCGAGTTCAAGAGACTATCGCTCAGCTTTCGCCATGTCGCCAAGACATATCACTTTTACTGAGATGTCATACTGAAGCTCCACAAGTCACATAGACATGAGTGTTCTCATCGTCCAGACAATCAACTTTTGCCATGACATCATATCAAGTCACCACGGGTTATACCAAAGTCATATGTTATACCAAGCTCCAAAGAATAGTCGGCAAGACATACCGCTCGCTAAGACCTTCCACCGAGTCTCCTTACGCTACATCAAAGCAACATTAGGTTACACCAAAAGCATACAACTATTGGCAAGACCTATCACCTTCGCCAAGATGTTATGCCAAACTCCAAGACTTACCTCGAAGGCTCCAACATAAAACATTGTCGGTGATACATGTATCAATTGCTAAGACTTCTCACCAAGCCGCCGTGTTACACCAATCACTTCAATGCATTATCCCTTCGGTGAGACTTTCCTATCGATGAGATCTCATAGCAAACCACTAAGACTCTCTCCGATATAAGATATCTAATTGAATGGCCTGTCGGCCAAAGATTGTCATACGGTGAAAGGTTACAATGACTGCTCTAAATCACAGCGATAGAGTCCAAAGAGAAAGCGGTTGGAAAGACTTCTGCAAGGTCACAACGACCTGTACAAAACATGATGCTACCAATCTACTAGTTAGCCAAACATGAGAGTTGTCACACCGACTTGGCTCTAATGGAGGTTTCAGCCTATCATGATTGAGGCATACTTTTCTAACAAAAATCACTTGGAAACAAAGCACTAGAGACACATCCACAACATCTTTAGTACTTCCTTATCACCATCAAGCCAATTGTATCATAGCAACACATAGTAACTCAACCACACATCCATAAACAAATTCTTATCAAAGAAACACTAGAGGTTGACACCAATAGCTTACTAATGATAACATAATGTTACTAATCAAAGCATCATCAGAGACAACACCAACTATACATCCTTGTAATAAAATCCTTCTCCTATAGTTGACACCAATGACAAAACCAAAGCTTGTTGACATCAACGACAACACCAAAAACTCATACTTGTAATAATCTCCCCCTTTGTCATTGATGGCAACATATGATGTGAAAACCCATCAACAACAAACACAATAGCTTTGATCCTCAATACCAGCTCATTATCTATTTTATTTACTTTCTCTCCCTTACATCATACTCCTTTTCCACATTACTCTCTCTTAGCTAAACTATTTTCTCCCATTTATAACCTGAACATTTTTCACATGATCTTTCTCTCCCCCTTTGACATCAATAGTAAAGGAAAAAATATTTGCATCACTCATTCTCCCTTTGACATTAATCATATTTTTTACCACTACTTTGCAACCTCCTTTCTTTTACTCCTATGCAAACCTCCCCTTACAAGCACACACTAAGCTACATCAATCAACAACCACTCCACAATGACAACGCTCACTCATCCTAACTGCAACAACCAATAATTTCACTACCTACTCCCCCTAAGAAATAGCCACCAACATCAGTCTAGAAAAAAGAATGAATATTGTGACCCACAAGACTGATGCATCCCCTTATGCATCTATTTCAAAGAAGGAGGGATCATAATCCCCAACTTCTCCCAAATGAAACTTAAAAGTATCCTTAGGAAGATCCTTAGTAAATATGTCAACAACCTTTTCCTTTGTAGGAACATATTCAAGCTTCATTTCATTCTGTACAAACTTCTCTCTCAAAAAGTGATGTCATATTGAGAGATGATTTTTCCTTGAATACATTACTATATTCTTTGAAATATTGATAGCACTTGTATTGTCATAGAAAATAGAAATTGGTGCATCATATACCACTCTGATATCCTATAAATTTTTCCCCATCCACAAAAATTGTATGCAACAAGATGTTGCTTCAATATATTCTACCTCTTTACAATAGATAAAGATAATGAATCATGTTTCTTTCTTAGGCATGACACCAATCTATATCTAGGAAATAGTGCACCACAACTTGTAGTTTTCTTGTCATCTACACTGTTGGAAACGAGAAACACTAAGAGGGGGGTGAAACAATGTTCTACAAAAATTAACTTTATTATTTTGATCATTAATCCACTTAAAACATTCAACCAATAGATATATGTAGAAACAAAAAGAAAAAAACCACAACACCATAACACAAGGATTTTTATGTGGAAACCCTATTAGGGAAAAAAATGGTGGATGGCCAATCCACAATATAATCTAACTATACCCAAAAAGAAGTTTACAATATGGAAATGCACTTGCATTCAAGCTCACTGTCCAAAGCTCACTACTCAAAAAGAAAGGATAACTGCCTTACAATGATTTAGATTAGATCCAAGAGAATGAACTAAAAGAATAACTTCTACAAATGCTTGATTACAGTTCCAGTTATGCTCAGTAATTGATCTTTTGTCCTTCTGATTGATTCAACAATTTTGTTCTGCTTTACACAAACTTGCACTACAAAAACCTTGATGCACAGGTGAAATTGTGCATAATCACTTAGTCTCCCTTCTGATAATCACAACACACTACATCACACCTTTTCACACACACAAAATGATATAACTAATCACTTATTTATATCTGCAACAAAATATTTAGTTGCTACAAGTCGGCTTTAATAAAACTTAAAAATATTAGCAATTGTTAGTTCAAATCTTAAGTAATATCCAATGCACATCCACAACGGTCGTCCACAACTTAGCTTGGACCCAAAACATAATGATCAAACACAAAAATATCCTAATAAACATTCCTTGAATATTTGCAACACATTATATCAACTTAGTCAGCCACAAAACATTGATAAACATAAAGATATCAATTGGATCTCCAAACATACACATAACTTGGTACAAGGCACTAAGATTTCTGGATAACATAAGAAATATACTGATAAACCTCCCATGATATCCACAACTCAAAATAGTAACAAAAAATTTGAACGTGAATCGATGAACACCAAATTGTCGGGTGCTCTATTCTTCTTAACTGTCCTCAATTTGTTTCTCAGTGGGAGCAAATGATGATGTGTGAAGTAGTCACCGATTACGGTTGCCATCAATGACAACACCTGAAAGCATTTGCAATGTCTCTTGCCAACAATCTCCCCCTTTGGCATTGATGGCAACACTTAGTGAAAAATGACTAAATGTCGGATCAGTACCACCATGAACTAGACTTCCATTACTAAATTTCAAGAAGAAGCTACAATGCAACTCCCCCTAAGATGACTCAACTTTTTTTACTATGCAACTCTCCCCCTTTGACATCAATGGAAAAATTGGGGAACAAAATTTCAAAACTGTACAAGAATAACCTTTGACTTACATAAATTTGAAGACATCCAGAAAATAATTCTTCAACACACTGATATTTGTGTCCCAAACCCTTTTAAGACTCTCCAGAATGGTTGTGACCACAAATTAAATAAGACAGAGTTTTTGCAGTTTCAAGATTTACTGGGTCATGAGTTGTCATAGCATGTTTGGCCTCTTTCAATGCATTTACCATTATTTCAATATTTGTACTAATTAGTCCTCTGAGTTTGCATGCTATCCCTACAATCCTTTCATTTTCATGCTTCAAACTCCTTATTTTGTCAAGAAAAGATATTACCTAACCATCTTGTTCACCAACATTACTAGCTAATGGATCAAAAGTATCAGAAATAGTGACCAACTATTTTTCAATATCCTTCACCTTATTTTCATTGGATTCAGTGAATTTAGAAAAAACTAAACATGAATTATACACTTTTCCACCTTCTGATAGAGTATCTTCAGTATTCCTCATGCAGGTGGCTAACAGAGTTTTATCTTTTGCAATCAGTTCTCTCAAACCACCAAACCTCTTTTCCTTAAAATCCATCTACACTTTAATCATGGCTGATTTTTCAAAAGATTCGAAGTGAGTACTTACGGAATTTATGAGCTTCTTTAGCTCATCAGAAGTGGAACCAAACAGATCCTTGACATGAGTAGGCATTAATTTCTACAGAACTCCATATGCAAGACTCAATCATTCACCATCCTCTATGTGAGACTTCAGAATCTTCTTACTAGCCTTGGCTTGATCAATTGAAGTGACCTTCACATCTGAATTGAAGACAAAGTGGATAGATTGATTGACATTTCATCCAATTCAGGATCAAACTCTTCCTACAATTCCATCAGAGATTTCTTCACTACCTCGACAGTGTCTCTTTCCTCCACTCTAATTTCTTGAACTTTTTCTTCTTCAATCTTGGATTCTTCAGAGACTGTTTCCAGATTGCCTTTAGGAACTTCAACTTCTTCATTTTGCACCTCCTTATCTTCAACTAATACCACCTTAGGAACTTTAGTTTCCATAGGTATTTATGTATTTCAGCATCAGGAAGAATCTGAAAATCCTCAGCATTTGTATTCACTTCCTCAACATTATCTTATTCTTTAACAAAAACGCTTCCAAAATTTTCTTGGTTTCACTAACAATAGCATTAGTTTCACTGATCATGAGTTTATTCACCCTTAATTTTATTTTAAAATCCTTCTTGGCCTTTTCAAGGAGTGAATTCATCTCCTCAATTGGTATTTCTAGACATAGATCTGCAAGAGTTCTTTTCCTCAGATTTTCTTCTTCTGTTTTGGCACTTAATCTTCTTGATTCCAAAACATTATACAAACTTTTGGGTAAATTAGACATGATTTCAACAAGAACTTTATTGAAAATTTCCATATGTTTTATTGTGGCTTCTTCAAGAATTCTTTGACTGGATTCATCAAAAGTTTCATACAATTTGTAGAGGGGCTTAAGATTACCATCCTTAATAACAACATTCTCAACTTCCTCAACTGACATACCAGGTTTATCAACTTTTTCCTTCTTCTTTGCTGGAAGATTTACTCTTGTTTAACTTGATAGAATGAGTTCTGGTAGCCTTCATTTCTTTCACAACTTCTTCTGACTCAGTTTCCTCATCTTCTAAAATGACTTCATATGTTATTGTGCTTTTATTCTTCTTCCTTTTACCGAAATACTTGTCTTGAGTTGGCTTGGCTATAGGAGAACTCCTTGTAGATCTAGTGTAGGAAGAAGATGCTCTTGGACTAGCAGATTTAGTTTTAGCTGACTCTTTTGCTTCTTCAGCCTCATCTCTCCTCCTCGAGCTTCTCTCAAATCTTCTACCAGTAGGCCCATACTTTCTACAAAGACTTCTACTTCTTTCCTTACTCTCCTGACTATCACCAATTTTTTCAATTCCACATGAACCTGCATACTTTTCTTTGTATATGTTCCAAACCTCTTCTACTAGATCTATGCATGAACTCAACAAGTGTTTTGCATACATCTTCAAAATTTTCTCCTCTACTTTATATCCCATAGGCATGATCCATATTGTTCTAGGATCAACAACTTCCATATGACATTGGTCAATATCCACTATGAAGCAAATAGTATCTTTGTACTGTTCCACAATTGAAGTGGGAATTCTTTCTTTGGCATGCATCATATTCTAGAAATTTTTGAAATACCCCCAGAGGGTAGTATTCCTGGTCTGAAGATCACCAATTCCAAACAACATGTTCCTTATTTGAACAACTACGAGCTCATCATTCTACCAATGTACTTTTCCAACACCTGAAACCTCATTCGTGAAGTAGAACAAACATAGTAGAAGATTACCGTATTTGAAAGTATTCTTCTTGTCTTTCTTGATTTTACTCAGATTCTCCATCAACTAACTTTTCAGCAACTCACACAAGTCATAATCAACATTTTTTTTTACCATCTCATAAGTTGCATAAATGGTTGTACCAAATACAAAATTATCCTAGCTGGAGTGGTAGATCTTGTAGCCAATGACCATTGATGCCAATTTTACATCTAATTCAACAATGTCTTCTATTGTCATTGTCCTTCTATCTCATTGCATACCTGTTGCATCAATAACCTTCTCATTCCTCACAGATTTCAAGACTGGAAGTCTACCGGTTGAATTCAGACCTGTGACCGCACATATAGCCTCTTTCATAATTTTAAATGGCACATCCAACCACATGAACTCAACATGAACATGACTCAAAACATATCTCACCCATTCATTTTCTTCAAATATGGGAAATTTTGCAAACTGTATGAACTTCTTCTCTTCTAGGGTTTTAAATTTCAGCTTTACCTTAAGATCCTCTCTAGTTATATGATGGGAATATAGATTCATCATTTTAGAGCTTCCTAATTCTTCAATATTGGCATGCATATAAGCCCTAATATCTTTAGTATACAATAATCTGTATGATACAGATGAAAATGAACCTAAGGGCTCTATGTCAATAGACTTATAAGGATTCCATTTGAATTTTGGATAGGGTTTGTCCTTGACATTGACTACCAAAGGAGTGGACATGATTGCAAATTCACAAATTCACAAGCTTTTCGATAAATACCTTTCCATCGGATTGAAGTTTGATCGTAGAACTTTATTCATGCTTGAATCTCTTCCATAATTTAGTAAAGTTCACTCCAGTGCTCTCCAAAATGCAAAGTGACAAATAAAGGATAAAAATGACTTTTTATTGTTCACCCAACTAACCCTTTTTTCTGCAATAAATGCCTTTACCCTAATTCATTTGGTTACCCTGTTTCCATGTATTGAGATAGATGATTCTTCTATAATACTTTCTTCAATTGGTTGAACAACATCTAAAAAGCATCAATTCACTTACTGGACTTGTCCACATTCTAGTATCAATTTTATGTAGGGGGTTAAAAGATTTTTCTAATAGCTCCCCCTAGGCTAAAGGCCTAAAACTAATTCCCATAGGAATTACCAGGAATAGATTCTAGTGCTGGTGTATTTCCTTCAATAGAGGGATTCTTCTTTACCCATTTCTTCTGTATTTTCCTCCTGATCACTTTAGTAGTTACTTTACCTTTTCCCTTAAAATCCTGTTGTATGTTCTATTTTTCCAAACATCTTTTGTTCCAATAGAATCTAGCAGTGTGGCCAAATTTGTTGCAGTTGTAGCACATAACATTTCTCTTTCTAGGCCAATTGTTCCATTGATTTTTTCTTGTTCTACATTTGTTAGCAATATGTCCAAATCTATTGCATTCATAACATCTGACATCTCTATGAAAGTTATTCATCACAACTCTACATTCACTTGACTTATGACCATACTTATAGTAATTAAAGCACTGACCTAAGAATGATGGTCCACTTGTGTTCACCTTAATCCTACACTGAGAAGCCATATGACCGAAATTTGTTGCAAGAAAAATAGTAAGCATTGAATCTTTGAGAATTTGGTTATCTTACCAGATTTCCTCTTGCTCCATTCATCTAATTTTCTTGCCTGAATCTCCCTTGTCCAGATTTCTTTTGTCCAGATTTGAACTTTCTCCTTTTTCATATCCAAGACCTCACCTATCACCATCAATCCTCTATCCTGTAATGAGTTCATCAAGTTTGGTTGAGCTTTCTTTGAATTTCTCCTTGTACTCATTTGTAGTAGTAAGTTCATTTCTGAGATCATCAAGTTGTTTTTCAAGTTCTTCCTCCTTATTTTTAGATTACTCTAGTTCATTGTCCAATTGGCTGCATTGTTTATATTTTTCTTTCAAGGATTGTGCAAGCTTTTCTTCATTCTTCTTTCTATCTTCAATCTCCTTGGTCATTTTCATCATGATAGATTCCATCTCATGCTTCAAGGCAACATTTTCTCTGGAAAATTTTCACATTCTTCTATTTTCTCTTTCAAGGCATGACTGAGTTGTTCATCTTCCATGCTTTATTCTTCTGCTTAAGCTTATCACACAATTCCTTTCTTTTTCCCTTGATTAATTGATTTTTCTTTCAATGACTGAATGATTTTCTCTACACTCAAGATTTTCTTGCAATTCTAATTCTCAAATTTTGATTGGTCAAGATCATCCAGGGCCACCATAAGTTATTCTTGAAGACAACTTGTATCCATTGAGAAAACTTTCCAAGATATCCCCAAGCTATTAGACTTCTTTGATGAACTAGCTCGATACCAATTTTTGGAAACAAGCAACACTGAGAGGGGGGTGAATCGGTGTTCTGCAAAAATTAACTTTATTATTCTAATCATTAATCCACTTAAAACATTCAACTAAGAGATATATGTAGAAACAAAAATAAAACAACCACAACACCATAACACAAGGATTTTGATGTGGAAACCCTGTTAGGGGAAAAACCATAGTGGATGGCCAATCCACAATATAATCTAAGTATACCCAAAAAGAAGTTTACAATATGGGAATGCACTTGCATTCAATCTCACTGCCTAGAGCTCACTACTCAAAAGGAAAGGCTCACTTCCTTACAATTATTTGGATTAGATCCAAGAGAATGAACTGAAAGAATAACATCTACAAATGCTTGATTACAGTTCCACTTAGGCTCAGTAGTCGATCTTTTGTCCTTCTGACTAATTCAACAATTCTTGTCTACTCTTCCTGAACTTGCACTACAAAAACCTTGATGCCCAAGTGAAATTGTGCATAATCACTTAATCACCCTTCTGATAATTGCAACACATTGTAGCACACCTTTTCACACACAAAAAATGATATAACTGATCACTTATTTATTTTTGCAACAAAATATTTAGTCGCTACAAGTCAGGTTCAATAAAACTTAAAAATATTAGCAACTATTAGCTCAAATCTTAAGTAATATCCAATGCACATCCACAACAATCATCCACAACTTAGCTTGAATCCAAAACATAATGATCAAATAAAAAAATATTTGAATAAACATTCCTTGAATATTCACAACACATTATATCAACTTAGTTAGCCACAAAACACTGATAAATAGAAAGATATCAATTGGATCTCCAAACTTACACATAGCTTGGTATGAGGCACTAACATTTCTGGATAACATAAGAAAATACTGATAAACCTCCCATGAGATCTACAACTCAAAATAGTAATAGAAAATCTACATGTGAATCGATGAACACCAAACTGTTGGATGCTCTGTTCTTCATGACTTTCTTCAATCTGTCTATCGGTGGGAGAAAATGATGATGTGAAGATCAGTCACCAACTAGGGTTGCCATCAATGACAACAATTGAAAGAATTTTCAGTGTCTGTTTCCAACATACACAACCAACCTAATCTACATCTATGTAAGCACATAGAGTAAAGTCAATATCCTTTGGATACTACAAGCCATGATCTGGAGTTCCCTTCAAATATCTAAATATCATCCTTACTACTACAACATGTTCAACTCTTTAGGATCTTCTTGAAATCTAGCCACAAGAAAAACTACATGCATGATATTTGTGTTAGAGTAATCATGCATTGCTAATAATTAATTACTCTTTAATTGATGATTAGTCTAATTTATTTTCATGCACTTAAGCTAAACATAGGATTTTTTTTATGCTTTTAGAATTTTTGTCCTATATACCACTCAACCCTCATTTTAATTATCTCTCAAGATTTCATATCCTTTTTATAGTCTCTTTCTTCTATAGCTTTTTCTTGTTGACAAATATTGCACATATTGTTTATAAATCTGTTGTGTGGAAGGTGTATTTGTTCATGATTTGATCTTATGGCTCATGGTTTTGTGGATTTTCACAATTCTAACATGGTATCATAGCCTCAATTCAGAGAATACCTTCTTGATTTATGAGGTTTTTTTGTTCAACAAGTATTACAAGATTCAAATTTGAATCCCCTTTTCTTTTTTTTGGAAAATTTGGAAGTGAGCATTTATTGGTGCATTTTTGGCACAAAAATAACCTCACCATTGGATTTAGAGCTGTCAAGAAAGTTAGATTTTCCTTTTGTTGTTGCAACACAATGATCTGTTGAGAGGGAGTGAATTAGTAGATATTAAAACTTTTATTCCTAAAACCTTTTTTATAGATCCAAACTTAAAACCCAGATGTGTAGATTAAAACATAAACTAGTATAACAATCACATGCACATGAAATAACAACACATAACACTAGATGTACGTGGAAAGCCCTACATGGGAAAAACCATGGTGAGAAATGTTATTGGGATCTACTGTTCTAATCCAGCCTCACAAGGAATGAATTTCAATTACAATTTTAAGGGCTCTAACCCTAAGGAAGCACTAACTCCCTATTTTAGAAGCTACAACTTCAAGGATGCTACAACACCCTGATTTAGGAGCTATGACTCTAAGGAGACTACAATCCCCTAACCTGAGCTACAACTCAGTACAATAAGGCTACCAATTCAAGTGTGCATAAACTGGTTCTACAAAATCTATAATGCATCAATTTGGTACATAAATTTTTCTCTTTTCACTCTCACACACAACTATAAACAACTTCAAATATACATTCTATATTTTGACACACTAATACAGTAACACACTTCACTCATTGACTATTGTCTTTCTTCACATAGACCAACCAGTTCATATCTCTAAACTACTAATGTATAAGAAATTTTGTCTTCATCAAGAAGTAACTCGAAACATACTATAACCCTAATTGAAATTCAATGAAACATTTCATTTTTGGTGGGTTGTTTATAGGGTTTTCTATGTCATTTCACCATTTTCCTATGCAGTGGATTCCAATTCGAACTGAGTGAACTCCTTTTCCTTAAAACTGTCATCGTCATCCAATAGCCAAAAAAAAAACTTGTTGGATGTCTATCTAATAATCTATGCAAGATATTTGATTTGATTATATTCTTCCTCAGATTGATCTCATACATTGTTTGTTGACATTCAAATTTGTGCCAATTACTTTTCCATTGGATCAAACTGATTCACCATTATGTTTATCTACATAAGAATTTGTGCTAACACTTATGTCTTCCCACGCCAAGTGTTCGTGCCCTAGCTATGTCATTTTACATTTGAAAATTGACTAAGGCAATAACTTGAATTGTCATCATCAAGGATATCATTTGACCAAATATTGATGTTGTAACAAGGATGCAAAATCAACATATAATTGATTTCTATATTTCAACTTTCTATTCACCTTCCTTATCCATGTCACCAATATTTTATCATTTACACGATAAATTTCTATCATATCACCATATTTTTGTAAAGTTAGCAAATGCAGATTCATATCACCGATGTAGCAAATATTACTTTATCACTACTTCATTGAGCCTTCATCTTTTATTTCAGAAATTCCCATTCTCCATCGCATATCACTAAACTAACCACTGATTCAAAAGAGATTTCCATGATGCAAAGAGACTTAGCAATAGCCATTATATTAATCTTAATCTCATATCAACCGTTAGATCCACCTAATGCAATGTTGACCACAATCGTGCCAACATGGATCAAAACCCACCAATTCCTGCTTCCCCATGGGTCTTGACTGGGCCCCATTGACTTCTTAGGAGGCTAGCGGGCTATAGCTACATGTTCACCTTTGACATCAACATACTACCTATGTCAACACCATGTCAGGTCCATAGTCATCTCCACATCACTATCCACCTCATCACCACACAATTCACAATAAGGATGTGAATTTCTCTATCATCCAATCACTTTATGCCACTTGTAGACATGTCACCATCCACCTACACATGATCCCACCATTTTTTGCATTATCATCACTATATCGAGGGGATCTCATAATAGCCCTCACTAAAAACACATTGTTACTTTGATCTTCTATCACTGTGTTCGATACAATAGTACCTCATACAATCATTGTACTACAAACCACTTCACCAATGTGTCATAGGATTGTAGGTTATGACACTTCACACCGTAGTACCGCAAGGCACATGATCATCTTGTTGCAAGTTGTTAGGTAGCTGCGGGATGGCAGTGTTCACCACAATATCACAAGGCATCCTCCTTAGACTCTGTGGGCTGGCAGGGAGGCTGCAATATTGCAAGCACCTAGTCATGTCTTCCATGGGATGGTAGGTAAGCTTCTTAATGCTACAATATCCTCAAAAATTGCACTCCAACCTTACACATATCAATGAAACTTTCTCTTTAACACTTTTGACATCAATGACAACATTTTCCAACAATCTCCCCCTTATTCATTGGTGGAAAAACCTAATGCTCAACCATCTTAATGCTCATCCATATATCTCAAAATATGATTGGTCAATTGTAACATCATCTCCCAGATCAACATCTGAGCATCTATTCTATACTCCCCTTGGATCAACTACTTGAGAATTATCACACTTTCTACAATGCTCCAACTTTAATTGTAACATCATCTGAGCATCTATTCTATACTCTCCCTAGATCAAATGCTTGAGCATTTTCACACTTTCTCCAACACTCCAACTTTGAGCATTTTCTCTATTTTCTCCCCCTCTGGCATCAATCACAAAGGGTATACTCCCCCTAAGAAGATGCTCTATCACTACTATGTCAGGTATTTAAATTGCTTGATGGGAAGATGCTTGGTGAAAATGTCAACCACTTGTTCCTTTATGGGAATATACTCCATGCTAACTTCCTTTTCTACAACCTTTTCTCTGATGAAGTGACACTTAATTGATATATTCTTGGTTCTAGAGTGCATCATTGGATTATTTGATATGTTTATGGCACCTGAATTATCAAAAATAATAGAGATAGGCTCTTTGTATTTGAACTTGATATCTTTTAATGTCGGCTTCATCCACAAGACTTGTGTACAACATGCAACTACTGCAACATATTCAGCTTCTACTGTAGAAAGAGTGAAAAAATATTTACTTTTTCTCATCCATGAAACCAATTTGCTTCCCAAGAAGAATGCTCCACCACTAGTACTCTTCTTGTCATCCATAGTTCCTACCTAGTCTACATCTATGTAAGCTTTCAATGATAAATCCTTCCACTTGGGATACCACATCCCATAGTCAATAGTGCTTTTGATGCATTTAAGAATTCTTTTCACTGCATTGACATGAGATTCCTTTAGGGCAGCCTAAAATCTTGCTACCATACAAAGTGCTTGCATTATATTTGGCCTTGATGTAGTTAAATATAGTAGACTTTCAATGATTGATCTATACAAAGTTTGATTTTCATTAGGTGATTCATCTGATTTTCTCAACTTGTAGCCAATAATTGTGGGAGTACTGACTGGTCTAGAATCCTCCATGTCAAACTTCTTAAGCATTTCTTTTTCATACTTGATTTGAGATATGAATATCCCTTTTTTTTACTATGCTATTTGTAAACCAAGGAAATTTTTGAGTTCTCCTAGCATGAAAATTTCAAACTCATCTTGCATGTTTGTATCAAATATTCTACACATTATATCATTTCTATCACTAAATATGATATCATCCACATAAACTACAACAACGATCATATGCTCACCTTAAAATTTAAAACATAGGTTACTATCAGCGCAACCCTTCTTGAATCCTTGTTGTTGTAGGTACTAATCCAACCTTGCATACCATGCTCTTGGGGCTTGCTTTAGACCATACAATGCTTTTCTCAATCTACAAGCATAACCATCATCCTCTAATAATTGAAAACCTTTTGGCTGCTCAATATATACTTCCTCTTATGAGTTTCCATTCAAGAATGTATTTAATGTCCATCTAATATACTTTGAATCCCTTGTGGACTAAGAATGCAAGAAACATTTGTATTGCTTCTGGTATTGCAACAAGAGAAAATGTTTCTTCAAAATCAATCCCTTCTACTTGTGCATATCCTTTTCACACAAACCTAGCTTTGTTTCTAACCATAGTTCCATCTTCATTGAGCTTATTTCTGAATGCCCATTTGATGCAAATTATATTCTTGCTTGATGGTCTAGGAACCAATTCCCATGTTTTATTTTTTTCAATTTGATTGAGTTCCTCTTCCATTGCTCTTATCCAACTTTCATCTTTACTAGCTTCATCAAATATTTTTGGATCAATCTAAGATAGGAGAGAAAATTTCACTTGTTCCTTATCCTTTGCAAGTCTTCTAGTGTGAACACCTTCATTTTTTTCACCAAATATTTGGTTTGCAGGATGATCCTTTTGTACATATTTTGTAGGATCACATTCAACCACTTCTCCATTCTCTTCTCCTTTCTCTTCTTCTTCAATTGATGCACCTGTACCATCATCATCTGATTCAATTTCAAGGTTATTTCTACTAGACTTACCCTTATTTTCATTTTCATCAACCTTGATGTTTATACTTTCCAATACCTTGTGTAGTCACTTATTGTAACACTTGTAGGCTTTAGTTTGATTGGAATATCCTAAGAATATCCCATCATCACATCTAGAATCCAAACTTCCCAAGTTATCATCTTCATGCTTAATGTAGCATTTTCTACCAAACACCTTGAAATGCTTGATGGTTACAAGACTTCCAAACCATAATTCATATGGATTATTTCCACTCTTTTGTCTTAGAGAGCTCTATTCTAAATATACACTATTGTATGTACTACTTCTTTCCAAAAAGTATTTGCCACATTTTCATTTAATATTGCTCTAGCCATATCTTTCACAATTTTTTTTCTTCGTTCCACCACTCCATTCTGATGTGGATTTCTTGGGGTAGAATACTATTGCTTGATTACATGATCTTCACAATATTCTTTGAATTCACTTGATGTGAATTCTCCACCTTTGTCTGATCTTAGACATTTAATTCTTCTCCCAGTCTCATTCTCTGCTAGATTTCTGAAAGCCTTAAACTTATCAAATGCTTCAACCTTCTTCTTTAGAAATGTCACCCAAGTCATTCTAGTATAATCATCAATTAGCAACATGAAGTATATCTCACCAAGTGGTCCTCTTATCCTTGTAGGACAACACAGATCAGTATGAATTATCTCCAAGGGATTTGTAGTTGAATGATATTTTGTAGGAAACTTAAACTTTGTTTCCTTCCCTTGCTGGCATCCTTGGTAGATTGTATTTTCAGGCTTTACTATCTTAGGAATATTTCTAACCAATCCTTTTGAGCTTATATTTACAAAATTTTCAAATTTTACATGACCTAGCCTTCTATGCCACAACCAACTCCCATCTATTTTACTAATTAGACACGTTTGACCTTTTACATCACTGAGATTATATAGATTACTATCAATTCTTACTCCTTGAGCTATTGTATTACCATTCTTTCTTATCTTGAAACCATCAGAATTAAATACACCTTTGTACCAATTGTCACACATCTGACTAACACTAAGAAGGTTATGTTTTAGACATTCAACATAGAGCATGTCTTTAGTCTTATTCTTCCCATCTATGTTCAAAATTCCTTTACCATGAATTTTGATAGCAATATTATCACCTAGGCTCACTGATCCTCCTTTTCTCATTTTAAGTTCAATAAATTTGAGCTTTTATCTCCAGTCATATGCTTGGAGCAGCCACTATCAATTACCCATAAATCTTGTTCCTTTTCATGTAATGTTGTTTGGAAAATCATAGATTGAGTAGAATTTTGCTCATTCTCCTTCCACATCTTCATAGATTTCTTCTCAACTTTCTCTTCCTTTTTCTCAGAGACCTCAACTTCCTTTTCAACTTTGGAAGATGTGTTTTTCTTCTTCTTAGACTGATCACTTGTTCTTACAAATTTTTCTCTACAATTTCTAGCTACATGACCAAAATTGTTGCAATTGAAACAAACTAAATTCAAGTCAACCAAAGGAGCGAATGAATTTTTACTTACAAAATTTGTTTTCCTCTGTGGAATGACTTTACAATCTCTAGACCTATGACCAAAATTGTTAGAAGTGTAGTAATACCCATTGAAGTATGATGAGTAGCTAGTCATGGAATTTCCTTCAACTAAATGAGATCTTCTCTATCTAGGCCTCCTTGAGTAATGACCTCTTATGAAACCTTCATTATCTACCCTTTTTGTATTTTGCTTCTTCTTTTGTTTATTAGGGATTGTTCTATTGTCTTTCTTGTCTTCAACTAGTTCCTTCTCTTTATCATATTTCTTAACCACAGTTGATTTCTTTCCATCTTTAGAGACTTCCCCTTTGTCATATTTTTCACCACTAAGAACTAATTTTTCTTCTACTCTAAATCTTTCATAGAGATTTGTAGAGGCATCAAAAAATGAGCTTTTTCCTTTTTCTAGTCCTAAGCTTGATTTTTCTTTATTGGTTGGCTTTTGCATACTCAAAAATTCATCAATAATGTCACTACCACCTTTCAATTTTAGACCTTTATTGATCTACTCCCTGGCATTCTCCAATTCTTTTCTTAGGGAAACTACTTCTACCTCAAGCTTCAAGCATCTATCCACTTCAGATTCTAATTTGGACTTCATCACTTCTTCACCTTTTTTATCTTCCTCAACCTGAAGTTTCAAATTTCAACCAACTGATTTGATTCCTCAAGTTCTTGAGTTAATTTTTTAGTCTCCTTTTGAGCACTCTTTTTCAATTTCTTGTTTTCTCTCTTAATATCATCAAACTTAACTCTTAACTCATCAAAATGTTCAAGAGCACTAATCAATTTTCCCTCAAGATCAACAACTTCTTCCTCTTCTTCTTCTTGTGAGTCCTTAACTTGTGCATCCTTCTGATCCTTAATGTCTTTAGCCATGAAGAGGAATTCTTTCTCAACTTCTCTTATTACTAGAGTACGATCTTGATTATCATCTGAACTATCACTAGAATTAGATGTATCACTCCTTGAATGTATAGGCTCTTCTTTTTCTTTCAAAAATTATTCATTTTAGGATAAAACATTCTTTTATTTTTTCTCTCTCCTTTCTTGAAGTTATGATCTTTATCATATAGATATTTAGAAGCAAAGTGACCTATTCTACCACAATTAAAACACTTGAATGGTAGCTTACCTTTATATTTTCCAAATCCTCTCATCAGTCTTCTTATGAAATTTGCTTCTTCCTCATTAGTTTCTTCATTGTCTGAAGCAATAACTATAGTTTTGTCTTTCTTTTCTACTCTATCCTTTTCTTGCTCAGCAACCTTAAATGCAGCTTCTCTCCTAGAAGACCCAACATCTAGCATTCTCATCTCATATGTTGTAAATATTCCATGTAACTCATCAAGGGCGAGTTTATCAACTTCCCTTCCTTCTTCAATAGCAGAAATATTGGAATCATATTTAGTTTTCATAGACCTTAGAACTTTCAACACAACAACATCTTTGACTTCTACACCATATCCTCAAATAGTATTCACTATATCATCTACTCTCAAAAGATAGTATACAATCTTCTCCTCATCAATCATCTTCAAGCCCTCATTTTTTTCTCTCAGAACTTGTAGCTTTTCCAACTTTACTTTGGTTTCCTCTTCATAGATCTTATTTAATTTTTCCCAAACATTGTAAGAAGTTTCACAATACATAACCTTGCTATGCATATAATTAGACAAATTATTCATAATGGCGAACCAAGCTTTCTCATTATTCGCATAATCCTTCTTTCATGTAGTATCAGTAGGAGGAGTAGCAGGGATAATATATTTGTTCTTTACTAACATCCAAGCATCATGTCCAAGAGATCCTGAGTATCCTTTCATCAATGAGCTCCACTTAACATAATTTTTTCCATCGAACCTAGGTGGCTTGCTTGAACCTTCCTAAATTACCATTGTGCTCACTAATCCAAGATCTACCCAAGATAATTAAGATTCTCCTAGGGAACCCAGGGATCTGATACCAATTGTTGGAATACAGTGATCTAATGAGAGGGGGTAAATCGGTAGATATTAAAACTTTTAGTCCTAGAAACCCTTTTGCATATCCAAAATTAAAACCTAGATGTGTAGATTAAAACATAAACTAGTATAACAATCACATGCACATGAAATAACAACACATAACACCAAATGTACATGGAAAACCCTTAATGGGAAAAACCCCGATGAGAAATGTTGTTGTGATCTACTATCCTAATCTAGCTTCACAAGCAATGAAGTTCAATTACAATTTTAAGGGATACAACCATAAGGAAGCACCAACTCCCTATTTTAGAAGCTACAACTTCAAGGATGATACAACATCCTGATTTAGTAGCTACAACTCCAAGGAGACTACAATCCCCTAACCTGATCTACAACTCAGTACAATAAGGCTACCAATTCTAGTATGCATAGAATGGTTCTAGAAAACTTATAATGTATTAATTCAGCTCAAAATATTTTCTCTTTTTTCACTCTCACACACAACTATAAATAGCTTCAAATATACATTCCAAATTTTGACACATTGATATAGTAACACACTTGATTCACTGGTTGTTTTCTTTCTTCACATAGACCAACTAGTTCATATATTTGAATTGTTAATATGTAACAATTTTTGTCTTCATCAAGAAGCAAATCAAACCATACTATAACCCTAATTGAAATTCAATGAATCATTTCATTTATGATGGGCTATTTCTAGGGTTTTCTATGTCATTTCACCATTTTCCTGTGTAGTGGATTTCAATTCAAACTTAGTGAACTCCTTTTTCTTATAATCATCATCTTCATCCAATAGCCAACAAAAATCCTTGCTAGATGTCTATTTGATAATCCCTGCAAGAGATTTTATTTGATTATATTCTTCCTCAGATCAATCTCATACCTTGTTCGCTGACATGCAAATATGTGCCAATTACTTTTGCATTGGATCAAACTGATTCACCATTATGTTTATCTAAAAAATCTTTTTTGCTAACACCTATGTCTTCCTGCATCAATTTTTCATGCCCTAGATGTGTCATTTTACATTTGCAAATTGACTAAGGTAATAACTTGAATTTCCATTTTCAAGGACATCATTTGACCGAATATTGATTTTGCAACAAGGATGCAAAATTAACATATAATTGATTGCCATATGTCAAATTTCTATTTTCCTTCCTTATCCATGTCACCAAAATTTAATCATTTACACGATCAGTTTTTATCTTATCACCATATCGTTGTAAATCTAGTGAATGCATATTCATATCAACAATGTAGCGACTGTCACTATATCACTACTTTATTGATCCTTCATATTTTATTTCAGTGATTCCTATTCTCTATCACATATCACTAAATTACCCACTAACTAAAAATGGGTTTCCATGATATAAAGAGACTTAGCGATAGCCATTTAATCTTAATCTCATCCCAACCATCAGATCCACCTAATGCAATGGTGACCACAATCATGCCAACATGGATCAAAATCCACCAATTCTCGCTTCCTCGTGGGTCCTAACTGGGCCCCACTAACTTCTTAGTAGGCTAGCAGGCTATAGTCACGTGTTCACCTTTGACGTCAACATACTTCCTACATAAAAACCATGTTAGGTCCATAGTCATCACCATGTCACTTTCCACCTCATCACAACGCAATTCACTACAAGGATGTGAATTTCTCTACCATCCAATCACTTTATGCCACATATAGACATGTCACCATCCACCTACACATGATCCCACCATTGATTGCACTATCGTCACTATATCAAGGGGATCTTGTAATAGCCCTTGTTGAAAACACATTGCTACTCTAATCTTCCATCACTATGTTGGATACCACAGTACCACATACAACCATTGTAATATAGACCCCTTCACCAATGTTCCATGGGATTATAGGTTATGATAGTTCACACCATAATACTGCAAGGTACATGATTAGCTTGCTATGGCTAGGCAAGTAGCTACGGGATGGCAGCGTTCACCACAGTAGTGCAAGGCACCCTCCTTAAACTCTATGGGTTGGCAAGGAGGATAATATACTATAAGCACCTAGTCTCATCTTCTACGGGATGGCAGATAAGCTTTTGAATGCTCCAATATCCTCAAAACTTGCACACCAACCTTAAACATATCAATGACATTTTCTCTTTTAACACTTTTGACATCAATGACAATATTTTCCAACATTTGTTTGGCCTGATTTGGATTCATGTGGTCAGATCTGTTAGGGTTTGAAGCAATTTTTTTTTCATAGATCCAGATGTGAGATATGATTACAAAGCATTTTGGTGCAAAGTGAACCTCACCGTTGGATTCAAGAGGTTGATTTCATAAATTTTGACTATAAATTTATTCAATTTTTTTGTCAAGGGCATCTAAGGAAAAAAAAAATTACCTTTGGTCCATATGGCCTCCTTACAACCCCAGGGCATGAAAATAAAAATTTATAACTAATTTGAGTAGTGTTGTTGGGGGAACTCATGCAGATTATAGTCTCCTTGATCTTGATATTTGTATCTTTGAGTTCTAGATGTTTTTCCTTTGTTTTCTATCTAATTCAAGTAGTTTCATTCGTAGCACTCATGTATATTCTTGTTATCTTGATCCTGTAGATAGGTAGATAATCCAAAGGGTTTAAATGCATTGAAGACAATAAACAAATCAAATCCTATCAAGCACCATGAAGTACAAACTAGAATGAAAAATAAGAATAATAAACAAATAACATGCAAACCGATTTTCAAACTAGTGTTTATTGATCTCCATGGCTCTTCTCCACCTGCATAAGGATGCAAGATTTCGAAGGTTGAATGTTGGAGGAATGTTGGTTGCTCAATTCTACAGCATAACGATGTGATAAAGGTTTGAAGGAGAATGATGGATGAAAGATAGAATATTTGAAGAATAATTTTGACAGAGTGAGGATACTTAAGAATCAACCCCCTAAATGAATTGTGAGAGGTTGTATTTATAGAGTTTTCAAAAGCTTCTGGTTGGCTGTTATGATCAATGGCTATGATAATTCTTGATAGATCAAATGGTCGAAGATGGATGAAACTGAAGAAAAAGATAGAAGAAAACTTGAAAACAATATTTTTCTATTTTTACGAAAGAGAAGAAGATAAGAAGATAAGAAATCATCTTTCTTTAAAAGAATAAAAGAAAGATTTAAAAGATGAGAAATAATGAATTAAAAATTCAATTATTTATTTGTGGATGATATTCAGCTTTTTCTTAATTAAATGAAATATTTAATTAAGCTTTTAAAGCAGAAGAAATTTTGTGATAAGAAGAAAACTTTAATCAGGATTTTTGAAAAAAAGTAGATCTCATATTTAAATAAAATATTTAATTATGATATGAGAAGAAAACAGAAGATAATAAAATATCTAGTTGTGATTTAGAAAGAAAGCATAAGATATTTAATTAAATAAGGTTTATTTAATTAAATCACATTTATGAAATTAATTAAATGAAATATTTAATTAATTATAAGAAGAATTTAAAATAGAAGAAAGAGAAATATTTAAACTTAATTAAATCAAAAGATTTAATTTAAATTTAAACAATGATAATTAATTTAAATAAATAAAATGTGTTTATTTAATTAATTAAGTGGACATATGAAAATAATTAAATAAAATAAATTTATTTAATTATGAAGGAAGAATAAGATGAATCATTATAATTAAATTAATTAAATTTAATCATATGTAGAGGAATTTAGAAAACTAATTAAATAATAAATATTTAATTAATTGCCAAGATTATAGACATGACCATTTTTATGTGTATACATTTTCCCCCTCTTTGAAGTGATGTGTGAAACGCATTGCTTCAAAGAAAATAATAAAAAGAAAAATTTTCCCCTGATATGTTTCTGATTTTTGATGTCGATGATGCCCCCTCGAGAGGATAGGTGGGTTCGACAAACACAGGTATTCTCTCGAAAGGGATGGATTAGGTAGATGGAAGATTATGAAAGGCTTATGCAAGAATGGATGGGGAATAGTGGATGATGATGTAGATAGAATAGGACTTATACAAAAGGATGGATGAAAGGTTTATGCAAAAGCATGGACCATAGGGAGGTGATTGGGAAGACATGTGGGATAGTAGTTGAAGGAGGGGGAGATGGAGGTATGTGGGATTGTTGTGAAATGGAAGGGAACCATGACCAATGGTTGCACACACTATGATAAACGTTGAAGCTTTTGATGTGGATGGGGTGTAGGAAGCAATGAAGATGTTTGCTTAGGAGGTGGAGAGTGTAGTGCTTTTGGTACCCACATAGACTTAGTATTTTTATGATTTTTATTTTTCTTGTGGGTTTTAGGAATTTGAGACTTTTGAATGGAATGAGAATGTGGGATGGAAGTGGATGGTTGGGATTTTTGTGATGTGGATGCCTCATTTAACTTGATTTCTTTTTTCTTAGGTACCCAAACCATTTTAGTTTTGGTCTTTACTTTTGGAGGTATGGGCTTATATACCTTTTTGGATGTATTTTGATTTGAATTTTTGTATTGATGTCCTAAGGCATGAGAACCCTTAGGATTTTTGACTTTACAAGTAGAGGCATTGAAATTCTTGCTTTTGAATCCCATGGGTATGGTGGAATGGGTGGAAGCTTCATGTTTATACAATGTGTGCATTTGTTGGTCATGATTAGGAATGTTAGGGTATTTATGGATGGAGGGATAAGGGGATTGGATAATGGGGATATTAGGTGTTGGGAGAAGTGGAGGTAAAGTTGATGGAGGGATATTAGAAGTTGGAAGCAATGGTGGAAAATTTGATGGTGGAAGGTGTATGGTCACATGCTTTTGACATTTGTAAGATGATGGAGGAGGGATGGCAACATATGTTTTAGGGATACGATAGGCTCTATGATGGAAAGTGGTGGACTTAGGATGGATGGAGGAAGTACCAACATCTTTATGTTGTTGTCCTTGGGGTGTATTTCCAAGGTCATAAGAGCGTGGAGGGACTTTGACATGGATGGGATCCAAAATACCTTGTTCATGAAGGTCTAGACCTTTACCTTGGTGGTTCATATTTTGTAGTTTGCAATGGACAATGGGAATAGGTGTAGGTGGAACACTAGACATGAGTTCCTTATTGGATGGAGAAAATGAAGCAAGGGAAGATAATGGTTGTTGTTGTTCTAAGGAGGAACACTCATGAATGAGGGTGGAAAGATCAATAGGATAGGATGGAGCAAGTGCAATGGGGTCAATAGTGGGTGATGGAGGATCATTAGGATCTTTATTAGCATTGTGTTCACTTAGATCCAAGTTATTTGTTTGATCTTCTATGTGTGTTTGGGAGGCATATGTCTCATCAAGGGAAGTGGATGTTTGCGCATCATGGATGGGTGAGGTGGAAAGGTCTTGACCATGGAATGCATAAAGTTGGCTAAGAGGATCATCATGGTCTTCTTGATCATAAAAGGGGTCTTGATCAAAGATGAAAGATTGATCATGAATAATATCAGGTATGTTATGAATGAAATCATTGGGAGGGTGTTGATCTTTATGTGGATGAGGGGGTAATGTTTCCGCATGTTTAGAATTGTGCTCTTGAAATACCTCACGACTTATTGGAATGGAGGTGGAAGGGGATTTCTCATGGAGAGACTTGTCATGTTCTTGATGGTCAACAACATAGAAGCATGATAGAGGGTGACTTGGACTTATGAGGGGAGACTTTGGAATTGGCTCAAGGGGTTGTGGATGACATGGTTGGCTTGAAGGACTTGGCATGATGTTTGAGGATTCTTTTATATGTTCAGGTATATTTGTTGAATGACATGGTGACAATTGATTCCTTGCTAGTAGCCCTTGGTTCACATCCTTTGTAGGTGTATGAGTGGAAGGTGTTGGCTTAGTATTTTTGTTTTGATTGGATGATGGTAAGGGTGCATGAACTAGATTGGTGTTTCCCTTGTCGAAAGTGGCATTAATACTTGAGGAATTTTGGCCTTGTTGCAAGGTAGAACTTAAGTTCACATGTGTTTGTTGTGATGTGGCTTGATAGGTTGATGTGGCATTTACATATGAAAAAGTGGATGGATAAGATTGGTATGAGGTGGAAGGAGAAGCCTCTCGAAGTCTGATTTTAGGTTTTGGTTTTGTTTCATTATTTGGACTATAGAAAGGGACTCCTTGAATTATGATCTCGGGCTTAGGTTTAGGATTGGGCTTGTTTATGATTATGACCATTTTGACAAGTGGTGATGGTGATGATGTGGAATGATTAGATTGGAAGACTTGGATTGATTAGGGTTGATGATGATTGGATATGAATGTGTTGGAAGAATGTGTAGAGTGACTTTATGTGTTTGGTTTTTAGCTTGATTGGACAATGTTTAAATGAATCACACATGTACAACCATAAATCACTCACGCAAAGACACATAAGCAAGTTTGAATTTTGAAATTTGAATAATGTAATAACAAGCACACATAGAAGACACACCAACAAGCCCTATGACTAGTCAAGTGGGGTATATCCAGTTAAGTCTCAAGCTAGTTTACACAGGGTTGACTAAGGAATGATTTGAAAGGAAAATTCTACCAATAAGCCAGGAGAAAGGGGTAACCCACCCTTCACCTTCACTTCTCAAAGGTATAAAGTTCTTTGGGGCTTAGCTCAAAGTGACAAGATTCCAACTTCCAAACAAGCATGTCTTTTGATTCACACTTTGATTGAGTTCGTCCCTTGGAGGGGTGTGTGCTCCAAGCAGGCCTCCTAAAAAGGGTATGACAAAAGTGAGCCAAGTGAGTTGTTTTAGAAGACACACACACTTGATTCACGCTCACAGTGATTAATTTCCCTTTAGAAAATTGAAATGTTTAGAAGAAAACAATGAATCACTTATTCTTTTTAGATCCCAAATCAAGATGTGATGGAATACAATGATTAATTTTAGACCCAATTTTTGAAATGTGATTGAAGACAAGATTTTTTTTAAACCAATTGCAATGATGTGATCAAACAATATTTGATTTTATGTCCCAAATTGAAAGATGTGACAAACAAGATTAAGAGATGAAGGATGAAATGAGTTCACCTGGTTATTTTCACTCTCCAAATTGATGTTGTGACTGATTCCAACACTTCTCCAGCTCTCATATGATTTACCAACAAGTCACAAGGACAAAAGAAACAAATTAAAAATCTGTTAGAACAAAAGTCATATGTGCTGAAGAATATATGAAAATTTGAGAACTTTAAATATGTAAACATTGATGAAAACTAGCACCATTGGATAGCTTATGAAATTCTACCCCAAATCAAAAAAAAAATTACTGAAAAAGACCAAAAAATGACCAAGATACGGCCATTTTAAGATTGACTAAAAAAATGCTGAAACAAAAGTGTATGCGCTAAAACATAGCTCATATGCGCTAAAAAAATTCCTAGATGTGCTAAAAGAAGTCCCAGATGCACTAAAAGAAGTCCCAGATGCACAAGAATAGAACCCAGATGCACAAGAACAAAACCCAGATGTGCAAGAACAAAACCCAGATGCACAATAATAGAACTCAAATGCGCAAGAACAAAGACCAAATGTGCAAGAACAGAGACTAAATGTGCAGGAACAGAACCTATATGCGCTAATTAAACTCCTAAATGCTCTTCAGAAATTCCAGTATGCGCCATTCTATTTCCTATATGGTCTTCAAAAATTCTCGTATGCGCCAAAATAGTCTTCATATGCGCTAAAGTATTTGCAAAACAGAAAATTTTCAAATCTCCTAGACACGCTACCGAATGTCAGAAAACCTGCAAGAAAGAAGTCTAAAATGGGGGCATAGGCCCCACGGTGAGCGCTAGAAATGTAGATAGGTAGATAATCCAAAGGGTTTAAATGTATTGAAGACAATAAACAAATTAAATCCTATCAAGCACCATGAAGTACAAACTAGAATGAAAAATAAGAATAATAAACAAATAACATGCAAACTAATTTGCAAACTAGTGTTGATTGATCTCCATGGCTCTTCTCCACCTGCACAAGGATGCAAGATTTCGAAGGTTGAATGTTGGAGGAATGTTGGTTGCTCAATTCTACAGCATAATGATGTGATAAAGGTTTGAAGGAGAATGATGGATGAAAAATAGAATATTTGAAGAATAATTTTGACAGAGTGAGGATACTTAAGAATCAACCCCCTAAATGAATTGTGAGAGGTTGTATTTATAGAGTTTTCAAAAGCTTCTGGTTGGCTGATATGATCAATGGCTATGATAATTCTTGACGGATCAAACGGTTGAAGATAGATGAAACTGAAGAAAAAGATAGAAGAAAACTTGAAAACAATATTTTTCTATTTTTACGAAAGAGAAGAAGATAAGAAGATAAGAAGATAAGAAATCATCTTTCTTTAAAAGAATAAAAGAAAGATTTAAAAGCTGAGAAATAATTAATTAAAAATTTAATTATTTATTTGTGGATGATATTCAGCTTTTTCTTAATTAAATGAAATATTTAATTAAGCTTTTAAAGCAGAAGAAAGTTTGTGATAAGAAGAAAACTTTAATCAGGATTTTTGAAAAAAAGCAGAAGATCTCGTATTTAAATAAAATATTTAATTATGAAATGAGAAGAAAATAGAAGATAATAAAATATCTAGTTGTGATTTAGAAAGAAAGCATAAGATATTTAATTAAATAAGGTTTATTTAATTAAATCACATTTATGAAATTAATTAAATGAAATATTTAATTAATTATAAGAAGAATTTAAAATAGAAGAAAGAAAAATATTTAAACTTAATTAAATCAAAGATTTAATTTAAATTTAAACAATGATAATTAATTTAAATAAATAAAATGTATTTATTTAATTAATTAAGTGGACATATGAAAATAATTAAATAAAATAAATTTATTTAATTATGAAGGAAGAATAAGATGAATCAATATAATTAAATTAATTAAATTTAATCATATGTAGAGGAATTTAGAAAACTAATTAAATAATAAATATTTAATTAATTGCCAAGATTATAAACATGACCATTTTTATGTGTATACAGATCCTAAACATCATTTGTTTCAGATGAGGTTCTTCATTTCAGCAATATATTAGTTTTATTTTGATAGCAATCTACAACTTCTTCATGCTTAAGTGATGTTCTCCATGTTCCTCTTTTTTAGGATATTGTTTTGGTTGGAGGATCATTAGTCCTTCACACCTTGATTTGGATGATTTTTAGTCCTCCATTCACCTTTCTCTCTTTTGGATAGGAGTTTTATCCCATTGTGGTTTTCTCCATTTCTCCAGCTTTGATAGATCTTTTGTTTATACATGGGAACCTCACTAGGCCTTGTTTTTTGGGACCCATCATGAATTATTTTTAAGGTTTGTAGCCACTCCCTAAGTTCATCTTAAGGGGGGGTGTTAGAGTAATTATGTATTAGCTAATAATTAATACCTCTTTAATTGATTATTAGTCTAATTTATTCTCATGCACTTAAGATAAACTTAGAAGTTTGTTTATTTGTTCAGGGCTTTTCTCCTATAGAGCACTCAACCATTATTGTAATTATCTCTTGAGCTTTCATATATTTTGGATAGTCTCTTGCTTCTATATCTTTTTCTTGTTAAGGAATATTACACATATTGTTTGTAGATCACTTGCGTGGAAGATGTATTTATTTGTTGTTTCATCCTCTGGCTTGTGGTTTTGTGGTTTTTCACAATTCTAACAATCTAGTCTAGTAGCAATTAGATATAGTAGTCATCCAATCACTGATCTCTAATTTCTCTAATTATTCTTAGGAGATTCATCATTCTTACTCACCTTGCAACCAGTAACTATAGGGGTACATACTAGCTTAGAATCTTTCATTCTAAACTTCTTCAACATTTCCTTGACATACTTTGATTATCAAATGAAAATATATTTTATCTATCTGATTGATTTGTAACCCAAGGAAGAAATTATTCTCCCCAAACATTGAAATTTTAAACTCTTTTTGCATCTTTGAACTACAAACTTCTTTCACATAGTTTCATTTCCTTCAAAAATTATGTCATCAACATATACAACCACAATCAAGATTTCATCTTTTTCAACTTTGAAATAAATATTAATATATATGGTACCTTTATTGAATCCTTGTTGTAACAAGTATTTGTCTAACCTTGCATACCAAGATCTGGGAGCATGCTTCAAACCATATAATTCCTTCTTCAATCTGCATACCATATATGATTTATTTGATAACTAAAATCCTTTTGGTTGTTTTATGTATATCTCTTCTTCCAATTCTCCATTCAAGAAAGTGAAGTTCACATAAATTTGATACAATTTAAAATCCTTTTTTTCTATAAAATCCAAAAACATCATGATAGCTTCCATTCTTTCCATCAGAGCAAATGTTCCCTCAAAGTCTATTCCTTCTACTTGTGAGTAATATTTACATACAATCCTTTCTTTGTTTCTTACCACTTCTCCACTCTCATTCAGTTTGTTCCTAAATACCCACTTAGTTCCAATTACATTCTTCTTTGTTGGTCTTGAGACAAGTTGCCAAGTCTGATTCTTCTCAATCTGCATTAATTCTTCTTCCATAACTTTGTTCCAATACTCATCCTTGCATGCTTCAATCACTATTTTTTGTTCAAATTCAAAAATTAAACATAGATTTACCTATTATTCACTAGCTTTGCTTCTTGTCAGTACATATTTGTTCTTATCACTAATAATTTGATCTTCAAAATGATTCTTCTGCACATACAAGAGTTTTAGGAATCTTTTCTGGAGCTCCTTCCTCTTCAATCTTCACTTCTTTTTCCTTAGCTTTTTCTTATTCTCTATAGGTAGACTCATCTGATTCATATCCATCTATTACCACTAAATTCTTTTGTAGGTCGTCATCAACTTTGAAACTGTCACTCTTAACAATGTTTCTCATCCATTTTTTTTAGCTCTAATAATCTTTTCTTTTAGTAGAATATCCAAGGAAGATACCTTCATAAGTATTTAAGAGTAGGAATCCTTCCATACTATAGTTCATAAGAAGTCTTTGTATTATTTTCTCTTGCTTGCACTCTATTAAGTATATAAACAACAATATGATTTTCTTCTCTCTAGTAGACTTCTAGTAGATTTGCTTCTTTCATCATTGACCTTGTAGCCTCTTGAATAGTCCTACTATTTCCTTTAACCACTCCATTCTACTGAGGAGTCCTAGGGGTAGATTAATTCCTGTTTATTCTATGATTCTCACAAAAGATATTGAATTCATTGGAGGTGAACTCTCCACCTCTGTTAGACCTCAAAAATTTGATTTTTATATCCATTTCATTCTCAACCATAAGTTTAAATTCTATAAACTTATCTAGGGCTTCTAATTTTTCTTTAAGAAAATTAACCCATGTCATTCTAGAATAATCATCAATTAATAGCATGAAATACTTGTCACCTTAAATACTTCTTACTCTGGTTGAACCACAAAGATCTATATGCACCAATTCCAAAAACCTTGTAGAAGATTATTCTTTGACTTTGAAGCTTCTTCTTGCTTTCTTTTCAACTTTTCATTCCTTACAAATAGCATTGATAATCATTGTAATGTTTTCCAAATCTCTCATAGCTTGAACTAAACTTATTCTTACTAGGCTATCAAAATTGATGTGACACATTTTTCTATTCCATAGCTAAATTTCATTGATTTGAGTCATGAAATAGTAACCATCAAAACCTTTGAGCTGATAGATATTTCCATCTATCCTTCTTCCAACAACAATTATAGTTTCAGAGCATTTTTTGATCTCACAACCATCATCCTGAAACATAAGATTGTATCATTTTCTACACATTTTTCCAACAATCAAGAGGTTATGTATTGTAGTGTAGAAAAATGCATCCCTTTACATTTTCACACTTGTTTGGGCTTCCCAACTACAATTTGGCTTCTTTATGCCTTATTTGGTCCTATTTTGCATCCACAAGCTTATATAATGCATTTCTCTTAGGATAATCCCAACACTTAACTAATGACCAATCACAATTAATGATTTTGGGTTGTGTGTACTAGATTTAGTGATATGGGACTCATACACAACCTTGGGCATATGGGTCCCAACTAAGTTTTGAGGCTTGAACCTAAATTTGACATAGAACTTAACATTTCTTGAAATTTGTGTCCCAAGCTTAGGCTATTGGGACTCATATGCCCCAATTGGCATATGAGTCAGGTGATTTAGCTTAGACCTATTTTGAATTTAATTCTTGGTGGGATTTTATTCTTCTAGATCTAATGTTGGCTTGTATTGTTGTAATTTCAGAAAATTTGGCATAAAAAAGTATAAATACAAGGCTATTTCACATAATTTATCATACCAAGTTGATGAGAGAATTCCTATAGCAATTTTATGGGATTAATAGTATTCAAGAGTATTCAAGAGCATTCAAGAGCTCATTATCAAGATTCAAGCATCATGTCAAAGTCATCATACATCATGTGTGTTTTTGAGCTAACATTTGTGATGTAGGTTCTTATGATTCAAGCAAGCAGTCAAGCCAAGATTCATAGCATTCAATCTAGAGTCAAGTTCTACATTTGTGCTAGCCATTTCACATCATTATGTAGCCTTTGTTACAAGGCTTTGGTGAATTGCAACATTACATATTGTTCATTCATCATTCCTTTCATGCTTTTCTATTTCATTTCAAGGTTTGATTACCAAAATGAGGTTTTACCAAACCCCTATCCACTAACAAAAAAACATTTTTCTCTCCTCTACATGTGTGATTATAGATCTAGGTGATTTGAGGCTTGAAGATCCTTTGAAGATAAAGTTGCAATATTGAAGAAAGTTGTCTAGAAGTTGTCATCTTCATGGAAAGTCATCTACATGCCAAAATTCAGAGTTTTAGACTCAAAGATCAAACATGGGAGAAGTTATAGAAGATCACTAGAGGATACTAGAGTTTTATCCAAACCATGATACTAGGATTGAATTTCCACCTTGCGTGTACGAGTCCCAATATACCACTTTTCAACCATTTTTTGTAGATGTTGGTTCATTTGTTGTAGATTCTAGATTCAGCCTAAAACCATGAACTAGGACTAAACTGCCCAGCCTAGCGCATGAGTCCCAATGTGCATCAAAATTCATAATTTTAGGATTGCAAACCTTGTTTCAAGAATCTGTATATTTTTAGGTGCACCTCTATTCATTCTCAATTTATTATTCAAATTTTAAGTCTCGTTTCCTAGGTTACATAGTTAGATTTGCATATCATTTTCATTTCCTTCTTTCTAAGCCTTTGCTTTGTGGCGAACCCCCTTTCTTTGATCACACCAAAGGAAACCATCCTAACTCTAGTCCATTCCTTAATCAAGTTAATTGGTTGAGGGATCTTGGTTTCCTTTAATGAACTAGATTGAAAAGGTCCCTTAGTTCCATCTCCTAAAAGGTGGAACACCTATTTCCTATGGTTCATTTTGGTGAACCTAGCCTTTGGACACCTTATTTCTGATTTTGAGTGCATTATAGTACTAGATATAGCTTGCATTAGCTTTGCATTAGGTCTTGCATTAGTTAATTTACATTTAGCACTTCTAAATCTTACATTAGTGAAAGTGCATATAGGTTATTTTTTGCATCTTACATCATTGAGTTTTATTTGAAATCTATAATTGCATATAGTCAAGACAACATACGAACCAAAAACCTTAACATTCACTCAGAATTTTTTGAATTTAGTGTAAAATCACTAATCTAGGACTCATTCACCCCTCAGGGAAATTTAGTCCCAATACAAGTTGTTTTATCTGATTTATAGGAATTATTTGTTGATTATTTTCAATATTTGAACCCTTCAAAAACCCTAATTTGGACTCATATACCCCTCTGGGCGATTTAGTTCCATGCCAGACTTGAAACTACATTTTACAGCATTAAAAACCTTGTTTATGTGCTTTGGTTTGCTGTTAAATTAGATATCTATTTCAGTTTATTGAGTTTCTCTTGCATTAATTTCATTATATCTAGCTTAATTTGGTTTCATTTCGAGTGCATTTGTAAAAATAAGAATCAAAATTAAAGAATATCATTTATCTTGTGTTCATTGCATTTATTTTGTATTTTATTGATTGTCCCTTGCATGAGCTTTACAACTTGGCATCCTATTGCTAATACTATAGTGAGACATAGTTTGAGACTCATGTCATCCCATGATAGCACACTTGTCATGGATCTTGGGTTATCTAGACCTTTCACTCATAGTTTTAACACTAGTTCACTAGGTATGGACCATACCCTTAACAACTCTTTGCCTACAAGTATGTTAGAGTAAAGGTTTTAACTTAATTATGTTAATTAAGTTACCTTTATTCCTCTCTTAAGATTTCACTTTAGTTTGCATATTGTGACATTTAATAATTATATTAATTAGTAAATGTCTACCTATTAGGGTTACTTTTAGGTTTTGCATGACCTTCTTTTAAGGATTGATCTCTTTGTATTATTTCAATTCAATCAATGCAATCTCTCTTGAAGCTTGTAGAGCACCCTTGCTTTTTTGTCTCCATCTCTTCCTTTCTATGACAGTTATTTGCATGCAAGTGATCTTTAGAGTTTCTGAAGTTGGCTTTCTCAACTTCTACATGGTATCAGAGCTCTAGACCTGTTGCTTCCTGTTCGTGTTTTGAAGGATTTTTTGGAGCTTTGAGGGAAGGTATTTTTTGCTAGATCCAAGGGGTGCTCAATTTTTTAGAGCATTTTGAGCCCAAATGGACCTCACTGTTGCATCCGGAGCAGCCAAAAACCTAAAGATCGACTGTAAACTCGCCTATATTTGGTTCATTTGATTTCTAAGGAAAAAATTTTTTACTTGTACCACCCTTGTACCATCCGTGCACATAGTCCGAGGTAAAAAAAATTGTTAAAAAACGTATTTATTTTTCTACAAAAAAAATTTGTGCAGTTTTTATTGTAAATTTTTTTTGAAAAAGCTTTGATCAAAAGTTTTTTGCTTTTTTGAAAAATTGTTTCTTAAAACAAAAATAAATGAACACAGGTAAGCCTATGCAGGGTACTACTCAGGTCCGTACCTACACAGACCTGCACAAGTTAGTACCTGAATACGTTCCCATGTTGAACTTGGTGGGGGTGGGTCCACATGCCCCCCCACCCAAAGATTTTTTCAAAAAAAATTTTATTAAAAAAATTTACTTGTAGATTGTTTTTTTAATGTTTAAAAAAAAAAAAACATTATGTAATAAGACTAGATGTGCAAATCTGTCGATGGCCATTTAGCCATCAAATTTAGGTCTGGCTTTTTGCTGCAATGGCCGTATGACCATCAAATTTAATCTAGCACTATTTTTTTCCCCCTTTGGAGCTATTTTCTTCTAGAGGCCATAACTTGGGCATACGATATCATTTTTTGGAAAACAAGATATCGTCGGAAAGCTGAGTCCATCAAATTTCCAATGGTATGAGTCTTATCACTTCATTTTTCTATTGGTGCATTCTATAACCAGTTGAAGTTAGAGGATCTATTTTCAGTCTCAAGCTCATAACTTTTGACCAATTACTTCATTTTTTACAATCTCAGTGGCATTGGAACCATCTTTCAGAGCTCTTCCATTCCATGCATCCATTTCTTCCAGATTGTTCTTCAGGTATATTTTATTCATATTTTTGTGTTTTCACACTCTAGTGGATTACCTAGACATATTAGCTCTTGGAAACTTCTCGTTTGCATGGGTTGCTTCGTTTTTGGTTGTTCTTCATGTATTTCCAGTATTTTGTCCTATGTGGGCAATTTGAGCATCATTTGTAAGCAATCTTTTCTATGTCAACGCACTAAGATAAAGTGCCACACTATTGTACATGTATTTTGGGGATTTTGCACATAAGGTTGTGCCATATTTCGTACGTGCACTATATTATAAAGTGTCATGGTGAGGTTGTGTAGTGCCTTTGTTTTTTCCATCACACCTTTGTCTGGTGAGTGTCCCTCCACGATAATAGTGGATCCATATGATTCCAGCCTCATGCATGTGTGCTTTGTTTTGCACACCAATTTTTCAGTTGTAGGTGCTTTCTTGTGCACTTTCATATGTTGTTTCTTCTCCTTTATGCACTATAGGGTGTTACACAACATTTTAGTGGATCTATTAGGCTCTCCCAGTCAGCATTATGGGGGGGTATTATACTGTTCATGGTAATGCTTCCTTGGTTTTTCCTTGGAAGGAATCTTCCATCTCTAGTTGATCAGTGTTCTTTAGACTATTGGTACTTGTGCCATCTATATCTTCATTCCAAGTGTTTGCCTTTGTTTTCCATCTGATTCGAGTAGTGTCATTGTGGGCACTCATGCAGATTGTTGTCTTCTTGATCATGATCATCCTATATTTAGAGGAGGTTCTTTAGCACCATAGCAATCATCTTTTGACAGTTGTTTTCAGCTTCTTCTACTTCAGTGATGTTCTTCATGTCTTTCATCTCTTTTTGCGGTAGATTTTTTCCCATGAGGTTTTATCTATTTCTCCACTTTCTAGAGATTTGGCTGTATTCGGGTACCTCATCAGGCCTAGTTGTCGGGACCCTTGTTTTCTTTCATGCATTATAGTTACCTTTGCTTTCTTGCACATGTTTTTAGTTACACTCTTGCTCATCTTAAGGGGGGGTGTTAGAGTAGAGGTTTTAACTTAATTATGTTAATTAAGTTACCTTTATTCCTCTCTTAATATTTCACTTTAGTTTTCATATTGTGACATTTAATAATTATATTAATTATTAAATGTCTACCTATTAGGGTTACTTTTAGGTTTTGCATGATCTCCTTTTAAGGATTGATCTCTTTGTATTATTTCAATTCAATCAATGCAATCTCTCTTGAAGCTTGCAAAGCACCCTTACTTTTTTGTCTCCATCTCTTCCTTTCTGTGATAGGTTATTTGCATGCAGGTGATCTTCGGGGTTTGTGAAGTTGCCTTTCTCAACTTCTACACAAGTAGCAGAACAAGTGTTGAAACAATGGTTGCTAGTGTTCCTCAAGAAAACATAATCCAAATCCATGAAGAGTTAGCAAATGTACAACATTAAGTGAGTACTAAAAACATTTTCAACATTTCTATTCCTACCATAGATAACATACACCCCATGATTGAAAGTGAATAAGGAGTAGAACTTGTGTGTAACCTAACCCATATTTTTAGAAAACATCTTACCTCAATGACTAGTTGTGCTGAAACTTCTAACAATGTCCAAAGTCAAGGAGGGACCATAATTCCTCCTACAACCATTGCCTCTATTCCTACCTCTACCAACCCTAAAGTTACAACAATGATGCAACCTACTACTAATGTCTTTCCTACCTTAGGTATTTCCACTAGCAATCCTAATACATTTGTGGCATCTCATGTCATATCTCCTACCACTTTCCCCTCGAATAAATATACCCCTCCACCATATTTTCCTCCATCTCAAAACATGACCAATGATGCCATTCTTAATCAACTCTTACAAAATGTTTCATCCCTTCTAAAAAAAAATCCAACCATAAACCAAAATCAAAATGGCCAACCATCATACTATGTAAAAATCAATCCCTCATCCTTGGAGATATTAAGAATTCTGATACCAAAAGGTATAGAGATTCATATATTTGAGAAACATGGAGGAAAAGGAGACCCTTCTAACCTTGTTTCCACTTATACTACCTTATGTAGTGATTTTGTCCTTGAAGATAAGTTCTTGGCTAAGTTTTTCTCTAGGTCCTTGAAAGATACTGCTTTAGAATGGTTTTCCTCATTACTGAACAACTCAATTCATTTATTCAATGAACATGTTGAACCCTCCATAAACCATTTCCAAGTCCACATGTCTCCTAAGATGACCTTAGCTGATTTCATGAGATGTAAGAAAATGAATGATGAAAATGTTATTGACTTTATTTCATGCTACCAAATGCATTATTCCCAAATCGACATAAAGATTCCTGATCCTCACCTTCAATGAATGTTCATTGAGAACTTGCAAACTAAGATACAAGACAAGCTTGGCGTGATGAATTTTCCTTCCTTTGTACACTTGTGTACTACCCTTCATGATTATCAAAATTCGATTAGTAGGCATTAAAAATACCCCACCACTTGCCATCCTAAAAATTCTGAAATTGCAAACCATAAAAATTATTGACCCTTTAGGAAATAGAATAAAAGTTTCCTTCAACTAAATCCCCCTCAACCAACTCAACATGTAGATACCCAAGTGGCTGCTATAAAGAAAACAAACCCTATTATATTTGGGGATACAACTAGACAATTTACTCCCTTACTTGATAACCTCCATAACACAATGTTACAACTTCTATAACACAAAATGATCTCCTTACCTATGAACTTTAGATCAAATTCTTATTTCCATTATCACCAAAAAAAATGGACATGATACAGAACATTGTAAGCATCTTAAACATCTTGTGCAATACCTCATTGATTCTAGTTGACTTCAAATTAGTGGTGTTAATGATCAAGGAAATAAGTTTGTTTCCCCTCCTAACCAAAACTTGCAAATCTTTACCAACCCTAGTCGAATCATAATATTTCATTTGTCAAAGCTAGTGAAACTAACAAGAATGATCTGATGAATGTTCATATGAATGATGAAAACATGGATACTATTGAACAAGGTCCTATGAATACTATTGAACAAAGTCCTATGCATGATATGGTTGGATTGATTGAAATTCTACCTCATAAGGGCCAAAATAAAAAGACTCTTGACATTTTTTTCTCATATAGTAAGTTTGCTAAAGATTGAGGATGGATTTGAGTATAGTAAGTTTGCTCAAATTGTGGATGATCAAATGAGGAAAGAATCCTCTTATTTATAGAATTACAAGTTGGATAAATTCCCAAAATCAAGCAATGTGGGACTAAGTTTCAACCAATGGAAAGGTGCCACTTGTCAAGAGATGGGTGAAGGATGTGCACATTTTGATGAAAGTGCCCATAAATTCATTTAGGTAGAATTTGAAAATAATGAAATGACATGTAAGAGGGAAAAATGAATGTATTAAATGCCACTTGGCTCAATGCAAAGATGAAATAAATGTCTTGTTGGAAGGACAAAGTCCACTTGGATTTGAATTCAAATTTGAAGGAATATTCCTCTATTATGCCATGTTGAGAGAAAATAGAGATTTAATAAATGAATTAAATCTATTTTCATGTGCAAGTGGCAAAAGCTAGAGGATGGGACATGGATTAGAATTAAATTAATCAAAGGTTAATTAATTTAATGAAGGATTAGATGATGTGACAAATTTGACTTAGATTTATGGGTTAATTTAAATCAAAGATGAGAAGAATGTGATAAAAGGATTAATTAAATAAAGATTTTTGGTTTATTTAATTAAAAGAGATGGAGTTAGATTAAATCAAATAAGGTTTTAAATTATTTAATTTAATGAGATAGACTTTAGAGATTTAATCAAATAAAATTAATTATTTAATTAAATGGATATAATTAGATTAGATTGATTGATTTAATTAATAAGAGAAAATGACTTAATCGGATAAATGATTTATTTAATTAAGAGAGGAAAACTGATGAATTTAATCAAATAAGGGTATTTAATTAAATGGTTAGATTGAGGGATGATTTAGAATGAAATGGTGTTAGTAGTCAGGATCAGATGTGCAATGCCAATCGGTATATTTTCCATGTCTACATTTTGCCCCTCTTTGAAGCAAAGTACTCACTACATTGGTTCAAAAAATAAATTGTCTTGATCAAAAGCCAAAAAAAAATTGATCTTAAAAATTTGCGTCAGTACTACCCTGGCAAGAGAAAACATGCTTGCATACTGCCCCCTCGAGAGATTGGACGAAAATTTTGATTTTTTGGGCAATCTTGCAAAAAAAGAGGACAAGGTGCCTGATAGGTCTGGAAAGGCTCTGGGAGGTCAAAAAAATGAGGTAAAATGCAAAAAAGGGTACAAAACGGCCTTCAGATGAACAAAAATGAGATAAGGGGACCAAAACCTCAGCATGACAGCCAAACAGGGTCAAAAAACCCTAACTTTCAGAACTAAATAGGCCTCAAGGGGCCACTTCCAATTCATTATCACATTCAGCCTTGAGAGATTTTGCGATTTTGAGCTCTAAAATATTGGCGAGATGGCACAAAGATAGCTCTCAATGCATATTTCTGACTGAGTACAGATGCACTAGAGACTTCTTGGTACTGGACCACCGGTGAGTCAACTTAACCCAATCTCTTTTATCGATTTTGATGCTCATTTATTACATTTAAAAACTAGGTCATTAGGAGTGGCGCTCTAATGGCCCACTGAAATTTCAAACAGCGACACTCTATGTTTAAACTATGCCATTGTTGCAAGGTCCAACACTATGGTACAATTTGGAATTTAGGGTTAAATTCCAAACTCCACCGCCTTTGCAGATTGCACCGCCGTGGTGCTCTCTAGGGTTAGGGTTTTAGATCAAACTGGACCACCTTTGTAAACTGCGACACCTTGGTGCAGTTTAAGAGTTTGAGGGATCTAGCATCATAGTTTGAAATTTGCAAACTGCACTTCCATCATAAGTAGCGATGCTAGGGTTAATTTCGAGATGTTGAGACAAGCCAAGATCAGGATTTTTTCGATGAATTTTAACATGGTGACTTTTCCTGATGCAAGAGGAGGTGAGAGAGATCTACTCACATGAGCATAGGTCCCGAGATATTTTTGGCCTTTTGTGAGATTTGAGCGATCGAGAGCAAGAGTGCCTAGGAGAGATGGTCCTTTGGTACATTGCCTATGCATTGCTCGTGCGAACACACTTGGGAATGATGATGAAACTTGCTAAGAGATGGCACAGTAAGACCTCCTAATTCCACCTTCTGATGGATGAGGCTAGATTCATGCTAGAGGACGTGTGGCAGATCTTGAGATTTCCTATCCATGGTGAGTGGGTCATCTACGATATGGATGTTGGGAGGGAGGCTTGTTATGCCATCATGGAAACTAACCAGATTGTATTTTGTGAGGGTCAGATTGAGTTGGAGCACCATAGGCCTATTGTGTCACCTTACTGCTTAGTTATTGCAGCCATCATATCATGCCTTATCACACCAGATCGGTGGGGCCAATATTTTAGCCTAGGATGGGAGCTCGCTTGGGAGCACATGGTCTAGCGGTGACCGACACTGTTTGCATGGGGGCCAGTTCTACTAGCCTCACTTTACAAGGATTTACATGAGTTTTCTTACTTGGATGAAAGAGCACTTGGGGTGGGGGTTACACTCCTACATATTTGGGCATGGGAGCACATACTTGTGCTTCGTCCAAGAGTTGTTCCAGTTCTGATGGAGCTAGATGAACTAGTGGTCTAGCAGTATAGAGGAGGCATGTCATTTACTCAAATAAGACATGTAATTCCTCATTGGAGGAGGGTCCTTGATGATATTTCAGTGTTCATATGGTGGCCATACCTTAGGCATCCAGCCTAGTTTGATGATGCACAACAACTTTTCTTTGCCTGCCAAGAACAACTTATGCAGGGACAAGAGCACATGATGATTGAGATGTAACTATTGGACAGGGTTCAAAGATAGTTTGGCAAGCCATAGGATCATCTGGACGATCAGTACATGACCATTTTTGTGAGGATAGTGAGCCAGAGCTCCTGGGGCTGCTACATACCTACCCATGAGGCAGTTTAGAGTTCCATGTAGCTGGTGGCTAGGGACAGGAAGATCTAAGGGTTACACAGGCCTACAAAGATTGGTTTCAGCCACCACTAAGGCTCACAGTTCCAAGGACACCATCTACTCGACAGAGAGCTAGAGGCAGGGAATTAGGACTAGGCCGAGGGGATAGGGACCAGGATCAGGGAGGTGGTGAGCCACCATCGGTTCACTAGGTTTAGGATCAGCCACCCAGAGATCCATAGGTTAGAGAGTAGAGATAGGATGCCCCCAGTAGGACTAGGATCTGGGACATTAGGACAAGATCCCAATACCACCTAGAGATGGGGATCAGGATCAGCTACCAGTACAGCCACCCCCATAGCCAAATTTGAGAGATGGGAAGATTTTTTAGTTACAGGCCTAGGTACAGACATTGACAAATGAGAGAGATTAGCTACGAGTCGGGCAAGACTAAGTGGTCTTACAAAGACAAGCTATAAAGTTACAAGAAACAGCTGAGATGGGCTGACAACAGCAGATAGAGAGTATGTCTGCCTCATCTCGGAGCACAGTATCACTCCTAGCATACAGGGAGGCCATTTAGGAGGCCAATTATTACATATTGTATTATTACTAGGTCATACTATGGGCATCTCGGATGCTATATTTTTCACAGAGGATAGGGCATAGGCCAACAGAGGCTCATGGCGAGAGAGCCAATGGCGAGGGCAATAGCCAGCAGGGCTAGCCTTCAGTTTTGATTTGAGACATGATTCTTTTTGTGCCCATGGGCTCATTTTTGATAGCCCCATGGGCCATGTTGTAATTATTGACATTACACATGCACATTGATCCAAGTTTTGTACCATGACAGTGTATTACTCTGGTGATATATGAGATGATTATTTTGATCTGATGATATGCTATATGTCCTATCTTATTTGAGCATTATGGATGGATCTTATTTCTTTATGCTATGTAATGATTTTTTATCTTATGATGTTGTTTATGTGATGAATATGCTTATGTGATGATGCATCGATGCATTTCTTTTTCAATACATTTTCTTATTCATTTTTTAATTATGTATGCGAAATGTTATGATTTTCCAATGCTTAGACTAACAAATCTATATTATGCAATGATGGAAATACAATGTTATGATATGATTTAATGTACATTTTCTATGTGTGATAGGCATTTATGATGATGTGATGTGGTGATGATATGATGAACAATATGATATATGATGGTTATGATATATAAATGGATGCTTTTAGTGTATGATGTGTGGATGCTTATATTTGTTATGGGATGATTATGCAATGTTATGATAGAGTAAATGTAGGTGATATTATGATGATGTAGATGTTTACAATGCTTATGAGATGAATGCAATTTAATGAATCATGAAATGCCTAGAATAATCAATCTATATTATGCAATGATGGAAATGCAATGTTGTGATATGATTTAATGTTTCCTATATGATATGCAATATGCAATGTGCAATGTGCTAATGGTTTGTGAATGTGGGATAAATGCAACGATGATAAAGATCTGATTAACTGTCATGGTACCATGTTAGCATGGAAAGCAAGAGATAGAAGAAACAAGAGATTCCAACAAGACATGAAATGATGATGATAATGTTGATTACTTTCTGAGGAGTTAGGATTTTCAAAGGGACAATTTTCCTTATGTTTGATAACACACATAGGTATGATGCATCAGGGTATAACGAACCAGGATGGCATTGTACCTAGTGTGATGGACTTTGAATCAACAATTAGATAGGAGTATCTTTGTTCACACCTGGGGTATGAAACCTTATTTAGAACTGCAGTTCAGATATTCAAAACATCTCAGACCAAAACATAGGAAGGGAAGCCTTCCTATGTGGTCAACAAGATACCTAAAACCTCCTCCCTACATCTAAACAAAGCACATACGACCAAGGTTATATTACAAAAATATCCATCAAGCATAGTAGGTAAAAGATAATGATCATTGCCCCATTCTATCTCTCTAAATCCTTCTATTCAGGGTATCAATGATAGGTCCTTGGAATGAGCACAATAAGATAAATCAATAGAGAAAGATAAAGCAAACAAACAAGCTAATGTTCTTCAATACGACTAGCCAACACTAAAATATGGTGATGCCTAATGTTGATGTCCATTGTAGGAAGGATTCATCCTAGGACATGATGATATCAGATGATTTGATATGGGACCGATTGGATGATAGGCTATTGACACAAAGAGTTTGACTAACTTGTCTATGTACTAAATTAGACTTGAGATTTTAACGTTTTAATTTTTCACTTTCTATCTTCTAGACTTGTTCCAACTATTTTACCAAAGGTTGAGGATGACAATTGTTTATTATGAGTGATGTTTATTGTGGGTGAAAGTGAGATGGGGATGGATGGATTTTTTGGAGTTTTTTGAATGTTTTTGATATTTTTGAAATGTTTTGAGGCTGTTTTTGGTATTTTCAAGATTTTACAAATGTTTTGGGGTTTTTTGAGATTTTGACCAAGACCTATCCTAGGGGCCTCGAGGGTTGATCAACCATATTAGCCTTGCCTACATTATACATGTAGAGACCACATAGTTCGACTAACACAAACTTGATTTATTGATGAGATATGAACAGATGGATTGCCATTTTATTATGATGAAATCCTAAAGGACTAACCTAAATGTCTCAAGGGATAATCAAAGATCAACCTTGCCTATGTTCAAGGCTCAGAGACTCGTAGTTTGACAAGACAACTCTATTTTTTGACTTTTAGACTTTTTGACCTATTTTTGGATTTTTATATGTTTCAAATGTTTATAGATTTTCTTGGTTTTATGAATGTTTTTGGATTTTTCGATTTTGTGATGTTTTTGGGTTTTTTGATTTTTTTATGTTTCTTGATTTTTTTTATTTTTTGGATTTTTGGATTTTTGATGTTTTTTAGATATTTTGATTTAGGGACTTCAAGAATATACACAAATCTGATCTGATGAGAACATGCCCCCAACATGAAGTGATGAACTACTCCAATAAAGGTAGGACAAATTGACCTTGAGAATGGGCTGAGTAGTACTAGGAGGGATCATGACATGACCACATGACCAAGCTATGATGCAGATGATGGATGGAGATATGGATTGTGATGGATGATGCAAAACAAGTCGCAAAGATCCCGGTGAATGGATAGTGCTTATTTACACAAGGATCCTGTTTGCCAGGTTTTCACCAAGGTACTTGCCCAAAGTGCCACCAAAGTGGTTTTCACTTAGAGGATGATTTTTCTCGTTACTATTTTTTATCCTTTTTCTGATTTTTTTTTGATTTTTTGCTTTTTTGATTTTTTTTTGTCATCACGAAGATGCCTATTTACCAAGTTTTCATCAAGGTAACCATTTTTTAAGGAATTTTTCTATTTTTTTAGATTTTTGGTTCTATACCTTGAAAGATTAGGCATTAAACTTTTTGAGATGGGAGTTGTTCATGGGATCCTACAGAGGTTCCCCTTTGGGTGTTGATAACTGATATTCCCTTGACTTGTAGTTCGCTGTGATGAAAAATGGGCCCAACTAGTTGGGTTCAAACTTTCCTTTGTTGTTTGGGTTTGGGACATTCTTCTGATTTTCCTTCATCAAAAGTTCTCCAACTTGGAAGCTCCTGTTCTTGATCTTCTTGTCATAACTCCTTTTAAGTCAGTTCTAATAGAATTGCAAATGATTTAAGGTGTCCATATGTCACTCATCTAGTAGCTTCAGCTCATTCAATCCTAATACTCAGTACTCTTCATCTATGATGAGGTTTTGCAATGATATTCCTAGTGATGGGAGCTCAATCTCGATGGACAATATGGCTTCTGATCCATAGACCAAGGAGAATGGAGTGGCACTTGTGGGTGTGCAGATGTTTGTTCAATAGGCCTAGAGAGCGAGATTTAGCTACAAATGCTAGTCATGACTTGTGTCATTTACTATCTTTTTGAGGATTTTTAGAATGGTTTTGTTGGTGGCTTCTGCTTGGCCATTGCCTTGGGGATAGTATGGTGTGGAGAAGTGATGTTGGATTTTGAATTTATCACATAGATCACGAACCTCCTAATTTTTGAAAGGTGTCCCATTATCCGAGATAATAGCTTGGGGAACACCGTATCAACATATGAGGTAGTTTAGGATGAACTTTTATATCTGCTTTCCAGTTATGTACGTCATAGGGATGGCTTCCACCCAGTTGGTGAAGTACTTAGTGGTGGTTATGATGAACTTGTGACCATTGGATGAGGTGGGAGTTATTTTTTTGATGAGATTGAGCCCACAATACGAAAAGGGCCATGTTGTGACAATAGGATGAAGCTCTTGAGCTAGAGTATGGATAAGGTCCCCATGCTACTAACATTGTAGGTACCTTTTGACATAGTCATGTGCTTCTCTTTCCATTGTAGGCCAATAATACCCCATCCTTAGCAATTTCTTGGCCAAGGTCATTCCACTCAAGTGTGAACTACAAATACCATTATGCACCTTAGTTAAGGCAGTCAATGCTTCCTTAGCATTTAGGTAGTGTAATAAGGTTCCTTCTATGCTTCTAGGGTAAAGGGTGTTTCTTAGGATGAAAAACTAGGATGCTTTCTTGACAAAGGTTCTTTTTAGGCTTGAAGGTAAGTCGGTAGGTAGGGCCCCTGTTCTCAAGTAGGTATAAATTTCATGGTACTAGGCATCACCGGGACCAATGATTTCACACACAAATTTTGACTCTGGTACCTCAAATGCAGGTATGAGTAGCTACTCTACCAAGAATTCATGCTTTGGGACCTTGCGAGGGATATCCAATAAGGATCCAATCATTTCCATGGTGTCTACTCCTCTGTTGTTGGCTTTGGGAATATGCTCAAATGTGGTATCAATGAATGATTCTTTGAGGCTCTCTGCCAACTTTTTGTATGGAGTTAGCTTATCATCCTTTGTTTGGTACTCATCATTCACTTGATTTATTATTAGTTGGGAGTCTCCATATACTTTGAGAGTCATGATATGCCACTACACCACTATTTTGAGACCTATGGTTAAAGCCTCCTATTCTATAATGTTGTTAGTGTAGGGGAATGCCAACCTATAGGATCTAGGTATACAAGCACCCTGTGGAGTGATGAAAAGGACTCTAGCTCCTGAACCATGTTGTGTGTATGAACCATCAAAGTAGAGTTTCTAGTGGTCATCTATGCTAATATTGAAGATGGATTCATCCAGAAACTCTGATATGAGTGGATTCTATGAATACATGGGTGCTTTTGCAAGCTGATTTGTGATGACTTGGCCTTTGATTTCTTTTTACTCCACATATTTGATGTCATACTCTGATAGTATCATGACCCACTTAGCCATCCTTCTTGTGAGCATTTATTTTGACAATAGATACTTTAGGGGGTCAATTTTGGTGATGAGTTTGATTTTGTGTGCCAACATGTAATGTTTGAATTTATGTGAAGCAAACACTACTTCTAGGCATGATTTTTCAATGAATGAGTAGTTTAACTCATTCCCAAACATATTGTATCTAATGTAATAGATGGCCCTCTCTGTCCCATTTTCATCGTGCTGAGCTAGAAGAGCACCAAGGGCTGCTGCTATTGCTGACACAGAGGATTAATGGCTTTCTTGGGATCAGTGGCATGAGGACCAAAGATGTGAGTAGATATTCTTTGATTTTGTTGAAGGCTTCCTCACACTTATCATCCCACTTGTACACTACCCCCTTGTGGAGTAGGTGAGAGTAATGGATTTTCTTGTCTGCCAGTTGTGTTATGAATTTGCAGATGGATTGAAGCCTTCTTTGGAGGCCTCTCAACTGTTTCAATGTTTTGGGTGCCTCCATCTCTAGGATTGCTTTTACCTTTGCTGGAGCTACTTCAATACCCCTCATTGACACTATGTATCCTAGTAGCTTTCTTGACTGTATGCCAATAATGCACTTCTTTGGATTTAAATGGACCTTGTATTCCTCTAGCCTGTCGAAAATAGCACTCAAAGTTGTTATGTGATCCCTCCTCTTTCTATATTTTGCTAGTATGTCATTAACATAATCTTTGATAGTTTTGTGGATCATGTCATGGAAGATTAATGTAATGGATCTTTGGTAGGTGGCCCCAACATTCTTTAGGCCAAATGGCATCATATTCCAGTAGTAAGTCCCCCATGGACAAGTGAAGGTCATTTTGTGTTGGTCTTCTTTGGAAATCATTATTTGGTTGTACCTAGAAAAACCATCAATCAAAGAGAGCATTTCATGTCCCGCTGTCATGTCTGCAATCATGTCAGGGTATGTGCAAGATCATGATGGGCCAAAAAGTGGTGATATGATGGGAATTTATAGGGTATGTGGTTGATGACTTTTTTTTTACCCAAAACTGATGAAACAAAAAGGGTTTTTAAAAGAGATTCTCGACTTTCCACCAATATAAATTTTTCTTTACTTTGAATTTAATAAATAATTATTATTCATTTTCTATTTGAATTACAACTAAAGTCTTGATTGATAGGTTGATTGAAAAACATCTATAGCTTTCAAATGGTATCACATTTTTTGAATTCAAAACATGCATCACATTCTCTGCTTCGCATACTATAGGATTAAAAAAAAAAATCATAAAGTTTTGACCAAGTTAAGGTGGTCAAACATACAACTTTTTTATTTTTTAAAAGTTGTAATTAAAAACCATAATTAATTATTTACTTTAAAAAAATTACAAAAAATATGAATCACATCGGACATGAGTCCTCTACTTATATCTAAAATATTATAAAAAAAAATAATATCATTTTATTGTGGTTAGGGTGGTCAGATAGACACCTACTTCTTATTTTTTCCCTAAAATTTAAGTACTAATGCATTAGAATTTCAAATTTTCACCAAATAGATTTTTTTTTTTTTTAAATAAACCTAGTAGTTTAGAAACTATATTCAATATACTATAGATTCTATTCTTACATATTTTTGAAATAATATAGATAACTTATTCAAATTTTTACATCAAGTTGCCTAACTCTGATTTTTTTAATTTTTTTGCCACTTAAGGGCCAGTTTTTTTTGTGATAATCCTACACATACCCATCAATGTTAAGCAATGGGAAATCATCTTTCAAACATGCTTTGTTTAGGTCTCTAAAATTCATGCAAATTCAAATGCCCCCATCTAGTTTTGAAATAGGAACCAAATTTGATACCCACTCGGGGTAGTCAATTGGTCGTATGAATCCTGCATCAAGTAGCTTCTTTAATTCCATCTTGACTAACAATGTTATCTAGGGATGCTTTTTTCTCATTTTTTGTCAAATAGGCTTCGCTTCAGGGTGGACTACTAGATGATGGACCACAATCTCTAGATTGAGTCCAAGCATGTCTGCATAGCTCCATGAAAATTTGACTTTGCGTTCTCTCAAGAATGTAGCTAGGAGCTCCTATTCCTCTAAAAATAATGACTCTACATAGAATGTGATGTGCGGGTCTCCTCTATTCCCAAGTTGACTAGGTTGAATTTTTCAACTAGGACCGTTGATTTTTCCTTATGTAAAGCTCTGAGAGGAAGATTGAATCCCCCATCCTCAGGTGCCTCAAAGAGGTTTTCACCATCGGATGTGTCCTTTCTTTTTACTATTTTCGGGTCATAGAGTGCCATAGTGTGGTTTTCACTCAAGGGCGTAGAGTTATTCTCAGTTTTTCACTTTTGCGACTAAGTGATTCAATTGTTTCCCCATAATATGCATGTGTATCTAGCTCGATGAGGAATACCGCTTTTGTGATCCCCACATAGAATATTATCCCACAGTCCCATGAATTGTGATAGTGCCTCATCATTTTCAAATGTTTCAAGAATTGGAGGTCCTTGTTAGTCATAATCGATGAGTTGGGGGTAAACTAGGTGGATTTCATGGTTTTGATGGTCAGTGGACTCAAATGACATAGTACAAATCATGAGAAGGGTGGTATCCTCGAAGAGGATGGGTAGGTTGGTTATGGGATCTTCGTCATCACTACTACTACAGACATTAGTTATGTCAAATGTAAATTTTTCTATGACTCATCCTATAGATATGGATAAGTGAAGTTCGGCTGCTGATTACTGAGGAGTTTTGACCTTCCTAACTGGGGGATTTCGGGGATGTATGGTTATACTCGAAGGGTTACATCCAAGGCCAAGATTTATCATTCACATCTCTAGAATGATGGGGATTAGAAGCTCATTATAATTTTTCCACAATTTCTAGTTTCTGTTGTATCCCATTGTAGGCATCATTTGCAAACCTTTGTTGTTGTCATCCATTGGTAGATCGACTATCGATCTATTGTCTTGGTACAAGAGATGGGATGGGTCCTCCTCTATTACTTCTCAGCCTAGATCTCCCCAACTTCTAAATTTGGAATATCCTTCAGTGGATGTTTGGGATGTGGAGGCTTCATTTGATTGTGGTCATCCTTGTGATCTAGGAGATTGTGGTAACTCTCCTATCACACAAGTATTTTTGGGAATTGTATAGTTTCTGTAACCATTATCCTGGACGATGAATTTGTTAATAGAGATGGTGGGGATGGAAGGAGTGGCGGGTGTCTCTGTCGTAGAAGTGGAAGCAAGAGTGGTTGGATCAATATATGTTTTTGATGGGCCTTCATCATTTTATAATATTTTGCCTCTAGGTTCTTGCAGTAAGAGAATGGTTCAGGTCTCCATGGATGGTGACCTCTTGGCCTTCATATGTGAATTCAACACATTGATGGAAGGTTGATGCTACTGCTTTCATTGCATGGATCCATGGACGTCCTAGGAGAATGTTATAAGGCAATTCAAGGTCTAGGACCTGATAGGTGGTTTCCATGATAGCTATCCCTACTTGAATAGGGAGTTGAATTGTGCCTTGGGACACTCTTTATTGATCATCATATGCATTGATTGTAATACCTTTTCCTTTGTCAATGGAATCCTCTAATATTTTTAGGTTCTTAATGAGCTTGAGGGAACAAATATTCAAACTTGCACCTCCATCTACCAAGACTCGCTTGACTTTATTTTTATGCACTAGGACCTCTAAATGGAGTGCATGGTTGTGAGATGGTGATTTTTTCGCGTCTTGTGGTGACTCCACAATCAATATGGGCTCCTTTGATGGTGATAGTAGCACAATATTCATCTAGGGACACAACAACATGGTCATATACATGATTCATGTTTTTGAATGTTCCCTTCCCCTTATCATTGTTATTGTTCCCTTTGTTGTTATGATTAGGCATTGGATTTGTGTAGATCTTGAGGTTCTAATTTCCTGTTGGTTGCTCCACATTTATTAATTTTTTATTAATGAGATCCTAGATTAGGTTTTTTAACCTCATGCAACTATTAGTGGTGTGCCCTTTGATTTTGTGAAAGTCACAGAGCTGGTTTTCATTGTACCAGGGTGGTTTTACATCTGGTTCCTGGTAATTCTCATAGGTGTTGGATGGATGGTTTTTTTGTTGTTCAATATATGCAGGTGATCCTCCTTGTGAAATAAGGGCTTGTTCTATGTTGACCACCTTGGAGATCAACTGGTCATATGTGGTGATACCTTGCACTTTAAGATGAAATTCCAAGGCTCCATCAATATTGGATATGATAGTGCAAACTTGTTGTTCTTCAGGCATGGCCCATTTGCTCTGATTGGCCTTGGATCACCATCATTGTAAGAAGGAAGCAAATGATTCATTCTTACCTTGTTTCAAAGTTGATAGTTCCTCTACACTGACATCCATACCAATATTGAATGCTTAATTTTTGATGAATGTGTCTACTATCTCTTGGAATTTTTTGATGCCTGGAGGAAGACGAGAGAACCACTCCATGGCTTGGCTAGCCAAACTTTTAGGAAATAGACGCATCATATATGTATCATCATATGCGACTTCCATGCAATGAACCTGGAATTCCTTGATGTGATCTTCAAGGTTTCCCATCCCATGATATTTATCAAATTTGGAGATCTCAAATCCCTTTGGGAATGGTTTCATTACAAGACTCCTATTGAATGAATAAGGACAAAAGTTGTTGGGTGTTTTCATGGTTTTACCTAATTGAAGATCAAGTACTTGTTGTGAGAGTAATTTGATCTGTATTACTACATCATTTTGCAGATTAGGGGGTGGGATGAAGGTGTTTTGTGGTTGTTCATTTGTTGGTGGGATGGGTGAGTTGGTTGGTGTGTTGGTGGATGGTGCTTGCACACTCTGCTGCGCTAAGTATGCTTGCAATTGTTGTTGTACCAACAACACTTGTTGGTCTTGTTTCTATTGTGCTAATAGTGCCTATTATTGAGCTTGTTGTTTTTGTTGCGCCAACAATGCTTGTTGTTGGGCTGCTAATCAGGTTGCTTCTTGTTGTTCTTGGTATTGTTTCAATGCTTGTTGATATGCTTGTTGTTGGGCTACTTGTTGTTGTGAGATATATTGTGCTTGTGCCTATGCTTGTTGACCTTGGTATTGGGCTTGTGCCTAAGCTTGAGCTTGTGCTTGGGCTTAGTCTTGTGCAATCTATCCTGAGCATCTTGAGCAACTTCTTGTTGTTGTTGCAATAAGGCTTGGGATTGTGCAGCCTATTGTGCTTGTTGTGCTTGTAGTGTGGCTTGGGCAGCTTGAGCTGCTTGAGTGGCTTGTGTTGCTTGTTGTGCAACTAATTCTGCAGCTTGTCAGTTTTTCCATAATGACTTTTGATAAGCAACCTACTAAGTGGCTTGTAACAAAATACTGTATTGGCTTGATGTATTTGAGATTGGTGGTGGTGGTGGTGGAGGTGGTTTTGGAATGGTTCTTGTTGTGGTGATGAGAGGAATTGTTGTGTTAATTATTGGGATGGTGGTGGGTGGTGTGATTGATATGCTTGGTCCTTAAGAGACCATGTTTTGAGATGTTTGGGGGATGGTTGATGATGTGATGGTGGTGGTTTGCATTATTGGGATGGTTGTCATCTATTTTTGTGATATCGATGACAAGATTTGAGGATTTGATATGGTGCTTTGATTGATGATCGATGGGTTGATTTGATTTTGTTGATTGATTTTTGGTAAAAGGGGAAGACCTAAACCAAGAGGTGATGTGGATAATGGTGGCAAGGGTGGAAGTGGTGGAAATTTGAGTGGCATGCTCCCTTAGGGAAATGATGAATATGTAGTATCAAAGATGCCCCTTGGTCCAAATAAGTCTCCTTCTCCTTGTGAGGTTATGGGGAGATAAGTTTGAGTTGTTGCATGAAATTATGATGATGGTTCATTTGGATCATGAAAGGTGAGGGGGACATATGGATGTGATGTATTTTGGGGTATGGATTGTCCCAAGATGGTTTTTGCATCCAAATCTTGATTGTTCACAAGGGGGTGTGTTTGTATTGCATTGAGAAATGTGCTTCCCTTGTTAAAAATGGGTTGAGTCAGAGCAACAGATGATGTGATTTGTGGGATGTTTTGAGTGATGCTTTGAAATGGAGGTGTGGATGTAATTGGGGGTATGACCCCAAAAGATGGTTCTACAATGGTACTTACATCAAAATCAGAAGGGAGTTTAGCCCCTTGTTTTGCTAATTCAAGCATGTATAGTGAGGGATTGAGTCTCATCATGATGTTGATGATTTTATGATTCTCAAGATTTTGGACCATTTCGGTGATCTCTTCTTGTGTCATCCCGAAGGAATTATTGGTAAGATCCTCCACTTGTCCTTCCTCTTGTAGATGTTGTGATGATGAAGGAAAGTTAGTTAGAGGATTGCTTGATCCAACATGATTCATTTTAGAATTAGTTTGACTTAGGTCACTTGAAGTGGATGTTTCTTTGTTGGCTTCCATGTTCCTCTTGTGTTGAGATCTAGTTTGCACCATAAAATAGGGATCAATTTTCAAGAATATAGGAGATTATTCTATAATTCTTTGGATTGATCTAACTTTAGGTACAAAAGAGAAAATTTAGGATGTTTTAAGGATCAAAAGGTGTGATGATGAAATGTGTGAAATATGGATGATCTAGATGTTTTGAACTTTTTGAAGATCTTGAGGGGATGCTAGACTTTTAGGACTTTTTGGTTTTGGGATTTGTTTTGGATTTTTATTTTGGATTCTTTGATTTTTGGATTGACCTTGATTTGATTTCGGATTTCTTTGGTTTTTGATAATGAAGAAATAGATCCTAAGATGTTGGATGTTATTTATGGGATATATTTGCTCACAAGATGATAATTTGACTACATGTGGGGAGAAGGATGCATCTACCCACACCTACTCAAACAAGATGATAATTCAACCAAGTATATGGAGAAGGATGCATCTACATATACCTAGCCAAAAAAGATGGTTTTGATGATAATTTGACTAAGCATATGAAGAAGGATGCATCCTTACATACCTAGCTAAATTTTTTTGATGATCTGATTCAAGGATTTCAAGGATTTTGATGATTTTGATTTGCCAAAAATCATAGCATGAAGAATGATTTCAAGATTTTAAAAAGTTGATGGTGGGATGATTTTGGTTTTGATGTTTGAAAGATGTATGAAATATTTTGATTTTGATCCTAGGTGAACCTAAAGAGACCCCTGTTTACAAGACCTTGGTTTTGAAAAACATGCTTTACTCTAAACAAGGTGTTCAAATTCCTAAAAAATATTTAGATTTTGTTGACAAAAGAACTCACACAAATTTGGATTATTTCTTGAAGCTCTTCTATAAAACTTAAAAAGCGGTTTTCATCTAAATTTGTATAGTCTTGAGAGACGCTTTTGGTGTGATCTTTTGGACTAAGAGTTTTTTCCCTTGGTTTCTTGATCTTGATCTTGCATGAAATCATTGGAGATACATGTGTGGGGTTCAATTTTTTTTATATTTTCTTAGTGACTTATTTTTACCACAATCACTTCTTGATTACCTTTTCAAACTAGATGTCCAATGTCTTAACTTCTTCTCATCCCACAAATTATATCATGTGGAACTTTGATGAAATCAAGGCAAGGGTTACCTATTGTTAACTTTAGTAAGAAAATTGAGATATAAATCCAAGTGTTTAGAAACCTCTAAGGATATAATCCCAAGGGCAAGCAATAACACGTGAATTTGGTCAATTGTATTTGCTTCCTAAAGGGTTTGAAGTTTTTGATGACAATGTTAAATGTTTGTTTCCTAATGTTTGCGAACAAGAAAAGTGTTTTGTAACCAAGAACAAGCACAATTCTATACATATGAAAGACTTTATTTGTTGAGTCCCCACATGGACAAGTCTAGCTATGCTTATTTTTAGTGAATGGTTAGATTCGTGACCCCACTGGCTTCCCTCCATGGCACTCACTTATACAGGGAAGCCAAGAATCAACACCCATGAAACTCCCATGGCATGCTTTCCATTTCTACTAAAAACTGTAAAAGTGTGGGGTGGCTTTAGAATGACCGTTCTTGCACCAAAAAATAGATAGATATTTTGGCCTTTTCTAAACAAGGGTTTTAATTCAGAATTTTCGTTCATAGGGATTGACCCATGCGGAAAGAGACCATTGCTACCCTTCTCATCAAGACCAACCATGTGATACTGGCCTTTGTTCCAATACCCACTTTTATATCCCAACTATAAATACACTTGGCTTTAGTGTGTTACTGGTTGGGTAATTCCTTTGGGTGATTACTTTTTCCCCAAGGCAGGCCCTCTAAGATAAACAAAAGCAAGAAAACATATCCGTAGTTCAATCGATATTTGTTGATAAACAAAGAGAGAACACACGCAACATGTTTCACTCACACTCACAAGATGTGTTCAATTTTAATCCTAAAATGAAATGTGGAGGTAATTACTTTACCCAACTTAAGACCACCAAAAATCCTTTTGATTCTCAAGATCGCCATGAGGTGTGAGAGAAGCACATACGTCTTTTCAATGGTATTAATTTGAGTAAGAAATTGCAAAACAAAGTAGCACATGTTCTTTTTAAACCCACAAAGCAATAATGACTTTTTTTTAAGCACCAAAGGAAATGTCAAAATTTTCCTTGTTCAATTGTTAATCCTTAAACCAAATATAGTGAGTTTGTCCTAAAGTTCATTTTAAGCCCCTTTGTGAAAAAAAATTGAAATGTTCTTTTTAGAGCCCAAAACAAATTTAGTAGGTCCTAAGCATGAAAGATAACAAAATTTCTTGAGAGAAATTGTGAGTTCTCTAAGAGTGTTAAAAAAACACTAAAGTGTTCAAAAACACTTGGTATTATGAGAAAGTGATGTCATCATGCCCCTTTTCTCCTTCACCTTTGATCAAGCCAACCTACAAGAAAACCAGTTAGATTTGCAAAACAGAGGTTAGGAAAGTAAGTAATAACTTAAATAATCAAACTTGAAAAAGGAACATGTCATAAAGAAACTAAATTTCACTTTTTACTTCCCTTCAGCGGTGGATTCTACATAGGCAGTGCAGTTTGAAGTCCTCTAGCAGTGTTATATAGTGTTGCTTACCAGTCAGCATCACTTTGCAGCAAGGATAGAGAGTATGACTATGTCACTCTTTTGATTAGCGATGGAGTTTGAAATTTAAAAATTCCAGCGTGTGAGAATAGACCCAGTGGTGTTGTTTGGAAATTTGAATCTTGGGCAGGAAAGATAAAGTGTCACTGTTTGGAGTTTACAGCAGTGCTATATGGTGACGTTGAGATGCCAGTAGGTCTGTACTATGACACTGGTCTGCAAGTGGTGGAGTTCCTTGTAGACACACAAAAACAACAAAAAAGCATGGAATTTGATGGAAAAATGTGATTAGAAAATGAGATTAGCCCTCCTTCTAGCGCCAAATTGTAGAACCAAGATCCTAGTACTTGGAAAACACAACAAACAAACACATTAGAAGATTGAAATGCAAGTTAGAATCTAAGTTCCCCATGAAATCCATTTGCAAATCTTAAATTAAGAAATGAAATGAAGAACACAATAAGAATGCAATAAAATAGATTGAATCCTAATTAAACAAGAAAACTCTTGATCCCATAGGGGAATTGGTGCCAATTTGATGTGAAAATTGGCCCTTTCCCAGCTCCAATGATGCAATATTGATGATTGATGAAGAGTGATCCACTTTGTTGAAGATTAAAGTATGTTGCATGGTGAAAAACCTGCATAACCTAGCTAAGACTTGATGAAATGTATAAAATGCTAAAGCTTGAGGATGGATTTGAGTATAGTAAGTTTGCTCAAATTTTGGATGATCAAATCAAGAAAGAAGCCTCCTATTTATAGAATGACAAGTTGGAGAAAATCCCAAAATGAAGCAATGTGGGACTAACTTTCAACCAATGGCAAGGTTCCACTTATCAAGAGATGGGTGGATGAAGGATGTGCACATGTTGATGAAAGTACCCATAAATGCATTTAGGTGGAATTTGAAAATAATGAAATGACATGTAAGAGGGGAAAAGGAATGTCTTAAATGCCACTTGGCTCAATGCAAAGATGAAATAAATGTCTTGTTGGAAGGACAAATTCCACTTGGATTTGAATTCAAATTTGAAGGAATATTCCTCTATTATGCCATGTTGAGAGAAAATAGAGATTTAATAAATGAATTAAATCTATTTTCATGTGAAATTGGAAAAAGCTAGGGACATGGATTATAATTAAATTAATCATAGGTTAATTAATTTAATGAAGGATTAGATGATGTGACAAATTTGACCTAGATTTATGGGTTAATTTAAATCAAAGATGAGAAGAATGTGATAAAAGGATTAATTAAATAAAGATTTTTGGTTTATTTAATTAAAAGAGATGAATTTAGATTAAATAAAATAAGGTTTTAATTTATTTAATTTAATGAGATAGACTTTAGAAATTTAATCAAATAAAATGAATTATTTAATTAAACAGAGATAACTAGATCAAATTGATTGATTTAATTAATAAGAGAAAATGAATTAATCGGATAAATGATTTATTTAATTAAGAGAGGAAAATTAATGAAATTAATCAAATAAGGGTATTTAATTAAATGGTTAGACTAAGGGATGATTTAGGATGAAATGGTGTTAGTAGTCAAGATCAGATGTGCAATGTCAATTGGTATATTTTCCATGTCTACACAAACTTAAGTGAAGCAATACACAAAGAGTCTGCCTCTTCACCACAGCAAAGATACCCTATATTACAACCACAACAAGAGCTAAATCCTTCTTTAGAAATTATCATTCGACCTCCCATTGTGATTATTTTAGACAATGATGATGGGATCACTACAATTGATGAAGAAGTGCATAATGAATTGAATTCATTGTTTTCCTCTTCTATGAGCTTAAATAACAATTCTCCTAATAAAAGTGTTGAACTTGGTGCTTCCCCTAATTCAACACTTGTTGTTGTCCCTTTGGCTAGTTTTCCACCTTCTATATATGACAAAAAATATTGGGATGCAAACGACCTACTAATAGGTTGACTCACATGTGCCTTAATAATATTGTCTTTATTTTCCTTTTCATGTTTCTTTTATGTGATTGTATATTTGTAATGTGATCTCCCTATACCACTCTATTTGATGTATTTCTCTCTTTGTGGCATTCCTCTATATGTATCTACATTATTCTCTATGTTGTAAAACTTTATCTTTTTCATTTATCTTTTCTTTTCTTTTTGGGGAAGACACAAGGTGCTGAGTCCATGTTGACCAAAAGTTTTCTCTTTATCTTTTTATTTGTCATTTGTTTTCCTTTTGGGGATGATGCAAGATGTCGAGACATTTAGGTCTCTTCCATTTTGACCAAAAATATTTTCTTTGTTTTCACTCTGTTTGTGTCATTCTTCCTGTTCCATGAGTATTTGGGGAATGATGACAGTTTTGAGCTATCTAAAAACATTGTAGCAAAGACATACTTACCCCGAATCTGTGGATCCCTTATGTTATTTTGGGACTTCATTTTGGGGGCAACCCCTTTTTCATGATGTAGCTTTATTTGGAAACATATGACTTGGCATACGACTTTCCAAATAAGCTCTCATGTCCTCTTTATTGTTAGCATTTATCATTTGCTACTTTAAATTAATTTCTCACAACATGGTGCTTATCAATTTCTTTAAAGTGGGGGCATACATTAGCATTATTATTTTGCAATTCATGTTTTATTGTGTATTCTTCTTATTTCATGAAATGTGTTTTTCACTTTATAGTGACAGTGGGTGTAATGTCCTTCAAGAGTGTGATATCTCTTAGCATATTATATTCCTCTTGGTGGCTTGATGTGACACACTACATCCCCTAAGTTTTGAATGTTATATTCTTTGATTGGTCCTCTCTTGGAAAAATTAGGCATAATGTTCCCTAAGTTAAGACCTTACATGAACTAATCAAAATTCCTTTGAATGTAACATACACTAATTTTGCAATTACAATAACTGTTATATGGCCACCTTGCATAACACACTTTTCCTGCCTGTGGTGCAATCTTGTTTGTTCATGGGTGTCAAGCATACAAAGGTTTTCTTGCCTCATAAATTATGTTGTTCATGTTGTGTGAAATCTTATCAAAGTTATCAGGAAGTATAGCTTTGGTATGGCTAGTGTATGGGAGACGAACTTAGGTGTGACTTTCCCATAGCAACTTGCTTGTTTGTATGAGAACATACTGACCACATGCATATGTGTTTGACTGGGAGCTCACCTAGTGGACAGATTGAGGATCAACTAGCCCTTGTGAGTGTGTATTGGTTTGCATAGTGTACATCATCCGTGTGTTGAGGCTTGATCCACCCCCTTTTTTTGGTTTTCTTTCTTCCTTTTGTCTTTGGAAGTTTATGTTTGTGCCTTGTTGTTGCTCCTTAGATCATTTACATGTGTGTTATTTTGTGCCTATGTTGGTTTTCCATAGGATGTTGATTTTGCGGGCTTATGCAACTCTCTTGATCATTGTTGTCCTATCCTACTAGCATTGGTACACCTGGACCCATCTTGATGCAATTTTGTCTACTTTAGTTTGAGTTTGAAGAAAGTTACTCCTCTCACTAAAGTAGGGGCTAAATGTAGTGTAGAAAAATGTATCCCTTTATATTTTCACACTTGTTTGGGCTCTCCCTAGTGAAATTGAGCTTCTTTATATGCCTTATTTGGTACTATTTTACATCTAAAAGCCTGATTTAATGCATTTCTTTGAGGATAATCCCAACACTTAACTAATGACTAATCATAATTAATGATTTTAGGTTATGTGTTCCAGATTTAGTGATCTGGAACTCATACACCACCTTGGGTGTATGGGTCCCAACTAAGTTTCAGGGCTTGAACTTGAATTTGAAATAGAACTTAATATTTCTTGAAATTTGTGTCCCAAGCCCAGGCTACTGGGACTCATATGCCCCAACTAGCGAATGAGTCCCGCTTTACCTTGGACTTATTTTGAATTCAATTTTTTGGAGGGTTTTTATTCTCCTAGATCTGATGTCAGCTTGTAGTTTTGTAATTTCAGGAAATTTGGCATAAGCAAGTATAAATATAAGGTTATTTCTCATAATTTATCCTAGCAAGTTGATGAGAGCATTCCTATAGTAATTTTATGAGATAAATAGCATTCAAGAGCTGATTATGAAGAATTTTGGAGCTACATTCAAGATTCAAGCATCATGTCAAAGTCACCATGCATCTTGTGATTTTTTGAGCTAACATTTGTGATGTAGGTTCTTATGATTCAAGCAAGCATTCAAGTCAAGATTCATAGCATTCAATCAAGATTCAAGATCTACATTCGTGCTAGCCATTTCACATAATTTTGTAGGATTTGTTAGAAGGGTTTGGTGAGTTACAACATTGCATATTTTTCATTCATCATTCCTTTCATTATTTTCTATTTCATTTCAAGTTTTGATTACCAAAACAGGGTTTGACCAAGGAAAACCCCTATCCACTAGCAAAAATAACTTGTCTCTCCTCTACATGCATGATTGCAAATCTAGGTGCTTTGAGGCTCAAAGAACCTTTGAAGAAAAAGTTGCAAGATTGAAGAAAATTGTTGAGGTTGTCATCTTCATGAAAAGTCGCCTATAGGCCAGAATTCAGAGTTTCAAGCTCGAAGATCAAATAGGAGAGTAGTTACAAAAGATCACTAGAGGATACCAGAGTTTCAACCAAACCATGATAATGGGACTAAATTGCCACCTTGGGCGTATGAGTCCTAGTATACCACTTTTTAACCATTTTATATAGATCCTGGTTTAGCTATTGTAGATTCCAAATTTAGCCTAAAAGCCTAAACTGGGACTAAATCATCTGACCTAGCATATGAGTACCAGTATGCATCAAAAGTCGTAATTTTGATATTGCATACCTTGTTTAAAGAATCTCCAGTTTTACAGGTGCACCTCTTTTCATTCTCAGTTTATTATTCTAATTTTAAGTTTCATTTCCTAGGTTACATAGTTAGATTTGTATATCATTTGCATTTCCTTCTAAGTTCTAAGTCTTTACTTAGTGGTGAACCCCCTTTCTTTAATCACACCCAAGGAAACCATCCTAACCCTAGTCCATTCCTCAATCAAGTCAATTGGTTGAGGGATCTTGGTTTCCTTTAATGAACTAGAGTGAAATAGGTCCCTTAGTTCCATCTCCTAAAAGGTGGAACACCTATTTACTATGGTTCATGTCTTAAACCCTTAACATAAAGAACATCATTAGTGTTATGCTTGCCATCAAAATTGATTGAACCTTTTCCACATATCTTAGCAAATTTATCATCACCAAACCTAACTATTCCTCCTTCATATTTTTCAAGTTTAATAAACTTACTCTTATCACGGGTCATATGATTAGAGCATACACTATCAATGATCCAATAGTTCTTCTCATGTCTATCATGAAAAGAAAACACCAAAGTTCGTTCAATTTTAACACTTGCTTTTAGATCACTTCCCTTCGCACATCTCTCAGAGTTAGTAGAAAAATTTTCATATTTTAAAGCCATGCACAAGTATTCACCATCCTCATCATCTTCATAATCATATTCATCATTAGATATACTTGCATCTTCTTTAACATAATAACTTTTCTTAATCACGTTACTTTTGTTCTCCCTATTTTTGTTATTCAAAGCTCTGTTTGGAAATCTAGAAGCATAACGAATTATCTTTCCACAACTACAAAATTTGAAAGGAAACTTAACACTATAATTTCCAATACCCTTTTTCATTCTTCATACAAACTTAGCTTCCACATCATCAAGATCCTCCTGATTTGATTCCAAATTCTTCTCTAATTTGCTAGCCTTAAAATTAGTCTCAACTTTTGCACTACTTGTACCAAATTCTCTCATTTCAAAAGCAATTAAAGAACCATACAACTGATCTCTAGTATGTTGATTCAAATTTTGTAATTCTTCAATAGAAAAAACTTTATGACTATGGAAGAGTTCTAAGTACCTTCTTTAACACTTCTTCTTTCAGTTCTCCACCAAGACCTTTGATACCATTGTGAACTTCATCACCTTCTTCAAGTAGCTTGTGATGTTTTCATCTTTAGACATTCATAGTGTCTCAAACATGATCTTCAAATTCTACATCTTAGCTTATTTTATCTTATCATCTCCTTTATAAATGATTTCTAGCTTTACCCAAATTTCTCTAGTAGTTTTAAGATTCACAACTTTCACCAATTTAGAATTAGCAAGACCACTTAAGAGAGAATACCTTTCTTTACCATTTTTTTCATAGGCCTTGATTTCATCATCAATACTTAGGCCATTAAAAATAATAGTATATCCTCTCTCAACAGATCTTCAGATCTCTAATCCAAGAGAAACCAGAAAACCTTTCATCTTTGTGTTCTAAAATGTATAATCTAGTCCATTAAACATAGAAACATCCTTCTTGTGTGCCATCACAGATCTACCCCAAGTAGTTAAGCTTCTTCCAAGGAACCTTTCCCTACTACCAATTTTTGAATGCAAAAGAAAACTAAGAGGGGGGTGAATCAGTTGTACAATAAAACTTATAGTGTCAAAAAATGTTGTCGGTGGTATTTTCACACTTGTTTGGGTCCTCCTTGTAAAATTTGGCTTAATGATGCCATGACTTAGTGTTGTAATGTATTTAACACACTCACATTAGGTCTTGAGCCCTTGTAAACTAAATAAACTTAATCATACCTTATTTAAGGTGTTGTAAAGTATTGTAACACACTTTCACACTTTTCTAGGGTTTTCATAAATAATTGGACCTATTTATTCCTTAATTAGCCTTATTTTGCATCCACAAGCCTCATTTAATGCATCTTTTCTATGATAATCCTAACACAATACGAAAGCTAAAATATGCATTTATCAAAGATTGACACATATGAGTTAAATCATTCAATATTGAACAAATGAAATAAAAGGCTTCCCCATGAAATTGTTGAGCAATGTAAAGGAAATGACAACATTATCAAACTAACATGAAACTACAAGAAAGAAGAACATGAAATCTATTCCTAAAATAATCAAACCATCATCCCATACGGGGATTGGTGCTACTTTGATGTGGAAAGAGCCCTTTCCCAACCCATTTTGATAAGCTTCTTGATCCCTTGAAGATGGTGATGAAAATGCAAAGATGATTATAGTGAAAATGCATAAGATTTTAGATATGATTGTGGATCCATATTGTGAAGAGAATGTTTCTATTTATAGGTTGAAAGGTTTAAGAATGGAGAGATGGGAGGAATGTAGGACTAAAGGAGAGCCAATGAGATTGTGACACTTGTCACAAATCTAATGGGTGAAGTTGGAGCACATTTTGGAGAATGTGTGCATAGTTAATGCATGTGGTTGAGATGTAAGAGGGGTGTAATAGATAATAAATGAGGATGTAAGAGGAATTAACTGAATGTGGTTGAAGATTTCAAAGGATGTGTAAGAGGGGTTAATGTTTGGGAAAGAAAGTCAAATGAATGGAGTTAATGAAGGAATATTTACTTAGAATATGTCTTTGTGAGGGAAAATGAGATAATTAGTTAATTAAAAGAATTGATTTTCATGTGCAATTGGGTTAGTTAATTAGGGGTTGGGTTTGACCAAGGTTGAGTAAAAAGCTAGAGAATGGGTAACTAGGATTAGGAGTTAAATAATCCAAAATTAATTGACTTAAAAGAATTATGGGATTTGACATTTGATTTAAATAATTTGATTTATTAAATCAAATGAGAGGACTTTAGGATACTTAATTAAATAATTTGATTTATTTAATTAAATTTGATAAACATTAGTGAGAAGGAAGTGAATTAATCAAATAAACTTAATTACTTGATTAATAGTAGAAATGATGTTAATTGATCATATTTAAATGGATAATGTCGATTAGGATTATTTACATGGCTACACACAAACCAACATCCAATCATAATTCAGGTTTTTTTAGGTTGTGTGTCCCAGATTTAGTGATTTGGGAGTCATACACCACCTTGGACATATGAGCCCCACCTAGGGTTTTGGGTCATGATCTACATTTTACACCTTTCTAAGAAATTTTGACAATCGTCCCATAATTTATTCCTAATGAGACTCATACGCCACCTTGGGCGTATGAGTCATGTGTGGCCCAAAATTAAAATTAATTCAAATTCTTGGTGAGATTTCATCCTCCTAGATCCGAGGTTAGCTTGTAGTGCTATAATTTTGGGAAATTTTACATAATTAAGTATAAATACAAGGTTCTTTCACTCATTTTCACCTTTAAAGCATTCAAGAGATCACCTAGCAAGTTGAATGAGCATCCTTATAGAAAATTGGAGCTCACAAGAGCATTCAAGTATTTACAAGAGAATTGAAGTGTTTACAAGAGCATTCAAGGGATGATTATCAAGTGTTTTAGAGCATTCTTTAAGTATCAATCATCATGTAAAAGTATTCATGCATCATGTTTTTTTTTGAGCTAACAATTGTGATGTATGGTTTCATGATTTAAGCTAGCATTCAATTCAAGATCTATCATATTCAAGTAAGAGTAAGATATGCATCCATTGGAGACATCATATACATGTTTGTAGCCTCTTATTGATATGTTTTGGATATTTTGGATTTTATGATTTTACAAATGTTTTGGATTTTTCTAATTTGATGAATGTTTTTGAATTTTGATATTTTAAAGGAAGATTTCAAGATACATGAACCCGATCTAATGCAAGTGTAATAACATTCCCAATTATGATGCGATAGAGTACTTTGATATAGGTAGGACAAATTGACCTTAGGAATGTTTCAAGTAGTTTTGGGATGGAACATGACATAACATAGGATCAAGCTATGATGCAGATGCAGATGGGTGATAGAAGGATCAATGAAGTGTAATGGGTGGATGTGATGGAAAGAAATGGTAGGTGATGCAGAACAAGCCAAAGAGATCTTGGTGGATGGAAAGTTATTATTTACACAAGGAACTTGATTGCCACGTTTTCACCAAGGTACTTGCCCAAAGTGGTTTTCACTAGAGGACAATTTTTTTCTTTACTGGTTTCAATCTTTTTTATGATTTTTTTGGATTTATACCTAGCAAGCTTAGGCTTAAATTTTTTTGAGATGGCAGCTATTAATGAGCTCCTATAGAGGCTCACCTTCAAGTGTGGATAGCTTATATGCTCCTGACTTGTAACTTGTCATGACGACAAAGGGTCCCAACTAGTTGGGTTCAAATTCACCCTTGTCATCTAGATTTGGTACATTCTTCTAATTTTCTTTCAACACGAGCTCTCCAACTTGAAATGCTAGCTCTTAATCTTCTTATTATAGCTTTGCTTGAGATGGTTCTAATAGACTTATAGATGGGTCAAAACATCCATCTTCCGCTCATCTAGTAGTTATAGCTCGTTCAACCGTGAGACCTGATATTCTTCATCTGTAATGAGATTTTGCAAATGATATTCTTAAGGATGGGAGCTTGATCTTAATGGGAAGGATGGATTCTTATCCATAGACTAGGGAGAAGGGTGTTGCAACTGTAGGTGTGTGAATACTTGTTCGATAGGCCCATAAGGCATGATTCAACTATAGGTTCCAATTGTGATCAGCTTCATTGATTTTTTTCTTAAGGATTTTTAGGATGGTTTTATTAGAAGCCTCATCTTGGCCATTACCCTAGCAGTAGTATAGAGTGGAGAAGTGATGTTAGATGTTGAATTTTTGTAATAGCTCATGAACATCCTGGTTCTTGAAAGGTGTCCTGTTATTTGAGATAAGGGATTGAGGAACACCATAATGACAAATAAGGTAGTTGAGGATGAACTTGGATATCTACTTTCATGTGATATAGGCCATGGGGATGGATTCTACCAATTTTGTGAAGTAATTTGTGGCAGTGATAATGAACTTGTGTCCATTAGATAAAGTGGGTGTGATTTTTCTGATGAGATCGAGCCCCCATTGTGAAAAGGGCCAAGGTGTTATAATTGGTTGGAGCTCTTGAGCTAGTGTGTGAATGAGGTCTCCATGCTGTTGAGATTGGAAACATCTTCAGACATAGTAATGAGCTTCCTTCTCCATCGTAGGCTAGTAGTACCCAATCCTCAGTAGTTTCTTGGCCAAGTTCATACCACTAGAATGTGAACCACAAATACCATCGTGTACCTTAGTTAAAGGAATCAAAGCTTCCTTAGGGTTAAGGCATCGCAAAAGCGTTCCTTTGATACTTCTACGGTACAGGGTGTCACTTAAGATAACAAAACAAGATTACTTCTAAATAAATGTTCTTTTGAGGTTTGGGGTGATGTTAGAAGGGATGAATCCTATTTTTAGGTAGGTGAATATTTCATGGTACCAAGGGTCACTACCTGACCAATGATTTTGCACACAAACTTATATTCTAGTACCTCAAAAGCTGGTATGAGAAGTTGTTCTACCAGGAATTCATGTTTAGGGACGTTGTGTGAGATATCCAATAATGATCCAATTATTTCCATAACATCAATTGCTTTGTTGCTTACCCTTGTTATTTGCTCAAATGTGATGTTGATGAAGAATTCCTTGAGATCCTCCACCAATTTCTTGTACGGGGTAAGATTTTCATCCTTTGTTTGGTATTCATCATTGACCTGGTTGATAATTAACTGTGAATCTCCATAAACCTTAAGTACCATGATTTGTCACTGTACTACAATTTAAAAACCTATGACTAGAGACTCGTACCCTTCAATAATATTGGTGCATGGAAAAGATAGCTTATATGAATTTAGGATACAATCTCCTTGTGGTGTGATGAAGAAGACTCATACTCCTGACCCATGTTGATTATATGACCTTTCTAAGTACACCTTCCA
>VDFB02058242.1:123204745-123231942 GCA_007258455.2 Sequoia sempervirens
CTTTTAGTCTGGAATCGATTGAAATCAAATTTTCACCGGGTTTTTATAGTTAAGGTAAATAATGGGGCATAGGGTTTATCTTTTCTGAGACGTTTTGGGGCAGTAGTGAATGTCTTTAAGACTAGTTTTGGTATGCGTCTGAATTATACAATTGTTAGAAGGGAATCAAAAAACTACATCGAGTAAAATTAAAAACAAGAGATTCAATTGTACAATTTTCTATTGCCGCCCTATAATGCCAAAATCAACTAAGTAGACATTGATTTTTTTTCGTTAGGTGCAGATTTGTATTTTTTAACGTTCATTACTACCTTTTCATACAACTCTTTGGGATAAATACATCTCCCTCTTTGTCTGTAACATAATTACAAGTAAGTATACAATTACCCTATAATGCCAATATTAATTGAGTACATATTGCGTTTTTTTTGTTGAGGTGCACATTTGTATTCTTAGTTGCATGCTTACATATTGTACAGAGGTAAATGTGATTGAATGAGTGTTTCTTGTGGGGTTGATACAAGGACTGGTAACTTCATGTAAATGTGCACTTCAGTACGCTAGGTATACCTTTTTCAGTTCGCTCCACTAATTTGACACAAATCACAAGGCTACACTCTTTTCCATCTTATAAACATCTATCCATACGTGCTTATTCACATTGGGTGGACTGAAATATACAACTTAACTTTGAACCATAACATCTAATGCATGGGAATGTGCAATTTAACTTTGAACCTTAACATCTAATGCACTGGCATTAGGTCCTGCCTCGCTTGGGTCCCTTTATTAGTATGCTTTACAAATTGTACTCATTCACATTCATGCACTTGTTTTCCATATTGTAAACACATCTATTTGCACACACTTGCTCACATCTATTGCACTGAAGTGAATAAATTATATTTGGACTTTGTGATCTGAAATAGGCAATTTAATTTTATACCTATAACATTTATGCACCAGAGTGACTAATTTATCTTTACAACCTGGATTGCTTATTGTTGCTTGTTAGTAAGCACTTAAACAATCTATTATGTGTTTGTTACAGTGGATATTTATGCATGTCTTGTTTGCTTTTGCAACATATTGTACTGGTCTTTTGTTGGCATGTTGGGTGTTGAAGCAGTTGGAAATGGATGATGAATATGATGGCAATGAGGAGGCAATGCATGAATGAATTTGTTTATTGTTGGATCTTTATTGCTGCTTGTTGATGCTACAGTAAGCACTTAAACAATCTATTATGTGTTTGTTACAATGGATATTTATGCATGTCTTGTTTGCTTTTGCAGTATACTGTACTGGTCTTTTGTTGGCATTTGGGTGTTGAAACAGTTGGAAATGGACGATGCATATGTTGGCAATGAGGGAATTAGCTAATTCCCAAAAAAACTTTACAATTATTTTTGAAAAATAATTTTATCTTTTCGTTCTATTCATTGGAATATGGAACACGACAGCTGTGACTTCTAAAGTTATTTAAATTCTCTTTTGAATTGAGCTTTATCGTAAATGTTTTGAGAAAGCAAGCCTTTTGACAGTAATGGACAAATAAACTCTCAATTCTGGACAACATTTTATGTAAAATATCAAATTCGCTTCAATCTTCTCAACTTAAAAATTGATATTTACATATTTTTGAGGTAAATGCTGGATATTTAAAATTTAATCTTTTCTTTCTACAAAATCAACATATCCTTCTACAAATTTAACATGTTTTGTTTAATATTTTCTTTGATTTTTTTGAGGTCTGTACATATGTTTTTGGTCTATTTAGAATAAAGGTTAAGAATATTACAGCTTTCTTTATGTCTGAAATTTATGGTGTATGTAATGTTCGTTGGCTCATTCATTCATGAGTGGCCGCTTTTGTGCTTCAACTTTCTTCATGTCTCAGAATTATGTTGTATGTAATGTAGTTTACAACACCACATAACTCTTGTCTTCGGCGTACCCATTGCACACCAAGGTGCGATTTCTAGTATTATAAAGAGGATTTTTTTAGTGATGTATTTGGGAACAAATTATATGTTAATAAAATAAATATTTAATTTTATAATTAAATATATTTTAAAAAATATTTTTTTAAAGTATTTTTTATTGCTTCCTTCATTTTATTTAAGACATTCAATTTTTATTTCTATACAATTTAAATCTGTTGATGTATCAGATATTCCAAAAAAAAATCAATGGATTGGAATAAAAAAGATCTGATATGAATTGTTATTTTCTTATTCTAAATTGTATTGGTTGTATACTTGAGAAAAAAGCCTGCTACCAACGACTTTATAGAGGATAAATAAGATATACAGATTTATATAAAAGATGCAACTTCCCTGGCTTTGCCATCGCTTTACTATCTTGCTTGTGCTGTGGTCCACCATGGACACGTGTTGGTAGGTCAAATGCCCTTAGCAAGCAAATTAAATTCCTCGCATGTTAACTTTTGTCGTTGGCTTGACCTTTTTGTAGATCTCCACTCTCACATGCGTTGCCCGTTGGATCCATTCCCTAGGTGCTTTATTCCATTGGCGAGTTAGACCGATTATAACCAGTTGTTTCACTTAAACCGACCCCCACGTTTCTTCATTTGTACCAGACTAGTATAAACTGAACAGAAATTCGAAGTCGTTTCGAAACACTTTTGACTGCTTAAAAATGCTTCCGGTGCTGCTTTTATTGTAGTTTGAATGTTGAAATGAAATCTAAATTAATATAATGTAAATGCAAATACTATTGTTTAAATTGAAGCAATTATGGTGTATCAGTATTTGGCTTGAATGATTAATTAAAAATAATAAAATTTGTTATTGCGATAGAAAATGTATTAATAAGTTAGAGGTGTTTAGAATAGAAAAAGTGGTGATAGGTGTAATGGTAAAATTTGTATTTTTATGTGTATTTATTTTTTGTAATATTATTGTAATCAAAATTACTTAACATATTAATCATTTCTTTGTTTTGCATGTTATGTGTTTTGGTCTAGGGAAATTGTTATGTTAAATGTGGTGGATCAAAAGATCTTAGCGACCATACTAAATGCCCATGATTTTATTTAGATATTATGTATTTTTATTTCGTCTAGGGAAATTGCTATGTTAATTGTGGTGGATCAAAAGATCTTAGCGATCATACTAAATGCCCATCCTTTTAATCATGCATTATGTGTTTTTACTTCGATCTATTGACCTAATAACACCTACCATATAATCACATAATAATTGCTCATAATCATTCAAGAGAGAATTTATGCCTTGTTTGTGCTTCTACATTTGGAAGAAATCCCCCTTCTATTATGCTTTAATGGATAACCGTACCTTATTCCAATGCTTCCATTTTTACATAGCTTACAAAGATGTTGGTAAATGTTGCAAAATCTAGTTTTACACTTGCTAATTGCAACTACTCAAAAGTTTCTACAATAAAAAAATTAAGCCACTTTTGTGAAGGCCATAGGAAACTACAAGGAACTTCGAATATCATCCACACAATATAAATTCTAAAAAATATTATCACAATTTGAAATCATTCAAGAGAGATTTGTGCACAAGTTCTTGTGAAGGCTATGGTGAGAGGAAGTCACACTTGCCACTACAACTTTCAAAATTCCACTTTCAACTATGCTTTGATGGAGGTCCATATGGTGCTTAAAATTTTCCAAGCCCTTTTCAACAAACCAATGTTGAACATATCTTGCAATCTTGGTATTCCATTACACCACAATTTTTTGAGGCATTTTTCAAAATTTTCACATCAATATTTTTGACAAATACAGTTGTCAAAAATATTTTTTACCTTTAATTTTTTTTTTTTTGCTATCTACAATAAAAAATTCTTTTTGTGAAGTTAAGATGTAAATTTTTTAATTAAAAAATAATGATTGACTAATATGTTTCACATCTTGTTCCATTGTTTACATAAATCAAAAACAAAAAATAATTATCATGATACATCCTTTGTTTAATTTTACATACTATTATAACTTGATAAAATACCAATTAAATTCATCTCTATACTAAATATGATTGGCCTACCAATGTATCTTTGCATCCAAATGACTAAAAGGTACTTGATACATGACACATTATACATGGTTACACTTGAAGTGGTTTGATAGTGTGTACGCCCATGTAAAAAGGTAGATTGTATGTTTGATTATGAAAGTTGATGAATGCTAATAAACCTCTCTATGATGAGATCCCATATTCGAATAAGTGCAAGATAATAGGTCCACTTTTTGGTCCAAATGTGGTATTTTTTTCTTGAAAATCAATTTTTATCATATTTGGGATAAAAATTTGAAGCACTTACATATAAAATATTAACATGGTGTGAAAATATGAAATGTATAATATGTTTCTAGTTTTCGAATATATAATTTATTCTAATACCCATATGATAAAATTTGGGTTTACATAGGATGTGTAATAGTGACCTTTTTAAAAGGTATGTTGAAGGCCAAAACATGCATGTATAGGATCAAAAAAAGATGTAGTATATGAAAGTATTTTTAAGGATTCTTTTGTTGAAAGATGCATATGATGCTAAATTTTATGAGATTAAGGATTTTTGGAAAACCCCTCATGTATGACCAACATAATTTGACCTAAAATAATCGTGGCATAAAGAAATTCATCATGTAGAGAATGATGTCTATATTGATTAGACACAAGATTTTTTTCTTAAATTCAAAATTAAAATTTATGGAAAACATAGTAATATATTTCATTTTGAGTTTATGAGGATTTTTATTTAAAAATTAAGTAATAAATAAAAAATTTGTTCAAAAAAAACAATTACATATTTGAAAACTAGATGTTGTCATTTGTACTATATTTTAATTTAATTCAAATATTCTAAAAAAGTAATACCCATATTGTTTGAAGTCAGTTTTTTTTATTCAAGGGGTAAATGCTTTTGAACCGAAGCTATGAACTAGAATATAACCACTCAACAATACCACCCCAATGAGGTTTAAACCTTGGTGGAAAGAACAACAATGCCACCTTTAAACCATCACACCATGCTAATATTGGCGTTAAAGTCAATTTTTACTCTTGCTACTATTGTGACACTAAAATTCTAGGTCCAAGGCTCAAGGTTGGGTTTCCATTTCTATTATATTGTTAGACATTCTTTGTAAATGAGGACATGGGGGGAAAAAATTAATACCTTTTCGAGACAAGTATCCATTATTAATGAGTATCATCTAGGAATGAATGCCCAAACTTAATGAGCACCCATTATTTATGGGTAGACATTTATGTGTGAGCTTTTGTTCCTAAGTGGGTACCCATTTTTTATGAAACACACATGCCCACTCTTATTGATAATTCACCCCATAATTCTTCCACTAAAAGTGAACTCAACTTCTTGACTTACCCATCCCCTAGTTCAACAAACTATGATTATTTTCACCATACTATGTACTCTTATTATTTAATGAATGCTAATATGAACCCATGTAAAAAACACATTAATAGTGATAAATCATTTTACAAGCATTAATCAAAGGTATTACTTAAATAATAAAGTTGAACACACAAAATGGATTTATTATCTTCAAAAGGTGTTTTTTTTTTAAGCAAATACATTTGGCATAAATAATACAAATAGAGCATATACTATAGTTTAATTGAATTTATATTTGTTATTATAATCAATAATTAAATATACAACTAATATTAATATATTAATATATTATTAATATTTATGAGAATACATATTAATATATTTTATATATGCTATTATAATATGGGTAAGTGCACAAAGTTGTGACACAAAAATGGCTCTCAAGATGCCACTTTGTTTTTGAAATCAACAAAGTCTAATTTTCAATGAGAAAATGAAGATAGTTATGCTCAAAATTTGAAGATGCAACAAGAACAAGAGCTGTAGTACTCTAAATCTACTTTTAAAGTACTATTTTTCTTTAAAATAGTGAAGACTAAGGGTTTGAAAAAGGGGGAGCACACAAAGTGGTCCTGTTTTTATAAAAAAGTAGCATAGCATCTGTAGTGCTCCCCATAAAATGTTAACCCTTTTTTTAGAATTTCAAATATCAATTTGATGAGAAATTAGCTAACACCATGTAGTTTATTCCAGTTTTTTCGACTAATTTTTTAATGAATATATAATATTTTACTAATTTTTGAAGTGGACACATCTTGAAAAGCAAAAATTTGAGCATACTTCCCCCCTAATTTTTTTGAAAACTAATCAAAAATCATTTTTTTTTAATACATGTAGAATGGAGTCTAGTTTCTAAAAATGCAATTTGTTTCAAAATTTGATGAATGAGTAAAAAAACTATACCTAAACTAGCACACATGTGTTGGTTTTTGACAAAACACAAAGAAACTAAAAAAAGAAGTTAAAGATGAAAACCTTAACATAATCAAAACATAATTTTTTTTTATATGGTTAGATATCTTGAGAGAGATTAACATCATCATGGTATTTTTATGAATTTGCATTAAAACATGTGCAAAATTGATGGAGAGCATGACCAAAAATGTATGAAATTTTTTCACCCTTTCAAAAAATCATGTCTTTGGCATGAAATGGTTGTCTAACCCTTTGGGTTGGATGCCTAAGGAAGATCCAACCCAAAGGGTTGGTATTTCCCAATGCAACCCATTTGGCGAGTGCTAAATGAAAGTGCATCATTTGGCGAGTGCCAAATTTGGTGCTTGCCAAATGTGAATGATGACTTTTTAGAATGCATTTTCTTGAGTTCTCTTTCTTTTTTTCTTTTCTTTGTCTTTGTCTTTGTCTGCTAGTGAAACTATATACATGAAATAGTTTCAAGATGGACATTTACTTTCTTATACTTTAAGTTATATTTCATGTATATATTTTCAGGATGTTTGACAGTGGTTTCAAATCTCTTGGAGTTATAATTTGAAAATTCTAGTTTTTGGAAGATCTTATAATTTTTTGACTTAGTCAAATTTCAGTAATCAGGAGGTCAAATTTCAGTAATTAGCAAGTTGTATCATCTTTCTCTCTCTCTCTCTCTCTCTCTATCTCACTCATTATTCATCTCTTATGCTCTAGACCTATCTCTCTCACTATCTCCATCCCATTATCTGACTCTCTCTCCCTTCAGCTCAAGAACTACCTCTTTACCTATCCATCTCTCTCTCTCTCTCTCTCTCTCTCTCTCTCTCTCTCTCTCTCTCTCTCTCTCTCTCTCTCTCTCTCTCTCCCACCCTCCCTCCTTCCCTCTCTAGTATCTATCTCCATCCCTCCCTTCCCCCCTCTCTACATCTCTCTATCTCCCCTCTCCCTCTCCTTCTATCTCTATATATCTCTCTTTACTATCTATCTCACCTTGCTCTCTCCCTACCTCTCTCACCTCTCTCTCTCTCTCTCTCTCTCTCTCTTCTCCCTCTTTCTCTATCACTCTCTCCTTCCCTCTCTACTCTCTATCTCACCATTCTCTCTCTCTCTCTCTCACTCTCTCTCTTTCCCTCTCTACTTCTATCTGTAATATCCTAAAATTATACCCCCAATGCAATTTCACATTACATAACCTTTACTTTAGCCTAATAAAGACAATAATGCTAACCTCCCTTTTTCTTGCCTTCATTTTCATACTTGGCCCCATCACTTTCAGTTGTTAAAGTAATTTTTGTTAGGGATGCTTCCATGATGTGTAAAAGTCTGCATGACGCACAAACATCTTAACAAGATTGTTAATTCTCTAGTTGTTGGAATATTACACTTCCACTTTCCTATGAAGAGTAATGCCTCTGTAGTTGTAGGTGCACTCAAAAACAACCCTCTTGCATGCATTTCTCCATTCAAACTATTATTCTTCACTCTAATTCTTTCAATTTCTCATTGGGTATGTGTAGGATCATGATGGGCCAAAAAGTGGCAATGTGAAAAAATTTGCGTTTTCCATCAACCAAAAAATGTGAAAATCCCGAGTTGACTTTTTTTTTGGCTTGGGTGTCAGTACATTGCTCCAAAGCAATGCCCAATGCAAAGAATTACAAATTGAATATTAGATCCAAATCGGATATCTAATTTGGGTCGGGTATAAATAGATATATGTAGGCATTTAAACTCATTTCAACCATTTTAAACATCTCAGAGCATAGTGAGAGCAACGTGCAGGTGATCAGATATCCGATTTGAGCTGATATCTGATTTGCAAGGTAAGTTTTTTGGTTTTTTTTTGTTGTAATTGATTTTTCTATTAGTTTTGTATAATTTTAACTAGTTTTTTATGGATTTTTATTTATTTTTTGATCCGTAAGGTGATAATTTTATAGATTAAAGAGAGTTTTACAGTCATCTGCTAAGCAGGGAAAATTCCAGAGATTGCCCACAGTCAGCCAAAAAAAGAGCTAAACGAGGAGAACAACAACTCCATATGGTTCACAAAGTAGGAATTAGTAGCGAAAGGAGGAGAAGAAACATAGGTCTACCCGCAAAATAAAAAATATATATATCTCAAGTTCGAAGCTACCGAGTTAAGCAAGTCGAGAACCAAAAAAACCAGACGAGTCACCAACACCACACAAGTTTACCAGAAACCATTTAACTCTGCAAAACAAATGAAACCTTCCAACCAATCCAACCCATCCATCGGCACCATCTTCAATTTATGCTTCAGGAAATCCACCGCCACCTCTGCAAGCATTCGGTGTCTTGATAATGCGGGCCCTTTGAGATCCAGGAGAAAGGGAAATACTTTGACTGCTTCATCCGACTCCCATAGAGAAGCAAGGTCTGTAGGACGCGGAATTCCCTTACCAGTAAAGGCCGCCTTCAGAGTTGTTTCGATGCCGCCAAGCAAGTCGTCCCGGAAAAGACGAACCATCAAGTCCAATGCCTCTGCCTTCGGGGTTTCAAGATCCAGGAGCACTGCAAGAAATCGGGATGAGATACTCGCATTATCTTGGGCGAACTCATTCCTTTCTAAGTGCCCTTTGCCAAGTACCATCTTCACAGCAGCCATCGTCGCCGGGTCGTCCACAAGCAGGATGCGCTTTAAACGCTGATCCGTGACCTCACGAAAGGAAATTTGCCTTTCCTTAGCCACTAAAGAGATTGGGGTATCGGTGCCGAAGGATTCCAGACCTTCTGCCGAGATGAGAATGGTAAATTTCGACATCAATGGCCTATCCATTAGCGAGAAAATGACAGCCGCACCCTGCAACAAAAACACAGAAAACAAAACCACAATGCGAAACCCATGTCTTTGAAAAGACTTCATTAGCTAAATAAACGAGCCCGAATAATTATCCATCAGGCATCGCATACGGAATTGAATAATGGCGAAGCAAAAAATGTCCTTGGCATGAGATAAAATGCCGCCTCCGTCCACCAACTTGGAACCATAATGAATGCAATAAATGAAAAACCACACGGCACGACCACGAACGAAATGAGGAAAACTAAGCCCAACATGTCACTGACGACACCATGAAAACTGAACCCAGCATGCCACCAATCCGACTCCAGAAGTTTCATAAGAACTAAGACAACCGTCCGCCACCTCACGTCCACCCTGGCCACCTCAGCCTAAATAAGGGGCGAGGGGGAGCCCACCCAACCGCCCACAAAGAGATACATTCAATGACATTCTTTGAATCCAGGACCAACTACACCCAAATTAGACAGAAGATCAGCTTCAGTGTTACCCTCCCTAAGAGTGTGATTTAACATGACTTGCTCAAAATTGTTTAACTGATCCAAAGCCGCCTCCAAAAAAACCCCTAGTTTCCAATTGTGAATCTTCTTTAACCTTAAAGCATTAATGACAATTGTTGAATCCCCTTCGATAACCATGTTTTTGATGCTTAACTCTTTGCATAGATTAAGACCAAGAAGAAGAGCTTGAAATTCTGCTGCATTATTTGTACCATCTACAAGAGGCTGAGCTAGTTTCCCCAGAACCGAGCCTGTGCTAGACCTTATTATGCAACCAGCTCCGGACGGACCCGGATTCCCTTTGGAGGTGCCATCAAAGTTTAATTTTTCCCAACCTGGTTCGGGAGGGATCCACTTAGTATTTTTACGTTGTTCAGCCGAGGCACCAGTACCTGAACACCCTAAAGGAGGAGATTTGATTCCACACCAATGTTTCATGATCCAAGCATCCCATTTTGAGAAGTTAAGTTTCTTTTGTTTCTCCTGCAACTGAGAATTGAAAAGTTCTACAATGCATGCCTCTATCTTGCACTGTAGTCTTGGGATAGACAACTCTTTATCCTGAAAAAGGTGTCTGTTTCTTTCCTTCCAAACTTCCCATAAAAGAATTGAGGGGCTCATTTTCCAAAGATCTCCAAAGATGGAGGATTGATCAAGACATGGCCAAGAATTTAAACAATCTAAAAGAGTTACTGGGAGAGCAGAGGACCACCTTAATTTAGAACGTAACCAGCTCCACAACTGTTGAGTATATGTGTAGTTCAAGAGTAGATGATTCACAGTCTCCTCTGCCTTATGACACAAAGGGCATTTGGTTGGGCCATGGTAACCCAATTTAAGAAACCTGTCGCCTGTGAGAATCCTACCCTGAGCAGCCGCCCAGGTGAAAATCCCTGCTTTCGGTAAGCAAACCTTATTCCAACAAAGATTCTGAGGTAAATCTAAATTTGATTCAATTGAAGTTGATAGCACATTGTACCCAATCTTGGCCGAATAGACCCCATTTGGGGCAGCATCCCAACGCAAACTGTCTTCCCCCTTTCTAGCCCATAATCTTCGACTTGCCAACATCCTCTCAAATAAAATAGTTTCTTGAGCACCCAAGTTCAGACATCTCACCGATTTCCATTTCGGAATACCATCCTCCGCAAGCCCCGTGAAATCAATGTAATCCCTAACTCTCGAACCCCACATCTGCTTGGTCTTCTCCATTACACTAGAGAGTTCAGGGATATTAGCTAATACAGAGTGGCCTTCCCACGAATCCTCCCAGAATAACACCTCCTTACCATCCTTCACTTCCCAAGTAAGGAAATCTGAAATCAAATCTTTGCAATTTTTGATAAAATTCCAAATCCGAGACCTAGAAGGAAGGGTATTTGCAGTGAAGAAATAATTTGGATCAGGAGTCATGTATTTTGCTCTGACAATCTTTACCCACTTTAGATCCAATCTGGAATGAATAAACCAAGCAAGTTTAGCCCCCAACGCCTTATTTTGCCTGGATGCATTTCTCAAGCCCGTCCCATCATTCTCACGCTTCTCACACACCTTCTGCCAATTTATAAGAGGGATTTTCTTTTGCTCTGAGTTGCCCTTCCAAAAGAAGTCTTTCATTACCTTATTTAGATCTTTACTTGCTCCACTGGATAATTGAAAGCATGACAACATATATATTGGGAGGGCAGAAATTACAGATTTCAACAAAGTTAGCCTGCCTGCCCAGGAGAGCCATCTATTCTTCCACGAAGAGATTTTATCTTTACATCTGGACACCATTGAAATCCATGCACTGCTAATTTTGATACCTTTATCCAAAGGAAGGCCAAGAAATTTACATGGAAGTTGCCCCAATTTGAATCCTAGGATGCGTAAAATTTGAACCTCTCCAGGACAGTTTGTGTTAAAGAAGAAGACTTTAGATTTGGCCTTGCTTACTTCTTGCCCAGAAGCCTTAGAATAATCTTCAAGCAGGCTTTTATAACTTTGAGCCTCATTTGCCGATGCCTCACCGAAAAGCATTGTGTCGTCCGCAAATTGCTGATGAGTGATATTTGGAAGACTGCTAGTTACTTGTAGACCATGAATCCCGCCGAACCTCCTTGCGTTTTCAATTGATCTCCCTAGAGCTTCAGCCATGATTATGAACAGGAAAGGGGATAATGGATCCCCCTATCTCAAACCTCTTGAGGCTGTGAAGTAGCCTTCAGGGGATCCATTAATCAATATAGAATATCTCGGACTTGCGACCCAGCCGAAGATCCAGTCCAACCATTCCTTCTGAAAGCCGAAAGCTTCCATAACTTTGAAGAGAAATCTCCAGTTCACTTTATCATAGGCTTTCCTAATGTCTAATTTCAACAACATAGCCGATCTATTCATTTTTTGAATTGAATGAATAACTTCTTGGGCAATGATTATCCCATCAAAGATTGAGCGGTCTGGGACAAAGCCTGTTTGCTCCTCAGATATAATAAAGGGAAGAATTTTTTTAAGTCTATTGGCAACAACTTTGGCCAAAATTTTGTAAATTGTATTGCATAGCGATATTGGACGAAAATCTTCCCAAAGTTCAGGTTTCTCTTTCTTAGGGATCAGAGCTATAAGAGTGTTGTTCTCTTCCTTTAAAACCCTTATGTTCAGCCTGGAGTCTTCGATGGCTTCCCAAATTTCCTTACCCAAAAAGTGCCAGCATTTCTGAAAGAAGGCGGCCAGGAAACCACCTGGACCAGGGGCTTTTTCAGGCTGCATCCCAAAAATGGCCTCTTTCACTTCCTCTTCTGTAAATTTTGCATTCAATGACCTTACTTGGGTTTGAGAGACCAATTTCAGAATGTGTTGCAATAAGGCATTCTGAGCCTGCCAGTTTGACCCATCCCACTCATTGAGAAAATTCTAAAAGTAATTTACTGCTGAGACCTTAATGTCTTCCATGTCCTCCAACAAGCGGCCATCACCCCCTTTCACACATGAAATTCTATTAACTTCTCTTCTTGCTTTTGTGGAGTTGTGAAAAAATTTTGAATTTCTGTCCCCTGATTTTAGCCACAATTCCCTTGATTTTTGCCTCCAGAAGATTTCTTCTTTGGTAAGTAAGTCATTGAGCTTACTATTGAGAACCTGTTCTTTCATGTAACAAGTTTCATTCATCCCACATTTCATTATTTCATCAGCTAAAGAGGCTAACTCTGCCTCAGTTTTCGCTTTCTCTTCAAAGATGTTTTTAAAGCAAACTTTGTTCCAATGCTTTAAACGCTGTTTGAGATATTTTAACTTTGAAATCACATTGAATAAGCTTGGACCCTCTCTTGGGCATTCCTTCCACCATTGTTCGAGTAGAACAAGCACGTGAGGATCCTTAAACCACATCATTTCAAATTTGAAGGGACATCTTGTCGGGCCCTTTTCCCCCTCTATGAGTAACTGTACTGGGAGATGATCAGAGCCAGTTCCAGAATTTATCTTGCTCTCTAAAGAGAAAGGGAAATGGCCCAGATTGCCTTTGAAGAAAAAACGGTCTAATTTTTCCGCAATACTACCAAACCCTTTTCTACGGTTCGTCCAGGTGAAAGTGCCATTGTTTATGGGAATTTCCAATAAAGAATTTCTCTCCACAAAACTGCAGAAGTCCTTCTGGGACTGCAGAACTTTGCCAAAACCCCCTTTCTTGTCTTCCATTTTGAGAATGGCATTAAAATCCCCCCCTAAAATACTGGGATCCTACAGCTGTGTTTGCAGAATACCATCCATTTCTTGCCAAACTATTCTTTTCTGAACACACAACATGGGGCCATACACATTTATTAAATTAAAATGAAGATTCGAGATTAAGCTTCTTACCTTACAAACTATCCAATGTCGGCTCAAATTTAACACTTCTATTACTACTGACTGGGGTTTCCAAATGATCAACAAACCACCCGAAGCCCCTTCCGCTACCGAGCCTGTCCATTTCCAATACTTCAATTTCCTTCCAAAGATCTCCAGAGCTGACCCTCCTAGTTTTGTTTCTTGAAGAAGACATATTTCTGCTTGACACACTTCAATGTGGCACCTGATGAGACTCCACTTGTTAGGGGTGTGTAAGCCCCTAACATTCCATGTTAGGATTTTCATTGTTGTTCAGGAAGGGCACCACCCTTCCCTACTTTAATCATAGTGTCGATTTTTTGTTGGCCATTGGCCTCACTATCCTGTTTTCTCTTCTCTTGGTTAGGGATTCTGCCCCGCTTCTTTTGATCTCCACAATCTGGAGTTAGTTTGAGGATGTCCCGTCTGTGTATGCCTAAACGCGATTTCGCCTCCTACACTTCCTCTATCAGCTTCCATTTTTTACCTGATTGGGGACTTAGTAATTCTGACAAGACTTGATCATTTGGTTCCCATGTATCCTCTGCCCCATCTGGGCAGAGACCATCCTCCAATGTTCCGGACTTCAATTTAGCAGCCTCCTCTAATTCCACTAATTCCTTCCCAACTTCTATCAAAGAGTCCAGCTCTACATTCAGACAACTGTCCCCCATGATTTCTAGAGTCTCAGAAATTTTATCTTCGAGCTCCTCAAACTGCAGTTCTCTCCCCTTTTGGGCTTCTTGAGGCGCCTGGTTGCCATCACTTTCAACCAATGAAGATGGAATAGATGTCCTCATAGGAAAATATTCATCCTTAGTAGCTAGAGGCGGGGAATCCTCATTTTCTTTAGATGAGGTCCGTGTAGCCAAAGAGGTCGGCATGTCGAGAACACCCTTTGGCTGGATTAGGGTTTCAGAGGAGATTCTGGCAGACTTTCGAAGATTCGCCAAAGGGGTATCCAACGAATCCGACTTCTCTGTCTCTTTATTGCTTACCCTGCAACCCAGGGTACGAACCAGGTTGTTATGCATGAAGGAGTCGCGTTCTAACTTTTTCACCCAGGTCCCATAGTCCGTTATCAGTTCAATCTCACTCCAGATCGTCCTTTCTGCATTATTTTCCACACAAATGCGCACATACGTTTGGTTTTTCTTTGCTAATCTCCTTTCTTCGGCACAGACAAAGGTGCCCAGATGGTTCCCGATTTCCTCGAGAATGGAGGGAGCCCAATATTCTTGAGGAAGATTTGGTAGGCTGTACCAATCTTGTTGAAAATCTAGCACATGTGTCAATGGATCAAAACCCACTGACCATTTCCTTAAGTAGAAACCGCAGCCATCTAAGACCCAAACCCCACGAACTATTTGATCTCTGATATTTCTGGAAGGGAAAATTACCATAAAAAAACCATTTTGAAGCATTTTGAAATTCAGATCCGAGCCCTAGCGTTCTTTCCACCATTTCTCTAAATATTCCCAGTTAAGAGCTTTCCTGAACCATTTACCAAATAGGCCTAACTGTTCTAACCGCAAAACTTCCGCTTGCATTATCGAGGAGCTGATGACCACTTTAGTTCTTCCATTTTTTGCTTCATTGGACCATGATGAGCCATGAGTTCCCTTTCTGCCCTTCGTCCTCTCTTCTCGAACTTCCTCCCATTCCTTAGCCGAGGGCAATTTTTTTTTCCATTCCATTCCTCCTCTCCCAAACCTAGCTTTGAAGATCTTTCTTGAATCATGTCTGTCGCCCGCGAGAGATCAGTCTGCCCCATTTTTGTTTCCTTCTGTTGCTTAGGCCTGCGAAATTCTTCATTGCTATACTGCCCAAACTTGGTCCTTCCTCTTGCATGACCCACTTTATTTGAAAATTGCCTGTGCTTTGAACCCTCAGGAAAGCGACCATTCGAAGCCGTAGACTATGGTCGGTCCCAACGATCCTGCCTCCAGACATGCTCAAGATTCCCTGAAATGTTCACATTGGGGCCCTCGCCACCTCTGCCCCCATGCCGAAACCTACCCGACTGTTGCTTTCCGCCATGACCGTTGCAGAGCTCCATTGCGAGTTTTTTTTATGGATTTTTATTAAAAACTAGAGTTTTTAATGGATTTTTATTAAAAACTAGTGTTTTTTTTATAGATTTTTAATAAAAACTAGTGTTGTTTATGGATTTTTATTAAAAACTAGATTTTGTTATGGATTTTTGTTAAAATGTAGTGTTTTTTATGAATTTTTATTAAAAACTAGGGCCTTTTACAATAATTTCATTTATATAATTGTGTAATTTCAATTAGATTAATTAGTTTTTAACTTCAATCGGGAATTATGGCTGAGAATGAAAATGCACAAATGCCAAACTCTCCACCACCTTCGCGCCCATCAATTGAAGACTTAATTGGTGAAAAATTAGAGAAATTGAGGGGAATTTGTGATGTTTATAAGACAATCCCTCGATTATCCCAGATGATAAACACATTGAAAGAAATAATTAAAAATATAGAAACCTTCTCCACCCAACACAATGCCTTTCTTTCATGGCGAGAAACCATGAGGGAATATTACTCTTGTGGATTGTCTTATAAAGATGTGGACGATCTCCAAATAACAAAAGCCCAAATAGTCTCTTTATTTGTTAACTCCCGCACTGGTTTGCCAGTTAATGTTAATAAACCAAAAATTTCTATAAAATGGTGCACGAATAAGGACATTGTAGATTTAACTTTTGGGATTGTTGGTGTATGGTTTTTGATAAACCGCCCAAAAATAATAGTGATATACCATTTTTACTTTATTAAAAAATTATACGCTGAGTTTGTGTTAGGGCATCATGTCAATTACTTTGACATTAAACCTTTCCAGGGCGTCGGTGGAGGTATGCCCTAGGATAGACTAGGGATAGTTAGAGTAGTCCAATGCCCATATGTTCCCCCTCCTCCCCTTCCTCCACCACCTCCAGTACATCATCCAAATATTATCAAGGATGCAGCCACATAGACTATTCAGGCTATTCACTCTTTGAGTGATCTTTTGGTTTCCCATACTTCTACAGTAGCTCAACCACATTCTGGTGATGTTGGTGATGGATCGAGTGCTGCTGCATCCTCCTCCTCAGGTCCACATATTTGTGTGCCACATACTTGCACTATGTGCCACTAGATATGCTTGGGTCTTCTTGTACAACCCACTGAGAATCCCTTGGACACTTCTGATTATGACCTCCATGATGTGGATATTATAGGAGAGTAGATGCAGGGGAGTGGAGCGCACCCTTCAGAGTCCTCTCCTGCTAGAGAGGGGGACGTTGGAATAGTTGTACACATGTAAGATTTAAGTTGTAAATTCATAAATTGCATTTTTTAAAAATGAATATTAATAAGAGATAGTATCAAGTACTAATATTTATTTATATGGTCTATTTAAAAGTTGATGTCTGAGGAGGAGCTTACACAGGTGACTAATAACACCCTTAGGGCCATTTCATTTGGCCTCAACATGCACACAGTATATATTTTTCGCACTCACTTGTTTACATTTTTTTATTATATACTTGCTTGTCATTTGAATTGTCATTAATGAAATTATATATTAACTTATATGTTTATCTTATTTTCCTCTTGGAGGAAACACCTAGTGTGAGCAAGGTGCAACATTTTCCAGACTATGGAGGCACAATGTTAGATAATGGAAAGGTAATTGAACTCAAATTCAATTGAATTAAGGTTTTTAAGATCTTACATTGATTATACATACATTGACATAGATTGGTAGTTTCATATGTACTTGTCATTTTTATGAGCTATACATCCTTGTTGAAAAGTGTCACAATGTTTGAAGGAGTAGGTATTGGAACACCTCAAGGAGTAGGTATTGAAACACCTCAAGGAGGAGGTGTCGAAACACTTGAAGGAGATAAAGAAAAAGAGATGCCTAAAGATGTATGTCTTTATTTTATTGTGTTTGGTAAATATGTTCCTATTACCGACAATTGTATGCTAACTTGTATCAATTTTATGTTTTTGTTCACATATATAGATTGACATTTCAAAAGTTGGTTTGATTGGTTCTTTGAGAGGGGCATATTCTAGGATTCTTGACCCTTTGAAGAGACGCATATTTGAGGTAATCAAGATTTTAATTTTAGAGTTCAATTATAATTCAATGTATATTGATTTTGATGTCAATTATTCAATATTAAATTATATAGTATAACTAATCTCAATCGTGGTTTTATTTTTTCTTGTGCAGTTAGCTACCTTTAGAGCCAAAGAATGCTTCAAAGAGGCTCCATTTTGATGATCAACTAGTAGTTTAGGATGAGATATACATTTTGGCATGTAAATTTTGAATAGATATCAAGATGGCATATGGCACATTTTGTAAAACTTTGTTTGAGTTGGTGTTGACACCATTTTTGTATATGGACATACACTTGATTATTGGATAATTTGATATATATAGAAGTTGACAATCAAAATAATTTGTTCCTCATGTGTGCATGATTAAACTCTTTGAAAGTTTAATTTGAGCAATGGTTAAATATCAATGTACAATAGCATAAAAAATGATGGTTATATTATGTAGTTTATATTCATATTGCTGATTACATTGCATTGCACATCTTTCAAACTCAAAGCATTACTTCACATTGCATAACTAACAACTAGATGCTGATAGATGAAAAAATTTCAATTACAATATAGTTTTTACAAAGTCAACCTAAGTAATTATGCAATTACTTCATATTGCATAACTAATAACTAGGAGTAGCTGTCAATTACATTTGCTTGTCATGGAATTCTATGAGACCATATTTCTTTGAGGCATTTTTTTCAAATAGTTCATTGCCTTGTCTATGCTACCATATTTTTCATACATGTCTACCAAAGCTTTTTGTCAAATAGTTCACTGACTTGTTGCTATGGCTAAAAGCCTAAAACAAGTGCTTTCAAACAAGCTATGGATGCTTGGAAAAATTCTATCAAAGCATAATAGTAAGCAATAGCATAGACAAGGCAACGAACTGTTTGAAAAAATGCCTCAAAGAAATGAGGTCTCATGGTGATGGAATGCCATGACAATCAAAAGAAATGAGGTCTCATGGGAAATTTTGATTCTCATGGAATTCCATCACCATGAGACCTCATTTCTTTGAGGAATTTTTTCAAACAAATCACTACCTTGTCTATGTTACCACATTTTTCATACATGTCTATCAAAGCATTCTATCAAACATTTCATTGCCTTGCTGCTATGACTAAAATCCTAAAACAAGTGCTTTCAAACAAGCTATGGATGCTTGGAAAGAATCTAACAAAGAATAATAGTAAGAAATAACATAGACAAGGAAATGGACTGTTTAAAAAAAATGCCTCAAAGAAATGTGGTCTCATGGTGATGGAATGCCATGACAAGAAAATTGCTATAGATTGTCATGGCATTCCATCACCATGAGACCACATTTCTTTGAGGCATTTTTTCAAACAATTCACTGCCTTGTATATGCTACCACATTTTTCATATTTCTACTAAAGCATTTTATCAAACAGTTCATTGCCTTGTTGCTATGGCTAAAAGCCTAAAATAGGTGCTTTCAAACAAGCTATATGGATGCTTGGAAAATGGTGCATGGGCACCTTGGAAATAGAGGACTAGTTGATGGTTAGTTGATGCAACCAAGGATGGAAAACCACTCAATTTCACATTACAAGGGATTCCTAACCACCTTTCTTTTTACAAACTCAATCTGGACTTATTTTCCAATCTTTCACCTAGACAAGCTTGTAGGTCAGTAGCTCCAATTTTCTCAACTTAACTCTCAGATCTCTTTAACAAATCCTGCAACTAATCATCATTATAGACACCCATTTTAGTCCCTTTCAACATACTTCCAACTCACATAGGAATCCTTTGGAACAACTTTCACAAATCATGCAAACTACGCTACTCAACCTAGCCAAATAGGCCAAATTTCGAAAGCAACCACCCTTGGAACACTTCACATACCATAAATTTTTTTGGGGAAGCACTCAATAGATGGAAAAACCTCAAATTTTCCCATTTATCCTCTGGAAATCACCCTCTAAGACCCTATTCCACAAAACCCTCAAATTGCTCAAATTTGGCAAAGGTTTATTCAAAAACCTACTTGCAAACTTCCCCAGACTTTACCACCAACTCCAAAACCCTTGAATAACCCTACACAAGCTTAAAAGAACAAGAAAAGTGACTTCCCTCAAACAATTCCCACTTTTACCCTCTCTAACCTCACTTTTTCATGCAAAAACACCCCAAATGCCATCTAGGGCATCACCATAAATCATAATGCTAACCTCCCCTACACAAGAAACAATGCAAATATGTTTATCTATCCTAACTAAGCCTATCCACTGAGTTAAAACATCATACAGTGGGTGGAAGGCTTAAAACTCCATTTTAAATGCACTCAAACCCTTGGAACAGGGCTCATAGATCGACCTCCAGTAAAATACCTCTTAAATGCACAAAAATGAATGAAATTACTTCAAACCAAGTTTGTGAAGAAGTTAACTCTTCTGCCCACCAGTTTCCATTAAAAAGAAAGCACAACCACACTGTACAGAATTGTTCAGTACTAAGAAACTTCAAGAATTCTGGAAAAACATAGAAATTTGCATGGAGATAACAAGATTTTATTGATTCTCTTTCAAACTTAGTTTCTCCAACCTCAAACTTGAACATAAGAGGCCTTTTTAAACATGAAAGTTTGAAATTGTGTTAGTTTGAGTTGTTGTGACCTTTTCCACCCTTGTCCTTGCATCATAAAATATCTATCAAATCATATTAATAAACAATAGCATAGACAAGGCAGTGAACTATTCAAAAAAATGCCTCAAAGAAATGTGGGCTCAATGTGCATGTCATGGCATTCCATCACCATGAGACCACATTTCTTTGAGGCATTTTTTCAAATAGTTCACTGCCTTGTCTATGCTACCACATTTTTCATACATGTCTACCAAATCATTTTATCAAACAATTCACTGCCTTGCTAGTATGGATAAAAGACTAAAATAGGTGCTTTCAAAAAAGCTATGGATGCTTGGAAAAATTCTATCAAAGCATAATAGTAAGCAATAGCATAAACAAGGAAATAAACTGTTTGAAAAAATGCCTCAAAGAAATGAGGTCTCATGGTGATGGAATGCCATGACAATCAAAAGCAATTTTGATTCTCATGGTATTCCATCACCATGAGACCTCATTTATTTGAGGCATTTTTTTCAAAAGTTTGTCTATGCTACCACATTTTTCATACATGTCTAAAGCATTTTATCAAATAGTTCACTGCCTTTGCTATGGCTAAAAGCCTAAAACAAGTGATTTTAAACAAGCTATGGATGCTTGGAAAAAATTAATCAAAGTAGAATAGTAAGCAACAAGCTATGGTCTCATGGATTTTTTTTTGCATGAAAATCAGTGTTGGAGTTTGGTTGGAGGCTGAAAACTACTTGTAAGGGCATAAATAAATCTTCTTCTACAACTTGTACGACCAAACTGACTATTCCAATACATTTGGATGGGTACGTTTAGGTTGGGTATGGTCCCCTTTCACACCCAAATAGGCCGAAGCAGTTCGAGCTACGTTCAACCGATGAAATCCCTTAAGAGTCCAAAGTACAAAAGGGCAACAATCTTTGATAGATTGTTACTTAGAAACCATGATGCCTACAAACTTTTTTTCTGAGGCTACGAGATTGTGTTGGCCCCCTCTACAATAACCTCTCTCAGTTTTTGCTATCTTAGAGGCATTTTCCCGTGGTGATGAGTTTTCAATTGAGGGAAAAGTTATCAAATGCAAGCAGTGTAAAGTTGCAAAGTGGTACAAATTTCATTCTGTAACTTGTACGACCAAACAAACTGTTCCAACATGTTTGGATGGGTATGTTTAGGCTAGGGATGGTTCTCTTTTGCACCCAAATATGCCGAATCACTCCAAGCTACATTGGACCAGTGGTTTCCCTTAAGAGTCCAAAGATCTAAAAGGAAACAATGTTTGAAGGGCTATTTCTCAGAAACTGTGATTCTTACAATCTCTTTGTTTGAGGCTATGGGATCTTGTTGGGACCATCTGCAATAACCTCTCTCAGTTTTTGCTATCTTGGAGGCGTTTTCCCGTGGTGACAAGTTTTCAGTTGAGGGAAAAGTTGTTAGATGCAAGTAGTGTAAAGTTGTAAAGTGGTGCAACTTTCATTCTGCAACTCATACAACCAAACAGACTGTTCCAACATGCCCAGATGGGTACGTTTACAATAGGAATGGTCCTCTTTTGCACTCAAATATGCTGAATCACTTCGAGCTACATTGGACCAATGATTTCTCTTAAGAGTCCAAAGTGCTAAAAGACAACAATCTTTGAAGGACTATTTCTCAAAAACTGTGACACTTACAAACTCTTTGTTTGAGGCTATGGGATTGTGTTAGGACCATCTACAATAACCTCTCCTGGTTTTTTCTATTTTAGAGGCGTTTTCCTGTGGTGATGAGTTTTTAGTTGAGGGAAAAGTTGTCAAATGCAAGTAGTGCAAAGTTGCAAAGTGGTGCAACTTTCATTCTGCAACTCGTACGACCAAATAGACTATCCCAACATGTCTGAATGGGTACGTTTACACTAGGGATGGTCCTCTTTGCACCCAAATACGCCGAATCACTCAGAGCTACATTGGACTGGCGATTTCCCTTAAGAGTCCAAAGTGCTAAAAGGAAACAATCTTTGAAAGGCTATTTCTCGGAAACCATGATGCTTACAGACTCTCTGTCTGAGGCTATGGTATCATGTTGGGACCATCTACAATAACCTCTCAATTTTTTCTATTTTGGAGGAATTTTTCCATGGTGATGAGTTTTCAGTTGAGGGAAAAGTTGTCAGATGCAAGCAGTGTAAAGTTGCAAAGTGGTGCAACTTTCATTCTACAAATCATATGACCAAATAGAATATTCCAACACGTTTGGATGGGTACATTTACGCTAGGGATGGTCCTCTTTTGCACCCAAATATGTCGAATCACTCTGAGCTACATTGGACCGACAATTTCCCTTAAGAGTCCAAAGTGCTAAAAGGCCATACCATCTATTGTACGGTCTTTAGTTTGATGGTATGGCCATGGTAGATGTTATTAGGACTGTATAAGGTGACTATGTGGGTTTAAAGAGCTGGAAAGGTTTGTAGTTGAGTTGGTGAGTTGCCATGCATGGCAAAAATGAGTGAAATTAGGTGAAAAATGGTGGTTACAACATGTTAATGTCAATGAAATGTGGGGGCAACAAGATTTAAGGTTGGATCAAACTTGTGCAGGTCCTAATAGACGTGTTTGATGAGTTTATAGGGTGCGACAAGGTTGGAAACATTAATTTCCTAAAAAATCTTATGAAAGTTGCTAAAAATAAGGGTTTGTTGAAATAGAGCTTTAGAAAGCGTATCTCACCCAAAAAATTGTGGTTTTGGTAGTTTGGTAGGCTGTTTAATGTTGCTCCATCAAAATTTCAAGTTTGAGAAGTGTTTAAATATGAGTCTCTTTGTAAAATGGGCCTATTTTGGGGTCTTGGACAACAAAAGAGTGCTCCACCCATGTTTTAGTGAAGTTGCATCCAAGTTTGGGTTTGAGGATCAAGTTGGAGTTTGAATCATCTTTAATTGTAATTGTGCTATTTAAAGCCACCTAGCTCTTGCATCAGAAAACTCTTACCCAATCAACTTGAACATCATGCACACCCAAATACCTTGGTTCCACTTTGCTAGATCAAAGACTTAATTACATTGGAAATGACCTTCACATGACCTTTTTACATTTTTTTTTTGAAAAAGTGGCAAGCCATTGTAATTTATTATATATAAATAGGAGATATTACAAAACTTGGTTCAAACGAGCATACCGACATGAAAGAACCAGGAAGAAAACCTCCAGTTGTAGCTTGATTAAGTACAAAAAGCTCTTACAAAATTGTCCCAATAACAGTAACAAAGCATACACCTATATGACTATTTCAACCTATGAGTTTCCAAAATATAGACCCCTTTACATTTTAGACATACCCTTTATACAATGCCAGACATTTGACCCATTTTTCAAAAAAAATCATTGGATATAGATTATGCCCATATACAGTTATAACCTTTTTACATTGTTTCACATTTGAAAAATCAAATTTTACAAAATTTGACTATTGGAGGCATTCAGGGCACAGTCTTCCACAAGAGTAGCATGTTGACATTCTGGAGTGAAAAGCACATGTACAAACCATCAAGGTAGCAGTTAAACTACATACAATAGAAAAGATGCTTAGAATAAAAAATCTATATTATTGTAATCTGTCACATACCTCTCTGAAAGGATTAGAGTTGGCTATTGTTGCAGCAGGTCCATGATCAATCATGCCAAGAATATTGTAAAAGTTGTCAAATGAGAAATCTATATTATCACAATAGAAAAGATGCTTAGACTAACAAATCTATATTAATGTAAACAACCTGAATGATGATGAATTGGTAATGCAAACTATACAAGATGATTAGAATAACCAATCTATATTATTCTAAATGACCTAATTGATGATGAGATGGTAATGTAAACTATAAAAGATGCTTAGAATAACCAATCTATATTATTGTAATCTGTTGCATACCTCTTTGAAAGGATCAGAGTTGGCTATTGTTGCAACAGGTGTATGATCAATAATGCCAAAAATATCACAAAAGCTGTCTAATGAGAAATCTATATTGTCACAATAGAAAAGATGCTTAGACTAACAAATCTATATTAATCTAAACAACCTAAATAATGATGAATTGGTAATGCAAACTATAATTTAGATGCTTAGAATAGCTAATCTATATTATTCTAAATGACCTAATTGATGATGAGATGGTACATGCAAACTATAAATGACGCTTAGAATAACCAATCTATTTATTGTAATTTGTCACATACCTCTTCGAAAGGATCAAAGTTGGCTATTGTTGCAGCAAGTCCATGATCAATCATGCCAGGAATATCACAAAAGTACATACAAAATATCACTATTAAAGACACCTACATTGCAATAGTATACAAAATATCAGTATTAAATAAAGAACACTAATGAACTTAAGCATTGTACCTTCCATTCTTGAAGATGCTATTCAAGTGTGCCTGAAGGGTCATCTCTTTGCTTAAGAGTATCCAATATTGCTTCATGATCAACATTACTAAGTGTCCATAGTTGTTTTATCTTTGGTTTGGCATGATGCTTCAACAACTTAACATTTTTTTCTATAAAAAGGTACAAATACATGAGAATGGTTTTGTGTTTGTCATAGTCTTCAAATGTAGGTATGCCATTATTTCTAATCATGTATGTTCGCAACCAAGTTCCTGCAATCACAACTGAACCTATAGGATACAAAAACCCATCATCATCTTCCATTGGTTGTGTTAGCTTATGCTTTACTCGCACACATTGAGCCAACCAATAGTCTAATCTCCCTTCATTCCCCTGTGATGCAACAATTGTAAAAACATGTCTTGGCTATAGTAGATCTAAAAGACGGTCGTAATCAATTGAACTTTCCATTGTGTCATTTGTCATGGATATTGTTTGAGATAAAGGAGTTAGATACTGTGGAACCCATGTATCCAGCCACTCACTTGACTCGCATTGATCCCACTCGCACTGAATACAACTCTGACAAAAACAAGCCAACTCTCATGTCCAAATGGTCCATGTGCTTGCATCTGAGCTTCAAAATGAATGTATCTTTGAAGAATATTTGATTGTATGACAATCTAATCTACCTCCCACTGTACCCTCCTCAACCAACCAGAAGAATCTGCGCACTATTGAATCAATTGTCCCTCCCTGTAACAATGCTGAACTACACCAATCAACAATAAAATGTGCATCACTAAATTTTGCTCTTGAAATCTTCAATTGCTCCTTAACTAGAGCTCTCTTTACACATGCACCTACTCTGTCATACTCCCCTTTCCCATGCCCAACTTCAAAAAAACTCCAAATATGAGGTACACCCCTCTCTACATGCATTCTACTCAACCAATAAAACATACAAGCATTCTTGAATTGACTTGTGCAGTTATTTGATCAAATGAGATGTCGACCCAGTGCTATATCATGCTCCTACAAGAACTCAAAAAATTCTTGAAACAATGTTGGACATACTCGGATGAGTGAGATCTATCATCACTCATACAAAAATGATACTCTTTGATTATCTTTCAATCCTCCTCTATACTATTAGGTGCATGTCTAAACGTTATGTGGACAAAAATAACAATTTGAATGGAATTGTAATATTGAGATTGTACCTTGTTTTGTGGTTGCAATGTGTAATTTTCTACATCCATTGATATAATAGTGCCAATCAGAAAAGAGTCCTTACACATGCTAAATTTTTGATCCAACCACTGAGACCTATGGCTATGCCTTGCATACTTGTAGAAAATATTGTCCTTAAAATTTGAAATAAATTTAGCAACACTGCATTCTTTTGCAACCAACTCACATCTAGAACCTTCATGTCCACTCTACAAAGTATATTTGACTACCTCATATCTCTTTTTCTCAACAAGCTTCTTTCCAAATTCATATTCAGAACCCTCGTGAAAACATTGAACAAACTTTGACAAGCCATCACATTGTGAGCACTTCACATTTAAACAATCATTTCTATAGAAAAAGCAACCATCATCTCTAGAACATAAAAATAGATCTAGCGAGTCCCTTGATGATTTAAGAAGATGCATTGCACCACACTCCTGCAACATTTCATTAGTATGCAAAGTAGAACAGATATAGCATAATAGTTCATGGTACATTGAAAACTCCACATCGTATTTACAACAAGTATTATGAATTTTAAGAGGCACAAAATAAAATGGCTTCAAACATTCAAAGGTCCTTTGCAAGATTTCCATATTTGGATGTGTTTCAATAAATTTTTTGAACAACATTATTTGGCTTGATTCCAAGAAATTTTTAGTATGCAGTATACGGTCTCAATTTCCAATTCTTAACTTTAAAACATCCTTTGCATTGGGTGATACTCTAGAGTTATCATGCCAAAATTGATGAATTACCTACTTTACATTATTAGTTAGCTTCTTATCAACACGTGGAAGCCTCCCGACAAAATCCCATGTATCATTTTGAAGAGGATCATCTATTCTTTCTCTTCTTGCAAGTGCTCTATCCAAAGTTTTATGATTTATGTCAAAATCAATACAAGTTTGTCTCATAAAGTGAGCCTTTTTCAATTGATGGCTTACTAGGGCGGTTGTAATGACTCTCTGAGCAACTCTCTTATCTTTTTCCTTCTAATTTTTTCCAATAGACTTGAGAGCATTAAAAATATTTTTGACAATAATAGAATTTTTTTTGGTCTTCTTATTCACATGAATCTTCAATTTTGCTAGCAAAGGTCTTATTTTTTGCATCTTTAGCAATTGTACAAAAATTTGGCATTGCTCGGTCAATGTCTTATCGCTAAAATATGGGTTGAAAAGTCTTGTAGCCCACAATCAAATGGTTCGTGTTGACCTCTTGCCTTCAAAATCATTTATAATGTCCTCATCAATTTCAAGTAACCATTTAGGGGTTCTTGAAGGTCTTGAATTTGGAATATTTATTTCTTCCACACAAGGTTC
>VDFB02058242.1:123234689-123648442 GCA_007258455.2 Sequoia sempervirens
CATAATTAATTGTTACTTGGAAAAAATTACAAAAAAAATGCATCACATCCGAACATGAGTCCTCTACTTATATATAAAATCTTATAAAAAAATATTATCATTTTATTGTAGTTAGGGTGGTCAGACAAACACCTACTTCTTATTTTTTCCTTGAAATTTAAGTACTACTGCATTGAAATTTCAAAATTTCACCAAATAGATTTAAAATAAAATAAAATAGTGGTTTAGAAACTACATTCAATTTGCCACAGATTCTATTCTTACGTATTTTTGAAATAATATAGATAACTTATTCAAATTTTTATGTCAAGTTGCCAAACTCTAATTTTTCTAAATTTTCATTGCCACTTAAGGGCCTATTTTTTCAATGATGATCTTGCACATGCCCCATTCCATTTAGTATAACTTCATTCTTGCAACTCATTCTCTTAATCTCTCATTCTCCTTTTTTCATTCTTGTTCTTCTAAGCTCTTTTACACCATTTTGCTCAAGATTCTTGCATGTTTGTGGCTTCTATGTCTTTGTCTCAAGCTTTCTCAAGTGTTGCACTCTCTTTTGACTTCTCAAGATCTTTGAGGGGAGGGTAAACACTTTCTTATTGGAATTATCATATTTGTTTAAGTAGCATATTGATATTTAACATGTCTTAGATTTTCTTTATCTTGTTATTCTACATTTTCTATCATCTATTTATCTTTATGTCTCTATGGCTGTCCATGGAAGTGGAAACACCAAAACAGGGGTTTGACTAAGGAAAGCCCCAAAACAACCCCAAAAAATTTCATTGTTTCTATGTGTGTAGGTTGTTTGTGTGGAGATTTTTGAAAGGCTTCATAGTGCTGGACCTTCGATGAGCTCACTTCTTTCTTTCATCTCTTGTTATTTCATTTCAATAGTTTATTTACTTGCATATCTAGTATTCTTCTTGCTGCACTTTTCTTTATTTCCAACATTCTATTAGTTTTAATCAAACTGTCAAACTTTAGTTCTTGAGTTGTCAGTAGGTCCTGTGCATTTCAATAGGCTTTCTTTGTTATCAATTTGTACGAGACCACAACGCATCATGGGGACGTCTACATGTCACATTGTCATCCTCTAGCCGAGAGCTATTTACCTACTCTTTTAGCTTCTGAACTTCTTTTTCCATAAACTCTCATAAAACATAAAATATTTTAGAAAACTCCCCTTTACCCATATTTGTCACTTGATCTTAGCCTTTGAGGTAGTTGAGGATAATTCACTCCATGTATATTATTCTCTAGATCCTAGATAATCAAGAGTAGTGAATATCCTCTACATTTTTGTGAACTTGACATGAACCTTTCTTTCCTCTTGTCTTTGTGTCAAAATTTTTCTTCTCTCTTGTCAGGAAATGTAGTGGATAGCGTGTTGTGATGCTTTTATGAGCTTCACAACCCAATATACTACCTTTGGGCATGTAGTAAGAAGGAACTATCAAAACATTAATATGGGGCCTAGAAGGTTCAGTCCTCCCCGTTCAGGTCCAGATTTTGAGGAATACTCTACAATACTCACTATTGAATTCTCCTAGAGCAACCTCCTCATCTTGGAATTGAAACTCATTTCCATCTAGCCTCTCCTTCAAACTCTTCCTCTTCCTTAGCTGAGGAAGCTGCTGCCAGGGCTCCTATCAAGCAGATTCACTCTTTTTAGTAAGGCTCAAAGAGCTTGTAGGGTTTCTAGTAAATGACAATTCTTATCCTCAAGTAGCTCCTCTAGTCAACAGTATAAAGAATTTATTAATTACTGATTGAAGAGGTTCTAAGCTACTTTGAGGAATAACAAACATTATGGAGACCCATGTCCTGTCTTACACTTTCATCTTGGGGAATCCCTAAGATACCGAGGTGGAGGTCATTGGTTACCAATTGAATGTTTTGATGCTTGGAGTGTCTATTCACACATGTGGTCAACACAGGTCCTTCCATCAATATTACTGCTAATAACACCACCATCGCACCTGGGGAGATTCCTATAATTAGAGTTTAAACTGGATTCCCCTGGGTTTTTCAAGTTCCTACATCTTGAACTCAAAATATCTCTACCTCGGGTGTTGATGCTTCAACTATTCATACTTCATCCACAGATCTCGTTCTCAATGCTCTATTGCAGAACTTGGGGTAGATGTAATCTCAATTGGAAAATTTGGCTAGTTCTTCTTCTCAGCCTATGTTCTAGCCTTACTATCATCATAGTCCCTTATATTTTGCTATCTTAAATACCCCCATCCCTCAAGGGATATAAATTTGTAAGTTTGAAAAGGGTCTGTGCAAGATCATGGGGGTCCAAACAATGGCAATGTTACAAAAAAATACATGAGGAAGGAAAAATCATGGAATTCACGTTTGATATTTTACTTGGGTTGGTAAAGAGTAAATTTGCTAAGGTTAACACCAAAGAAAAACAAATATCTGTTACTAATGAATATTCACTTTTTAAAAAGAAAATATCTGTTATTCAAATATTTATTATTCAGATATCTTTTAATAACAGATATCCACTTTTTAAAAAGCAAATATCCATTAATAATAGATATCTGATATTAACTAGCGAAAACGAATATTTGATTTGTAAAAAATGGATATCCGTCACTTACCCTAGGGAACAAATATCCATTATTAGAATACATTTTTTTGGAGACTGAGAACCATGCATATTAATTATTATAATATATATTATTTTTATAATTGCATATTTTATATATTATTATATATTATATATTATATAATAATATAATATTATTACATATTATATATTATATAATAATATAATATTATTATATATTATATAATAATATAATATTATATATTATATAATAATATTTTATTATTATATTGTTATATATATTTTAATATTATTATATGTTAATATTTATTAATATTATCATAAATTTTATTTGACAACATCTATTAGTATTTAATATTAATATATATTAATATTATATCATATATCATATATATTATATATTATGTATATTAATATTAACATATAAAATACTAATATATATATTATATAGAATATATATCATATATTATATTAATATTATATTATATATACTAATATCATATATATTATATACTAATATATATTAATATTATATATTAAATATTAATATTATATATTAAATATTAATATTATATTAATATTATAAATTCTCACAATAATTACACTCCAATGGGGTTTGAACCTTGATGGCAAAAAGTAACAACAAAACAACATAACCATCACATCATGTTACTATTGGCAATACTAATATCATATATCATATATATTAATATATATTAATATTATATTATATATTAATATATTAATATATTATACATATAATATATTATTATATAGCTTAGATTAGATTATATATTAATATTATACATATAATATATTATTATATAGATTATATTATATTATATATTAATATTAATATTAATTCATCTCATATGTGAGATATTTTAAAAATAAAAATGCTCTCCGAAATGGATATCCATTTCAGAGAGCTTAACAAAGTTCTAAAAAATGGATATCACAAAATGGATATTCATTTTTTATAACTATATGTAAAAAAGAGAAATATAACTCATTTGTACTATCATTGTTTGTTGGCTACATGTAGGCAAAGGGTTACAAAATGAATATCCACTATATCAAATATCCATTTTTTGCTACAAAACCATTTTTTTTTTGCAATTTCTCCAATTTCATCAACATTGATTTGAAGTATGTTAAAATATATGCAAGTTTTGGTTGATTTTATTTGTTTTATATGTTTTTTAACATATATATTATGAATTTTTTAAAATTTTAGCAACTAGTTTAAAACTATGTTAATTTTAACAATTGTAATTTTAAACAAGCTTTAAATGAAACAAATTGATAGAGAAAACCCTCCTCCACCAAACCCTCCTTCAATTCAGGATCTAATTGAAATAAATATTACTGAATTGAGAACATTGCTGAGAGATATTGTAACCACCAACATTTGTGATCAGTAACACGTAATATAGAGGCCATAATCAATCATGTTCAAGACATCACTAGGCAACATTTTTCATTTCATCAGTGGAGAGATGTGAAGAGGTTGGAATATGCAAATGGTTTGGGGTATGATGAGATTAAAAAATTAGAAATATCTAAAGCCAATTTAGCTGAATATTTTGTGAACCAAAAAAGGGACAACATGTTGGTGTACACAAACTAAAATTTTCCATAAAATGGTGCACCCATGAGGGCATAACTGAAATTTTTTGGGATCATTGGTGGATGGTGTTTTGATCTAGATCACCCAACAAAAATATCGATGTCCCTCTTTATTTTCTCTCCAAATTATATGCGGAATTTATTTTAGGAAGACATGCCAACTATTTTGATTTTAGGCATTTTTAGGGAGTAGGTATGGGAATGCCCCAATATAGACTCGGGGCAATGCGTATGATGCAAGGTCCCTATGTTCCCCCTCCTCGCCTTCCTCCCCCACCTCCAACACCCCATCCAAACATTGTTGTTGATGTGAACCAACATAGTCTTTTGTCCATACATTCTTTGATTGGCCATTTGATTACACAATCCTCACAATTTTCCCAACTACCTGATAGTGACACTCATGCTTTAGTTGATGCTGATGCAACATCATCATCTACACATATTTGTGTGACTCATTAGTGTAGTACATGCAGCCATATATGTCTAGGTTCTATGGGAGATAGGGATGAGCCTCCACTAGCTCGTATGAGGCACATGATGTGCCACCTAGAGGAGATGAGGCAACAACGCATACTATAGATGTAGTAGAGACGTGTGAGGGATGAATATATGTAGTGTTCTCCACCGTTGGAGATGAGGAGCAACAAGAGCAATCTTTTGTAAAGGAAAAACTTAAATTTATTTCATAGTGTATTTCATTTAAAATCAAATTATAATGAATATTACATGTTACTAATGTATATTTAAGTGGGATTGAAAAGTTGATGACCGAGGAAGAGATTAGAGATGTGCATCATGGTACTCTTTTGGTCATTGAATTTGGCCTACACACATTGGTATAATTTTTTGTACATGTAAACTTTTTTATTGTACGCATATCATTTAAATTGTGATTAGTTAAATACATACTAATTTATATCTTGATATTATTTGTAGTGTACTCTAGATGTGATTGATGTGACACCTTTTACCATGATGAGTTCTTCTAAATCAATCTTAGTTGTATCATTGGTTCGGGTATATGGTTTTTTTCTATCTAGTAGATATATAAGTTTCTAGATATATATGTAGATATATGTTCTAGTTTATGTTTGTTTGTCAGCAATTATATATTAATTTTGTCATTTTTATTTTTCTTCTTATAGAGCATGCCACCATCCATGTTTGTGGACCCTAGACCAAGACAATATGGTAGGAATCCTAAGCATCCTAAGGGACCATCATTTGTTGAACATATTTCAGCCAAAGAAAAAATGCTTGAGGTAGTGAAGAATTGAATTTGACTTTAATTTATAGTTTAATATAGTGATTAGATGTTACTTTGAAGGTTATTAAAAAAAGTAGATAAGTTTTTATTTAGTAGTCTAAGTTATTTATATTAAGCTAATTAATCTAGAATTTGTGGTTCAAATTGCTTTTGTGTAGGCACCTTCTCATCCATTATGTGGTGTGAAGAGGCTATGTTTTAGTGATCCACCACAAGATTAGGATTTTATTGACATGACAGCCATTTGAGATATACATGGTATATATATATCATGAGATGACATATGCCACATTTTGAAAATATTATTTTGATTTCGTATATATGCCAAATTTGTATATGTACATACACAATTACTTTACACTTTTATATATAAAATCAATATTTGACATATTTTGTTCATTGTGTGCATGGTTTCCTATTTTGAAACTTAAAATTTGAATGCATAATCACTTTATAGTGGTTGAGCTATGATGGATAACATGTTATATCTATTGATTTCTTGTAGTCTTGCACTTTAATAGTTTATGAATTACATATCATTTTCACTCATGCGATACTACTGTTAGATTTAGTTACCTTGGGAAACTTCACCAAATTTGATCCCTTTATCATTAGTATCTATAGTTGCAACATCCTTTACCCTTTGATTATTTGATGTATTAACATCCTTACTTAGTATAGTTTCATATTGGTATTTATCCTTTTAATAAAGTTAGATTTCCCCTTTAGCAATGATGAATATTTTGAAATTTGAATTTTTGCTTTTGAAATTTGTGCATCAAATTAAATTATATGGAATGAAAATTTTGGAATAACTCAACTTGAATAAATTAGCAATAGAGCATACCATACTTCATTTATAATTCATTAACAAATCACATATTTTCATCAAGAAAGATTCAAAATAATGTTATAAAAGTAGTCCACAATAACCTTAGTCCATATCTCCCTATCCCAATTAATCTAACCCAAACCTTAATCCATTCTTAAAATATTAAATCAAGCCTAAATATCCCATTAATACCAAATTAAATCAATCTAAACCTTCAATGAAGAAAGCAAAAATATAATCCCTATGATGATGGTTATGGTTTTCACGAAGACTACTAGTTATGTAGGAACCTCATGAACTAAAATAGAAGGAAAACTACTAGTTCCTCCACTGTACTCAAGGAACTTGTTAAAAGAAACATATACATTTTGTAACTATAAAGACACTCCCAAAGCTAATCAAAAAGTGGCTCCAAAGCTACATAAAAGTATTCAAGACATTGAAAACTTTATCCAAGAAATGGAGGTTGTTGTCCTAAGGGCTGATGAGGGAGAAATTATTCCAAAGATTAAAGTAAAATATATGAAAAGGAAGTTAGAAGGTCATGAAAAGGAATAAAATATCACTTCTGTCCTAAGAGCTAATGAGAGAGAGCTGCAATCTAAAAGACAAGTCCAAAATATTCACCATTGCTTGACTATTAAGTAGGTGCCAACATTAACCAATTTAGGAATGTGTGAGTTATTTTGATGCTAAAATATATACACCTGACATTCATGAACATACATAAGTAGGTGCATGTACACACAATTTTTATTTGTCTATGCATCTTTTCATCATAATCATCATTAATTGCATATGTTTGACACACTTGATGGTGATTACACATACATGTGACATTTTTCAACATACACATGACATTCATAATCATCATAATGCAACATACATTCTACCATCAATATAACCAATAATGTTCGTATATCAAATTTTCCATGTCCTCATGTACAAATATATCTTATACCATTTTTTAACCATCATAATCATCAATACAACTAATAATTCCATATAACTTTATTGATGTCCTCATGGACAAATACATCGATGCATCTTGCTATCAAGATATCATAGATACATAACTAATATGTGCCCTTGATATCCTCGCCTCATATGCACATCTCAAATCATTACTACTCTCATTGACACTTGCATTACAATATTACAAAAACTATTAAAAAACAAAAAAAAAAAACACTGTGTAAAAGTAATTAAACAATGAAAGCAACATGAAATCCAATGTTGGATGCATTGCCATTGAACCTCATGTCCTACTCAAAGATTGTGTTGAGAAATTCCTACATATAAATATTAGAAATGTATGGATTATAAACAAAATGAACAACAAAGTCAACTAATCATTCTTTGAAATCAAAAGCAAAATTATAATTCAAGATATTAAAGTATATGAAGAAGATACTTCTTTATGAGAAACATTTAATGTGTCCTCACTTTGAAGAAAAATGTTATAAATTTTATTTTGAATCACTTCTTGATGCAATAGTATTGTCCACAAAAATGACCTACATTTGTTAAGAGTTGTTAAGAAACATAAAATCAAATCTACTTTTGACTCAACAATGGTTAAAATTAAACATGAATATTGGAAAATGCAAAAATTATAAATTTTTAAGTAATTTTGACAAATGGGAAGCTTGAACACGTTGAGGTAGGAAAAAAATACTAGGGAAGGTCTCTTTTCATTTCCCAAGTCACCCAATTATTTAGGGGTTCTCTTTTTGGGGTAGTCTCTAAAGAGCCCTAAAAGCCAAAAATTGTCAAACTTTGATGAAGCCATTCTAGGAGCTTGTGGCATGTAGGAATTCTTTGTCTAGACCTATAGGTGGATATCAAATCTATTTAAACCAACCTCTCTCGGTTTGGGTCAACTCAACAATGTTTGTGTTTTCTTGTGTCAAATGCATTCTTGCAAAAATTGTTAGTGGAAAGCAATACAAAAACAAAAAGAAGCATTTTTTCTATTTTGTGCATCATGGAGAGAAACCAACTATACCAACACATCAAGGTGGACAAGTAAACTCTATGAAAGGCCTCCTCTTTCTTCCCAAGTCCCCCCGTGATTCCAGAGTGCACTAATCTGCGGTAGTCTTAAAAGTGTTGTAAGAGAAAAAAATGCAAAATTGTTATTTTTTCAGCATTTTTGACAAGTGGGTATAGACACTTAAAATTTTCTTGAATGGTATTATGCATTTGAATCTGATTATTAACATCATTTCATCCTAAATCACCTCTGAATAACTATTTAATTAAATAATCTATATTGTTTAATTAAATTTATCATTTTCTCCTATTTATCAAATAAGTAATTTTATTGGATTAATTAACCCCCTTTCTTACTAATTCACATCCCATTTAATTGAATAACACAAATAATTTAATTAAAACCCCTATGTCTTCTCATTTGATTAAATAAATCTAATTATTTAATTAAAATGTCACATTCTTCTAAAAAACCCCTAACCCACAAGATTAATCAATTATGGATTAATTAACCTTGAACCACTTGCTAATCTTCATTAGCCGAACCTATAGCTTTTAACTCCACCTTGGTTAAATAAACCTATGCTTTTATTAACCCCACTTGCACAAGTAGTTAATTTTTACAAATTAATTGAATGGCTATTTTCCTCACAAAAGGATATTCTCATAGAATATTCCTTTATTTTTGACTTTCCATTCCAAACTATCAAAAGCTCTTATAAAGGCTTTTAATACCTCTTACAAAGGCATTCAATAGGCTCTTACAAGTCATCTTGTCTCTTAAGGGAATTTAATTCTCTTACATGTCCTTACATCCTCACCCACATTCCTTAAATTCTTTCAACCATATCCCTTAACTCCCTCTTACATTTCTCTTCCCAAGATGTGCACACACTTGTGTGGGAACATATCCCCATTGCTTATCTTAGCCTTGTGACACTTGTCACAAGGCTGATGATCCTCCATTTAGTCCCACATTGCTTAGTTTTCACCCTTCTTCTAACCCTTTCTTCCTAGAAATAGAAGGCCCTTCTATTGGAAATGAATCCATCTTTTTATGCAAGCTTATTGTACACATTTTTTACCCATATCTACATGAATTTTCATCTTTTGAGCTTGAATCCACTATGTTATTGCATCAAATCCACCACTTTGCATCAAAATCTTGAAGCTTATCCAACAAGGGATTGGGAAAGCACCATATTCCACATCATTTTGGTACCAATCCCCTTATGGGATGAGCTTTGGAGTACTTAGATAGGATTTTATGAGCTTATATTTCATGTTGTTTCATGCTTTTATATAGTTTGTCTTTGAATTTACTTGTATGTTCAAGTATTTCATAGGGAATGTGATTTAACCTACTAATAATGACTAATCCTTGTGTGTTTGTTCATGTTTAGCTCAGGTTTATCTCATATTCACATTTTGACATTAGGAGGGCTAACCATTTAATTTTTTGACTATTTTTGTTTGAGATTCACATTTTATAGGTTCCAAAAAATGGCATCACTTTTGACATAACCAAAGGCTCGCTTTACAAACTACGTCGCTATTGCTAGGAAATATAGTGTCACTATCGCAAATAGTGCCACTATTGAAATAGGCAGTCGATTTTGATGCATTTTACCACTTTTATCTTTTAATTATTGTGTTGCTTTTGATAAAACGTCACTATTGACTTCTCTATTTTCTATGCACTTACAGGTTTTCACTAGAGCGTCACTTCTGATACATCACTGCCTTTGTCATTACAACACTGCCTTTGTGCATAGTGTCCATAGTAGAGCATTGCCTTTGTTCACCAAAATGCCGCTATTGCAGAAAAGCACTGCTATTGACAGAGGAGCATCGCTATTGCAAGCACATCATTGCTATTGTAGTCTGAAGAGGAGTAGAAAACATTGGCTTAAAAGATGAAAATAATTTTAATGCTTATTGTAATAGTGATTTAGGACACATGCTTTAGGACACTAGTTTTCAATTGGGCTCTAAAATTAACCATTGCAATGTTGTTTTCAAAGTTGGCTTAAAATTGAACCCTTCACTTACTAGTCATTGCAATCTTGGTTAAAATTGAACAAAACAACTTCACATCTAGTTTGGTGCTTAAAAATAATTCATCATTGCTTTGAAGGATTAAAAAGAACAGGTGACTTGTGTGAGTGATCTTGCTTGGTAAATCTCTAGTGCATATCCTCTCCCCTCGCGCTTCGTGCGATCTTGGGTGAAGAGAAACTCTCTTGATTTACAAAACTTTCTTTCTTGAGTCACCCTTATGAGAGAACCTACTAGGAGATACATCTCACAATGGAGAACTAGTGATTCTTGTAAGCACATTTATCAACGTGATATATCAAAGGTTGCGAAATTGTAATGAAAGTAGCTTCAATCCTAGGCAACAACATACTACACCTAATCCATCTCTGATAGCAGAAGGGAATGAATGAAGAGCCTTAAGTGGCCTATAGATGGTATTTTACGTAAGGTGTTCATGGTATTGTCATTAAAAACCCTATTGTAGTTGTCATCCTTGTTTTCTGAAATTTTCCTTGAGAATGGTGCATTGGAATTTACTTCCAAGAAGTTACTTACCAAGTTTGATTTTTTGGTTGAGGCGTAGAGCTTAAGAGTTCATTCTCCTCTACACTCTTCCATAAATTTCATGTAAAATCATCCCTTTGGGACATGAGGTAAGCCTATTCTCAAAGATACATACCTTTTCTAGGTTTTTAAAGATTGTCTTTTGTGATCTATCAAAACACATTGCTTGGTTTCAAAACAACAAAAACAAACATTGAAATTTCAAACCCTTTGGATTTGGTGTGAATACCTTTAAAAAGTACTCTATTACTACTTGTCCCTAATGATTTATTCTTTAGAGGCTTCTAAATAGTTGGACTTATATCTCAAATTCACACAATTCCAAAGTCAACACAGGAAAACTATGGCCTTGACTTCTTGATTTTCACATAATGGACTTTGTGGGATGAAAGTTGCTTAGACATAGAAATTTTAGTTTGAAATTTAAGCAAGAAATTGAATGTGGTAAAAATGACTTCATTAATCCAAGATTAAATCAAATGAATACCCCACATTGATGTATGATCAAACATTGACTTCAAGGATTTCAAAGTGAAACAAAGAAAGTGTATGATCAAACATTGTATCAAAAGTATTACCATCCAAACATTGAGTTCTTAGGTTGAAAATGATGAATAAATCTTATTGTCCTACTAGGAAAACACATGATATTTTGGGTTTAAAACACTCTTAGGGAAAATCATGTTCTTCACTATCTTGGTCTTGTAAACAAAGTACCTTATAGGTTCATTTAGGATCAAACCAATCATTTCATCCATCCCAAAACATTTATCATTTCCATCCCAAAAACAAATTTAGAGCTTTGGAAACATCAACATTCTAGACTTGGGTAAATCATTAAAACTATGATTGGACAGATTAGTATGGGCCAATTATGCTTGATCCATGGAGAATCAAAGCATAATGAAGCCACTAACGTCAAATCTCAACAAGATCATTCAAATGAAAGTTAAACTAAAAATTTATCAAAACTAAGCATTCCAAAATATGAAAGCATTTAAATGTCTACTCTAATCCATTCAAAGCTTATCCTATTGTGGGAGTGGTGTCGTGTTGATGTGGAACAATGACCCTTTCCCAATCCCGTGCATAAATGAGGTTTCCCCAGTCAGTTTTATTGAAGAAAACTAATGGAACCATTGTGAGATGTGTATGAAAACATGATTTTAATCTAAATGCACATTATGCAAGCTAATTGAACATGATTTTAAGCTAAATGATGAAGATATACAAATTCTAAGCTAATTCTAAATGGATTCTAACCTAAAAGATCCAAACCCTAACTAATTAAACAAGCTAAATGGATGCATTATGTGATCATGGAAGCCATTAATGGAAGCTTAAAGCTAATTAATGCAACTAAAATGAACTAAAAGATGCTAAATGTGTGCTAAATATGAGTGAGTGTGAGTGATTTCAACAACATAAGTTTTCTTTAAAAAGATGGATCCATTTGTCTCCAAATAGTGCTTTCTTTATAAGAAAGGAAATGAGAATATTCCCCTTTTTCAAATGAGTTAGGAGAGATAATATTCTTTGGAATATTCTCATGGGTGAGGGAAAAAGATAATTTAGTTAATTAAAACTAAATTAAATTGTGCAAAAGGGGGAGTCCTTTTGGAGGAATGTGCAAAGGAGGAATATTCCCTTGCAAGTGGGGGGGGGAATTAGATTTAATTGATAATTAAACAATATTAATTGTGCAATTAGGGGATTTAGAAGAATTTGATGATATTCATTAAATAAAATGATTTAATGAATGGGGGAAAGGTGGAATGACATTTAATTAAATACCTTAGGGTTATTTAATTAAATAAGAAGATTTAGGGATTTAAATTAAATAGTTTGATTTATTTAATTTAACAAGACGAAGTGTTAGCACAGAAGGGGGTGAATTAACCTGATTAAATGAATTAGGTGAATAGATGCAAATGATACCAATAATTAATTAGCTAGGATAATTTATTAATTAGGCAAAAAGAGGATGGGTTTCAAGAGGAAATGATGTTAGTATACCTGATTCAAGTGTATAATATTATTTAGGACATTTTTCAGTGTCTACATTTTGCCCCTCTTTGAAGCGAGGTACCTGCTACTTCGGTTCAAAGATTGATATTCTTTAGATGAAAAAATGTTGCTTAAATATAAAATAATTATTTTCTAATTTTTGGATGCCCCACTGCTACCTCAGAGGAAGGAATAAGCTGGTTCCCTGCCCCGTCGAGAAATTGGGCAAATTTTTTGAATTTTGGGTTGATTTCTCGACAAAGGTTAATGTGAATATGAAATTCATTGAGCTCCCTTCGGGTTTCATTTTTGCTAAGTACCGGCCTGCACCTCAAATTTTGAACATTATCGGCCCCTTTTTGATAACACTGTCAGCTTCCGCCACCATCCTACCACATGTCTACATCATGGGCTATTCCTTGCTGCTTCCCTTCACCTTTTCATTGAGCCCCACCCGTGTGCCACGTAGCTCCCATTCGCATAAGCTTTGGCGGACCCCACCAGTCAACGCTAATAGGAAAAGGACGCTTCCACGTGTCTTCCTAGTGCAAGCTTTTAGCGAAGAAGGGAAGGAATGAACTATGGGCTACACCATGCTGCCACCTGTCTCCTTTACGGGGACTTTATCAAAGGGAGGCCAAGAGCGAACGCTAAGCTGTGATATGTTGTCGCATGTTCTAACTGCCTCCATTGGGAGGTGACACTTGTTTGCACAAGGTATGCCGGGACCATTTCCATCATTCGTAGGGGATGCATCTAGCTGGAGAGTGACTACATGCTATGGATCAAATCTTTTTTGTTACAATCATTGCTGCTACATCATTGCTTAGGATACCAAATCTTTTCTGTTATGCCCACCAGGTGGTGGATTGCTAGCTATATATATACTGCTTCTTGATATAGAAAATGGGTTCCGAGAAGATACAATTTTTTTAGAAGAGACACCAGGCCTTTCTACTATTTTTAGATTATTGCAAAAGAACTTACAGACTGTACCCTTGTTCGGCCTTTCTATTTTCTTAAGCTATTTGATAAAATTTATACTACGCCATTATTGTTTTGAATGGTTCATTTGTAGAACTTCTATGATTTTAATGCAATTTTGCTAGTTTAGATCATGTCCTTGACTCCTCTTTTCAGTGAATGTGCATGAAAATTATTTTATGTCATTGAATGAATTATTCATGCTTCTATCTTTAATTTTTGTCATTCTAAGACATAACAGATTGCTGAACGAGCCCTTAAATCGCATCCAAAAGATAGATTTATTATGCCTTATATCTACTCCTTGGCGCATCACCTTAGTTAGATTTTTATTTTTTATATCTATTTCCTTTTCCCATTCCAAAACCCCAATTACAGAAGAAGCTGACTTGATTAAAAATTTGGAGGTCACTTAGTTTAGCGCAATTAGTTCCCCCATTAACTAAGTTTCCCATAAAGGGCTATTACCTTGCTAATTTTTGGCATCAACAATTTTATTTTTTCTAGCATGCCCAATGGGAACGCTTAAATGAATCTAAATTCAAAGAGGGTGTATGAGCCAACAACCTGTTACTAGGTCCCAAATAGTGAATAATCCTAGTTTGTTAGTATAGCCATTAGGAACAATACAAGCTGCGACCCAATTAGTGAACGTTTCGCTTCCCCCACCCCTTCCGCTAGCCATGTTGCCCACTGCTAATAGAAATTATGTGGCATGGGATTCCATAAGTCCTCTTGTTGCACTAGTAGTGCTCGCCATTTGGGCCGTTATCCCAGTCTCTGCTCTAAAGGCTATACCTAAGTTCACCAGAGATGGCTTGAGAACATCGTCCAAACATCTGCAAGATGTTGTAGATGTATGTCTGGTGCATGCAGTTACATGCCAAAATGTAGCGCTAAGGCTGCTTGCAGCCTCTTTTAGAGGAAAGGCACTGGATTGGTACCACACACTGCCAACAAATACCATCAATACCTAGGATCAGCTCAGAGACCCTTTCCATGAGAGATTCTCAAATGATGGAGATATGTCCTCTCAATATCACCAGTTGTTGGTCATAAAATGGGCCCCATATGAAGCCATGTCTGACTTCAATGCCCAGTTCCATATAACTTGGTAGAGAATCTAGGTTGGTATTCACCTGCCAACCAAGCTGGCGTTCATGTTCTACCTAAAATATATCAACCCAAATATTTCAATGATGATCTAGTCTCTTGGTGAAGCCATGCTACCAGACACATACAACATTGTAGCCAAGGCGAAGAACAATTTGATAGACGCCGGGAAGTTTCCGCCTTGGCCCACCATGCCTATATTCCCTGAAGTATTAGCTTCTACACAGGAAATGCCATCTACTAGTGCATCCACACCTCCCTAATCCATGTACACATACTCGAATGCACCACATAAAATTGCTTCTACATTCAGCTCTTCGAAGGAAGAGATGAACGAGTTCAAGGAAATGTTGTGGACCATCACCAATGAAATAACTATCATCAAGCAAAACTAGGCAGCGCCTCCAAAGCCAACTTATCAAAATTATCAAGGTGGAAGGTCTTCTTACCAACAAAATCAGTTCCAAGGAGGTGCGCACACAAACCTGCAAACATAGATCACTAATCAAATAGTACCGGTGACTTCTCTATCACAGAGTGCTAACCGAAGCTTGAGCAGAGAGTTGACTATGAGAAAAATAATTTAGTTGTCGACACTAATCGCTAGTGCTTCCCTTGTGGCGACTCACATATGCCTCAGAATTTCCCATGCGGCAACCTACAATAAAAGGTGGTAGAGCAACATAGTTAAGGCACGACGTTGAACCACAGAGGTTATGTATATACCTTTCTACAAATGGAAAATGCGGTGCTTACTACAAAAATGCAGGGGATGTCTTGGAGCAAGAAATGGATATTGCTCCCGATCATGCACTTTTCTCATGGATGGAAGAAGAAGAGGCAGTGTTTGCAAATGATGCCTCCACATAAAAAACCCCAAAATTACAGTCCAACTACAACACTTGCTCAAAGAGGAGATTCACAGGTGAACCAGTCATCCCGCAACTAGTCAGTCCACAGCCCGAAAGTGCTTCCGACTAGATATCCAACACCTCCGCAGTGGCACAATAATGTATGCTGCAAAAGGAAATTATTATAACCAAAGCTAAGGAGTAGAAGCTTCCAAATCCACTGCCCTTCATTGTGGTGGAACAATTGAAAAAATCATCAGCTAATGTATCTCTTTGGGAATATTAGCTATTCCAGAGCAAAAGACATTGTTGCAGAAGGCCCTCCAAGAGGACGCGAGTGCAAAGCCAACATAGAATTTGTTGAAGGGGAAGGCCATCAATTCATCACCTCCTACCAAAGTTCTTACAAATAGTATGGAGGAAGCCTCTACCAAGGGTAAAGATAAACCAAAGCCAAAGCCCTTTTTCCTAACTCTCATTTTGGGGAATAAACTGTTGCACAATGCCATGATAGACTTTGGTGCTAGCACTACAGTTATGCCGAAAAAAATAGCTGAGGCCTTAGGGCTTAGCTATGAACCTCTAAAGAAGGGGGTTATGCAGCTTGATGGGAACAAATTCAAAATTGTAGGCCTCATCAAGGACCTTCCCTTGACTCTATTCACCTCCCCTAGCATCACAGTGCTGCAAGATACTATGATCATTGATGTCCCTCCCATGTTTGGCATTTTCCTATCCCAAGAATTCACTTCAAAGGTGGGTGGATACCTGTCCTTGGATTGGTCACACATGATCCTCAGGACCAATCATGGTTTGAAAATGAAGATAGTATCCGAAGCTCTACATTTAGAACATGTGGCTGATGAAGCTATGATCAACTTTGAGGCCACTCATACCTCTATCACCAAGCAAGAAATGTATTGTACCGAGCTGCTAGAGGATGAAAAAGTGACTGGAGATCAGATCAATTTAGAGGAAGCTCTCTTGAGTGAATACATAGACACTGATCCTTTTGAAAACTATCATGCTACCAGGTTTGGCACCTATGTCATCTACGATGAAGATCAAGTGCTTTTGAAAGTCACAAAGGAGTCCAAAAGCAATCAAGCTTCAGAGCTATGGATGTTGCATTTTGATGGAGCGAGATGCAAGGTTGGTGCATGAGTCAGGATATGTTTGTTATCCCATCCAATGAAAAGACACTTCAAGGTCTTTCCACTTCCAGTTCTCTTGTTCAAACATTGAAGCTGAATATGAAGGATTAGTGCAAGGTTTAAGCCTTGCGGAGAAAAAAGGCATGAAACAATTAATGGTATTCATAGATTCTGAAATAGTAGTCAATCAAGTGTGGGGAATTTCCACTACAAAGAATGTTCGTATGCGATCCTATAGACATCGAGTCTAGGACTTGATTGAGGGCTTTGAAGCCTTTAACATCCAAATAGTGCCTCGAGAACAAAATAGCGATGTAGATCGCATGACAGTAATTGGATCCCAGTTTGACCTTGCCTCTGACCTCATTAACAACAAACACTCTGTATGAGTGATAGTTCAACCAAAAATTCTAGACAATGATCAAAGTTGGCAAGTGTTTGATAGTGATGAACACATTGCCTCATTCATCTGGGCGAGTTTTCCGACCAGCTCCAATCAAAGATTATCGAGGCCTATGATGGTTAAATCATCTAGTTGAAATCCAACAAGCTTCCGAAGGGACTGGTCACTCTTGAAAATATTTTTGATTGTGATGATGCAAGGAATGACAAGAGGAAGTTTTTAGTGGACAAAAGTGGCTATGTTAACCTTTAGGTCAGAGATGGGAGAAAGCTTAAAGTTGGGAAGGATGTCCCGCACCATGATAAAGAAAGGCTCATCAACTTTTGTGAAAAGTATGAAGGAGTGGTGGCCTGGTCATATGATGATCTCAGGGGATATGATCCTGATATCATCTAGCATACAATAGAGTTGGAGGAAGGTGCAAAACTAGTTTGCCAAAAATAGAGGCTAGTGAATCCCAAGATTGAAGCACTAATGGCGCAAGAGCTAACAAAGATAATCCAATCACAAATTGTGTTCTCAATCAAACATAGAACATGGGTATCCAACTTGGTCCCAGTCTGAAAGAAGAATGGAGATATTCGCGTATGTGTTTACTTTCAAGACCTGAACAGAGCATCCCTAAAAGACCACTACCTGCTACCTTCTATGGAGTCAATCCTTTAGATAGTGGTAGGATTAGAGATTTTTTCTCTACTAGATGGCTTCTTTGGTTACAATCAGATCCGGGTCAAAGAGGAAGACCAACATAAAAAAAAATTCACTACCAAGTGGGGTACATTCACATATGCTAAGATTCCCTTCAACCTCTCAAATGCAGAGCCACCTTCCAATGGGCAATGGATATCACTTTCATCAAAATGATCAACAAGATCATCTTGATCTATTTAGATGATCTGATGGTGTTCTCTAAGTCTAAAGATGATCATTTCAATCATCTTAAGATGGTTTTCAAAAAATTCGAAGAATTCAGGGTATCATTGAACCCAAAAAAATGTGTCTTCGAAGTACCGCAAGGAAAGATATTGGGACACGTAGTGTCCAAAGAAGGAATTTCAATTGATCCCGAGTGAGTGAAAGCAATCAAAGAGCTTCCCCTTCTGGTCAACAAGAAAGGCATCCAGTCTTTCTTGGGAAAAGTAAATTTTGTGAGAAAATTTATTTATGATTTTGTAGGAATAATTAGGCCAATCACCCTGATGCTGAAAAAAGACCAATTATTCAAATGCACTAAAGGACTAGAGAAGCCTTCAAGAAGGTAAAAGAATTTATTTCTTTTGCTCCTATGCTGGTTAATCTAGGCCTATCAAAGGACTTCATAATGTACGTATTCAGTTGCAAATCAAGCATTGCTATTGTCTTAACTCAGAAAGATGATGAAGGAAAGGGAGTATATTTGATAGCATTTCACTCCCGGACCCTGAAGAAATATGAGACAAACTACAACTTCATCAAGAGGCAAGTGTTTGCTATTGTTAAGGGACTCATGAAGAAGTTTTGCCACCTAATATCTTGCAATAAGGTGATTGTTTATGTCACACATTCCAATGTGTGCGAATACATCATGGAAGGAGAAATCACCAAAAAAAGAGCCAATTTGATCACCAAGATCCTCAAGTACGATATTGAGGTCAATCCTACAAAGACCGTCCAGGGGAGAGGACTGTGCGAATATCTGGTGCATGATGAATAAATAGTGACCGAAGAAAAGCAACAGGAGCTAGTTCTGACGAATGAGTCAAAGTCCAAAGGCTGCTGGCTGGCGAACAAAGTGAGATTTATGCATACTAGAAAATATCTGCTAGGCCTTCCTTCTCAGAAGAGAAGATTCTACTGGCTGTAGAACATCAGATATGCGCTCATTGAGGGGGTCCTTTTCAAAAGGAAATGCAATGGCATTCTATTAGGTGTGTCACCATAGAGCAAGCAAAAATAATCCTAGACACTTTCCACAGCAGCGCCGCAGGTGGACACTTCTCTGCTAACACCATTGCCATCAAAATCATGTGCGCCGAGTACTTCTCGTAGACGCTATTCAATGACTCCTACTCATTGGTTAAAACTTGCAAAGAATTCCAATTCTTCGTAGGAAGAAGAAATAATTCTACGATGCCTCTCAATTTGATCATGGTCGATGAGCCATTTGCATAGTGGGGCCTTGACTTCATCGAGATGATCAATCCCGCTTCCAGTGCCAAACACAAGTGGATCTTGATGGCCATGGAATAGTTCACTAGGTGGAAAAAATCCATGCCGGTAAAGAATGTGACGGATGTAGAGATAGTGGACTTCCTTGAGGAATTGGTGATGAGATTTAGCCTACCCAAAACCATCATTTCGGACAATGCCAAGGCTTTCCTAGGCTCTAAGGTATGTTAGTTTGCGCTTGCACATGGTATATTCTTGAAAACATCATCAAACTACTACTCGTAAGGGAAGGGCTTGGCTGAATCAACAAAAATGAATCTGGTCAGACTCCTCAAAAGGATTGGGTCAGAGCAACAGAAGGAATGGCATAAAAACCTTCGGGCAGTGCTCTGGGAAGACCGCATAACTCCTAAGAAGGTTCTCAAAACTTCACTATATGAGCTAGTATATGGAAAAGAGGCACTATTTCCTATCTCCATGGAGATTCTAGCACTACAATTGCTCAAATCTCTCGAGGTTGAGCAAAATGGCACCATGGAGGTTCGGCTGGCTGAGTTGCTAGAAGTGCAAGAGAAGAGGGAAAATTCCTTAATAGCCATGACTAACCGCCAGTAGGTGGTTAAACGGTGGTTTAACAAGAAGGCTTCAGACCAAGGTCTAAAGTGCGGGGACCTATTGCTAAAGTTTAATGAAAGGGCTACAAAGCCCAACCAACATGGGAAGTTTGACAGCTTATGGGAAGGCCCTTTCAAAATAATTCAATGCAAAGAGCATAATGCATTTGAATTAGAAACCATGGAGCATGAAGCATTGGGAATTCTGGTCAATGGGATTCATCTAAAATTATTCAATTAGGCTCAAATTATTCTACTAATGTAAATATGTTAATAGTGCATTTTCTTTCTTTCCCTTTTTTTTGTTGGCTGGTCTTTTAATTATTCTTTGGTTCGAGGAAGCATAAATTAATGGAACCCATTATTGTAAAGTGCGAAAAGTTTAAAACAACCTAGGAAGTAGTGAAATGACACCCATAGGAAAAATGGAAATGAATACATATATGCAGGAAAGGAAAATGAAAACCCACATTGCAACATAACAAGCAAAGGAGACAAAAAGTTTAACATAAGCTATATCTTCATTATATTTATATACTTTGATAAGTACAGTATCAAAATGGCTCAGAGGCCACGCTTCTAGAGGATATAGCTATATTCTACATTCTTCTTCATATTTGCTACTATAAATCCTTTTCCAACCATGTGTACAAAAAATGGAATAACGAGCATTAGTTCTTAAAGCAAGAAAAGGAGATTTTCAGTCCATGACATGTACAACAACAATGGAGGCATCGAAGACAACATATACAATTTCTTCATTGGCAAGGGCAGCAACAACAAAAGCTTCCAGGGGAGTAATGGTAAGTGGCAGAGGGAACACCAGGTTCCTAAAGTCAGTGTACCAGTCAATGTCATAAAATCGCATCACGTTGTATAGATGGAAGAGGAAGTGACAAGCATGGGTAACCCTTTGGCGATGTTCTTCTTGCTACTGTAGTTAGAAACCGCTTAGGAATGACAACCATGGTATAACCACGTCTTCTTCAATGAACTTATAGAGGTCGCTTATAGTTGGAATACATCCACCAAATGTAGCATTCACCACCACCTCTTTGAGGCCATTCAAGTATTTCTTTGGAAAGATCTCTTTTACTAGGTGAAGAACGAGTGGCTTGGGAATCTGGATGTTGAGCATTGATGTGACAAAGTGAGAGAAGACTTCAGTGTTAACTCTGTATTTATCTTCATATTCAAGGAAGTCACGTCCCAAAACCCATTTCATGGCTATGATGGCCAAGGAATGCTTATTTTTGGTCATCCTCTTAAGGCGCCTAGTCAAAATCTTTCCCAGAAAAGCTATTTGGGATTTATGAGAGACCGGCTTAATTGGGGTATTCATGGCAACAAGCTCTATATGACTATCAGACAAAAGCTCTATGCAAATTTCCTAAGTCTAAGCTCTATACAAATTCTATGCAACTGCAAACGTCAAATGCTAAGCCAATCACCTATTACCAATTTTGCTAAAAATTGCTAAGTGTGATTTCACTATTGTCTAAGTGCCTATTTATAGAAAAAGCTAAGGTATGCGTGGTAATTTGCATACCATAAGCATGTGGTTAATCAAGTACTACCTCAAAAATTACACCAAGGCTCGCTCAAATTTCCCACCCAATTGCATCTGTAGGTATGATTTGCTGTGTGCAAGGATTAGTGAGAGATAATTAATTAGCATAAGCTGGTGGTAGTCACTGGTGGTAGTTCATATGACCAAATGCTGAGGTGTCATTCTACAAGCGCTTCTCAAACTCCAAAAAAGAATTCATATATTTTCAAGCACTTATTACATATTTGGCTTAATCATTCCATTTGGGATATTAATTGCCATGACATACAAAAGCCTAAGCTTCCTTCAAATCATCGGCTCCAGTCCAAGAAAATCATGCCAAAGCACATCGTTGCCAAGGGTCATTATGAATTCTTGTCATTTCAAAATGGAAAGTAATTCGCTTCGCATGAGCAAATAATTGGCAGTACATGCCAAATTTAATGCAAGTAGGTGAGCGTTGCTAGCCACCCCAAGAAGGAAATAGCTAAGTATCACATGTAAAAGGTTTGTATTTTGAATGCTTTTCAAAAATTCTACCTAGAGCAAACAAAATTTTAAGCGCAACTAGAGCTGAGGTAAACTACAAAAAATTTGAGCTAAGCACAAACCTATCGCAAAAAGGAATGGCTGGGAGTTCTCAAACAAAGGCACGAGTAGAGGCCTATGGAGAAGAAACACAGAGCTTGTTTGATGATATGTGTGCAACATCAACCATCTATGTCTTTGAAGATGTCTCTTACGCTTCACTTGGTATACCAGAGAAGCTAGAATGGGTAAACACACAGGTCTTGGAAAAGTCTAAAAGTTACAGAGATCAGGGCTTAATCTATGATCTCATCCTCATAAAAAACCCTAAGAATTTGAGGGAGGTGACCTATGAAAGAAAGAAGAAATTCATTGACCCTGATTCATTGTCGCAGAAACTATGGTACAACGGGCTCCCATAGTATATAGTCCTATTTGTTCACTATTTCCCTGAACTAGTCAATGTAGCCATTGAGCATTTCAACCCGTGCACCAATACCATCAAGGTCTAGAGATTAAATGTCAATATTTGCTCAGAAGCTATTTGGAATATGTTGTGCATCCCTAACCCCGACTCTAGACCAGAAGAGGTAGAGTCGTTCAACCCAGCGAAGGGAGAGGCAATATGGAGAGACATGAAAAAGGCTTTGCAATTTTATAACAAAGAAACCAAAATGCCTAAGGAAGATCATCAAAAGCCACCAAAGATTTTGGTGCCACACATCACCTTCCCACTAGATATATAGGATGCATTCTCAATGTTGGCATTTGTTTGTAGCTTGGACACTGACAAGGATGTGCACAAATTTTAGTTGGGTCTAGGGTTTCAGTTCCGCAAGCAACATTCCTTTTTCTGGTATGATTTTGCACAATTCCTTGTGGATGAGATGCTAAGGAAAATAAAGGACTACAAAATGCAACAGAGTTTTAGGTTTCCTTCCTTCCTTGCTCACATGTTTTTTTACCATAACCCTAATTTATTTAAGAAGTATGTAAGGTGTCTATCTTTGATGAATTGGGAAAAAGAAGGCTAGCTTCTGTATGGACTCCTCTTATCTCCTCTACCTGTGATTATTATGCATTTTCAAATTATTTCTTGCCTCCGATTTTGCAAGATTTGAAAGGGGAGGACGATTTCGACCAACTCACCAAGGAGCATACTACGTATATGTAGAATTTCACTCCCAAATGTGATTGGTTTCTCAGAGTAGATTTCACACTCATCCGGTTGTGCTATTTCACTAGGGAACCATTTCACCTTCCAGCATGTGTAACAAATCGGGTGCTAGTCCTTGAAATGTTCTGACAAGTATCCCTTATTTACTACAAATTTTGCAGAGGGAAGGCCAAGAAGAGGGGATTCTTCATTTGCCTGCAAACCTTCAAAAAAGTGGTCATGAACAAAAAATAGATGCACAATTTGCTAGAAGATAAGTTGGCTCATCTGGGGTGGTAATGATTTGCGATAACTAGGATTACAACCCTGAGAATGATGTGTCAAATGAATTTTTCAAGGTAACACATAGCCTGTGGCCTTACTAGGAAAAGAGGTGGAACCTGCCGAAAGATCTAGATGATCTACTGCTTGATTTTATATACATTCCTACTGAGGGCATTAGGCCACCTTGGGATAGGTTCTACTTTGCTATGGTGGTGTATGATGAGAAGCACAAAATAGGAACCAGTCTTCGTAACAAGTTGTTAAGAACAAAAGGTTGGAGAGAAGAGAAAATTAGATATTTCTGGGTATACCGCCAAGGAATCAAACAACCCGAGGCCCTTTATGGAAGTGTAAAGTTAGATAAAGAGTTTGATAGATTTTGGAATGAAGCACACATGGATTTTGAAATGAGCACTAATGAAGATGATGAATCTGATGAAGATTCCGAAGAGCATACAGGGAAAGGAAAGGAGAAAGAAGCATAAATGTAGTTGGCCTCTGCTCAACAAAAAAGGAAGGAAATGAAGCAACCTAGCTACGTTGCTTCAAATGTACGGTTGAACCTATCAAGAGCTTCATGGACACTCACTTGGATTGCCACAAGAACAAGAATGACTTAGCAATAGTCGAAAACCATAGAGGTGGAGGACACCGCGCCTACCAATGGTAGTGCACAAAAGCAATCGTTGGGGAAGGTTCATAAGAACCTACCGCAAGCCAGGAGCTCGAAGTAAGAGAGGAGGTAGTGGTGAGCTAGGAACTGCCACCATCCAGTCACTAGGTAATATTCACTCCCTCTTCTCTCACTTCACAATCTTTAGTGTCCCTTGTTATCTCTGTGATGCCCATCACTACTAGCATCGACTCTTCATTTTCTACCTCTACCATAATGGTCGCGGGAGGTTTCTCCCAGTACTCCCAAATGAGGCCATTTATCTTGATGCCTCTATGGATTGTTACACCATCTGCCACTTCCCAATCTACTCTTTCCTATCTTTCCTCAAGTGCAGCCACTATTGACACCCCTCCTACTACAACTATATCAAGTCTGACCCAGTTTTCCCATCAAACTCTACAAAGACTACTCCATCTCTACAAAACCTGATGAGCCCTCCCACCAGTTTGTAGATTGATAATTTCTCTCCATAGATTGTCAACCTTCAATAGAGCCTTGGCCTACTACACTTACGTTCCCTTTTTCCCTACCTCCCAGTGCACCTTTCATTGGCAAGCTAGTTCAGTTGCCAACCCAATTCATAGCACAGGGTGATGATACAAAGGAAGCACAAGCTCTCAGAATGTAGAAGAAAAGGGATAAGGATGACAAGAAGTCAGAGGAGCCAAAGGTGTATACTATTTACAATGAAGTGCAGGAAATGCTGAACTTCACCACCATGAACCTGAACATTGTCAAACCACAAGGGGAGATGTTTCCAGATGATTACAACATGTATGCCATGGGGCTTGATCTGAGAGTAGCCCAACCACAAGACAAGGTAGAAATCATGGAAGAAATGCAGTGGGTGGTGACGACTAACTTCCTTAAGTCTGGTCACCAACGAAAAAAGAAAGAGGAGGAGCTGAAGCTTGTGAAGGATAGGGTTGAGTTCTTGCAAGCAAAGGAAAAAGCGGTGGAGGCAGATGTTGCACGTTTATTAGAAAAAGCACAAGCAATAGAGGTGGAGAAAAAACAACTCTGGGAGGAATTCTCAAAGTTCCAATCCATCGACCCTACCCTGGTTGATGTGCTACGAAAGAGGAACCAAGACTATCAGAACTGGTTAACTTTGGTAGAGCAAGAAATGAAACAAAAGGATGAGGAATTTGAACAACAATATGCTTAATTTGAGCAACAAATACAAGATAAAGATGCAGACTTTGGTAGCCAAAAGGCCAAATTGGAAAAGAAGCTCCAAGAAGTGAAGTATTCCCTTGAATTAGAGTTAGCAAATAAAAGTTGGGCTGAGGAGAATTGGTCCAAGGAGCTAAGAGACATTGAGGAACAACTTGCATCCACAAATAAGAGAGTTGCTAAATTAACAGAGGATATCGGCTCGAAGGATACAAAGATTTCTCTTCTAAGGAGTGTTCCCCAGGCCCCTGCTGCCCAACCAAACCTCATTCCAGTGGCACATCAACTATATGTTTCATACTGGGAAAAGGTCAAGGCCTTCTGCCTGACATTGCAACCAATGCTCCAATTTATGTCACAAGCGATAGGCTTGAGTTAGGAGGTCTGCGTAGCCATTGAGAAGTTTCCACAGTTTACCACAGAAAGGGTTCCTGAGGCAAAAAGATTTCTAAATAAGCTATACATGGTCTTAGATGAGAACTTGGAAATGACAGGGGTCGAGGATCGAAAGGCTGCTACCATAATGGTGAACAAATTTATCCACTACCACTCAGCCATCCTTAGTGCTAACTACTTTGAGCCAAACTATGAATAGCATGCAGGATAATTTATCTCGGCTAACTGAGATGTGCCTACCCTCCCCATTCCTTCTTGATGAATCGGTGGCCATTGTAGAGCAAGTTTCAGTGAAGATTGAGGAGAAGCAGCAGGACACAACTGTTTTCCAGAACTTCAACCAACCCCCTACTGCAACAGATATTGAAAATATCACTCATCCAATTGTGCGACTACTCTTCCAATTTGATTTTGGGGCTGATTTACCTGTGATGCTGCCTTATAAAGAAATGCTTGACCTAAGTAGAGCACAAGAGAATCTGTGCGATATATCGAGACCATCTGAGACAGATTGGCTGCCTCTGCAAGCAGCTCTTTCTAAACTCTAACTTTGTCATCCTATGGATGGGGCTCTGGTTTGCAAGCCACAAAACATTTTTTGTTCCTCATTCCATAGGAAAAATTCCCCTGGTAGTCGCTAAAAGCCATGAATATGAAATTCATGAAGCTCCCTTTGCGTTTCATTTTTGGTAAGTACCGGCCCGCACCTCAACTTTTGAACATTATCGGCTCCTTTTTGATGAACACCTCCAGCTTCTGCCACGTGTCTTCTCAATGCTCTCTGAAGGGATTCTTCCCTTTTCTTTTTAGCTGGCCCTAGCCATCCTACCATTTGTCGACACCATGGGTTATTCCTTTCAATTTCCCTTCACCTTTTTTGTCGGGCCCCGTTCGTGTGCCATGGAGCTCCCATTTGCATAAACTTTGGCGGACCCCCCCAGTCAACACTGATAGGAAAAGGACACTTCCACATGTCTTCCTAGCACAAGCTTTCAATGAAGAAGGGAAGGAATGAACTACAGGCTGTGCCATGCTGCCAATTGTCTCCTTTACGGGGACTTCATCAAAGGGAGGCCAAGAGAAAATGCCAAGCTACAATATGCTGTTGCATGTGCTAACTGCCTCCATTGTGAGGCAACACTTGTATGCACAAGGTATGCCAGGACCACTGCGATCATTTGTAGGGGATGCATTTGGCTGAAGAGTGACTATGTGCTATGGCTTGAATCTTTTCTGTTACAATGGCTGAAGGGAATCATTGCTGCTACATCATTGCTCAAGATACTGAATCTTTTTTGTTACACCCACTAGGTGGTGGATTGCTAGCTATATATACTACTTCTTGCTACAAAAAATGGGTTCTGATAAAATATGTAATTTTTAGAAAAGACACCAGGCCTTTCTACCATTTTTAGATTATTACAAAAGAACTTACAGACTATGCCCTTGTTTAGCCTTTCTATTTTCTTAAGCTATTTGATAAACTTTATACTGTGCCATTATTGTTTTGAATGGTTCATTTGTAGAACTTCTATGATTTTAATGCAAGTTTTCTACTTTAGATCATGTCCTTGACTCCTCTTTTTAGTGAATGTGCATGAAAATTATTTTGTCATTGAATGAATTATTTAGGCTTCTATCTTTAATTTCTATCATTTTAGGACATAATACTGAACGGGCTCTTAAATTGCATCTAAAAGATAGATTTATCATGCCTTATATCTACTCCTTAGCGCATCGCCTTAGATTTTTATTTTTTATATCTTCTTCCTTTTCCCATTCAAAAACCCCAATTACAAAAGAAGCCAACTTCTTTAAAAATTTGGAGGTCTCTCAGTTTAGTGCAATTGGTCCCCCCATTAACTGAGTTTCCCATAAAGGGCTGTTACCATGCCAATTTTTGGAATCAATAGTTAAAATGCTACCCTAGGGGTCCAAAAAGGTTCTAGGATGACAAAAACAGTCCAAAAACGTGAAAAATGATACAAAATAAGGTTCAATTTGGAAAAATTGATGAAAATGATGAAATAACCTAGCTTGATGGTTAAATTAGGGAAAAAAACCCTAATTTGCAAGCATAAATAGGTGAGGAAGTGTCACTTTCAATTCATTTGTGCATTCACACCTTGAGGATTTCATGCATTTTGAGCTCTAACCCTTTGAAGAAATGATGCAACAAGTGCTCCCAAAACACATTTTCGATCAAGTTCTAGAGTACCATAGGCTTCCAAGTGTAGGACCATCAGTATGTGATTCGAAACTTGATTTGAAATTTGACTTCTAGCTGCATTTAATACCTTTTGAAATTTAAAATTTAACGACATCGCTCTATAGTGACACTATTTTGAGAAACAGTGACACTAATTTAATTTTTAGCGATGCATATGTGAATTGTGATGCTATTCACAATTTAGAATTAGGGTTTCAAATTCTAAATAGTGATGCATCCGAGTTTAGCGACACATTTCTTGATTTGAAAATTAGGGTTAGGGTTTTGCCAAAGTTAAATTGCGATGCATATGTTTTTAGTGATGCAACTTGTAATTTGCAATTTAAATGCCTCGAGCATTGCAGTTTGAAATTTGATTTATAGCGACGCTATCATGAATAGAAAAACTATTGTCATTTTGGGGGATAAAAACTCCAAACTTAGCTATATTTTTTTGAACTTTAATGTCGTGTGCTTCGTGGGTGCAGGAGGTTATTCCACCTTTGATGTCTTGCGAGCACCGATCCACAGTTTTTTCTAGACTTGGTGATTTATCTGAGTTGTGACAGGAGCACTTGGGGGAGATTGGTCTATGGTACATTGCGTACATGCTCGTTGTTTGAATACATTTGGCAATGATGATATCGTAGTGCAAGCAATGGCACAATGAGACCTCGTCTTTACACCTACTGATTGGCGAGGAGATAGTGATGCTAGAGGATATATGGAAGATATTGCATTTTCCAATACATGGTGAGCGCATGATATACGATGTTGACATTGAATACGATGCATGCCATGAGGTGATGTACTAGGAGGACATTGTTCTAGCCACTTCTCAGATTGACCTTGAGATGTATAGAGGTCGAGTGCCCACTTTCAGATTGATCATTATAGTTATTATCTTAAGTTTGGTTGCTCTAGATCGACGAAGCAGAGGGTTTAGTCTAGGATGGGGCTTGGCTTGGCATACAATGCTATTTTGGAGGACCCTGTATGCATGGGGTCCAGTGATGTTGGCCTGCTTATACCATGATATGCATGATTTTTTTTACTGCGATGGTAGGGTGATTGGCACGGGGGTCACCCTACTGCACATTTGGGCCTAGGAGCACATCGTTGTGCTCCAACCGATTGTTTAGATGGAAAATACAGAGCTAGATGATCATGTTGTTTTGAGATACAGGGAGACCATCACTTTACAACACACAAGGTAGCTTGGCATTCCCTATTGGTGCAAAGTGATTGATGATATGATAGCATTCAGATGGAGGCCCTGGCTTTAGATGCTATCTTGGTACAATGATGTTCAACAAATTTTCTTTGCTTGATAGACATGATATATGTAGGGTTGAGAGCATACCATCATTAAGAGGTATCTACTCGATAGGGTGGAAAGAGAGTTTGGTGACAGGCATGACAGGCTAGATGATGCACACACTACCATCTTTTCTAGGTCAACACGAGAGTCAATAGCATGGGGACCTACGATCCCAACCCACGAGGTTGTCGAGGGCTTTTGACAGTTGGTTGCTCGACCATGGGAATATGATTAGGGATAGGTAGATTCTTAGACTATTCCTATGTATGATGCATGGTTCACATCCCCTCATCAACTGATAGATCTAATAGGTGCACCCCCACAAGGGAGACCGAGAGGGAGAGGTGCATGCAGAGGCAGAGGTCAGTGAAGAGGACATGATGGGCATGATGGCTAGGATTAGTAGGATGGAAAGGTCCCAGGTGCACCACTAGGGCATCAATAGCCTCCACAACAACATCTAATACAATAGCAGCCAGTGCAACCACAACCACCAGGGTTAGATCCCCTTGATGTACAAATACAATAATTACAATAGTAGATATAGGTGATTATAGGCGATAGGAATTAGGACCATCAACAAATTTTGATGATTACTATTGAAAGAGATCAGGCTAGGTATTAGGTACATGCTATCATGATAGAGAGATACCATTAGCATTAGCTCAGGAAGATTTCTGAGATGTAGTTAGCATAGGAGGTCAGGCGATGCCAGCAACTAGAGACCATGATAGTTGCAACCCAAGAGTGGATAGTGTCTGCCAGACTGTATAGAGAGGTCATTACCGAGGTAGCCTATTATCAGATGCACTACCATAGGGATGTCCCACAGGTGCTTAGACAACCTGATTACTCACAAAGGAGTGGGGCACATCCTAGGGCTGAGGATCAGCCAAAGAGATAGCCTAGTGAGGGGAGCAACCATCGGGGTGAGCTCGCTTGTACTGGAATTTTTTTGATTATTGCCCAATTACTTACACAGATATACATTCATGGGATCCTTTTGGATAGCCTCGTGGACATTGTATTTTTGATCAATATACATATACTAATTCAGATATTGTATCATGACATTCATCATTTTTTGATATATATATATATGATATGATATGATACAAATTCAATATGATGCGATGTGTTCTTTTTATTGCATGCTTTATGAATGCATATGATATGATGCGAGATGCTTATATATTATCATGTATGGATGCAATTATTTTATTTATGCTTATGTGACATGTGATGGTATATATGTGATATACGATGTAATGTAATGCAATGGATGAATATAATTCTTTTTCAGTATCTTTTCTATGCAACTTATAAGATGGATGATATGATATGCAGATGTGACGAGTATGTAAATGATATGGATGCATTTATTTTTGTGTATTTTCTTATGCATTTTTATGATGTGATGATGTATGGATATGGATGTATGGATAGATAATGTAGGTGTTCATGCTATGTCAATACAATATATATGAGATGTGATGCAACATTTTAATATGCTTAGAATAACAAATCTATATTATTCATCACAACTTAAATGAAAATGATGCTGCAGGATATATGTTTTATGATATGCTATGATTATGCTATGATGTATGCATGTTGACGATTTGTGGATGCAGGATGGATGCATTGATGATGTTTTTTTTGACTATGATGATACCAGGTTAGCGTGGAGAGAAGAAACAAGAGGATTGACCATTGATTTTGATGATTGATTCAAAGAGTCCAACAAGTTTATGATCCACTGAGACTTTATTAGAGATGGTGATGAGAAATGCATGATGATGATGATGTGCTCATACCTTGGGATTGGGATTTTTTGTCATTCCTTATTGTTTGATATAACACATAGACATGATCCATCAAGGTATTAATTACTAGTAAGACGTTGTATCTAGTGTAATGGAATTTGACTATGCAAAAAGATAGGACAGTTCTTGTTCACACCTTAACATATGGAAACCTCGTTGGAATGTAAGTTAGAAGTTTTAGAATATATCAGATGAAAGCATACACAATAGTCAACAATGTACTCCAAACAAGTTTCCTACACACAACTAAGCAAGTATGCACCAAGATTATTTTACAAGAATACCCACAAGAACAACAAATGAAAGATAATGATTGGTGCCCCATTCATTTCTCTCTAAATTGTTTTGATAGATATCATTGAGAGGTCCTTAGAATGGGTCATTAAGATAAATCATAAGAAAAGATCAAAGACAAACAGTCAATGTTATCTATATCTCTTGCCAGTTTAATTTTAGCTAAGGCAATTTCAGATACTGATTCCCATCACAGAAAGGATGCATGCTAGGACATGTTGATCAGATGGTTTGATTTAGAATGAGGTTGTTTGATAATCCGTTGATATAAAAATCACTAACACATTTACCTATGATCCAAACTTTAGATTTTGACACTTAGGTTTTCACTTTACGACTTGTAATACTTGTTTTCTACTTGTTCTTGCCAAAGGTTGAAGATGACGATCGATTTATTATGGATGGAGGGTTATTGCGAGTCAAAGAAAAATGGGATGGATGGTTTTGTATTTTTTGGAATATTTCAATGTTTTTGGTATTTTGAAAATGTTTTGAGGCTACTTTTGGTATTTTTTGAAATTTTATGTGGATGTTTTGTTTTCAATTATTTAAGGTTGTTTAGGGTTTTTTCAAAGATAGTTGATGTTGTTTAGGTCTTTTGAATGTTTTTGGATTTTCCAAATTTCAAATGTCTTGGGGTTTTTTGATTTTTCTAATGTTTAGGGGTTTTCTAAGTTATCTTTATGTTTATGGGTTTTTTGAGAGTTTCGACCAAGAACCTAACCTAAAAGACCTATCTTAGGGGCCTTGGGCGTTGATCAAAGATTAGCCTTGCCAACCTTATACACATAGTGACCACTTAGTTCGATTGACTTGACTTATTAACAATGAGATATTAATAGTTGATGAAATGCTAGTTTATTATGATGTACTCCTAAAGAACTGACCTAGGGTGTCTTAAGGGCACATCAATGATGGCCTTGCCTACATTCAAGCTCAGAGACGACGTAGTTCAACATGGTACTATTTTTGGATTTTTGATGTTTGACCTTTTTAGGGATTTTGATGTGATTTGGATGTTTTAGATTTTGCCTTACAATTTTCATATGTTTTTGGATTTTAGCTATATAGAATTTTGATGTTTTTAGATTTTCAGCTATACAAGATTTTTCAAATGTTTTGAATTTTTTGATGAGGTTTTATGAATATTTTTGGGTTTTTCGATGATATTTTGAGGTAAATGATACCTAGATAATGATGTCGAAGTCATGTTATGAGATATAAGAAATGGATCAAGAGTTATTCAAAAACAAGAGTGCACTAACTGCCCCCAGTGTCTAGAAATGATTCATAGTTTAATGAACAAACCAAGATAGGTAATGTATATGCGAAGAGTTTCAATAGATTTTTATCATGCTAGGTATAGGCTATGGGACTTCATGAGATAAAATGGTAAAGAGCCTGTCAAAAGTTTTCCATGAGTAGAGTTGAAGTATACGCTGAATCTTTGTCAAGATCAAGATAAAGTGGAATAGTTGGATAAATTTGGATTGGATGGATGGAGGGAACATTGGATTTATCATGACAAGGAAGAGATGCTTCTATTTGAGAAGGATCATATAGATGCTCAATTCTACTCATGATGCCTATTTTTTAGGTTTTTCATCATAGTACTTTCCCAAAGCACCACCATAATGGTTTTCACTGGAGGATGATTTTTATTTTTACTATATTTTTTTTTTCTTTGGAAATTTTACCCTCATGTTGAACCACCTGGTGGTACTGATTTAGAGGCCACTTTCATAACACTCCAGTGATATCCTTCTTGAAGAAGTTGCTTTGCTAAGATACGAGCACTTGAATACAATCTTGAAGAACTCTGATCCGCCTTGTGGATACCATAATTAACCTTGTCTATGTGTGCACATCGTGATAAAGTGCCTTCAAAATCCTTATGATGAAGGGTAGCTGCCAACACATGGTCAATGCGAGAATTGGATATCATGAATGGAGTGGATAGTGACATGTATGAAGGAATATGAGATATATTGGTTGATGGTTTGGAACCTTTGACTCTCCAAACTTGGGAAGATGATAAATGATGGGTGGGAACAAAGGTTTTTATGGAATTATGACCAACCACTAGGTATACTTCGTACCTTGCTTGAGAAGCCTTCTTTTGCATTTGAGGACGCTTTTGATGGATACACTTCCCTTTTTGATTTTTACCCATAGTTTCTTTGAGTAGTGGAGTTTTGGAGGGATGATTTTCTTTATTTTTCTTTGGTATCAATTTGTATTTTATTTTTCATTTTTGCTTTACTGCTTCATTTTATTTGATGATTGTCACCTTGCTTTGTTAGGAATTATTCTTTTTACGTTGGTCCCAATTTGTGTATATGATGATGGGTGAATGCCAACTCATGATACAACTAGTTGTAGCGTTGAAAACATTTTCATCATAAGGATCCTTCGTGCCCCATATGTTGATGTTTTTTGTAGATAAAATTTCCCCCGTTGTTGTGAAGGTATTATCAATACCTAATCCTTTACCCTAATAATGTATCCTTTGATCCATAGCCATCAAATATGACTTTTCATGAACACATGATATTGCTATGGGTTCCTACTATTCAAGAATATGAACTGGTTGCTCTACTTCTATGACATTATTTTTTGTTGATACTGCTTCAAAAGATGTTGATGTTGACTCAAACGATATCAATGATGCACAATCACTGTAAGAATCAAGAATCTTGATGGTTTCTTTCTCTTGTGTAGGAATACCAAGAGTGGGAGACTCTTGTTTTGGATGAAGAACGTCTATATTCTGTAAAAAAGAAACATCTTAGGGGTGATATCGAGGACATATTTGGAGTTTAAAATGGTTTGGAATATGTCCCTTAGCTCTTGGTGAAACTCCGGGGATAGGGGTTCTTGATCCTGACTCGATTCAGAGTAAATTTTGTTATCCTCAAGAGCCTCCTCTTGACATGATCCTCGGGTGGATGATAGATCATCGATAAAAGACTCTTCGCAACAATTGGTAGGTATGGGTGCAACAAAGGATTTTTTTTCTCATTTGGAAATTCTTCAACATGCCCAATAATTGAGTCATATGTGGTAGAGATATCACAAATTGATATCCACTTGATGTCATTACAGTATAAAATACTACTAAACACTATTGATGGGTTTGGACTTTGTTTTAAAATAGTATCTTAATGTGTGTTTGATTACTCATGTTGTGATAAATAAATATGTCCCACTGTGGTATCACGTGTATGGTTTACATTTTTTGAGGTTGATGCCTTTCTTTAATCTTTTTCTTTTGTATGATTAGGCATAGGGTTTGTGTAAATTTTCAAATTTTCATTCCCAGATTTTGATTGACATCAATGTCTCCTCATTCAATAAGATCTTCTATTAGATGTTTGAGTCTAATTTTTTTTTGTGTTATGACCTTTGTATCTGTGAAATTCACAAAATCGATCATCTCTATAGCTACGAGGTTTGAGTTGTGGCTCTTGATAGTTCAAGAAATTTGGGAGTGTGATAAGGTTAGACTATATCAACTACTTCAACACATCCTCCATAGGTTCCACTAAGGGAGTGAATTGTCACTTGGGAGAACTATTTGTTCTTTGTGGTCCATGTTGAGTGTTTGTAGCATTGATCATTGTTTGATTGTTAGACGATGACATGTATGGTTGTTTTGTATTCATGGTTTGGGTGTTTTCTTGCCTAGGAGTAGTTGAGACCACCTTTGCATCAACAACACCATCACTAGTAACATTTTTTTTCTTGGCCTAATAGCGGGGCTTATCGTTAAAACTAGTGGATGGGTGGTTTTATTTATACACTTGTATGTTTCCCTATGAGATTATGACTCTCTTAATGTTAAGGGATCTAGGGACAAGCTCATCAAAAGATGTGATGCACTGCATTTTCAGGTGGAAGGATATATTTGGATGTAGATTTGATATGATAATGCCCACTTGTTGTTCATCGGGAAGTGGCCACTTGCTTTTACTAGCTCTTTACCTCCATCGTTGCAAGAAATTGGAAAAATATTCTCCTTTTTTTTGTTTGAGAGTATACAACTCTTCTAAGCTTACATCCATGTCAAGATTGAAGGAGAATTGATCTATGAATTTGTCAATGATTTATTGGAAAGTTTTGATGCTTGGGGGAAATTGGGAGAACCAATCCATAGCAAGACTTGTTAAACTTCACAGGAAAAGGTGCATCAAATAGGACTCATTATAGGTGACCTCCATACAAATGACGTTAAACTCTTTGATATGGTCCACAAGACTTCCTCTCCCTTTGTATTTATCAAATTTGGGGATTTCAAAATCAGGAGGGAATGGTACCATTGCGATGTTTTGATCGAATGGATATGGACATAACATCTCTGTATGAGGCTTCTTCATCTTGACCATATGGAAATCCTCCATTTCTTGTGATAACACCTTAAGTTGTGATGCTACATTATCTTGTGGGTTTGGTGGAGGAACATATGTTGCATATTGTGGGATGGATGAAAGATTATATGTGGGGTTTTGATATGATGAGGTGTTGTATGGTGTGTATGGTGGTGTAGGATAAGGTAATGATGGTGTAGGAATATATGTTCCTAATGTGTTCGGGTTGATGATGTTTTGTTGAGGGTTATAATAGAAACCTTGTTGTTGTGTGAGAAATTGTTGTTGTTGGCCATACTGTTGAGCTTGCTGTTGGGATTGTTGTTGTTGTTGGGCTATTAAGGCGGCTTGTTGTGCTGCTAAGATTGTTTGGTGTGCTTGTTGTTTTTGTTGGGCTACTAGGGATTGATATTGGGCTTGCTGCTGTTGTTGTGCTACTAAGGTTTCTTTTTGGGCTTGTTGTTGTTGCTATGATACAATCCTGATTATTGTTGTTGGGATTGTTGTTGTTGTTGAGATACTAGGGCTACTTGCTGTTATTGCTACTACTATTGTTGTGCTACTAAGGCTACTTGTTGTTATTGTTGTTGTTGTTAGATTGCTTGCTGATAAGCCTATTGTTCTTGCTGTAAAGATAGGGCATGTGCTTGTAATGTAGGATGAGTTGGTTGTCGGGACATTTGCAATGGGTTTTGGGTGTTTATGTTTTGTGTGGATTACTGGTTGTTGATGAGAGGTTGGGGGTTCCCTTGGTTTAACATTCCTTGTAAGATAGTGGATTAAGGTGGAGGAATGTAAGTTTGAGGCCCCATTTGATTTTGCATGACGTGGGGGATGAAGGGGAAAGATGATGATGGTGCCATTAGATATTGTGATGGTAATGGCACATTAGGACCTCGAGTCCATTGATTGAAAGCATTCCCTTGACCAATGTTTTGGGGATTTCCTTGTGTTTGGGATGTGGTCAAGGTATTATCTTGGTTGATGGGGTTCGTGACCAAGGGGTTTTTTCAATTTGGGTCGATGATAAATGGATTTGATGTGGATGGTGGATTGACTTGAGTAGCTTGGGTAACTACTTGTTTCGATGTGTCAATGGAGTTGTTGGAACCACTTGTCAAGGGTTGACTTTGCATTAGTGTTAACTTTCCCTTGTTGTCCTACTTGAGGTACTTCGTTAACATTACCTTGCGTAACATTAGGTATACTTGGGGTATTTGTGGTGATGGATGAAGATGGTTGCACTCAAAATGTTGAGGTTGTTGTGGTGTCATGGAATGTAAGTAGTTTGCCAAATGTTGGGGTCCAACTTGTGTTTTGGGGAAGGTTGGTGGTTAATGAAATGGTTGTGTTGTGAATACCCATAGTTGTGTTTGTTCCTAGACATGAAGTGATACCAAGGTTGGTTCCTAGCCTATTTGCAAGACTAGGAATTGATATTTGATTTAGCCCTAGTGATGGAGTTGTTTGAATATGTGGACATCTAAAAAGTAACCCTTCTACTTTTTCTATCTTTTTTGGGTCCTCCTTGTGATTTTGGCTTAATTGTGTCTTGATTTAATGTTGTAATGTGGATAACACATTCACATTAGGTCTTGGGCCTTGGTGAACTAAAAGAATTCAAGTGGTACCTTACTTAAGTGTTGTGAAGTGTTGTAACACACTTTCACACTTTTCTAGGGTCTTATTAATATAATTCACTTAAATAAATTCTTTTTATCATTTACCAAGCCTTATTTCAAAGTGTTGTAAAGTGTTGTAATAAACTTTCACGCTTTTCTAGGATTTTCATCAATAATTTGACCTTTCTTATGCTTTAATTGACCCCATTTTACACTTACAGGCCTTAAGCGTATTTTTGAAAATAATCTCGATAAATATCATTTAATACATTTAATTTCTAAAACCCACTTAAAATGCCTAAGTGGGACCCATTCACCATTAGGGGCGAATGAGTCCCCTATGGCACAAAAATAAAAATAATTTCAAATTTCTGACAGGTTATTCTTTTCTAAGACATAAGGTTGGCCTATGATGTGGTATTTTCGGGAAATATTGCATAATCAAGTATAAATATAAGGTTTTTTAACTCATTTCACCCTCTCCTAATCTTCTAATCAATTCAACAAGCAATCAAGTGATCTAGCATTTAATCATTTTGTCTACAAGAGCACTCAAGCACTTTGGAGCTATTACTTGCATGTCTTCAGATTTCTACTTCAAGGATTTGGTGAGTTGTAGCATTTCATGTTCATTCATCATTATCTTTCCATATTTCATTTCATTTCATTTTCAAGGGTTTAATTACCAAATTGGGGTTTGACTAAGGCAAACCCCTATTCTCTAACCCTTCAACCATGTTTCCCTCTCTTTGCATGTGTTTTACAGGTCTAGTGTGCAGATTTGTCAAAGAGAAAGGTTGGATAAGTTATCAATTTTTTTTCAAAGTCATTCAAACTTGTCAAAGCCCTAAAAGAAGCTTGGAGAACACCTATAGGCTGAATTCTACAATTTTGGATCTGAAAACCTGTCAGGAGCAGAAGTGCAAACCGATAGCCAAAAAATTGAGTTTTGAATTTCTAGAAATCCAAAAGTGGACTGATATGTCATCAGTGGCATATGAGTCCCACTTCCAAGACTAAATAGAGGTTTTTGCAGTTCTGAGTACCTAGTTGTTTGAAACTTGTTCTCGCAAAATCTTCCCGAAACATGACTAAGTCACCCAGCTTGGCGTATGAGTCCTAGTTGGCTTCACTAGTGACTTCTATAGGATTCCAAAGCTCCATTCCATCCTTTTCCAGTTTCCAGGTGCAAAACTTTAATTTCGTAAGTTTCTGTTACAATTTGTTTGCATTTCTAGGTCATTTTGCATATCACAACGTGTTTTAAAACACTTTGCATTTTCTTAGTTTTGCATTAATAATCAATCTCTTTTATCAACTTCCAGCCTTAAGGACAATCCCTTTTGGAATATTTCAATCTCTTTTGCATTGGAATCTCAAGGATTTGTTCTTGAGTGTGAACATTGTGAAATCAGATTCCTCTTCCTTCATTCCCCTTTCTAGTGTGGATAAAGGAAGTTGTGCACAACCATTTCCATTGTACACAGAATACTGGATGAAGTCAAGCCTTGTGTTAATGATTGTGCGACAAAATATGGGGAAATTGGAGCCATATCTTCTAAGGTTTGATGTTCTTGTTTGTACTCTAGTATTTATTCCTTAGTAAGTACAAACGGGTTGTTTGTGGTGTCCTCTATCTTATAGGGCTTGATGGTGACAAAGGTTATTGTGATGGGGTAACATGAATTCTTTGATCAAATTCCAAAGGATTGAGATCACTTGAGGTGAATGTGACTTTTTTTTTCTCTATGATTCTCTTGTGTTGTGATCTTGTTTTTACCATAAATTTTGTGTCACCTATGGGATAATTATGTTGAGATTTGTAATGTTTGAACTCTCTTGTTGACTCAAATTTAGGTAGAAGGGACACTCTAAGTCTTTTTGGAGCAATGGTGATAATGGGAGATGAAAAAGGTGAATGATGTGTGAAGTGATATTTGCAAATGCTTTGGGACAACACTTTTGACTTAAGTTTGATTGTTTGATGTTTTGATAAAGGATGTTTATGAACTTATGAATCTTTAGGGTAGACTTATGACCTTCAAGATAAACTAGTCGAAGGATAATAACTAACTTAACCAAATGCATGGAAAAGGATTCATTTCACATACAAAGTAGCTAAGTTAGGGTTTGGGTTGATTGATGTCCAAGTCAAAGAGTGTTGGCTTGTTCACAATTTTTGCAAAGGTTGGTGAAGTGAAGTATGAAATTTGATGAAGGGGTATATGAAATGTTTGACCCAATGTTGACCTAGAATGAACCTTTGTTTTCCAAGACCAAGGTAGTTTGAAAAATGCTATACCTCTAAAGTGATAATACTCCAAGAACTCAATGATTTTGGAAATAGGACCCAATGATTTTGGTAAAGTGAAAATCAATGATTTTGGATAATGGAACTCAATGATTTGTAATGTTTTCCTTGTATGATAGCGGACGTTAGGTTTGGTTGTTCCACTGGAGCAATTGGATGCCAAATGGTCATGTGGGGTTCAATTTTTCAATTTATCTTTCTTAAGTGAATTTATTTTGCCAAAAACAATTGCCTTGATTAAGTTCAAACTAAATGTCTATGTCAAAAACACCATAAATTTCACAAGGTTCATTTTGTGAAAAGGATGAAGTTGAAGCCATAGTTTCTTAGGTTAACTTTGGTAAGTATGGATTGAGATATAAGTCAAGATATTTAGAAATCTCTAAGGATAGAAATCCTTAGGACAAGCATTAATATCAAGGATATGTCAAATGGTATCCATACTTAGACCAAAGGGTTTGAAATTTTGAGGAAGATCATGAATGTTTGTTTGCAATGTTTTGGAACCAAGCAAGTATTAAACTGATTCACAAGAATTTACAACCTTAGGTTGAAAAGATACTACTTGTTGAATCCCCAATCGGATTTATCCAAACACTAAAACAATACAAATAGTTAGAGATTTGGTGACACTGGCTCCCCTCCATGGCACACACTTCTCGAGACCACTAAATTTGAAAATCCCAAAGATCCGAAGATCCTAAGGATCTTTCTGTTTCAACAATGAATAGTACAAATGTGGGGCGGCTTCAGAATGACTGTTCCTGCACCAACAAGCATAAAGGTTTTTGGATTCTAAAAAGTTGGTTCTTAATAAGGGATTTTGTTCAAGGTGGCCATACACATGGAAAGATTAGCTCAAGATTATTGTGAATCAAGAGGCTTCCCCATCTCTTCCTAAGAAGAGATTTTAACATATCAAATGGATACTAAGGGTGACACTTTTTCGGTATGATGCATCTGCACCTATTGTTTATTGTTAGAGTTATCATGCATTAGCTAATAATTAATTAATATTTAATTAATTATTAGTCTAATTCATTCTCATGCACTTAAGCTAAACTTAAGAGTGTTTTAATGATTTATTAGTTGAGCTGATATTAGATCAGTATGTCTCATCTCATGTGATGTTGACACTTGCCATGATCTAATCCATTTCTCATTTATGGTTTTTCTCTTACAAACACTCAACCCTCATTGTAATTATATCTTGTGCTTTCATATCTTCTTGAGAGTCTCTTGCTTCTGTAGTTTTTTCTTATTGAAGAATATTGCATATATTGTTTGTAGATCTCTTACGTAGGTGTATTTGTTTGTTGTTTGATCCCATGGCTCATGGTTTTGTGCTTGTTTCACAATTCTAACATGGTATCAGAGCATGGATTCATTGAATCCCTTCTTGATTAATGATATTTTCTTTCTTCAACGAGGGTTTCAAACTTTAGATCTAATCCCCTTTTCCTTTTGTGCAAATTTTGGAGGTGGGAAAATTTTTGGTGCATTTTGGCATGAAAAGAACCTCACCATTCGATTCAGAGCTGTCGAGAAAGTTAAATTTGGATTTTGTTTCGCTTGATTTTGATTCCTCACATCATATCTATGAGGATTTGAAGTGGTTACTTTGTTTCTGGATCTGGAGGGTAGCTGCAATTTTGGTGTGTTTTGAACCAAGACGGATGCCACCATTGCACTTAGAAGACCCAAAATCCTTAAGATCGCCTATCAAATCACCAAAATCCGTGTTGAGAATTTCTAAGACAATTTTTTTTGTTAGGAAAGCCATATGACCTTCCTTAGCACACAGATCGAGGTAAGATAAAAAAATATTCCAATATTTTTTCCCTGCAAAATTTCAAAAAAATCAATTTAAAAAAATATATATTTAAAAAAAAACCCTTTTAAAAGGGTTGATGTAGGTTTTTTTTTTTTTTTAAAAAGTATATTAATTTTTTTTTATGGGTGTAGGTACCCGAGGTACTTGCTGCCCCCTGCTATGATAGAGGTGGTAGGCCTTGGGCCCCACCCCCATGTTGGGAGGGTATCGCCTTGCCACTTTGGTAGACGATGACCCCCATGCGGGCTCGACAACTTAATTTTTTTTAAAAATGGAAAAAGTTTTTTAAAATATTTATAAAAAAAATGATTTTTATTAAAAAAAATATTAGTTTTTTTTATGGTTTTTATTAACTTTAAAATAAAAAGCTAGTTTTTTATGCAATATATATTTTTTGCAAGTAAAAGTCACATGCAACTTATTTGGAGAATTTTTTTCCACCACCATTATATTTGGCGGGCCTCTATTTTTTGAGGTGTTTTTGAAAAATTTGGTGGAGATATTCTTTTGCCCTACTCAACCCCTCTCCGTTGGGATTTACAGTTTTGCACCTCATATTCCAGTGGCCATATCTCGGTCGTACGTGGTCTTTTCTAGTACTTTTTTTTTTTGAAACAGGGTAGAATTTCAAGCTCTTCATGATGTTGTAGGTGTTTTCTAGTTGTGAATTCTTTTTTTTTCTAGAATTTTGTTTTCTCAATGCTGTTGCTGTTTAGTTCTCATTTTGGAGACTTCGATGGGCCATATTTTCTACATCTAGACACATTTTTGGGTGCCATTTTTTTGAAAGTGCATGTTTTTCATGTACTTCATCATGGTGCTACCAGTTTCCTCTCTTTTTGTCAAATAATTGTATTTTTAGAATGTAGTCCTTATTTTGGACAATATGGGCTCCCATTCTATGAATTGTTCATTATGTAAATGCATTGAAATAAATTGCCACAATAGGTGTATGTATTATTGGGATTGCACATCACTTTGTGCCTTATTGTACTCGCACTATGCTATAAAGTGCCATGGGGGGGTTTGATGTTTTTCCTTTGTTTGCAATCATACCTTTGTCAAGTGAGTGTCCCTTCCACGACATTAGCCTCCTACGTGTGTGCCTTTTTTTTGCACACCCTTTATATGTGTTGGTACTTTCTTGTTTGCATGTTCAGATGTTCCTGATTCTTCTACACGTGCTTCTTTTTGGCATTCAATTTCAATGTACCTGTCACACCTCTCCCTTTTGAGCATTATGGGGGGGTTTCTACGGTTGGTGCTACTACTTCTTTGGTTTCACATTGGAGTGAGAAATGTATACAATATTTGTTCCTATGTACTTTTAGATGCAACATACATCAATGGTTGGTTACTTTCATTTTAGTGAGATGGATCATTTACCATATGGACACTCTTGCATTCCTATTTATAGAGGTTCTTCATTTCAACACTCTATCAGTCATCTTTTGACAACAATCTACAACTTTGTGCTTCTGGATGTTCTACATGTTCCTATTTTTCAAGACATTGTCTTGTTTGGAGGCTTCTTTAGTCCTTCACTTGGCATTCATCTCTTTTTGGATTGGAGTTTTTCCCATGAGGTTTTCTCTATTTCTCTACATTATAGAGATCTTTTGTTTGTACATGGGCACCTTACATGGCCTTGTTTGCCGGGACCCATCATGCATTTTTTTTAGGGTTTTCAGATACTCCCTAAGTTCATCTTAAGGGGGGTTGTTAGAGTTATCATGCATTAGCTAATAATTAATTAATCTTTAATTAATTATTATTCTAATTTATTCTCATGCACTTAAGCTAAACTTATGAGTATTTTAATGCTTTATTAGTTGAGCTGATATTAGATTGAATTATGTCTCATATCATGTGATGTTGACATTTTTCATGATCTAATCCCTTTCTCATTTAGGGTTTTTCTCTTATAAGAACTCAACCCTCATTGCAATTATATCTTGAGCTTTCATATCTTCTTGAGAGTCTCTTGCTTCTATAGCTTTTTCTTGTTGAAGAATATTGCACACATTGTTTGCATATCTCTTGCGTAGAAGGTGTATTTGTTTTTTGTTTGATCCCATGGCTCATGGTTTTGTGCTTGTTTCACAATTCTAACATTTATGACTTTTGACACAAACACATTTTGATAGAGCAACTTGAAAGACATTGGCTTTAGCTCATTACCGCTTGGGTTGTTCCCTCCTTTTGAAGTGAGGAGACAGGCCCTCTAAAGATAAAAAATAGCAAGGAAATATGTTTGTAGTTTTATCATCCCAATTTGCATGAAACAAGGAGAGAACACACACCATGTCTTTTTCCTACACTAGCAAGGGGTTCATTTTTAATCCAAATTGAAAGATGTAGGTGATTATACAAGTGTTAAGGAATGTTTCTAATTCTCAAGATCGATGAGTGGCATGAGAGAATTGCATACACATTCACTAACAAAGATGTGAATCAAAACATAGCAAACACTCATTAATTTTAACCCGTAAAGGTAAGATGAATTTATTTAATGCACCAAATGAAATGTTAAGTTTTTTTGTCCAATTTTAAACCCAAAATAAAATGATGAAATGAGGGTTCAATTTTAGTCCCGTTTGAGCATTCTTTTTAAACCCAAATGAAAATTAGTGTGGTCCTAAAGCATAAAATGAAAATATTGATAGATGGGATATATTGCCCCAAAAGCATCAAATGCTTGTTACAATTATAAGATTCAAAGATGAGAATGCTTCTTCACTTCAACTTTTGTCGTCCAACCTACAAAACCCAGTTAGCCTAAAAAATAGAACAACATTGGCGACATGTTAGTAATCTGATGAAGTGAAAAAATTAAAACACATGCTGAAAAATGATCATCAATTTTCTTACTAGAGTTGGGTGTCTTTATTCACGATAGTGTTGCTCTAGTGAACCTAGGTGTTGCTCTACAGAGAAACTAGTGACAAAGATAGCGCCACTATTTGAGGAGCATCGCCTTTTGTAAATTTTGATACCTCTAAAAAGTATTAGCATTGCCATTTGGTTTAATCAGTGTCGAGATATTAAATTATAGGCATCGCTATTTCAAATGACAATAGCGTCACTATATGACGACACCCAACAAAGGCATTGCTGAAATTCCTTTAAGCATCACTATATCCTATAAATGTTAGAAAAAATGAAATTCAAGATAGAAATTGATTAAATTTGATTAGTTTTTCCCTCCTTCTATTGGAAAAACAAGGACAGACAACTGAGAGGGGGGGTGAATTAGTTGTCACAAAATATTCAAACTTTTTCAAACTTAACTTAACTTAATCTCAGATATGATGAATAAACAATAAATCATAAACAATCAACACATCGGAAGCATAGAGAAAAATAATATTTTTACGTGGAAACCCTGTCAGGGGAAAAACCATAGTGGATGTTAGTCCACAATATTATACCCTGCTAAAAGTATAAAGAAGTATGAATGGAAATGCACATGCATTCAAACACACTACCCAGAGCTCACTGCCCAAGAAAGATTCAGATTAAAACCATCCAGATTGTGAACAGAAAAAATAGTATCTGCTAATGCCTGATTACAGTTCTGGTTAAGCACATGAACACTTCTTCACTCTTCATCACTCTTCTTCACACTCTACTTTTCCTTCGAATGATCTAAACAATATTTTCACATAGGACTCTCACAATTCACATTTGCACACTTCCAAATGATAAAACAATCACTCTTATATATCCACAACATGGAATTACATTGCTTCAAGTTGGCCACAAAGAAATAATAAAAAATATACATAATGTTGGCCCAAATTTAAAAGTAAATTTTCAATGTGAATCAACCAAGGTTAGCCACAACATAGTGAAGACCCAAATTAACAACTTCAACACAAAAATACTTCAATTACTTTCTCCTCGAAGAACCACAACACACTTCAACACCTAGTTGGCCATGAACATGAAAAAACATGAACACGCAAGAGAAAATATTGGATCACGAGCACAACGATCAACACAGACATGCAACATAGATAGAGCATGAACTAGAAATATCCACAAACACCATGAAACACTAGACAAGCATCTGCAACAACTAAACTTACAAAAATCACATGATCTTCATTCAGGAACACAAAATGAAGTAACCAAAAACCTGTCAGAATACAAATCTTCATAACTTGATCATATTATTACACATATCTCTAAAACTTGACATGGATAAACTAAATACAATCAGAAAGAAACCCTTTAGTCCACAACAACTGATCATCAACGTACTAATCACACAGATAGAATGAACTTCACTACTCCATTGACAACCTGTAACACTTCTTATTACAATTTTCTCAATATCCTCGACATATACAACTTCTAATACATCAATGATAATAGTGTTGACATCAATGAAAACCACATATTAGCAACAAAACCACAACATCAAACAATCTCCCCATTTGGCATTGATGGCAACACATGATGTGAAAAATACCATCAACACAACACTTACTCCTCCTTAGGTTCTAACTCTTCTCCTCAACTCAGAAAGATTTTTCACATTGCACTTCTCCCCCTTTGACATCAATGGAAAAGATAAGCATTATCTTTCCACATACAAGCTCTGAACCACATATCTACACATTTGACAACCCCCCCTGAGTAGCAGCCATCAACATCAATCCGGATCAAAGTATGATCATGAAGTGCACTGATTGATGCAAAACAATGCATCTCTAGTTCATATCAGGAGGGGTAATCACCCCTAGCATCCCTTTGAGATACTCAAAAGTATCCTTTGGCAACAGCTTGGTAAAAATTTCTATAATCTATTCTTTGGTAGGCACATACTCCAATCTAACTTCTTTCTCACTCACTTTCTCCCTCAGGAAGTGGAACTTGATTGATATATGCTTGGTCTTAGAGTGTAGCATCGGATTCTTCAATATGTTTATTGCACTTGAGTTGTCAGAGTATATAGCAGTAGGATCATCATATACTACTTTGATATCTTTCAACATCTATTTCATCCACAATGCTTGAGTACAATTATTTGCAGTAGCAATATACTCTGCCTCAACAATACATAAGGAAATGGAATTTTGCATTTTACTCAACCAAGACACCAACTTCTTCCCTAGGAAGAAGGAACCACCACTAGTGCTTTTCTTGTCATCTACATCTCCTGCCCAATCCGCATCAGTATAGGCACTCAAGATAAGATCATCATCTTTAGGATACCAAAGCCCAAAATCAACTGTTCCTTTCAGATATCTGAAAATTCTCTTTAGAATAGTTACATGAGATTCTTTTGGATCAACTTGAAATCTAGCAACCATACACACAACATTCATGATGTCAAGTCTGGTTTGAGTTAAGTAGAGAAATCCTCCAATCATTGACCTATATCTTTTTTGATTTTCCTTAGGAGAATCATCATTATGTGTTATCTTGCATCCAGTTACCATGGGTGTACCAACAAGCTTTGAGTCTTCCATATCAAACTTCTTCAACAAATTTCTCAAATATTTGGACTGAGATATGAAAATCCCATTGTCTAACTGAGTGACTTGCAATCCCAGAAAGAACTTCATCTCTCCAATTATACTCATTTCAAATTAACTTTTCATTTCATCAACAAACTTCATACATAGATCATCATCACCTCCGAAAATAATGTCATCAAAAAATACTTCAATAATCATCTCTTTATCATGATCTAACTTAAAATACAAGTTGTCAACAATACCTTTATTGAATCCAAGCTTCAATAAGGATTTGTCTAGTCTAGCATACTATGCTCTGGGGGCTTGCTTGAGTAAATACAAAGCTTTCTTCAATTGAAAAACCATGTCTTCCTTATCAGTTAGTTGAAATCCATTTGGTTGTTCAACATATACCTCTTCTTCTAACTCACCATTCATAAAGGATGACTTCACATCCATTTGATAGACTTTGTAGTTCTTATAAACGACATAAGCAAGAAATAATCTTATAGCTTCAATTCTAGCAATAGGGGCAAAGGTTTCTTAAAAATCAATACCTTCCATTTGTGAATACCCTTTACATACTAGTCTTGCTTTATTTTGAACCACTTCACCTTGTTCATTTAGCTTATTCCAAAATACCCATTTAGTACCAATCACATTTTTATCTTTAGGTTCGGGAACAAGAATCCATGTATCATTATTTTCAATTTGCATGAATTCTTCTTGTTGGAAAAACAAGGACAAACAACCGAGAGGGGGGGTGAATCATTTGTCATAGAATATTTTAAACTTTTCAATCTTTACATAACTCAATCTCAGATCTGATGAATGAATAATAAACCATAGATAATCAGCACATTAGAAACACAGAGAACACCAAGATTTTTATGTGGAAACCCTGTTAGGGGAAAAACCATGGTGGATGTTAGTCCACAATATTATACCCTATTAAAATTATAAGAATAATGGGAATGAACATACATTCAAGCATACTACCTAGAGCTCACTACTCAAATACAAAAGAGGACTCACTGTCTAAAGAAAGGTTTGCATTAAGACCATCCAAATTGTGAACTGAGAAAATAACTTCTACACAAGCCTGATTAAAGTTCCAATTAAGCACAAAAAACCTTCTTCACTCTTCACTCAAACTTCTTCACACTTCGCTCAATCTCCTTCACACTCTGCTCTGCAATCAAATGATATTCACACCTACACATCTAGGAGCACACCGAGCACTTTGAGCACACTAAGCACACACTACATCGATGAAACAATCACTCTTATATATCTGCAACATGAGATTACATCAACAACTTAGTCGGCCAAAAATATAAAACACATTTTTAATGTCGGCCCAAATTTAGAAATAAATTTGCAATGCGAATCCACCAAGGTCAGACACAACATAGTGGAGACCCAAATTAACAACTCCAACACAAAAAGACTTCAAATAATTTCACCTTGAAGATCCACAACACGCTACCGCCATCACGTCAGCCAAGAACATGAAAAATTAAACATACGGAAAAAATATTTGACCACTAGCACACCGATCAATGTGGACATGCCACAAAGATCATGATCTAGAAGCATCCACAAGCACCAAGAAACAATAGAGAAGCATCTAAAACAACAAAAACACACAAAATTCATTCTGAAACACTTATAGAACCCACATAAATACTATCAAAACACAATTATTCACAACACAAAAAAATCTTCACGTAGACCTCTAAAACTTCTGGAGGATGGACTAAATACACTTAGCAGAAAACCCTTTAATCCATATGAATTGAGCTTCAACGTACAGAACAAGACACCTTCATGACCTTCACAGTTCCACAAGGAATGTGCAACACTTATTTTAACAATTTTCTCAATATCCTCGACATATACAACCTTCAATACACCAAATTCTCATAGTGTTGACATCAATGACAACCACATATCGGCAACACATCCACAAAATGCAAAAATCTTCCCCTTTGGCATTGATGGCAACACATGATGTGAAAAACACCATCAACCCAACTCTCAATCAACACTTAATCCTCCTTAGATTCTGACCTTTCTTCCTTGACCTCTTCAACATGAACATCTCCCTACAAGACATTTCACTCTATGTAAGTAATAGTTTTTCACATTACTCTTCTCCCCCTTTGACATCAATGGAAAAGATAAGCATTATTTTTCCACATACAAGCTTTGAACCACATATCTTCACATCTGACTACTCCCTCTAAGTAGCAACCATGAAAACATCAATCCGGATCAGAATATGATCATGAAATGCATGAATTGATGCAAATTAATGCATCCCAGTTCATATCAGGAGGGGTAATCACCCCTATTATCCCTTTGAGATACTCAAAAGTATCCTTCGACAATGACTTAGTGAAAATATCTATAATCTGCTCTTTGGTAGGCACATACTGTAGTCTGACATCTTTCTCACTCACTTTCTCCCTCAGAAAGTGGAACTTGATTGATATATGTTTGGTCTTAGAGTGTAGCACCAAATTCTTTGATATGTTTATTGCACTTGAGTTTTCATAGTAGATGGAAATAGGTTCATCATATACTACTATGATATATTTTGACATCTGTTTCATCCACTTCACTTGAGTACAGTTGTTTGCAGTAGCAATATACTCTACCTCAGGAGTAGATAGAGAAATAAAATTCTGCTTTTTACTCAACCAAGACACCAGTTTCTTCCTTAGGAAGAAGGCACCACCACTAGTACTCTTCCCGTCATCTACATCTCCTACCTAATCCACATCAGTATATACATTCAAAGTAAGATCATCATCCTTAGGATACCAAAGCCCAAAGTCAATTGTTCCTTTGAGATACCTGAAAAATTCTCTTAACAATAGTCACATGAGATTCTTTTGGATTAGCCTGAAATCTAGCAACCATACTCACAACATTCATAATGTCTGGTATGGTGTGAGTTAACTAGAGCAATCCTCCAATCATTGATCTATACCTTGTTTGATTTCCTTAGGAGAATCATCATTTTGTGTTAATTTGCATCTAGTTACCATGGGAGTACCAACAGGTTTTGAGTCTTCCATACCAAACTTCTTCAACAACTCTCTCACATATTTGGATTGAGATATGAAGATCCCCTTGTCTAACTGAGTAACTTGCAATCCCAGAAATAATTTCATCTCTCCAATCATACTCATCTCAAATTCATTCTTCATTTCATTAGCAAAATTCATACACAAATTATCATCTCCAAAAATAATGTCATCAACAATGACCTCAATAATCAACTATTTTTCAAGATCCAACTTGAAATATAAGTTTTTGTTAGCAGTACCTTTATTGAATCCAAACTTTAGTAAGTATTTATCTAGTTTAGCATACCAGGCTCTGGGGGCTTGCTTGATTCCATATAGAGCTTTCTTCAATCAGCAGACCATATTTTCCTTGTCAGTCAGTTGAAATCAATCTGACTGCTCAATGTAAACCTCTTCTTCTAGCTAGCCATTCAAAAAAGAAGACTTTACATCCATTTGATAGACTTTGTAGTTCTTATATGCAACATCAGCAAGAAATAACCTTAAAGCTTCAATTTTGGAAATAGGGGCAAAGGTTTCTTCAAAATCAATACCTTCCATTTGTGAATACCCTTTACATACCAATCTTGCTTTATTCGGACCACTTCACCTTGTTCATGTTGCCTAAATTTTCACCCTCTGGCTCAATCAGGAAAAGAAAATCGTGTTATTTGTTCCAGAAGGCCAAATGAAGTATTCGGCCTAGGGAAAAGGTCATGAATCTGATGCCAGGTAACGGGGAACTCAATGAAGAAGCCTTCCTTGTTCTAGTTCAGCATGAAAATCTTCTAAGGACAGAGTCACCAAGACCCTAGGAGTGTCACGACAATCACAGGTCTTCTGCATTCTTCATTTGGCAAGATGGTCCTATTGTTTTGGTGACCATGGAGGCTTCTACCGGAAAATGTCTTGGTTGTCGGGGTTGCATCTTACCGATCTCAACATGTCTCCCCGACTATGTATATGGTGGTTCACCAGTGAAGCTAGACGATATCAACGTTATGTCTCAGCGAGGTTTCTTGTCTCGCCGAGTGGAGAAACACAGGTTCCCTTCGGCATGAGTTGCAGCGTCGGTGTATGGTCATAGCGAGTTCTCTTAGTCTCACCAATAGTGTGTAAAATGGTTTTCTTTAGGCATGAGTTCACTTTTGTTTCATCGATCGACAACATACAAGGTGTTATCGGCAAGAGTCTTACCGAAGAGGTAGAGTCACAACAGGATGAATGATCTCGACATAGGTTGAAGCCTTAGGCCGGATGTCTTACCGAAGTGTGAGTGTCTTAGTGACAAGAGCAGATATAGGGATAACAGGATGCATTCGGTATGAGTCTGGCCGACAGGACAATGTCTTACCGACTGGAAGGATGTGCTCGTCAGTGTAGGTTGGGGCGATCGTCGTAAGGTCTCGGCGAGTGACTTTCAGTCTCGCTGATGGAAAATATGAAGGATCCTTGTCAGCGTAACAGTTGCCTTGTCTCGGCGACTCAGAATACATTGAGATTTCTCGGTATAGCAAGCGTAGTCTATGTGAGATCTCCCTGATGGATGGAAGCTATAGCGACACACTTGGGACAGGTAAATTCATTGGTGGGAGATACATTATGTCTCAGCGACCCAGGAGTGGTTGAGATCTTTCTGAACAATAGGGTGCATTCTATATGATGTCTCGCCGATAGTGGAACATCACAGCGATGGAAAATGGATAGACTCATTGGCAAGATAAAGCATGGGGTCTCAGAGAAATATTTTGCTGAGATGAAGAGGTTGTGCCCACACCAAATGAAAGCAAACGCATTACCAGGTAGGATGGAGGCTATCGCCATAAGTTCAGGCCGACAAGAAGTCTCCTCGGCACATAGAAAATAGGGCCCTCGGTATGTCTAAGGGATCTTCCTAAGATGTCTCGACGACGACAAGAGGTCTCCCTGAAACGAGGGGCCTTCGACATAACATTTGAAGTCGCCATGAGCTCTTCCCGACCGGCGGGAGTCTCAGTGAAGGAAAATAAGAGATTAGATAGAATGAGGATGGGGTCGACAGGACATCTTACCGACCAAGCAGGAGCTCTTCGAACTCGAAGTGAACTTTTAGAAAAGCAGGGAGACTTCAATATAGAGTCTCGGTGATGGAGTGTGTCTCAGAAACAAAAGCAGATGCTGATATGAAAGAAGAGAACTCGGTATGACTATGGGGCTTTCGACAGGATGTCTTACCGACCATAGGTGGTCTCAGCGATAGAAAGGATCTCCACATGACTTCGTCAATCCATTGATCTCTTGGCGATAAACAGTGTCTTGTCGATGGTTCCAGTAGACTCAGTATGATTCTTTGGGCTCGCTAGGAGCTCTCAACGAGAGCTCCATGCTATGCCGATACTTGCGAAAATATTTAACCGCATCGGGGAGACACAATCAGTGTCCCACCGATATGCGGTTCAACAGGGGAAGTTTTGACCACTCAAGGAAGATGTGTGGATTTCACTCAGCCAATCAGAAAGATCTGAATGTAAACTGTGGTGGTCTAAAGAACATCAATAGGGTGAAGGGTGACATGTATCTATTGTAGGCTCAGAGCATTCAAGGTGCAGCCAAAGTAGCTCAACCAGACACGATGGATCGAATGAATGCGGTAGCTAAAGAATATTTGAGGAAGGCTTCTACGAGGGTAACTCTTCACCGACACATACAGCAGGGACATGTAGGCTTCAACATTGACTTCATCCAAAAGATATGAGGGTAGATCTTTCTGAGCTCTGATATTTTTGTAAGCCCTAATGGGCCGATATCAATCTGTATATAAGGCATTTTTGCCTTTTTGTAAATAGTTCTGATTGCACACTCTGAAGAGTTAGTGATTTTCAATCAATCCTTTCTTAGTCAATGTATGTTTTTTGTAACTCAACTGGAATCCTGAATACAACAAAAACTTTACCTTGGAAGTTCATGTTCATGTTTGTATTGATCCTCATTTCTGTATCTTTCTTTTGTACATGCAAGTCTATAACTGTGTTTTCACATTTATGCATTTATGTCTCAAGGTTGTGAAATTAATCTTTCCTTCCCAAGGTGTATGTGTGGGCCAAACCTGTTAGGACTAAAGCATTAAGTTTGAAAGAAGTTGCTCTGAGAATAGAAATTAGGCTTTCAAGTGTATGTTCTTCCCGTGTTTATTTCATGATTTCTCATTAATACAGTGTATCACCATAGGTTTAGTTTCATTTTTATGTATCTCTTCCCTCTTTCCTCTCAAAGAAGCAGTAGTTTAGGTGATACCCAAAGGAAGCCGACCTTCTCTGGAGGTTCATTTCAACTATAGGTGACCCACAGCCTTGAGATGATCCCATGTTTCTCTAGAATGCTCAGTTTTATTTTGTAAAACTTTGCACAGGGTGCAATTCTAGGTGACAACAGTTTCTGGCATGCCCGGTGGGACAATGAACTAGATTGAATTGCTAGTTTAGTATGCAACTAGTGAGCTTCAAGCTTTATAGAAGTCCTTTGGCATACTTGGTGACTCCACAAAGAGGAAGAACTCTAGAAATTAACGCCTCCTACAGTTTATGAGAAAAGTTCAGACAAGAGGCAGCTCAGGTCCCTTCGAATATTTGCAGCTGTCACCACCGAGAAGAAAAGGTAGAGCAACAGAAAATAGAGGAACAACAGTTATCTATTCTAGAAGAACTCAGTCTACTCCTCCATCCGTGAGATCACATATTGTTGTCTCGTCCTTGGATTCATCTAGGGTACCAATAAATCAACCACAACCACCTCCAATGGCCGCTCCAAGGAATCAACCCTTCGTTACTTTTGATGGAGGGAGCCCCTTGAATTTGACACAACACAATGATATTCCAATAGCAGCCTTGAAGAGTCTGCCAATTTTTATAGGGGAAGACCAAACTGCTCCAATTGAGCATATGAGAGATGTGGCTTCATTATGTGGAGTCCACCACATAACCCAAGAGGACATTGCAGTAAGATTACTAGCTGCTTCACTGAAAGGAAGAGCTGTGCAATGGTATAGGAGCCTACCAGTCTGTTCAATTACAACATGGGATGAATTTGGAGACAAGTTGTGTAAGAAATTCCAAGACAGGTCTGACAACTTGTCCCTATTGGAGCAATTGACCACAAGAAAGAGGGCTCCACAAGAGCAGATGAACGACTTCAACTTTAGATTTCAAAGAACTTGGGATAGAATCCCTGCAACAGTGAGGCCACCTCCAGAATATGCATTCCTATACTTTTTGAGAGCTCTAAACAACGATATAGCTGTCATGATACAGTCAATGGGAGGAGTGTCTTTATCAAACGCCTTTGAAATAACTATCAGAGCTGAAAACAACTTAATACAAGTTGGTAAGCTTGCTCCTAGGCCACCAATGCCAATATTCCCAGAGATTCATGCAAACATTCCTTTGCAAATACCTCCTTTCACACCTCTACCATCTATACCAACACTACCAGCTGTTGTTCCAACCATTGACAAGTAGGAAAGTGTTGCTTCAAGCTCATCAAATGAATTACAAGAGATCAAAAGTATTTTACAGGCTTTTGGTAACAAGTTGGTGAACTTGGAAAAGAAACAGACCTATTCTAGGCCTTATCAATAACAAAATTAGGCCTCAAGCCAACCTTTTCAAGGTCAACAACAACAATTCCAAGGGAATAGACAACAGTATCAGGGCAATTATCAGGGCCCAAGACAGAGTGTGAACACAAGGCCTTTTTAGGCCTATGCTCTAGCACCTGCTAGTACAGTCAGGGACCTGGTTCCCACTCAAAACAACTTAGAAGCTGATTATGAGTGGTGCTACCCGTGTAACCAACCTCATAATCAAGCCACTTGTTCAAATGGACTCATCAATCAGGAACTTATGGTACATAATGCCTCAAGCTCACAACAACATGCACCTAATGAGTCATCTCCACAACACCAAGATCAGTTTGCAAATGATGCTACTCTACTCAACTGGTAGGGTGAAGAGTTTTGTGGATTGAATGTGGACAGTTCTCCTGTTGCGGCCAATACGAGAGCAAAGAAGAGAGCATTTGAGCTCGATCTTGCAGCCTACAAAGGAAAGACATCAGCTGTGGAACCATTTGCATCTCGAGTGACTAGTGTTTTGCAAGGAAATCAACAACTCCTAGTTAAAGAGCAGCCACGCTTACAAGCTAATCACACTGGTGTAAAGGTACATCCTAAAGTAAATCCAGTTGTACCTTATAATATCCTTGATAGCATGAAAAAAATGAATGTTACAATGTCCATGTGGGACTCATTATCCATCCCAGGTCAAAAGGATATGTTACAGTCGGCCCTGTCAAGTTTAAAAATGTCTGATGAATCCGAGACCCCAATAGGTCGGGTTAGAGTTGTGTTAACAAATAATTCCCAAGGAAATGATCAACAACCCTACATAGGGATTGAAAAACAAGTTAAACCACCTCCTTTCTACATGTCAGTGATTATTGGTGATAAATTGGTCCATAACTGTATGGTAGATAGTGGAGCTAGCAGCTCCGTCATGCCAAAATAGATTGCTGACGAACTTGGACTAAGATACCAACCTTTAGAGAAGGGAGTGATCCAATTGGATGGTACTTCGGTTAATAATTTAGGTATTATCAAGGATTTAAATCTCACCCTGCATGCTTGCCCAATTTTTTCAGTTCCCCAAGACATATGTGTCATAGACCTTCCACCTTTCTTTTTCTTGTGTTTATCTAGAGACTTTACAGCCAAGATAGGCGGTTATGTGTCGGTTGATTGGTCACATATGCTATTTAGAACAAAATATGGGACTAAGGTTACCATCAAGTCTGAAAGGTTGGCCAAAGACCACATTGAGCCATATAACCTAAGCCCCATCAATGCTGCTCCCTCTGCTGCAAATGCAAATTGTGTTGTTTTTACTGACAATGAACTAGCTGTTGCTCAAGAACTCCAATCAAAAGTTGTTCTTGACGTGCTGCTGCATGAATGGGCAGTTGAAAATGTATCGAACAGTCCTGTAGACCTCGTTCAAGATGCTGGTATGGGAAACTATGTCATTCTTGAGCCTGATACAGAGATTCCAAACTTGGAGAAAGATGCAGATCCGTTATTGCAACCACTTAATGGACTTTGGGAGATGTTCTTTGATGGTTCTAGAAGTAAAAATGGAGCAGGAGGAGGTGCAATGTTGATTTCTCCACAAGGTGATAGGTACTACTTTGCATTCCATTTTGCTTTTGCATGCTCCAATAACACTACTGAGTATGAAGGCCTTGTTCAAGGTCTAGAGTGGGCAAGAAAGAGAGGGGTAACCCGCTTGAAAGTGCATGGAGACAACGAGTTAGTTGTTAATCAAGTAAGGGGCCTGAATGTGGCTAAAAATGACACATTAAAGTCTTATAGAAATAGAGTGTGGAACATGCTCGAAGATTTTCATGCCTTTAACTTAGTGTCTATCCTAAGAAATCAGAACAAACATGCTGATAGGCTTGCAGCCATTGGGGCACAATTTGATATTCCAGGTGACGTTAGAAAAGAGAAGGTGTAGTAGTATGTGAAGGTTGTAGTTAGACCATCAATTCCTGACAACAACATTCACTGGAAAGTTTTTGACAGTGATGAGTAGATCCTTTCTTTCTTGCTTGAGGAAGATTAGTTCTCCATGGCTAATCAAGCAAAACTCAAGCAGCAGTATGGTGATCAAGTCATACAGCTAAAGACGAGTAAGTTGCCCAAAGGCCTTGTTACCTTAGAGTCAATTTTTCAGTACTGATGATCAGCTCAAAAAGGGTAAAGCCGGCTTGCAGATCAAACAAGAACACTATGAAGAGTTGAAGATCTTGCAACTTAAGCTCCTTAAGATAGGAAAAATTTGTTCACCTGAAGATAAACAAGCTTTTGTTGCTTTATGCCAAGAATTTCATGATGTATTTGCTTGGGAATATTCTAATTTGAGAGGGTTTGATCCCCACATTTCTCAGCACACAATTGAGTTAGAGCCTAATACTAAGCTAGTAAGATAGAAACAAAGGCTTTTGAATCCTAAACTTGAGCCTCTAATGATTAAAGAGCTGGCTAAACTAGTTGAGCGGGGTATTGTCTTTCCTATCAAACACACTTCGTGGGTTTCTAACCTTGTACTGGTTAGGAAGAAAAGTGGTGAAATAAGACTTTTTGTAGACTTTAGGGATCTTAACTGAGCATCTTTGAAAGACCACTACCCGCTGCCCTCCATGGAACAAATCTTGCAAGAGGTTGCTGGTTCTGAAAGGTTCTCCTTACTAGATGGTTTTTCAGGATATAATCAGGTGCTGGTTAAAGAGGAAGATTAGTTTAAGACTGCTTTTACAACTAAATGGGGCACCATGGCATACAAAAGGATGCCTTTTGGTTTGTCCAATGCTGGTGCCATGTTTCAGAGGGCTATGGACATGGCATTTCAAAGCTTGATCAACAAGATTATACTGATTTATTTGGATGACATTATAGTTTATTCCAAGAATGCTGGTGAACATCTTTTACATCTTAGGCAAGTGTTTGAAAAATGCAGAGAGTTCGGTATCTCCCTCAATCCAAAGAAGAGTATCTTTGCTGTCCATGAAGGGAAACTATTAGGACACATAGTGTCAAAGTAGGGAATCCCTATTGACCCTGAAAGAGTCAGATCCATACTCGAGTTTCCGCTACCTAATCACAAGAAGGGTCTATAGATATTTTTGGGCCAAATCAACTTTCTAAGAAGATTCATCCCTGATGTTGCAAATTTGTTACAACATTTAACAACTATGTTAAAGAAAAATGCAGTCTTCAGTTGGACAAAGGATGCTAAGAATAGTTTTGAAAAGGTCAAGGAGGCCTTAGCAGCAACTCCCACGCTGGTAAATCCCAAAATTTCCAATATTTTTATCTGTATGCTTATGGTAGCACAAGTAACATTTCTGCAATATTGGTTCAAAAAAATGAAGAGAATCTAGAGCAACCAATAGCCTTTTTCAGTCAAGGTTTGGTCGACTACGAACAAAAATACTCCTTTGTGGAGAGGCATGTCCTTGCCGTGATCAGAAGCCTGAAGAAATTCAAGCCTTTGATTCTTAACAATAAAATTCATATTCTGGTGTCGCACTCAAGTGTGAAGGAGTTTCTGCTGAATAAAGATCTGAATGAAAAAAGAGTAGGATGGGTCACCAAGGTCATGGAGTATGACATAGATATCAAGATCACCAAACTAGTGAGGTGTAAGGGTCTTTGTGAGCAACTTGTTACAGGGTCGAGCAGTGAAAGTGAACTAGAAAAGGATGCTGTGCTTGTTAATACAAATGAGCCTCAAAATGCTCAAGATGATGTGCCCATGGGGTTAACTAATTGGGTTCAAGATATGACCCAGTTTTTGCAGACTGGTGAGTGTCCACCAGGTTTAAACATGGCCAAAAGAAGATACTTTAGACTACAGTCCATACCATATGTGCTGATGGGAAATGTTCTTTTTTAAAAAGATCTAAATGGTGTCCTGTTAAGATGCATTCATAGTGATCAAGTTGAAAAAGTGCTTCATGAGTTTCATGATAGAGCTGCAGGAGGTCACTTTGCTCCCAAAACTACTGCCTAGAAAATCATGAGAGCTGGTTACTACTGGCCCAGCTTGTTCAAGGACGCATATGCCTGGTCAAGAAAGTGCATCAAATGTGCTATGTTTTCAGGAAAGGAAAGACTACCTGCTATGCCTCTACATCCAATTCAAGTGGAGCAGCCCTTCATGAGATGGGGCATTGATTTCATCAGTCCAATAAACCCACCTTCTAGTGTTGGTCACAAGTGGGTACTTACAACCACTGACTATTTTACAAGGTGGACAGAAGCGGTTGCATTGAGGGAAGCAAAAGAATCCTCAGTGTTGAACTTCTATGAAGATATAATCACTAGGTTTGGAGTGCCTGACTCCATCACATCTGATAATGCCCTTGCATTCATGGGTCTAAGGGTAACCGACTGGGCTGTTAAGCACGACGTTCATTTGAGCACATCTTCAAATTATTACCTTCAAGGTAATGGCCTAGCTGAGAGCACAAATAAGAACCTCATCAGAATTATTAAAAGAACCATAGAGGACAACCAAAGGACCTGGCCCAGTAGTTTAAAGAATGCACTTTGGGCAGATAGAGTGACCCCTAAGAAGTTTGTTGGTAATTTTCCATATATGTTGGTCTATGGCAAGGAGGTGAGATTGCCACTATCTGTGGAGCTTCCAGCTCTAGACAGCGTTCATCAGTTGGAGATGCTTGAGGGACTGGATCCAATGTCTGTAAGGTATGCAGAGCTCATGGAGCTCAAAGAATCAAGGGATAGAGCAATGAAATCTTTAGAGTATCATCAGCTCCAGACAAAGAAGACATTTGAAAAAAGGGCTGCAACAAAGTCTTTTAAGGAGGGAGATCTCGTGCTCAGGTGGGATGTTCTTAAAAGTAGGCCTAGCCATCACACTAAGTTTGACAATATGTGGACTGGTCCATTTATTATCACAGGCTGTAAGGAGCACAATGCTTATCAACTGGCTACGACAGAAGGGGATTTGCTTCCTATCCCAGTCAATGGGATACACCTTAAACCCTACTTTCAAGCCTGATAAGTGCTTTTCTTGTACATATCTAGTTAGGTTTTATGTTTCAATAGTGCTTTGCACTATGGTTCGCTTGTTTTTTGTTTTGCTCCATCCCCTGAATGCTATTTTGACGCGGTATTTCTCTCTGTCGTTTTCCCTTGTTTCATTTTTGGCAACCCTTTTATGACCCGTGGATTTCATGAGGTTGAAGCCATGTGCAAGACTGATATTTTGTTTGTTTTCTGAGCCTTCTAATGACTCCATGCCCAATGGATAAACCCAGTCATTGGTTCTAATGTTTAGCAGGAAAACATCCCGCAAAGGTCGCCAAAATTGTTGCCTAAATTTTCACCCTTTGGCTCAATTAGGAAAAGCAAATCATGTTATTTGTTCTAGAAGGCCAAATGAAGTATTCGGCCCAGGGAAAAGGTCATGAATCTGATGCTAGGTCACGGGGAACTTAGTGAAGAAGCCTACCTTGTTCTAGTTCGGCATGAAAATCTTCTAAGGATAGAGTTGCCAAGACCCCAGGAGTGTCACGGCGATCACAGGTCTTCTGCATTCTTCATTCAGTAGGACGGTCCTATTGTTTTGGCGACCGTGGAGGCTTCTACCGACATATGTCTTGGTTGTCGGGGTTGTGTCTTACTAATCTCAACATGTCTCCCTGACTATGTATATGATGGTTCATCGGCGAAGCTAGACAATATCGACGTTATGTCTCAGTGAGGTTTTCTTGTCTTGCCGACTGGAGAAACACAGGTTCCCTTTGACATGAGTTCCGGCATCGGTGTATGGTCATAGTGAGTTCTCTTAGTCTCACTGACAGTGTGCAAAATGGTTTTCTTTCAGCATGAGTTCACTTTTGTTTCATTGATCGGTGACATACAAGGTGTTATCGGCAAGAGTCTTACCAAAGAGGTAGAGTCACAACAGGACGAATGCTCTCGACATAGGTTGAAGCCTTCAGTCGGATGTCTTACCAAAGTGTGAGTGTCTCAGTGACAAGAGCAGATATAGGGATAACAAGATGCATTCGGTATGAGTCTGGCCGACAGGCCATTGTCTTACTGACTAGAAGGATGTGCTCATCAGTGTAGGTTGGGGCGATCACCGTAAGGTCTCGGCGAGTGACTTTCAGTCTCGCCAATGGAAAATATGAAGGATCCTTGTCGGCATAACAGTTGCCTTGTCTCGGTGACTCAGAATGCATTGAGATTTCTTGGTATAGCAAGTGTCGTCTATGTGAGATCTCCCTGACGGATGAAAGCTACAGTGACACACTTGGGATAGGTAAATTCATCGGTGGGAGATACATTATGTATCAGCGACCCTGGAGTGGTTGAGATCTTTCTAAACAATAGGGTGCATTCTATATGATGTCTTGCCAATAGTGGAACGTCACAGCGATGGAAAATGGATAGACTCGTCGGCAAGATAAAGCATGGGGTCTCGGTGAAATATTTTTCCGAGATGAAGAGGTTGTGCCCACACCAAGGGAAAGCAAACGCATTACCGAGTAGGATGGAGGCTATCGCCATAAGGTTTGGCCGACAAGAAGTCTCCTCGACACAGAAAAAAGGGCCCTCGGTATGTCTAAGGGATCTCGCTAAGATGTCTCGGCGATGACAAGAGGTCTCCCCAAAACGAGGGGCCTTCAACATAACATTTGAAGTTGCCATGAGCTCTTCCCGACCGATGCGAGTCTCAGTGAAGGAAAAGAAGAGCTCAGACAGAATGAGGATAGGGTCGACAGGATGTCTTGCCAACTAAGCAGTAGCTCTCTAAACTCGAAGTGAACTTTCGGCAAAGCAGGGAGACTTTGATATAGAGTCTTGGCAATGGAGTGTATCTCGGTGACAAAAGCAGATGTCGATATGAAGGAAGAGAACTTGGTATGACTGTGGGGCTTTCGACAAGATGTCTTACCGACCATGGGTGGTCTCAGCGACAGAAAGGATCTCCACGTGACTCGTCAATCCACTGATCTCTTGGCCATAAGCGGTGTCTTGTCGATGGTTCCAGTAGAGTCAGTATGATTCTTTGGGTTCGCTAGGAGCTCTCAACGATGGCTCCATTCTATGCCGATACTTACGAAAAGATTGAACTACATCAGGGAGACACGATCAGTGTCCCACCGATATGCGGTTGAACAGGGGAAGTTTTGACCACCCGAGGAAGCTGCATGGATTTCACTCAGCTAATTAGAGATATAAGAAGGTAAACCATGGTGGTCTAAAGAACATCAACAGGGTGAAGGGTGATGTGTATCTGTTGTAGGCTTAGAGCATTCAAGGTGCAACCGAAGTAGCTCAATCAGACACGATGGATCGAATGAATGCGGTAGCTGAAGAATATCCGAGGAAGGATTCTACGAGGGTAACTCTTCACCGACACATACAACAGGGACACGTAGGCTTCAACATTAACTTCATCCAAAAGATCTGAGGGTATATCTTTCTAAGCTCTGATATTTTTTGTAAGCCCTAATGGGCCGATATCAGTCTGTATATAAGGCATTTTTTGCCTTTTTGTAAATAGTTCTGATTGCACACTGTAAAGAGTTAGTGATTTTCAATCAATCCTTTCTCAGTCAATGTATGTTTTCTGTAACTCAACTGGAATCTTGAATACAACACATAATTTACCTTGGAAGTTCATGTTCATGTTTTTATTGATCCTCATTTATGTATCTTTCTTTTGTACATGCAAGTCTATAACTGTGTTTTCACATTTATGCATTTATGTCTCAAGGTTGTGAAATTGATCTTTCCTTCCCAAGGTGTATGTGTGGGCCAAACCTGTTAGGACTAAAGCATTAAGTCTGAAAGAAGTTGCTTTGAGAATAGCAATTAGGCTTTCAAGTGTATGTTCTTCCTGTGTTTATTTCATGATTTCTCATTAATACAGTGTATCACCATAGGTTTAGTTTCATTTTTATGTATCTCTTCCTTCTTTCCTCTCAAAGAAGCAGTAGTTTAGGTGATACCCAAAGGAAGCTGACCTTCTCCAGAGGTTCATTTCAACTATAGGTGACCCACATCCTTGAGATGATCCCATGTTGCTCTAGAATGGTCAATTTTATTTTGTAAAACTTTGCACAGGGTGCAATTCTAGGTGACAACAATTCATTTAGCTTATTCTAAAAGAGCTACTTAGTACCAATCACATTTTTGTCTTTAGGTCTAGGAACAAGTACCCATGTATTATTATTTTCAATCTTCATTAATTCTCCCTTCATAGCTTCCATCCAGTGTTCATCATTGCAAGCTTCATTGACATCTTTAGGTTCAATCTTGGACATTAGGCAATACTCTTCTGCAATCTTTCTTCTAGTTTGCACACCTTTATTTTTGTCTCCTATAATTTGATTTTCAGAGTGATTTAGCTTTACATACCTCAGAGTTTTAGGTTTCTCAAGAACTTCTGATTCTTCTGATCTTTCTCTAGACACCTTAATTTGGACACTCACATTTGTCCAAATTTATCCCTTTTTGTCTAAGTATCCTCTTTTTGGCATTAATTAGGTAATTTTCCTATTATTTAATTAATACCCTTAATTTTTCTAAATCCCTAAGGTATTTAGTTAATAATTAAAAGCTTACCACTCTAACCCCCCTTTCATCAAATGAATTAAATAAATATGACATTTATTTAAATCCTCACATGTCACATCCTTTTCTTAATCTTAATCAACCTCCTAATCTCATAATTAGGGATGTGCACATGCCTAATCCTTGATTAAGATGTGTCACATCCTCTAACTTTTGCAAGTTGGCTTCTAATCCTCATTAACCCTTAACTATCTTCTGACCACTGATTAGCTTGTCTAATCAGTACCTTGGTCAACTCTCCCCACCCCCCATAGTATTTTTAATTCCTTCTTTTCTTCCCCATGGGAATTTAAAATTCATTTTTATTCCTCCAAGGAATCTTTTCTTCCCCATGTGATCATTGAAAGGTCACATCAGTCACATGGGTTAGGAGCCTTCTATTATAAGAGCCTTGTCTTATCCAAGGTACTTCTCACTTCCCTTTTTGGGAACCTTGTCTTATCCTTGAGATATCCCCAACCATGTGAATTTTAAATTCACTTTTATTTATCTAAGATTCTCTTCTTCCCAATGTGATCATTGAGAAATCACATCATCCTTATTCTAAGGTACTTGCAAGTACCTTCCCATCACATGTCATCTTCCACCTCATGTGTCCTTGTGACACATCGTCTACCACATGTCAAGATGTGAGGGCTTGTGACTGCTCAACTCACCACAACCCTACATTGTGCGCATGGTGGTAATATCTCAACCGTCCATCTTTCTAGGGCTTCTCTCTATAAAATGAAAGATTTTTCTTTCATTCTCTAACACACTCTTATTCAACAACACAACAACTTGCATTTTGAACTCCATCTCTCCAACTCTCAAGTTCTCCATCCTCCATTGTTGAAGCTTCAAGCTTTCACTACATCCATTGCATTCATCTTCTCACATACCCACATAACTCATTTCAATCTACATTTCATCAAGATCATTTTGAATCCACTTTTAGCACATATTTCCATCAAAGGAGCACACAAAATCAACTATCAAGGGCCAACCAAAGATCAATTAAAGACAAGGTAAAATCTATTTTTTTAATCTTTATTTTGTTTTGAGTTCAACTAGGCTTATCTCGAGGTGTTATGTGTTGTTTCCTTCATTTTAGAACCTTATTTTACATCATCTAGACTAGGATATTTCACTTGATTACATTTCTGGCATGCCCGGTGGGAACCACAAATGGGTCCCTATCTTTTATTTTTTCTGTTGTTTCACTTTTTGCAAGTTTAGGTTACAGAGAGGCAACTCCGACCAAGATAGAAGTGACCCCACCCATTGTTGGGAGAACTTGACCTTCAAAGGGGTGAACTTTCCCTAGTTTGGGTGAACCTGCCCTCAACAGAGGCAAACCTACCCTGTAGGGTCACCCGTCTAAGCACTAGACAGTTTCTGCTAGCTTCTAACTTCAGTTTTGCAGAGTGGCGAACCTACCCTTGTAGAGGGGAAAATATTCCCAAGGAGGGGTGAAACTACCCTTACAGAAGGGCGAACCTATCCAAGGAGGGGTGAACCTACCCAAAACAGAGGCTTCTGCAAGGTAAAATAGTAGTTTACAGTTCAGTTTTAGTTTGTTTCTTCATAGTTTTCTACAGAGGGGTGAACCTACTCTTACAGAGGGGTGAACCTACCCAAGGAGGGGTGAACCTTCCCTAGACAGGGGCTAACCTGCCCAGACAGAGCTTTCTGTGAGGTAAAACAGTTGTTTAATCCTTGTTTTGGCTTCTATTTTTTTTATCATTTTGAGGTTATAACACCCTAACGCCATTTGTTTATGAGTGCATCTATGTTGTTACTAACATCTGTGCAACTTGTTTCATGCTTGACGAAGAACGAAGATCAAACCAACTAACACCTTTCTTGCAGGAAGATCGATTTGTCTAGTTTTCTTATCATTTTACTTATAATTTTTGCTTATCAATTTAGCCACATAGTTTAATTAGGGGGATTCAAATCTTTTGTTTTCTATGTTTTCAAGGTCATTGTGTCACCCAAGAGGACACTATTCCATCGAAGCTTTCTCGTTGCACTTCATATGAGCCTAGGGAGTAGCCGAAAATGGTTAGTTTTTTCTTATTTAGAGGGACCTGCTTGGAGATTTCATAACCCCAAGGGACAATCCAAACCATGTGTACAGGTGGGGTATACAAAGGGGTTAGAGCCAAAGCTATACCCCAATCTAGTCACATCGTGTCTGACGAAGTGTCGAAGCTAGGGTGATAACTAGATAGACATGAAGAGTTGGTTTGAGCCCTTCAACATCTTGTTGGGGTTCCTGACTCATGCTTGTAAATGGGTTGATGTTCACGGTTGTGCCTCACGTACCAAGCATATATTGAGGACTCCCTAGCTACCTTATTCATCCTAGTTAGAGGACAGTGTTGGCCATACCCTCTTACTACTAATCTTAGGATTGTACTACTTGAATTATCTTCTTCATGCGGAACCAGTGCATATCTTATCAGTAGAGTTAGTCTTTGCCTCTTGTTTGTTGTTTGCTGTGTCTTTTGGTCCTTGCTATAACTATTTTCACTTAAGTCAAGTCTAGGTGTGTTGTAGAGGGGTGAACCTGCCCTCAGTCTCAGTCATTCCTTAGCATGTTTTTGTCAAAATTATCAAACTTTTCACTGAATAGGCGAACCTGCCCCACAAAGGGGTGAACCTTCCCTGTAGAGGGGTGAACCTACCCTTTGTCAGTCAAACAACTATCAAAATAGACAGTTTCTTAGGTTGGGTGAACCTACACTTACTTGGGCGAACCTGCCCTTACTTGGGTAAACCTTCCCTCCAAATAGTCATTTTCACCTTTTGTTTAGTCATTTCTAGCACCCGTTTGCCCATTCTGAAGGCCCATCTCCTTAGTTCGACCATCCAACTCCTTGTTTCGAGCCTCCATCTCCTCGTTCTGAGAATTTATTCCCCATCCACAAAATTCATTTACTCATTTTGAGCATTCATCCGTTGATTTGAGCATTCACCTCTTTGATCTGAGCACCCATTTACCTGTTTTGAGCATCCGTTCCCCACCTATCTTTCACTAAATATCCTTGGGAAAACCTTCCCTATCCTTGGGTGAACCTACCCTATCCTTGGGTGAACCTACCCTAACTTGGGTGAACCTTCCACTCAAACAGTTGATTTCGCCCTCCGTTTAGTCATTTCGAGCACCCTTCTTCGCATTTCAAACATCCTTCGCCTTGCTTCGAGCACCCATCTTCCCATTACGAACATCCTTGCATCCATTATGAGAGTTAGTATCCACATCTAAGCATTCGTTCATCGATTTCGATCAATCATTTACTTGTTTCGAGCTTTTATTCATCCATTTTGAACATTCATTCTCTCCATCTGAGCAATTGTTCATTCATTCTAATCATCCGGTCACTCGTTCTGAGTAATCATTCATCCATTCTAAGCATCTGTCTACTCGTTCCAGAGTCAATCTCCCATTTTGAGTGTTTGATTACTCATTTTGACCAACCGTTCATCCCTTCCAAACAATCGTTTCCTTTTTTCGACCAATCAGTCATCTATTTTGAACCTTCATCTTCTCATTTTGAGAGTCATTCATCCATTCTAAGCACTTGTTTACTCGTTCTGAGTAATCATTCACTCATTCAGAGCTTTGGTCTCTGCGTTTCAAGAGTTTTTCATCTAGTCTGAGCACTTGTTTACTCATTTCGAGCAATCGTTCATCCATTCTGAGCAATCGTTTACTCATTCCGAGTAGCCGTTCACCCATTTTGATCATCCGTTCATTCATTTCGAGTAATCATTCATCCATTTCAAGCTTTCATCTCCTCATCCTAAGAGTCTATCTCCCCTTTCGAGCAATCATTTACTTGTTCCGAGTATTTATTCATCCATTCCTATCATTTGTTTCCCCAATCTGATCATTTGTTTCCCCGATCTAATCATCCATCTCCCCATTTCGAGAATTCATCTACTCATTCTGATAGTCTATTTCCCTATTCCAAGGGTCTAATAGCATATGGGAGACCTTTCCCAGCCAATAGGTGACCCTAACCTTGTATGGGGAAACTTGACCTAACCTTTGGGAAAACCTGACCTAGCCTTTGGGCGAACCTGACCTTCCTCCAGTCATTTTGCATCTTCTGTTCACTCCTAATCCTCATTTCAATCCATCTGCACTTTCTGAAAGTCATCATTTCATTGACCAAATCACATAAGTGCATCTTAGAACATCATTAGAGTCCATATCCATCATCAAATCATCCAACCCAATCACCTAGACTTCATTTTAGGGGTTTTGATTTTTATGCAGAAACTTTCGGAGGCCATAACTTTTTACTCGAGTGTCCGTTTGCGCTGAAATTTTACTGGTGGTTGTATTATGAGGTGGCTTGTGGATTCCCAACCAACCCTTAGTTGGTTGGACCTTGTTTTGGCACATTTTCATGGCTTCAAACTTTCATCTTGACCCTCAAAATCACAATTTATTATTTTTTTTCCAATTTTTGAAAAATCATTTTCGTTAATAACTTAAAATGCATGTCTTAGATTTAGGATGTTAGTTGGAAATTCATCCTACCTTAGTTTTAGGAATTTTTTGGGAAAAAATTGGACTCTCAAAGATATGCCTGTGTAGTTTCCTAAAATGGCAAAATTTGATAATTTTTGAAAACTGCCAAATCTAGAAAAATATGATTGTCATAATCTTGCGTCCTCTAGTTAAAACCCCTGAACTTGGTTTAGGATCAATCCTATTATGTCCTCAGATCCAATCCCAATCCAAGCTTTAGTGCATCTGCATTCTCCCAAGGTCATTCATTCATCATCCAAATCATATAGGTACATCATTCGAAAACATCTCTAGGTTACACATCCCTCATCATTTTCTCAATCCAAATCGTTTGAAATTCATATGAAGTTATTATCCAAATTGACCTAGGTGTCTGAATCTAATTGTCATCATCCAAATCTACTTAGATTTTCATCTGTCCCAAGTTAATCATCATCGTTAGCCTAATCAATCCACTTTCAATCTCAAGGTGGAGTCTATGCCACAATTATCTATCTATCCTTTAATCCAATCAATTAGCATCCTAAGTCACCTAGGGTAATATCTGAACGGGGTTTAGAATCCTTTTCATCATCCTATCTGATCCATCATTTGATCTTATCTGATCTAATCCAATCATATCCCTATCCAATCACCTTTGACCCAATCAATCTACTTCCATTTTGAGGTAGGTTTGGTGTCGTAATCATCCTTTGGTAATCCAATCCGATCATCAAAATCTTGCACCATCTTGTTGAACCTCTAAACTTGAGTTAGAGTCAACCCCATCGCATCATCCAATCATACTAATCTAAGCTTTAATTCAATCCCTATCTGAGCTTGACCTAAATCCTGATTTGAGCTTTAGTTCATTTCCATCCAAAATCTTTGATCCATCCTATCTATCCTTTCATCATCATTAATCCTTATCCTCCATCAATAGTAGTCAAGGGAAACTCTAGTTATGTTGACGGCAATAATGAGAGTCTTGTTGATCAAGAATTATAGGACATAGATCCCCTTGATGCTATCATTTCTAGTAAGATCTCCCCAACTACTTTCCTCAATCCAGTTACCCCTCTGAGCTATCTTGTTACATCTTCATCCATGCCTAACAATGCTCCTTATGCTACCTTTGATAAGGGATATCTAGTATCTTCCCCATCTGCATATTCGTCATATCCTTCACCTACATCATCCTCGTATCCAACACCTGCATCCTCTTACCCTAGTCTACCATCCCAATACTCCTATTACAGTCCCTCATCTATATACCCCTATGCTAATCCTCCTTACCAATCCGCCCATCCTAAACCAATATCCACACCTTTTTATCTTAATCCTACACCCCCATCAACCTATCCTAATCCAACATCCACATCTTCCTATCTAAATCTACCGTCTCAATCTTCCCCTCCTAATCCATCATCCCAATACCTTTATTATAATCCGCCATCCCAATATCCCTATCTTAATTCCCCATCTACTTCCTCCAACATGAATCCACCATCCACATCTTCCTATTCTACTTCGCTATCACAATATTTTTACCTTAACCCTCCATCCAATCCTAATCCTCCATCTACTCCCAGTCCTCCATCCAATCCCATTCCTCCATCTAATCCCATTCCCCCATCTAATCCTAGTCCACCAAGCCATAATCCCAATCCTTCACCAATCCATAATGCTTCATCTATTGCCATCACCCTAGCTAAGTCTCGAGTATGCATGATTCTCACTCCAGAAGTTCTCCAAGAGCTTATGACAAAGAAGACATCCCCCACTCCACACCTTGAAGTCATGAAACCATGCCATCCCAATCCATCATCCATGGTCACTAGTGATGAGACCCTTCTCTGTACCACACCTATCATTGATGCTACCACCCCTAGCACCACTCAAACCGTTGAAATCATCAAACCCACCAAATACATTGAACCCATCGAAGATGCCCAAATCCAATCCACTCCTCCTACTCCTAGATCCACCCAATCCATGAAAAAAACCCAAGTCCAATCCACTCCTCGCACTCCTCGTATCACCGAAATCCATTCCCATGAACTTCATGAATCATCCATCTGTTCATTCCCCCCACTTGAAGAGTCTCTCCAACATTCCATCATCATGCCACCCACACACAATGAGTCATGCCAAGAGCTTGATCTAAAGCATACCAACATATCCCCCCACATCAAGATCCTATCATCCCATCTAGTCCATCTCAAGATCACAGTCCTCCATCCACTCCACCTCATGATTCCCTTGACACTCAAGATCCAATCACTCCATCTCATGAGCCCTTATGATCCACTACCATAAATTCAGATCCTATCATGTCACCTAATCCCTCTCTTGATCCCTTACCACTGAATTGTCCTAATCAAGATGTTGCTATCCCATCATCTCCATTTTGTGATCCTCCATCATCACCTAATCCTACTATTCCCTCACTACTTTTGTATCCGCTTGGTACTCTCACATTGTTCCATGGTGGCCTCCTTGCAGAAGAAAAAAGAGAGTATATACCTCCTATCATCTTTCACCTAATAATGGAATTGCATCATGTTTCCAGAATAACACAAATCCTATCATGGATCGCATGCTCAAGAACATGAACTATCAAGGAAAAGGTTTAGGCCTTCATGAGCAAGGTATTTAGAGCCCATCCAGGTCAAAGAACAATCCTATACACAAGGGCTTGGATGTATCTCTCATGACTCGCGATCTAAAAATATTGTTACAACCTCTATATGTCCTCAACGAGCCTCTTCCAAAAGAAATATAGGCTCTTCCCATTGCTCCACCAGATCATTTATGGCCATTCCCCCTCTTCCATCATATCGGCTCCAAACAACCATCCATATTCCTGCTTCATCCACTCCATCCATTTTGGATCCTTATGTCCTTCCATCCACCATCTCCCATCCTTCATCTACTTCATCCATTTTCGGTCCTTATGTCTCTTCACCCACCATCACACATCCTCCCAGTACTAAGTCCATTTTGGGCCATTATATCCCAAAATAACCACCTCCATCTCATCCTATTTATCCTTCTATCCATCCATCACCTACCCATGTCATCCATCATGAACATCCCACTCGCATGTCCCCTAATCAAGATCAACAAAGGAACACACCCAAACATCCTCCATCCACACATAATCCCCAAAATCATACCTCCATCACTCCACATCATCCATCTCCTCACACCCATCCTATTGCTATTAAAAGCACTTTGGATACCAAAGTAAAAATGCATAAATCTAAACATCCACATGAATCTAAAGTTCCTCATGTCCCCTCTAAAAGGCATGTTGAGGAAAAGAAAAATCAAATCCAAAATCCAAACCAAACCCATTGGCCACAAAGGCCCACCAAAGCGAAAATCAAAACCATGTGGATCCCAAAGAAAAAAGATAAAATTCCTTCAAATGAAAAATCCATAACAACACCCAAAGTTGCTAATCCCAAAGCTAATCATACACCTCTTCCATCTCCTAAATCTGTTTTGGGTCCTTACGTCCCAAAATTTACTATCCCATCTCCTCCATTATCCCCACATCATCCATCCCCTAATACTAATATCATTTCACATACACCACCATATGTGCCAATGTTGGTCTTGAAAACATCTCCCCATCATACATCCTCCCCATCATTCCATCTATACACTTTCCAACATCCCATCCATTATCCCGCATATCTCTATCATCCAACCCCTTTAATCCATTCTCTTGCATAATTCGTTTATCCTGATAAGGTTGTACCAAAATCCAATAGTCACCTCAACCATGGGCTCGTACTAGCCCATATGGAACTTGATGCTTGAGCCCTTCACCCATCTCCTTTTCACGTATCTTCTAAACCCACTTATCCCAATCCCTATTCTAATCCATCTCCATCTGCATGCTATCCAAAAAGTCAAAAAAGTCAAAAAAGTCAAAGCAAAAAATCTAAGAGAAAAAAATAAAGAGAAATAATTCGTCCAATGGTGAAATCTTGTCAAACAAGCACCTTGGATAAGTACTATGATGAAAACTTGGAAAATAGGCATCATGTGTAAATCCCCCATCCAATTTACTTTTGCACTTGGGGGAAACTCCATCCCCTTCACCCATCTCCTCCATCTAACCTATTTTACACATCTTGCTTGTCATATCCCATTTATCCCAATCCCTCCATCCTTCTTGTGATCTTGATATAGATAGGGGTAAACATATATACATTCTTTAGACACCTCTTGACATACATTCCCCTCACCCATACACTATCCTAATCCTTATTCACATTCGTCTACCTTCCTTGTCCACCCATCATACTACCATTAGTCTCCCTTCCTTATCCACACATCCTACCTTCATCCATCAGACTCCCTCATCCACCCATCCTGTCCTCCTCCAGTTATCTCCTTTATCTTCCCATCCACTTGTCTTTCGTCCCTCTTTCCTTATCACACATGGCATATCTAGAGTGGGGGCAACTACTTCCTTTGTGACATAAGTCCTTGGAGACACCATTCATCCATCCTGTTATCCCCTCCATCTTCCAATTCCTTACCTTTCGGTCTATCCATCCAGTAACCCTTTCATCTCCCTATCCTTATCTCCTTACTAATCCAAACAATCCTTTTCATCTCCCCATCCTTATATCTTTCCCCAATCCAAACAATCCCTCCCACCCCCCCTCCTTATCTCGCTATCCATTCACCTCTATCCTGATCCCATCTCCTAATTCCTTGTCATCGGTATCTAACTATAGGCTACTCCCCATGCAATCGAATGCCATCTATCTCATCGTCATTACTCCCACTTATTTCACACATCTTTCTAATCTCCTATCACTTCTCATCACTCATCTCTCCATCATATCATCGTCCTAATTCATCTTTTGATGATTTGGATAACTATCCCATCCCTAAGCTTTATGTAGTCACCGTCATCCTATCTTATCCACCTAGTCAGTCCTATCTCATCGTATCAGTCCCATCATTTTATCCTCTTATCTGGGTTATCTTATCATGATCCCTTATCAATCATTTTTCTTTGGTCTTTTGTCGAACTACGTTGCTCCTGCGCTTTCACGTAGGAAAGGTCGATCTTTTTATTTTCCCTAGGGCTCCCTTTGTCCATCCTATCTTTTTCATCTATCATCGATCTTGATTGTCCTTGTTTTGCTTTTTTCCATGATATTTTATCAAACTACGAGGGCTCTGTGCTTTCACTTAGGCAAGGCTAATATTTGATTGGCCCCAGAGCCCCTAGGTCTTTAAGGTGTGTCAGACTTGTGCCTTGTGTCTCACATCTCATGTCATGTCATCAAGTATGTCCTTATCTAGCTGGTTCTTCACAAATGAGATCCACTAATATCATGAGATTCACTCATTTTCAACTATCTTGCGTCATATCGATCTTTTAGTTTAGTATCCATCATCAGTCTCAATAGGTTGCATCCTTCCTAACATACCTCATCAACCCCATCCATCCTCCCGATCCCATGGCAAAGGACATTTGAAATTGATTGAAATATTTTTGATACTTTTGGCTTTTATTTATCACTTGGGCTCCCAATCATCACTTGTCAAGGCTTCCATGATCTATCATATTATGGTGTGTTTTGATCAGTTAACATAGGGGCATATTTTGATCTTTTTGCTTTGTCGCTATCTTCTAGGTTGTCCCACATAGTACCCACCAAGACCCCTATGGTCTTATGTTATGCTGGGGAATCCTTTTGTGCTTGTGGCTATCCCAATGCCTGGCTCGACCAAGGTCTTCGTGACTTTCGGCTGTTGGGATAGCCTTCTTGTCTGTTGTGTTTGTTTTATGCATTAGAAATGAATAGGCCTTGGTTCTTCATACCTTGGCGTCTTGTGTCTTATGGTATAGAAAAAATCAGTGCTCCAAAAATGGAAAATTGCATTAGGATTCCATTTCATCTCCCATTCCATCCTCTCATCTATCAAAAATCCCCCCCATCCATTCATCCTTCATCAATCTCCCTCCCTATCCATCCACTCTCTTATCACCATCTCTTCAATCTTCTTAGAATAGTATAGATTGGTTATTCTAAGCATCTTGTCCCCCATCATTTTTATTCCTTTCATCCATCTTGCATCCCAATCCAATCCTCCTCCATTCAATCTTGCACAAATAGTCTAATCACATCCTTGGTCTTGTTCCAAGCCTTGATCTAATCATGATCATCGTCATCATCATAGGGATGTATCCTTCCCTATCCTTTGGTGTTGTTCTGGGATGTATCCTTCCCTCATCAACAACACTTTCATCATCATCATTGGGATGTATCCTTCCATATCATTGTGTTGCTTTGACAACAGTCCATCCATCATCAATCCATTTTGGCTTGTAGCTTGACTGGGGCAACATCACCTTTGTCCTTAAATCCATTTGTGCTTCATCCATCTCCTATCAATTATCCTCTGCTATTAACCATCATTTTACATCATCTTCCCCATCTACTCTCACATCACCGCATCCATTTCAAGAGCACACCTATGTTCTCTTGAACCCACATGTCCTCTCAAGGGGGAATCCTCAATCCCTAATCTTCATCTTCACCCCCATCATCTTTCTTCCTAGTCACTCCTTTGAATGACTGGGGCATCTTTCCCAATTTAACCATCTTCTTTCGGGTTGTATGTTTTAATATTCTTTGAAATGATGTTACTTCGTAACACCATCTCAAAGAGGGGAAAAATGTAGACACCTAAATTTGGACACTCACATTTGTCCAAATTTATGCCTTTTCGTCTAAGTATCCGCTTATTGGAATTAATTAGGTAATATTGCTATTATTTAATTAATACCCTTAATTCTTCTAAATCTCTAAGCTATTTAGTTAATAATTAAAAACCTTACCCCTTTAACCCCCCTTTCATAAAATAAATTAATTAAATGACATTTATTTAATTCCTCACATGTCACATCCTTTTCTTAATCTTAATCAACCTCCTAATCTCATCATTAGGGATGCGCACATGCCTAATCCTTGATTAGGATGTGTCACATCCTCCAACTTTTTCAAGTTGGCTTTTAATCCTCATTAACCCCTAACTGTCTTCTAACCACTGATTAGCTAGTCTAATTAGTACCTTGGTCAACTCTCCCCATCTCCTAAGGAATTTTTAATTCCTGTTTGTCTTCCCCATGTGAATTTAAAACTCACTTTTATTCCTCCAAGGAATCTTCTCTTCCCCATGTGATCATTGAAAGGTCACATCAGTCACATGGGTTAGGAACCTTCTATTATAAGAACCTTGTCTTATCCAAGGTACTTCTCACTTCCCTTTTTGGGAACCTTGTATTATCCTTGAGATATCCCCAATCATGTGAATTTTAAATTCACTTTTATTTATCTAAGATTCTCCTCTTCCCCATGTGATCATTGAGAGGTCACAACATCCTTATTCTAAGGTACTTACAAGTACGTTCCCATCACATGTCATCTTCCACCTCATTTGTCCTTGTGACACATTATTTGCCACATGGTAAGATGTGAGGGCTTGTGAGTCACCAACTCACAACAACTCTACATCTTTCCCATGGTGGCAATATCTCAACCGTCCATCTTTTTAGGGATTCTCTCTATAAAATGAAATATTTTTCTTTCATTCTCTAACAGATTCTTATTCAACAAAACCAAAACTTGCATTTTGAACTCCATCTCTCCAAATCTCAAGTTCTCCATCCTCCATTGTTGAAGCTTCAAGCTTTCACTACATCCATTGCATTCATCTTCTCACATACCCACATAACTCATTTCAATCTACATTTCATCAAGATCATTTTGAATCCACTTTTAGCACATATTTCCATCAAAGGAGGACAAAAAATCAACTATCAAGGGCCAACCAAAGATCAAATCAAGACAAGGTAAAATCTTCTTTTTTTATCTTTATTTTGTTTTGAGATCAACTAGGCTTATCTCGAGGTGTTAGGTGTTGTTTTCTTCATTTTAGTACTTTATTTTGCATCATCTAGACTAGGAGATTTCTCTTGATCACATTGTCTATGCTTCCTGACTGCCTTGATTTACTAGAACAGATGGAACATATGGAACATATGGCACAATTGGAAGTTGATTCTATGTCTGAACATTCTTCCCTTTGTTTGTATTGTTTTCATCTGAATCATATCCACAACATCTGGATGATTTAGCAGAATCTTCATCAACTCTGACATTTGCACTCTCAACCATTTTTCTTAGTCTTCTATTATAGCACTGGTAGGCCTTACTTCTAGTAGAGTATCCTAGAAAGATTCCTTCATCACTTCTTGAATCAAAATTTCCTATATCATCATCTCTCTTGATGTAGCATTTGATTCCAAAGATCTTGAAGTATTTAACAGTAGGTGTACAACCAAACCATAATTCAAAATGAGTCTTACTAGAAATACCATTTACATTTACCCATTTCAAAGTGTACACCGCAGTGCTTTCAACTTCACTCCAATAGATATGAGGCACATTTTCTTCAATCATCATTGTTCTAGCAGCATCTAGAACTTTATTGTTCTTCCTCTTTGCAACTCCATTTTGTTGAGGGGTTCGGGGAGTAGATAACTATCTTCTGATTCCATGCTCTTAACAAAAAGAATTAAACTCCCTTGAGGTGAACTCACCACCTCTGTCTGACCTTAAGCATTTGATTTTTAGACCTTTTTCATTCTCTCTTATAGCTTTGATACTTTTGAATTTTCCTAAAGCTTCACATTTTTCTCTTAAGAAAGCAACCCATATCATTCTAGAATAATCATCAATAATCAGCATAAAGTACCTTTCACCATGGAGACTTCTGACTTTGGAGAGACCACATAGATCAGTATGTATCAACTCCAATAATCCATTTGAATTATGTTGTTTGCTCCAAAAAGAAACTCTAGTCTATTTTCCCATCTGACACTCCTTACAAATTGTGCTAGCAAGCTTTACTAGCTTAGGTAGATCTCTTATTGCTTGAGTGGAACTTATTTTGAATACGCTATCAAAATTCACATGACACAACCTTCTATTCCATAGCCAACTTTCATCTACTTGAGTAATTAAACAACTTTCACTAGCAACATTCAGGTGAAAATTTATTACCTTTTATCTGTTTACCTGAAGCAATTACATTTCCAGACCTTCCATAAATCCTACATCTTCCATCTTTGAACTGAAGATCATAACCCTTTTCCACCATCTTTCCAACACTCAATAGGTTGTACTTTAAACCTTCAACATAAAGAACATCATCAGTGTTATGCTTACCACCAAGAAAAATAGATCCTCTGCCATGAATCACATAAGCATTGTTATCACCAAATCTCACAACCCCACCATCATACTTCTCTAGACTTACAAATTTTATTTTGTCACCAGTCATATGATGTGAGAATCCACTACCAATGACGCACTCATCCTTTTCTTCAATTCGGGCTGCAAGAGCTTTCTCAACTTTAGCAGATTTAGTAGCCTCAGGACTATTTTCCTTGATAGCAATGAAAACCCAATCATCTTCATTTCCATTCTCCTTTTTAGACTCATCATCAGTCACTCCTTTAGAAAAATAACATTTCTTTTGAAATTTAGGTTTGTAGGGCTTAGATCTAGGGACTCTTTCAGGGCACCTTGAAGAAAAATGACCTATTTTACTACAAGAAAAACATTTGATAGGAAAATTTCCTTTATACTTACCTTGTCCTCTACCTTCTTTCTTTACAATCAGTGCTTCAAACTCTTCTACTTCTCTTTCTTCATCTTCAAGCTACTTAATTTCTTCCTCATACTTGAATGTCTTCCTAAAAATTTCTCCTGGATCATATCATTGTTTGTTCCTTTCAGATACAATAGCTTTAAATGCAATTTCAGTCTTAGGAACAAAATCACCAAATTGACTTAGCTCAAAGGCAACAAGTTTACCAATCAGTGTGTCCCTTGTCACATTTGTCAATGATCTAGTTTCTTCAATACCATGAGCCTTTTCCTTGTAGGTGGGAGGCAATGATCTAAGCACCTTGGCCACAATTTCTTCCTCTTCCAGAATACCACCAGCGCATCTAAAACCCATCACTAGTTCATTTACTTTTTGCATAAAAGAAGAAATATTCTCATCTTCAGCCATCTTCAGATTTTCATACTTTCCTTTCAAACTCTGTAGCTTAGCCATCTTCACATGTGCATATCCTTCATACAAAGTTTCAAGTTTCTTCCACATCTCATGAGTTGTCTTCAAACGTAACACATTTGTCATTTCTGAAATTTTTTAGAGCACTCAACAAAGCTTCCATAGCCCACACATTATTCTCAACTTCTTTAATCTCATCAGTAGTGGAGGGACCGATCACAGGAATAACATATCTATTCTTTGTAATTTTCCAGAAGGGTTCACCAATACACTTCAAATGACACTCCATCCTAGCACTGATACATTTTGACTCAAAATCCGACAAAAGTTCGTCAGAATTTCGATGAACTTTTGTCGGAATTATTTTGTCGATTTTCCGATGAACTTTGAAACATAAAAATTCTGACCCAACATCGTCGGCTGTGTCAGAATTTTAACATTTCAAAGTTCGTCGGAAAATCGACGAAATAATTTTGACAAATTTTTTTCGAAATTCTAACGAACTTTTATCGAATTTTCAGTCAAAATTTATCAGTGTAGATTTGCACAATGAGTAGTTTGTTCGATCAAATCTAGGACTATCCTTCTTGTATGATGCCATCTTAGATCACCTCAAGCTTTTAAAATTCTTCAGAGGAACCTGCTCTAATACCAATTATTGGAAAAACAAGGACAGACAACTGAGAGGGGGGTGAATTAGTTGTTACAAAATATTTTAAACTTTTCAATCTTTACTTTACTCAATCTTAGATCTAATGAATGAATAATAAACCATACATAATCAACACATTAGAAACACAGAGAACACCAAGATTTTTTATGTGGAAACCCTGTTAGGGGAAAAACCACGGTGGATGTTAGTCCACAATATTATACCCTGTTAGAAGTATAAGAATAATGGGAATGCACATGCATTCAGGCACACTGCCTAGAGCTCATTGCTCAAATACAAAAGAGAACTCACTATCCAAAGAAAGGTTTGCATTAAGACCATCCAAATTGTGAACTGAGAAAATAGCTTCTACACAAGCCTTATTACAGTTCTAGTTAAGCACATAAAACCTTCTTCACTCTTCGCTCAAACTTCTTCACACTTCACGCAATCTCCTTTACACTCTTCTCTGTAATCGAATGATATTCACACATACACACACAAGATCACACCGAGCACTCTGTGCATACTAAGCACACACTACACTGATGAAACAATCGCTCTTATATATCTACAACATGAGATTACATCAACAACTTAGTAGGCCAAAAATATAAAACACATTTTCAATGTCAACCCAAATTTACAAATAAATTTGCAATGCAAATCCACCAAGGTTGGCCAAAACATAGTGGAGACCCAAATTAACAAATCCAACACAAAAAGACTTCAAATAATTTCACCTTGAAGATCCACAACACGCTACCACCATCATGTCGGCCAAGAACATGAAAAACCAAAGATACGAAGAAAAATCCTTGACCATGAGCACACCGATCAATGTGGATGTACCACAAAGATATAGCATGATCTAGAAGCATCCACGAGCACCAAGAAACAATAGAGAAGCATCCACAATAACATAAACACACATACTTCATTCTGGAACACTAACAAAACCCACAAAAATATTGTCAGAACACAATTGTTCACAACACGAATAGATCTTCACGCGGACCTCTAAAATTTTTGGAGGATGGACTAGATACAATCAACAAAAAACCTTTAATCCACAACAATTGATCTTCAATGCATAGAAAAAGACACCTTCATGACCTTCATAGTTCCATAGGGAACCTGCAACACTTCTTTTAACAATTTTCTCAATATCCTCGACATATATAGCCTTCAATACACCAAATACTAATAGTGTTGAAATCAATGGAAACCGCATATCAACAACACACTCACAACATCCAAAACTTCTTTCATATCTTCCATCCAGTGTTCATCATTACAAGCTTCATTGACATTGTTAGGCTCAGTCTTGGAAATCAAACAATACTCCTCTGCAATCCTTCTTCTAGTCTACACACCTTTATTTTTATCTCCTATACTTTGATCTTCAGAATGATTTAGCCTTACATACCTCAGAATTTTAGGATTCTCTCACAGTTTTGGTTCTTCTTTTCTTTCTTCTACACTTCCATTTGTCTCTCCTTCCCGACTTTCTTGATTTACCGAAACAATTTTAACTTGATTCTATCTCTGAGAATTCTTCCCTTGGTCTGTACTAACTTTCTAGTCATCTGAATCATATCCACAGTATCTAGATGATCTAGCAGAGTCCTCATCAACTTTGACATTTTCACTTTCAACCATTTTTCTCAATCTTCTATTATAGCATCGGCAAGCCTTGCTTTTAGTAGAGTAACCTAGAAAGATTCCTTCATCGCTCCTTGCATCAAACTTTCCTATGTCCTCATCTCTCTTAATATAACACTTAATTCAAAAGATCTTGAAATATTTAACAGTAGGCTTATAACCAAACCATAGCTCAAAAGGAGTCTTACCAGAAATACCATTGACATTTACTTGGTTTAGAGTGTACACAATAGTGCTTACAACTTCTCTCCAATAGATGTGAGGCAAATTTCCTTCCAATATCATTGTTCTAGTAGCATCCAAAATTCTTTTGTTCTTTCTCTCTACAACTCCATTCCGTTGAGGGGTTCGGGGAGTAGATAACTATCTTTTGACTCCATGCTCTTCACAAAAAGAATTGAACTCCCGGGAGGTGAACTCACCACCTCTGTCTGAACTTAGAAATTTGATCTTCAAAATTGTCTCATTCTTTGCCATAGATTTGAAACTTTTGAACTTCTCTAATGCTTCACATTTTTCTCTTAAGAAAGCAACCCATATTATCCTAAAGTAATAATCAATAAGTAGCATAAAGTACCTTTCTCCTTGTAGACTTTTGATTCTGGAGGGATCGCACATATCAGTATGTACCGGCTCCAGTATTCCATTAGAATGATGTTGTTTGCTCTGAAAAGAAACTCTAGTCTATTTTCTCATCTGACATTACTTGCATATTGTATTAGTAGGCTTCACTTGCTTAGGTAGATCTCTTACTGCTTGAGTGGAGCTTACCTTGAAAGTGTTATCAAAATTCACGTGACACAACCTCCTATGCCATAACCAACTTTCACCCACTTTAGCAATTAAACAACTTACATCAGCACTTAGGTGAAAAATATTACTTTTTGTCTTTGTACCTAAAGCAATTTCACTTCCAGAGCTTGCACGTATCCTGCATCTTCCATCTTTGAATTGGAGATTGTAACCTTTATCCAAAATCTGTCCAACACTCAATATGTTATGCTCCAAGCCTTCACCATAAAGGACATCATCAGTGTTATGTTTACCACCAAGACAAATAGATCCTCTACCATGAATCACACCAACATTGTTATCTCTGAATCTTACAACTCCACTGTCATATTTCTTTAGACTTACAAATTTTCTTTTGTCACCAGTCTTATGATTTGAGCATCCACTGTCAATGACCCACTCATACTTTTCTTCAATTCCAACTACAAGAGCTTTCTCAACTTTAGCAGATTCGGTAGCCACTAGACCATTTTCCTTGATAGCAATGAACGCCCATTCATCTCCATTTCCAGATTCTTCATCAGTCACACCTTCTTCAACATAATAGCATTTCTTTTGAAATCTAGGTTTGTAAGGTTTAGACCTAGGAACTCTTTGAGGACACCTTGAAGCAAAATGACCTATTTTACTACAAGAGAAACATTTAATAGGAAAATTTCCTTTATACTTACCTTGTCCTCTGCCTTCTTTCTTCACAATTAGTGCTTCCAACTCTTCTACCTCTCTTTCTTCATCTTCAAGCCGTTTCATCTCTTCCTCATACTTGAATAATTTTGTAGAACTCTCTCCTAGATCATATATTTTCTTGTTTCTTCTAAATACAAAGGCCTTAAATGTAGATTCAGTCTTAGGGGTAGAATCACCAAATTCACTCAACTCAAAGGCAACAAGTTTTCCAATCAACATATCTTTTGTCACAGTTGTTACAGTTCTGAGCTCTTCAATAGAATGAGCCTTTGATTTGTAAGGAGGAAATTGATTTGAGCACTTTAGCTACAATTTCTTGTTCATCTAGGGTACCACCAACACATCTAATACCCATCATAGGTTCATTTACTCTTTGCATAAAAGAAGAAATATTTTCATCTTCACCCATCTTAAGGGTTTCATACTTACCTTTCAAACTCGTTAGCTTAGTGACCTTCACAAGTGTATCTCCTTCATACAAAGTCTCCATATTCTTCTAGATCTCACGAGCTGTCTTTAGATCCATCACATTTATCATTTTTGAATCCGTTAGAGCACTCAACAAAGCTTCAATAGCCTTGATATTAATCTGAACCTCTTTAATCTCATTAGGAGTGGAAGCACCATTATGAGGAATAACATATCTATTCTTTGTAATCTTCCAGAAGGGTTCACCAATACACCTCAAATGAAATTCCATTCTAGCTTTCCATAGTGAGTAATTTTTTCCATTGAATCTAGGACTGTCCTTCTTGTATGATGCCATCTCGGATCATGTCAAGCTTTTAAACTTCTTTAGAGGAACCAACTGTAATACCAATTGTTGGAAAAACAAGGACAAACAATTGAGAGGGGGGGTGAATCAATTGTCATAGAATATTCAAATTTTTTGAAACTTAACTTAACTTAATATTAGATCTGTGAATGAACAATAAATCATAAATAATCAGTACATCAAAAGCATAGAGAACACCAAGATTTTTACGTGGAAAAACCACAATGGAGATTAGTCCACAATTTTATACCCTACTAAAAGTATAAATAAGTATGAATGAGAATGCACATCATGTAGGCACATTTCCTAGAGCTCACTACACAGTACAAGAGTGCTCACTTCCCAAGAAAGATTCAGATTAAAACCATCTAGATTGTGAATTGAGAAAATAGTATCTGCTAGTGCTTGATTACAGTTCCGGTTAAGCACATGAGCACTTCACTCTTTTTCACTCTTCTTCACACTCTACTTTGCCTTCATATGATCTGAAAAATATTCACACACAAGATTCACACACTTCACACGTTCACACTTACAAATGATAAAACAATCACTCTTATGTATCCGCAACATGGAAGTACATTGGTTCAAGTCGGCCATAAAGAAATAATAAAACATATACACAATGTCGACCAAAATTTACAAGTAAAATTTCAATGTGAATCAACCAAGGTTGGCCACAACATAGTGAAGACCCAAATCGACAACTCAACACAAAAATACTTCAATTAATTTCTCCTTGAAGATCCACAACATGCTTCAACACTTAGTTAGCCATGAACATGAAAAACATGAACACGCAAGAGAAAATATTGGATCACGAGCACAATGATCAACGCAGACATGCAACAAAGGTAGAGCATGAACTAGAAATATCCAAAACACCATGAAAAACTAGAGAAGCATTCACAACAACTGAACTTACAAAAATAATATGATCTTCATTTAGGAGCACAAACTGAAGTAACAGAAAAACTATCAGAATACAAATCTTCATAACTTGATCATATCTTCACGCAGATCTCTAAAACTTGACGTGGATAAACTAGATACACTAAAAAAGAAACCCTTTAGTCCACAACAACTGATCATCAATGTACTAATCACATTGATAGATTGAACTTCACTACTCCACTGACAACCTATAGCATTTCTTATTACAATTTTCTCAATATCCTCGACATATACAACTTCTAATACATGAATGCTAATAGTGTTGACATCAATGAAAACCACATATCAGCAACACAAACACAACATCCAACAACAAAATGTGATCGAATGGATTAGTATGGGTCGATTACACTTGGTCCGTGAAGAATCAGACCATAACAAAGCCATTAACATCAAATCTCAATAGGATCATTCAAATTAAAGTTAAACTAAACTTTTATCAAAACTAAGCATTCCAAACTACGAAAGATTTTAAATGTCTAATCTAATCCATTCAAAACTTATCCTGTTGTGGGAGTGGTTTCACATTGATGTGGAACAACCCTTTCCCAATCTCGTGGATAAATGAGCTTTCCCTAGTTAGTTTTATTGGAGAAAATTGATGGAACGGTTGTGAGATGTGTATGAAAACATGATTTTAATCTAAATGATCATGATGCACGCTAATTAAACATGATTTTATGCTAAATTATGAAGATACAAATGCTACTTGTTAATTCTAAATGGATTCTAACGTATAGGATCCAAACCCTAATGAATTAAACAAGCTAAATAGATGCATTATGTGATGATGGAAGCCATTAATGGAAGCTTAAAGCTAATTAATGCAACTAAAATGAACTAAAAGATGTTAAATGTGTGCTAAATATGAGTGTCAGTGTGAGTGATTTCAACAACATAAGTTTTCTCTGAAAAGATGGATCCATTTGTCTTCAAATAGTCCTTTATTTATAGGAAAGAAAATGAGAAATGAAGGGTTGATATTGAAAAATACAATCAATGGTCAAGGATGGAGGAAATTGGAGGCATGGATCATGGATTCTCATCAACGAATGAGAATGCAAGATGAGAATTAATCAAGGGTTAACATTCCTTGAAAAAAACAAACTTTTGACCTTTACAAGAGGTCACAAGTTAACTTGTACAAGAAGTCACAAGTTAACTTGCACATGAAGCTAAGTAAGTTTGTTGAGAAAAAGGAATATTCCCCATTTTCAAATGAGTGAGGAGAGAGAATATTCTTTGGAATATTTTTATGTGTGAGGGAAAAGGATAATTTAGTTAATTAAAACTAAATTAAATTGTGCAAAAGGGGGAGGAATATTCTATTGGAATATTCCTTTAGGAGGAATGTGCGAAGGAGGAATATTCCCTTGCAAGTGGGGGGGAATTAGATTTAATTGATAATTAAACAATATTAATTATGCAATTAGGGGATTTAGAAGAATTAGATGATATTCATTAAATAAAATGATTTAATGAATGGGGGAAATGTGGAATGAAATTTAATTAAATACCTTATGGTTATTTAATTAAATAAGAAGATTTAGGGATTTAAATTAAATAGTTTGATTTATTTAATTTAACAAGACAGAGTGTTAGCACGAAAGGGGGTGAATTAAACTGATTAAATGAATTAGGTTAATAGATGCACATGATACCATTAATTAATTAGCTAGGCTAATTTATTAATTAGGCAAAAAGAGGATGGGTTTCAAGAGGAAATGATGTTAGTATACCTGATTCGAGTGTATGATATGATTCATGACATTTTTTAGTGTCTACAAAAATAAATCAAATCACTTTGTTTAGCTAGGTATGTGGGAATGCATCCTTTTCCATATATCTAGTTGAATTGGCAATCCTTTGAACAGGTCTATGCTAAGGTCACATATCCATCTTAGGATCCACAAGTTCATTATCAAATCAAAACATCAAAATCAAATCCTAAGTCTAGTATTGACCAAAGCTCATAAAATTCAACACTCATATCACTCACCCCCTCATCTTTCATATCATCATTTGATCCTAAAACACCCTAGAGGTTCTTTTTGTACCTAAATTTGGATCAAACAAAGAAGTCAAAAAATACCAAATCCATCACATCTACTCCTAAATTTTATCCCCTAAATTTATGGTCCAAACAATATCACAACACAAGAAGAACATGGAACAAAGCAAAGAAACATCTACCATGAGTGACCTAAGCCAAACTGAATTTGATCCAAGAGCATCAAGAACCCCTCTACCAAATCTACCTTAACCACCTCATGATTCTCAAGGAGGATGTCAAGTAGAGGATGTTACAAACAATTTCCAAGAAATGACCCATGATTGGTTGCTTGAACTAATACAAGATCCAAAATCCAACCTTCTTGTCAATACCATAATGAGATTAAACCCCACCCAATACATGTTGGAGTTGGAAAAAGAAGTGGCTAAACTCCCTTCTACATTCGATTTGAGCACTATCATTGAACAACCTTTGGGAACCATTCCCGAAACTTCTTTTACACCATCATTTCCCAACATGATTCAATCCATTTCCCAACCATCATAATCACATGCACCAAACCAAACCATGACTACAAAAGGGAGTTCATTACTTCAAGCACTTCAAGGCCACCCACTCATCAATAACCAAAACTTAGAAGCTAACACAATCTTGGGTATCAAAAACACCAATGCCCCCCAAATTGATCAACACCAATATGTACCACTCATATTCCATGACATGGCCACAACATCCACTTTCTATGCCACACCATCCTATACCCAAGATACACAAGGTTAAGTAGATCTATTTGGAAAAGTGGGCACCCTAGATGGTTTATCTTCACTCATACAAGGGAAAATATCACAAAAATATCCTCTAGTCCCTATCATAACTCCATCCCACACATTGATCCAAGGTCTAGCATAAAAAATCACTTCATCAAGCACATTGAACCACAATAAAACCAATCAACTCAAGCCACCAAATGCAAAAAATCATCTCAATCCACCAAACATAACGTTCAATCAAATCAATTGATCCATCACACCCAATGCAAATCCAAACATGCCACTAGCATTGCAATACCAAGTGGCATCATATCAAATATCCCAACCATTAATCACACCATCAATGAAAAGTCAAACCATATCCCAAGTATGCACCCTTCCATCCTAAAATCAAATATCACAAGGGTTGAACATGTCAAATCCAAATCAATTATCTATCACCCAACCTCTTATTACACACCAACGACCCCAACAACCTCTCAACACTCTATCTCATACCATTCACCAAAATCCACCACCCCCACCTCAAAATCCAAATATGGAAAATCAATATAGCATCACATTGCAAGCAACACAACAAGCCTACCAAAAAGTATTGCAACAACTACAAGAACAAGCCCAAACCATGCAACAAAAATAAGAACAACAAGTACACCAAGCACAAGTGCAAGCTCAAGCCTTGCAACAACAATAGGCTCAACAAGCAGCACAAAAAGCACATGCCCAAGCCTTGCAATAGAATCAAGCACAACAAAAAGAACAAACACAAGAAAAAAAACAAGTGCAAGCACAACAAAAAGCCTATCAACAAGCCCTACAAAAACATCAAGCACAAAAAAGACATTGATAATGCAACAACAACAAACAACACAACAAAAATCATAACAAAAAGCACTATTGGTGCAACAACAACAAAAAAAAACAAGAAGCATTGCTACAAAAACAAAAAAAATCCCAACAACAAGAGTTGTTGGCACAACAACAACAATAGGCATATCGACAAGCATTTCTTGCACAAGAACAAGGTTTCCAACAACCCTACATAAACACACAACAAAACACCTTAAATCTCATCACGCAAGGAGCATATTCCACCCCACAACTTCACCATTCATGCAACAAAAAAACCCCCCACATACACCACATAACACATTCAACTCATCAGCTATACCACCTCAGAACACATATGTTCCACCACCTAATCTTCAAGAGGATCTTTCCTCACAAGTCAAAATGCTCTCACAACAAATACAAGACATTCAATTGGGAAAGAAAAAAAGATCATACACCCAACATGACTTATGCTCGTTTCCCTTTGATAGGAACATTGCCATGGTCCCATTCTTGCTAGGATTTTAGATACCAAAATTTGACAAGTGTAAAGGAAAAGGAAATCCCAAGGACCACATCAGAGAGTTCTATGTAGCATGCATGGAAGTATCTTATAGTGATTCCCATCTAATGAGGCTCTTTCCATGCAGCTTGGCTGGTCTTGGAATCAATTGGTTCTCTCGTTTACCTTGTGGAATCAAAAAATTCTAAGACATCATAAATCTATTTGTAGATCACTTCTCGTTCAATCTAGCTATGGATGTAAGCTTGGGGGAGTTATTTGACCTAAAAAAAGCCAAAGGAGAATCATTTGCAACCTTCCTATAGTGATGGAGGTATAGAGCCAACAAAAGAAAATGGTCTATGCATGAAGAGCAACAAATAGGAACCATCATTGCTAATATTGAGGGAGAGTTGTTCTTCCAATTAAAAATGTAATGTTCCACAATGTATGATCAACTTATCCCTAAGGATCTCAATATTGAGAGAGCCCTCATAGTGCAAGGGCACAAGCCAATATAGAGGGATAGTCGACCATCAACAAGTTATAATGAGAAGCCCCACAAACCAACATACTCACAACCCAACACGCACCAACCACAACCCAACATGCAACAACTGACCTATCTATAGAATGCACCACAACCAAACACACCATGAAAAAAATAAAACAATCAAATGGTCAACAACACAAATGCTCAAAGAGGACCACCCCTAAGGAATAATTTCCCACAAAAATGAAAATATACACCATTGGGGGACCCTATTGAGTCCGTCATGCAAAAAATAGTACAATAAAACCTCATCACACTCCCTATGTATCTAAATTACCAATAGCCTCAAGTTAAACCACCATGGTATAATGAGAAGCACATTTGTGATTTCCATAAAATCAAGGGACGAATAGTTGCATGAAACTGGAGAACCTCATTCAAGACCTCATTGAAAATGGGGATATAAATGTTGACCAACAAGAAGGGAACCAAGACTTAAAGATATACATGAATTCAATGCTTGATCTTAACAAGGGAAAATACAATGGAAAAGGAATATAATATACAAATGTAAGCCATATCTACAATAATATTATGGCATCGTTAGACAAGTTCATATCAGTTATCAATATTAAAGGGCTAAACACATAGTGTGGAGTCACCACACATAGAGGAAAGGTCAATATCCGAGGACCATCACCACCACCTAGGGAACCACCTACAATTCCAAAATCCAACCCTAGTGACTATAGTGTCTTGGAATAGCTAAGGAAAACCCCTGCCCAAATCTCCATCTTGGAGTTGCTAAAGATATCACCTACGCATAGGGATATCCTAGAAAAGGCTTTGTTCACTTCCACTGTGCCTAATGAAATTGATGCTAATCAATTCCAAGCTATAATCAGACATATCACCACACCTCATCTTCTCACATTCTCTAAACATGACCTCCCAACAAAACCATCTCACAATCACACACTACATCTTGAGGTCTTGGTTCACAAGGACAAGGTCAAGAGAGTCTTGGTGGATGGAGGTGTGGGTCTAAATATTTCTACCTTGTAGTTGATCAAGAATCTGGGATTCTTTAAAGATGTTATTGAGAAAGGAAAGGGTATTAATATTAGAGCCTATGATTATCAAGAATGGGTTTCACAAGGCACCATCCAACTTCCTATTCAAGTGGGGGTGACCATTATGGAAACTACATGCCAAGTCCTTGACCTTGAGCTTCCCTATAATAGTCTCCTAGGTTATCCATGGATCCATGAAATGCAAGCTATTGCATCCACCTATCATCAATGTGTCAAATTCCCTTATCAAAATAAGGAAGTAACGATCCATGGTGACCCCGAATCATTCTACTACTACAAGAACTTGGAAGCCAAGTATTACAAAATCCCACAAGTTCCCAAGAATGATGAAGGGCTATCATCCTCCTTCTTTGTTCACCCATCTACCTTAGCCTCCACATCTGAGACAAAGACACCCCTCATCCAGAATATCCCAGAAATCAAAGTAGTAATCAGAGATGATGGTTGTGGAGAATATAAATTGAAAAAGGATGTGTTTGTGTTAGGAGAGGTACCTCAATATCCTAAATCTCATGGAAAACCACATCCCATTGATAGTGCATCCAAAAAATTTAGAGAAACATCTACCACTTTCAAAAAGTGGGGATATTTGAGCAAAGAGCTTGTGGACAAAGAAGACATATCAAGCTTGCTTTATCAAGACAATCGACCTACACCTAGTCTTCCCATGGAGGATGAAAAAAAAGGTCTAAAATTGATGTTTGGTTGGGGCTATAATAAGAATGAAAAGCTTGGGAAAAGTGACAACGGCTTGTTAGAACCACTTATTCTCAAGAAACCCCTAAAGAATCTTGGTCTTGGATGTATCTCTAGCAAAGTAACCATTCTTGGCAAGCGTGCTCTCGTTAAAATAGTCAAAGCTTCCCCTCTGTTTCCTGTATCACTTAGTAGTCCCTTTGATGATTCTACCTCTGACCTACTAGACCTATTTGAGGATTCCTATGTTTTCATGATAACCACCACATCATTTGAGTCAAACAATCAAAATATTAAGCAATAACTTGTCTATCCCTAACTCATAAACTGGGACCAATGAGGATCACCAATCTTGGACTCATTAAAAAGTGAAGAATCTTTATCTAAATTTATAGGACTAAGGGACAACATGCCATATGGAGATCATAAATCAAGTTTCAACATTGAGCTAGATACACATGCCTACTATGGGGAAACAAGTGAATCAAAAAATTGAAAACATGAGAGTAACATCTTGATCCCTAAGTGAAAACCACATTGTGGCACTTTCAGATCATAAAATAGTAAAAATAAAGGACATATTTGATGGTGAAAACCTCTTCAAGGCACCAAAGGATGAGGAATTCAATCTTCCCCTTAGTGCTATACATCAAGAAAAATCAGCAGTCCTTGCAGAGAAGAGTGATCCAGTGAATGTGGGAACCAAAGAGGCACCTTAGATAACCTTCTATGCAAAATCACTTTTGTCTGAGGAACAAAAGAATCTAACAACATTTTTAAAGGAAAGAAAGGGAAACTTTTCATGGAAATTTGTTGACATGCCTCCATGCTACCAGTTTCACCAAACCCATTTGCTACCTGGAAAATGCCTCTTTTTTAGCCCTCTTCCCCTTTCAATCCAATGGGTGTCTCCCCTTCTTAGTCCACATATGGTATCTTATCTTTTTCCATGATAATGCTTCCCTTCACCTCTCTGGAACCTTAGATGGATGAAGCCTCTCCTTTTGTCACCTACTTCTATCTCCCTCTAGGTGCTTTGATTGCCACACAGAGTATTGACACCCCATAGAGTCTTTGAAGTCACTTGGATGCAATGAAGTAGGCCCGAAAAGAAAGGAAACACAAACTATAGATAAAGGCTACATAAAAACTAGCTACTTAGAAAATTGAGGCCTGTTTTGATGAACAATAGAATGATTTGCTGATCGCTTCCATGAGGTTGTTGATTTCCAAGCTAGAAGGAGAAATGTAGTTTGAAGATTATGACATCAGGGCAGTAGGGCTCAATTTAAATGAGACTCTCTTGTGCGACAAGGTGGTTCTGGCCAAAGCAACTAAAATGGTGGTCTACACCAATTTTTAGAAGCTCGAGAAAAAGTTGAAGAAGCGCAAGGTAGATTTGGAAAATGTAAAGGCCATGGTAGATAGACTATAGGATGAGATCAAAGGCAAGGATGTAGAAATGATCCACTTTACGCAGTTGTAGGGTTAGCTAGGAGAAGCAACTAAGTTGCTTGAAGCAATCCAGAATGAGCAGGATCGACTTCATATTGAGGTAGAGAAATTTAAAGGTGAGATTACTGTTGAATGTGAGACAAGCACAAAGTATCAATGTAAACAAAAGAAGATGGAAATTGATACAGCTAGGGAAAATGCTATATCTAATGAGATGCAAAAGATATGTAGTGAGATGGATCTGGAAAAGGAGGATATGCAAAAGGAATTGTATAGCATTTGATCCCAAGCCTCTGATAATCTTCAGAAGGCCCAAGCAAAAATAGAAAGGGTGAAACAAGAAAAGCTAGATATCGAGTCTATTTTGTAGAATCACGACAAAGAGATTGGGAAGCTATGCCTTAAGCTCACAAACTCCTTCCAGGAGAAGAGTCAATTGGAGGAAATTAGAAAGGAAAGGTAGTTCCAATTCCAACAGGAACTGATCACAACACAAGGATCCAAAATCCTTTCGATAATAAAAAAATTAATATCTGCTCATTGGGAGAGAATCATAGTTGCAGTTGCAGCTCTAGAGCTGGCCTTGCAGTTTCTAAGGGATGCTTAGGAATTAAACTGTGGAAGGAAATTAAGGAAGCTTTAAGGGATGCCAAAATTCCTGATCGATGGTCAACCACGAGGAAAGAAAACAAATTCATCATCTACCATAGGGTTGCATCAAACGGTAAAAACGTCAAGGAAAAAATAAATAAGAAGGTTGGCGAGATCATGGAAGAGTTTAATGTTCTGCTCTAGACAAGATTACCTTCTCTTTTCTCATTGAATGGAGAGGTGTTAACAATCAAGAAAATCATGGATGCAATTAGGATCAAAATCTATATCTCCATAGTTCTACAGGGTTAAAGCTCGTCACCCACTTTCAAGGAGATCAAGAAGGAAATCCTTCCCCTTTTTCAACTATACTACTACATCAGAATTATCTCATCAAGGTTTGGATGAGTTTCTTTTAAAGAATTCCTCGTGTTGGATTAACCATACAAGGTTTTACACACCCTCATCCATCCCACAGATGTAGATTGGGAGACCCAACACACCACTTTCGTCAAACTCCAGGAATCTCCAGAGGTCTAAGTTCATGCCTCTGCAAGTGAAGGCCCCTTGTGAGTCACCAAAACTGTAAAGCAATTTTTTCCTTTGAATATTTTTTTGTTTCCGGCCCTTTCTTCCTTTCCACTTCGGGATGGTCCATGCCTAAAGGATGAATATTTCTTTTTCATAAAGGTGCGCAATGTGCCACATGGTGGTTACTTGACTTCATATATATCATTTTCCTTTTGGGAATGAATTGGGACATGTGTTAGCTTGGTGGGGATTTTCTTCAAAACTTCCCTCACAAAGTCTAAGATCGCCTGCTCACTTGACACATCAATTATTTTCATTGGGAAGTCTGTATCTTCCATGAAATGATCTCTTTGGGTGGAGTTCATTGAAAAGTGCAACAAATGTCTTACTTTCAAGGTGGAACCTTCAATTTGGTGTCATCAATCCCTATAGCTGATCGATCAGATTTTTCCAGGTTGTGTTAAAATATGATTGTCTTATGACAGTATATCTTTGTTAAAAGATCTGAAACCATTAATGAAGAAGTTGAGACCTAATGAGCGAAGATTGATGTGATCTAATCAATATCTAAGATCGGATTGCAAGATATGAGATTTAGGCATTTGTCAGTTTCTTCTTTTGGTTTGTTTGTGGTGGCATCCTCTTCTTTTGGCTATAAATAGGGGTTGGTAGCAGTGAGTTAAAAAAGTTATGAAGTTTTCTTCAAAAAACCTTTTCGAAGAATATATATATTGTTTTAGGGAGTTTTTTTTCTTAGAAGTAGGAGGGTCTTTACAGAATAATGCTTATTCTCATTGAAATGTTATATTTAACTTAGACTATCATCATATTGGAATTCAACCTTTGTTTTTAGTTTATATATCATAAAATTTTGATCTATTTGGGCTTTGAGATTGTGCATTCCATGTCCTTTGTCAATTTTTTTTTTCATATTGCGTCCATATTGAAAACACCATGTTAAATATTTTCATTGATATTCCTGTAACTAATTTGCATGCTATTAGCTTCTATGTTACATGCTATCTTTCAAAAAATGGATTATGTCCATGGTACTCTTTCATTTTCTATAAAAGGTGTGCCATTTTCATATTATGCTGCAAAGGAGGAAGAATTCTATAAAAGTTTGAATATTCCTATTAATCCTTAGGGTTTTTCTTATTTCTAATTAGACATTAATGAATGCTTCCTGTGGGGAGATTTGGAAGACTGTATTGTGCTTTAGCTAGCCTTTTCTGCTCATTTTCTTGCCAACAATGAAGGGTCTATCGCATTCTATGTCCATATTATCAGTTAATAAGGAATAGTTAAGGTTTGAAATTTTGTAAAATCTTGGCACATTGCAATATTTATGTTTTATTTGCATTTCTTTCTAACCCTTTTCCCCCCAAACAAAAAGAAAAGCCAAATTTTTGTAAAGATCTCAAAGGTCATTCAGTGAGGTGGAAATTGGTCCCCCACTCACTGAATTTCCCATAAGGCTATTCAGAGAGGTGCAAGCTTTAATGATAAACATGTACAGGGAGGGAGGGCATAGGATAACTTCTAGGGGTTGAAACTATCAAATATTCTAGTCATTTATGGTCTCTTTCACTTTCATACCTTCACTAAACATTTTTATGACTATATTCTCTATACCATCCTCAAGGAATGTTATACATGTTTTGGAAACATTATCACTACTTGAAAGATTTGGGTTCAATGATATTTTTGTTTCTTTTAACTACCCTTTTCATGGATTTTGACCTCAATGATGCCTTCTTTATTATACATTATCCTTTGGTATGGCGTTGTCCTCTATCCTTTGTGTGACCGATGGATTAGTATGGGCCGATTACACTTGATCCATGAAGAATCAAAGCATAATGAAGCCACTAATGTCAAATCTCAACAAGATCATTCAAATGAAAATAAAACCAAGCATCCATTAAAAGCTATTATACTAAACTATGAAAGCTCTAAAATTCCTACTCTAATCCATCTAAAACTTATCCGTTGGGGGAGTGGTGTCACGTTGATGTTGAATGATGACCCTTTCCCAATCCTGTGGATAAATGAGTTTTGTTTCAACTAGTTTTATTAAAGAAAACTGTTGAAACCATTGTGAGATGTGTGATGAAACATGATTTTAATCTAAATGAGCATGATGCATGCTAATTTAACATAATTTTATGCTAAAATTATTTTAGATATGCAAATACAAAGCTAATCTAGATGGATTTTTTACTAAAATATTCAAACCATAATTAATCTATAAGATAAATGTAAGCATCTAAGTTACATGGTAGTCATTAATGAAAAATAAGCTATTATGAAAGTGACTAAACTAAAAAGATGCTAAATATGACTGTGAGTGTGAGTGATTTCAATAGCATGAGTTTTCTCTGAAAAAGATGGATTCATTTGTCTCCAAATAGTGACCTATTTATAGGAGGACAAATGAGAAATGAATGGCTGAGATCGAAAAGGTTAATCAACGGTCAAGGATGGAAGAAGTTGGAGGCATGGATCATGGATTCTCATCACTGGATGAGAATGGAAGATGAGATTTTAATCAAGGGCTAATATTCCTTCAAAAAAACACTTTTGACTTGTACAAGAGGTCACAAGTTAACTTGCACAAGAAGTTTTGACTTAATTTGCACATGAAGCTTTGTAAGAATATTCCCTTTTTCAAATGAGTGAGAAGAGATAATATTCTTTGGAATATTCTCATGGGTGAGGGAAAAATAGTTAATTAGCAAATTAAAAAAAAGTTTAATTGTGCAAAAGGGGAAGGAATATTCCATGGGAATATTCCTTTTGGAGGAATGTGCAAAAGAGGAATATTCCCTTGCAAGTGGGGGGAATTATATTTAATTAGGTAATTGATAATTAAACAATGTTAATTATGCAATTAAGGGATTTTAAAGAATTACATGATATTCATTAAATAAAGTGATTTAATGAAAAGGGAAGAAGGTGATGACATTTAATTAAATAACTTAGTATTATTTAATTAAATAATAGGACTTAGGGATTTAAATTAAATAGTTGAATGTATTTAATTTAATAGGATGAAATGTTAGCATTAAAGGGGATGAATTAACCTGATTAAATTAATTAGGTTAATAGATGCAAATGACATAATTAATTAATTAGGTAAGCTAATTTAATCAATTAAGTAAAAAGAGTATGGGTTTTAGGAGGAAATGATAGTATACTTGATTCAAGTGTTTGATATCATTCAGGACATTTTTTAGTGTCTACATTTTACCCCTCTTTGAAGTGAGGTACTTGTTACATTGGTTCAGAGACTGATGCCCTTCAAATTATAAATTGCTACTTAAATCAAAAAATAATTTTTTTTTGATTTTTTGTTTGCCCCACTATTGCCCCACCAGAAGGAATAAGCTGGTTCCCTGCCCCCTCGAGAACTCAGGTAGAAAATTTGAATTTTGGGTTGAATTCTCAACAAAGGTTAAAATGACGCCCTAGGGGTTTGAAAAGGTGCTCAAATGCAAAAAGAATGCTAAAAATGTAAAAAACGGTGCAAAAGAAGCTTTAGTTTGGAAAAATTGGTGAAAATGGTGAAAATACCCTAGCTTCATGGTTAAATTAGGGAAAAATACCGTAATTTTCAAGCATAAATAGGTGAGGAAGGGTCACTTTGAATTCATCTGTGCATTCATACCTTAGAGAATTCTTGCATTTTGAGCTCTGAACCTTTGTTGAAATAGCGCAACGAGTACTCCCATGACACATTTTTGATTGGGTTTGCAAGTACCAGAGGCTTCCAGGTGTAGGACCACCAGTATGTGATTCAAAACTTGATTTGAATTTTTACTTTTATGTACATTTAATGCATCTTGAAATTTGAATTTTTGTGGCGTCACCATGTAGTGACACTATTTTTAGAATTGACAACGCTATTTCGATTTATAGTGACACATATGTAAATTGCAACATAGTTCACGATTTAAGATTAGGGTTTCAAGTTTTAAATAGCGAGACATATGTAAATGGCGATGTAATTTGTGATTTGAAATTTAGGGTTAGGGTTTGCCAAGGTCAAATTGTGACACATATGTCTTTAGTGATGTATATCACAATTTGCAATTTAAATGCTTCAAACGTTGTTGTTTGGAATTTGAATTATAGTGATGCTATCATAAATAGCAATGCTATTATCATTTTGAGGGATAAAAACTCCAAACTTAGCCATTTTTTTTGAATTTTGATGTCATGCGCTTCGTGGTGTAGGAGGTTTTCCCACCTTTGATGTCCCATGAGCATTGGTCAAATTTTTTATCCTGACTTGGTGATTTGTCTGAGTTGTGATAGGAGCACCTGAGAGAGATCAGATTGTGGTATGTTGCTTACATGCTCATTGTCTAGACACATTTGGTTATGATGATAGCGCTATGCGTGCGATGGCATAGCGAGACCTTGTCATTCCACTCACCTACTAGTGAGGTGATAGTGATGCTGGAGGATGTACATAGTAGATTTTGTGATTGTCGATACATGGTGAGAATGTTATCTATGATACTGATGTTGGCTATGATGCTTGCCATGAGGTACTTGACCAAGAGGAAATTGTCTTGGTCAACTCCCAGAGTGACCTCGAGATGTATAGAGGTCAGGTGTTGACTTTCAAATTGATTATTGCAATAGTTTCTTAGGTTTGGTAGCTACATATCGATGGAGCAAAGGATTTAGTCTAGGATGGGGTTTGGCTTGGCATAGGATGCTATTCCAGAGGACCCATTATGCATGGGGTCCAGTGATGTTGGCCTCCCTATACCATGATATGCATGAATTTTTATACTACGATGGTAGGGCTATTGGCATAGGGGTCACTCTTCTCCACATTTGGGCCTGGGAGCACATTGTTGTGCTTTAACCTATTGTTCAAGTGGTAGATGTAGAGCCAAATGATCCTGTTATTTAGAGATATAGGGGTGCCATCACTTTGTAGCACACATGGAAACTTGGAATTCCATACTAACATTGAGTGATCGACGATATGACAATATTTAGATGGAAGCCATGGCTTCAGATGCTAACCTGGTATGACAATGTGCAATAGTTGTTCTTCACTAGAAAAACTTGATATATGTAGGGTTTAGAGCACACCATTATTGAGAGGTACCTACTGGATAGGGTTTCTAGACAGTTTGGTGAGAGGCAGGACATGCCCGATGATCAGTATACCACCATCTTTACCAGGTCAACTTGAGAGATAGCATGGGGACACATGATCCCATCCCACAAGGTTGTTGATGGCTGTCGATAGTTGGTGGCTAGGCCATGGGCCTATGATCAGGGACAGGTGGATGGAAAAATGACACCTGCTTATGATGCATGGTTCGTACCCCCTCATTGATTTATAGATCTAGCAGGTGTACCTACATGAGGGAGGTCAAGAGGGAGGAGTGTAGATAGAGGTAGAGGATAGAGCAAAGGTCTAGATGGTAGGGGCAATGGGAAGGATGGCCAAGATGGTCAACATCATGATGGAAAGGTCCTGGGTGCATCGCCATTGCACTAGCATCCTCCTCAGTAGCCACTAATATAACAACAACCGCCATCGAGGCCAGATCCCCGTGATGCTTAGATTCAACAGTTGTAGCAGTAGTTGTAGGTGGTGACATGTGAGAGAGATCAGGCTCGTTAGCAGATTTTGGTCATCATTGTTGAGAGAGACCAGGCCAGGCAGTAGGTATAGGAACTGACAACTGAGAGGGACTAGGAGTGGAAGCTTAGGTAGACTACCGATAAGTAGTTAGCATAGGAGGTTAGGTAGTGTTAGCAGTTAGAAACCATGATCACTGTAGCTCAAGGACGGAAAGTGTTTGCCTGTTTGTATAGAGAGGCTATTACTAAGGCTATGTATTATCGCATGCACTACCATGAAGATGTACCTATAGTGATTAGGCAACCAGATTACTTGTAAAGGAGTGGGGAACATCCTCGAGCTGAGGATCAACTAGAGAGACAACCTGGTGAGGGGAGTAGCCATTAGGGCTAGCTCGCTTGTACATACACTTTTTTGATTATTGCTCAATTGTTTATATAGATATACATTTATGGGCTCATTTTTGATAGTCTCATGGATATTGTACTTTTGATTGATATACATACACTGAATCAGATATTGTATTATGACAATCACCATTTTTTGATATATATATATATATATATATATATGATACGGATTTGATATGATGTGATGTGTTCATTTTATTTCATGCTTTTGAATGTATGGATGCATTTTGATATTTATGATTATGTGATATGTGATGATATGTGTGATATGCGATGATATGAGATGTAATGATATGAAATGGATATAGTGTTATATTCTTTTTTAGTATCTTTGGATAGATGATATGATGTGCTTATGTGACGTGTATGCAAATGATATGGATGCATTTATTTTTGTGTATTTTTCTATGCAATTTATGATGTGATGATGTATGCATATGGGTGTATGGATGGATGCAGTGATGATATTTTTGTTGACCGTCATGATACCAAGTTAGGGAAAAGAGAAGATAGAAGAAATAAGATGATTGACCATTGATTTTGATGATTGATTCAAAAATTCCAACAAGTCTATGATCCACTAAGACTTTATTAGAGATGGTGATGAGAAATGCGTGATGATGATGATTTTCTCATATCTTTGGATTGGAATTTTTTGTCATTCCTTATTGTTTGATATAACACATAGACACAATGCATCAAGGTATTGATAACAACGACGACGTTGTATCTAGTGTAATGGACTTTGACTCTGTAAATAGATAGGATAGTTCTTGTTCAAATATTGACACACAAAAACCTCATTGGAATGTAAGTTAGAAGCTTAGACTATATTGGACCAAAGCATACACAATAGTCAACAATGTACTCCAAATAAATTTCCTATACACAACTAAGCAAGTATGCACCAAGATTATTTTACAAGAATAACCACAAGCATAGAAAACAAAAGATAATGATTGATGCCCCATACCTTTCTCTCTAATTTTTTTTGATAGACATCATCGAGAGGTTCTCAGAATGGGTCATTAAGATATATCAAAAGAAAAGATCAAAGACAAACAGTTAGTGTCATCTATATCTCTTTCTAGTGTAAAATGTAACTAAGGTGATTTTTTATATTGATATACATCACAGGAAGGATACATCCTGAGACATGTTGATTAGGGGTTTTGGTTAGGATTGGTTTATGAGAAGCCATTGATATAAACTTCACTGACTCATTTACCTATGATCTAGACTTTAGATTTTGACACTTAGGTTCTCACTTTATGACTTGCAATACTTGCTTTCTATTTGTTTTACCAAAGGTTTAAGATGATGTTTGATTTATTATGGGTGAATGTTTATTACGGGTGAAAGTGACATGGGATGAGTGGTTTTTGGATTTTTTGGAATATTTCAATGTTTTTGGTATTTTGAAAATGTTTTGATGCTGTTTAGGTCTTTTCAAAAGTTTATGTGGATGTTTATATTTTCAATTATTTGAGGCTGTTTAGGGTTTTCTGATTTTCCATTGTTTTGGGTTTTCTAAGTTTTCAAATGTTTTGGGATTTTCCAATTTTTGAATGTTTAGGGGTTTTTCAAGATTTAAAAAATGTTTAATGTTTTATTGAATATTTGAATGTTTAGGGATTTTTGAAGTTTTGACCAAGAACCTAAGCTAAAAGACTATCCTAGGAGCCTTAGGGGCTGATCAAAGATAAGCCTTTCCTACGCTATACACGCAGAGACCACATAGTTCAACTGATTTGACTTATTGACAAAGAGCTATTAACAGTTGATGGAATGTCAGTTTATTATGATGGAATCCTAAAGGATTGACCTAGGGTGTCTTGGGGGCACATCAATGATGACCTTTCCTATGTTCAAGCTTAGAGACAACGTAGTTCAACAAGGTACCATTTTTGGATTTTTGATGTTTTGACCTTTTTAGAGATTTTGATGTGTTTTGGATGTTTTGGATTTTGCATTTACAAATTTTTGAATGTTTTTGGATTTTAGCTATACAGGAATTTGGATGTTTTTGGATTTTTTGATGAGTGTTTTACAAATTTTTTTGGATTTTTGATTACCTTAAAATATACAAAAACCTGATCCAATCCATAACGAATTGGCCCCAGTGTTACATGATAGACTACCTTGATATAGGTAGGAAAAACTAACCTTTGGATTATGCCAAGTAGTACTAGAGGGGATATGATACTTCACAACATCAAGGCTTGAGATGGATGTAGATGGGTGATGGAATGATGTGATGCGATGGAATGATGGAATGATAGGATAAAGAGCCTAGGTAGATGGAGGTGATTTATTTATGTAAGGCACTTGTTTGCCAGGTTTTCACCAAGGTACTTGTCCAAAGCACCACCGAAGTGATTTTCACTGGAGGGCGATTGTTTTTCTTTACTTTTTTAATCCTCTTTCATATTTTTTTGAATTTTTGATCATTTTTTAATTTTTTTGTATTTTTAGATTTACACCTCTAAAGACTACGCATAAATTTTTTTAAGATGCAAGTTGTTCGTTGGTTCCTGCAAGGGTTCACCTTCAAGTGTTGACAATTGATATGCTCTTAATCCATAACTTCTTGTGATGACAAAGAGGACCAACCGGTTAGACTCAAACTTTCCTTTGCTATCTTGATCTAGAAGATTTTTCTAATTCTACTTTAGGAAAAGATCCCCTACTTGGAATGACCGACACTTGGTCTTCTTGTTATAGCTCCATTTTAGTCAGTTTTGATATATAGTTTGCAAGTGATTAAGAGCATCAAGAGGATGCTCATCCAAGAATTCTAGCTCATTTAGCTGAGATAATCTATATTCTTCATCAATGATTAGGTTCTATAGTGATACTCACAGTGATGGGATCTCAACCTCAATAGGTAAGATGGCTTTTGATCCATAAACCAAGGAGAAAATGGTTGCATCGATAGGTGTGCAAATACTGGTTTGATAGGCCCAAAGAGCGGGATTCAACTATAGATTCGAGTCATGACCAACTTCATTGACTATTTTCTTTAGGATTTTCAAAATGGTTTTATTTGTAGCCTCAGCTTGACTGTTGCCCTAGGGTTAGTAAGGGGTAGATAATTAGTGTTGTATGTTGAATATTTAACATATCTCTTTCACATCCTAGTTCTTGAAGGGTGTTCTATTGTCTGAGATAAGGGTTTGTAGAAAACCATAATGATAGATAAGGTAGTTCAGGATAAACTTAGCAATTTTCTTTCTTGTTATGTAGGTCAATAGGAATGGCTTCCACCCACTTGGTAAAGTACTCAATGGTCGTTATGATGAACTTGTGGCCATTAGATGAGGTTGGGGTAATATTTCCTATGAGGTCAAGCCCCCACTACTAGAAAGGCCAAGGTGTGATCATTGGTTGCAACTCTTGAGCTGGAGCATGAATCAGATCTCCATACCATTGACACTACACACACGTTTGCACATACTGATGGGTTTCTCTTTCCATGGTTGGCCAATAGTACCCCATCCTCAAAAATTTCTTAGCTAAAGTCATATCGCTAGAATGGGAACCACTTATGCCATCATGTACTTTTGTTAAAGTGGTCAAGGCTGCCTCTTGGTTAAGACATCATAGTAAGGTTCCCTCGATGCTTTGGTGGTATAAGTTATCACCTAGGATCATGAATTGAGATGCCTTCTTAACAAAGGTATTTTTAAGGTTGGAGGTGATATTGGATGGGAGGGTTCCTTTGCTTATATAGGTAAAGATATCATGATACCATGAGGATGTAGAAACAATAATGACACACACAAATTTAGATTTCAAGATTTCAAAATTTGGTATGAGAAGTTGTTCTACCAAGAATTCACATTGTAGGACATTGTTCGACATGTCTAACAGTGATCCGATTGTTGCCATAGCATATGTTGCTCGGTTATTCGTGTAAGGAATCTGCTCAAAATTTATATCAATGAAAAGGTATTTGAGATTTTCTACCATCTTCTTGTAAGGAGTAAGCTTGTAATCCTTGGTTTGGTAGTCATTATTGACTTGGTTGATAACCAGCTGTGAGTTTCCATAGACTTTCATGTCTTGTATTTTCCATTGAACTACTATCCTTAGACCTATGATTAGGGCTTCGTACTCAACAATGTTGTTAGTACATGGAAATGATAGCCTATATGTATTTGGGATGCAATCACCTTGAGGGGTGATGAAGAGAATACCCACTCCTAATCCATGTTGGGTAAATGATCCGTCAAATACATCTTCCACTGATTTGCTGTATTGACAAGAAATATTGATTCATCTAGGAATTTAGATATCAATGGATTCTCTACATAGATAGGTGCTTTTGCTAGCTGGTTTGTGATCACTTGTCCTTTGATTTCCTTGTGCTCTACATACTCTATGTCAAATTGAGTTAAGGTCATTACCCATTTGGCCATTCATCCAGTGAGAGTTGCTTTAGATAATAGGTATTTCAATGGGTTGATCTTTGTAATAAGCTTAATTTGATGTGACATTATGTAGTGTTTGAACTTTTGTGAAGCAAAAACTAATGATAAGCGTGCTTTCTCAATGGATGAATAGTTCATTTCATAGTCCAATAAGGTCCTGCTAATGTGATAAATGGCTCTTTCCTTTTCATTTTCATCATGTTGTTCTAGAAGAGCACCTAGTGCTGTTGATGTTGTTGAGATATACAAGATCAATGGTTTGTTTGATATCAGTGGCATGAGAATTGGAGGTGTGATGCAGGGGCATCCAGAAGCATTCAAAAAATTGAGGTAGTTGATAGTGAAGTGACAGGGTACTGGATTATTGTATTTGATTGCTAGAGGTTGAGGAGCTGAAATTAGTTGCTAGACACTATTAGCATTAATGTCTTAAAGCTGTATATGTTGAGGATATTGAGAAAATTGTAATAAAATAAGTTGCAAGTTGTCAGTGATGCAATGGAGTTCTGTATGTTGGCTAGATCAATACGTTGATCATCAGAGGTTGTGGATTAAAGGTTTTGTTGTTGAGTATATCTCATGTTTCCATGTTAAGTTTCAGAGATCCACATGAAGATTTGATCGAGTTATGAGTATTTGTGTTCTAACAGTTGTTCAGTTGTTCTAGTTGATGTTCCTGAAGGAAGATGATGTGATTCTGGTAAATTGAGTTATTGCGGAAATTTCTGTGGTGATTCATGATACTCATGGATGTTTCTAGATCATGTGTTGTTGGTCCACATTGATCTTTGTGCTCGTGATTGGCGATTTTCTTTTGTGAGTTCATGTTTTCCATTTTCTTGGCCGATAGGGTGTTGTAGTGTGTTGTGGATCTTTGAGGAATAAATTGTGAATGTGTTTCATGTTCGTGGATGTTGTTTTGGGTCCTTGCTTTATTGTGGCTAACATTGGTTGATTGGCATTGCAAATTGTTTATAGTTTGAGGCCAACCTATTTGAGTTTGCATATTATATTACTAGCCATTGTAATTGGGCTGACATGTTGAGGGTAGATGATTTGCGGATGATATAAATATAAGTGAGAGGATTTTTTACAAGAAACAACAAAAGGAAGTGGATCAATAAGGTGATTGATAGTGCGAAGTATGAATCACGGTGATGAAGTATTCTGATGCAGAAGAATCATAAAGCAGAGGCAGTGAGGAGCAGGAGAAGGAGCTGATGGAAGATTGTTATTATTTGAGTTATTTTTAATCCCTAGGTTGCAACCTAGAATTTCTTAAGCCCAAGAGGCATATGTAATGTGTCTTGAGATTATAATATAATGAGGAATGAGCTTTGGAGGTTGGGTTTTTCCCTGTTAGGGTTTTCCCAAGATATATCTTGTGTCTTGTGTCTGTTGTTCATGAATTCTTTTATCTTCCTATGGATTAGTTGTTAATTTTTGTTGCATATCTATTGTGATCATGGAGTTAGTAATTTAGGCTACAAGGTTGGACTATCCTTAATTGGATCATCCTAATTTGATTGCGTCAAGGTGTCAATAGATAGTCCTTGATCTATTGGAAATATTTGTCACACTTCTCATCCCACTTGTAAGTTATTCCTTTATGGAGAAGATGTGAGAAAGGGTGGATTTTATCTGATAACTATGCTACAAACCTTCTGATGGACTGCAATATTCCTTGTAATCCTCTCATTTGTTTTTATGTTTGCGGTGGTTCCATGTCTAGGTATAGCTTTTACCTTTGTTGGATTAATTTCTATGCCTCTTTGTGAGACAATATAGCCAAGAAGTTTCCCTGATGTTGTAGTGTAGGAAAATGCATACCCTTGCATTTTCACACTTTTTTGGGCCCACCTTGCTTTGTTTATCCCTATTTATGTCTTAATTGGTCCTATTTTGCATCCACAAGCCTAATAAATTATATATTTTTATGGCTAATCTTGACAAACATCAAAGGGTAAATGATAATTTAATGATTCTGGCTATATCCTTGATTTTTGGACTGGGACTAAGATGCCACCTAGGGCATCTTTTTCCTCCAAAGGTATTGAGACCCTCATTCCAAAGGCACCTTAAATGGGCCCCTTTTTGCAATCTATGCCCCAAGTTTCATGCCTCAGGACTAAGATGCCACCTAGGGCATCTTAGTCCCCCTTAGGTTATTTTTGGGATTTAATTTCAAATCTTGGTGAGATTTAGCCTTCTTTAATTAATGAATTCATATTTTAGCTTGTTGTGGTATAATTTTAGTATATTAAGCATAGATAAGTATAAATACAAGGTTCCTCCTCTCATTTTCTTCTAACAAGAAATCTAAGAATATCTAGGCATTTAAGTATTTGTGCATTCAAGAATAGTTCATCAAGCATTTGGAGCCATCATCAAGATTCAAGCATCATATCAAGGATATTCTTGCATCATGTGTGTTTTTGAGCTAAAATTTGTGATGTAGGGTTTTGATTCAAGAAAGCAATTCAAGTCAAGATCTACATTCAAGCTAGTCATTTCACACAAGTTTGTAGACTTCATAACAAGAGTTTGGTGAGTTGCAACATAGCATTTTCTTCATTCATCATTTCCCTTCATTAGTCATTTCATTCCAAGGTTTGACTACCAATACAGGGTTTGACGAAGGCAAACCCCCATTTACTAACAATCAACAAGTTTTTCCTCTCTTGCATGTTTGTGTTTGCAGATTTAGGTTGAAGACTTGAATATCATTTGAAGTCTAAAGTTTTAAAGTTGCAAAGTTGTATTGCAAAGTTGTCATCTTCATAGAAACTCACCTACAAGCTGGATGTGGAAGTTTTAGGACCCGAGATTTGAGAACAAGGAAGTATAAACATTGAGCCTCAAGATCACACTAAGAAATTTCAGAAATTTAGATTGGGACTAAGTCGGCAGTAAGGAAATCATAGTCCACCTGAGGTATTTTTCAGAGATTTTTCCAGATTCTATTTTGACATCTAAATATTCTGCATTTCCCCTAAAAAATGATAGTGGGACTAAGACAATAGTAAGGGAGTCTTAGTCCTCCCTGGCATATTTGCAAAGTGTTTTTGCAATTCCAAAATCCTCATCACATTTCCAAACTTCCCAGGTACACATATCCTAACTTTACATTGCTTAATTTCATCATTTACTCTCCTCATTTAGCTTGCATTACTAGGTTTTGTGAGTTGAATGTTAAGTTGTCTTTTCCAAGATTTTTCTTAGTGGTGAACCCCTTGAAGCTTAAAGAATGCCTCTCCTAGGTCTTCCTTGTTGAGAACTGACTCACCTTTGTGTTGAAAGTCAGTCCAATTTGGGATCCTAGGGAATATTTGAATGGGAATTGGAGAATAGTGGTGTTCTATGACCTAGACCATAAAAAATCCACTACTTCCCACATTGTTTAGATATAACCCAAAAGACCCACTTTTTCGGGTTTAGTCATACTTTATAGTCTTTGAGCCTGTCAATGATAGGTCCTAAGACTTGTATGTGCTCATTCCTTTTCTTTGACTTTTCCAAAATATCGTCCACATAATTTTCAACTATTTTGTGGATCATGTCATGAAAGATGAGGGTCATTTCTCTTTAATAGGTTGCTCCTACATTCTTTAGCCCAAACAACATCACATTCCAGCAGTATGTCCCCCATGGACAAGTGAATGTAGTTTTGTGTTGATCCTCCTTGGCAATCATGATTTGATTATGTCTTGAAAAACCATCCATGAGTTATAGAATTTCATGCCCAACTGTTAAATCCACTATGCTGTCGATGTTAGAGACTGGTACTAGGTTTGAAACCCACTCAGAATAATCCATTGGTTAGATAAAGCTAACGTCAAGAAGCTTTTGTAACTCAAGTTTTACCAAGAGTGCTATTTGAGGGTGCATATTTCTTAACTTTTTCTTTACTGGTTTGGCTTGAAGATAGACTACTAGATGATGCACTACCACTTTTGGATCAAGCCCTGACATATTTTTGTATGACCATGCAAAGTTATCTCTTCGCTCTTTTAGGAATGCTGCTAGGTTCTTTTGTTCTTCATCCAACAAAGATTCAACATAGAAAGTGATCTTAGGTGCTTCTTCTGTTCCTATGTTAACTAGAGTGGCCTTTTCTGCTAAAACTGTTGACTTCTTCTTTTTACTATTTTAGGATCAAAAAGTGCCACAGTGTGGTTTTCACTTAAAGATTTGCATGTTAGTTGCAAGTTGTCCATTTTGCGACTGAAGGGTTCAATTGTCTCCCCATAGTACGCCCCTATGTCTAGCTCTATGTCAAATACAACTTTGTGATCTGCCCATGGTAAATTTTCATGGAGTCCCATGAATTTTGAGATTGCTTCATCATTTTCAAATAAATCTAGAATCGATGGTCCTCATTTTCCCAAGTCAACGAGTTCCAAGTATACTAGGCATATTTCCTTCGGTTAGTTTCTTGGGGTGAAGGATAAAATAGATATCATGAACATGGAGTTATTCTCAAATATGTCATAAACATCAAGGGGGGAGTTTTCTAGGGTAGTATCATGTGATGTCGGTAACCAAGAGGAAGCCTCAACTCATTTAGCAGAAATACCTTTGGCGATAAGGGTAACCCTGCTAGTAGTACAACCTAGGCCAAGATTCTTTGGGTGTTTCTCAGGAATGATCGGTTCTAGCAAACCATTATCATTTTTCCGTAGTTTCTCATTTTTTTGTATCCCCAACTCTTCATGAGTTGCAAGGCTTCGTTATCATCTTCCATAGGAAGAATAGGGAAAAGTTGTTCATCCTGATAGAGGAGTTTAGAGATGTCCTCCTCATTGATATCTTCTTTGTTGAAATCCCCCCACTTAGTGAAGGTGGTAGCTTCCATATTGATTGTTTTGGGTGCTTCATTTATAGATGTGGGTTTCCCATGTGATTTGGGAGAAAGAGGTAGCTTCCCTAACATGAAAGTTTCCTTCATTAGTTTATAGTTTCCACAACCATAATCCTGGATCACTGCCTTGATGTCGGGTATGTTTTTCACACACTGATGGTAGGTCAAAGCTACAAATTTTAATGCATGAATCTAGGTTTGGCCAAGCAAAATTTTATAGGGAAGATCAAGGTCTAACACTTGGAATGTAGTTTTTGCAATGATAGGGCCCACTTGGATGGGTAGTGCAATGATGCCTTGGGATAACCATTCTTGGTTGTCATATTCCGTAATGGTGGTACTCTTTGCTTTCTCAATAGTATCCTCTCAATATCCCAGGTTCTTGATCAACTGAAGGGTACAAATGTTTAGACCAAACCTCCATCTACTAAGACTCTTTTAACCTTGTTCTTATGAATGATAACCTCAAGGTGTAAAGCATGATTATGAGATGGATGTGATGGTAGGTCTTGTTCTGAGAAGGTGAGAAGATGATTAGTGATATGCCCTACCATAGCCTGAAATTGTTCAGTATCTATACCCTCTGGAACATATGACATAGACAGAGCTTCCTCTAAGATTTTTTTATGTACGGGTGATAGCGTCAATAGTTCCAAGATTGATATCTATGTGGGGGTCTTCTTGAGTTGATCCAAGAGATTGTACTTGTTAGTGCTTGTTGTTGGCTGAGTAGGGTGTGCCCTAGATTGGGATGGGACTCCTTAGATGGTGAATTTTCCACATCATGTGGTGAATCCATACTCTACACTAGGCCCCTTGATGGTGACAATGGTGACGACACTTGAACAATGGGGGAAATAGGTGTATGCTTTATGGCCTAGGTCATAAAACACCACTATTTTCCAACTACCATTCAAATATGTCCTAGGATCCTCAATTGGATTGAATATCAACACAAAGGTGAGTGAATTTTCAACAAGGAAGACCTAGGGGAGGGGTTCTTTAAGCTTGGAGGGGTTCACAACCAATCAAAAGCTTGGAAAAGACAACTTAACATTCAACTCACAAAACCTAGTAATGAAAGTGAAATAATGAGAGTAAATGATGAAATTAAGAAACAATAAGTTAGGGTGTGTGTACCTAGGAAGTCTAGAAATGTGATGAGGATTTTGGAAATGAAAAAATACTGTCAAAAAATGCCAAGGAGGACTAATATGCCCTTACTATTGTCTTAGTCTTGCTGCTATTTTTCAGGGGAAATGCAGAATCTTCGGATGTCAGAAAATAATCTGAAAGAATCTCTATAAAATACCCTTTAGAGGACTAAGATTCCCTTACTACAAACTTAGTCTCGATCTAAATCTCTGAACTCTTCGAATGTGATCCTGAGGCTCAATTTTGTCACTTCCTTCTCAAATTCTGAGTCCCAAAACTTCCAGATCTAGCTTGTGGGTGAGTTTCTGTGAAGATGACAACTCTGCAACTTTACACTTCAAATGATCTTAAAGTATTCAACTTAAATTTGCAAACAAAAACATGAAAGAGAGGAAAAAATTGTTGATTTTTAGTAAATGGGGGCTTTCTTTGGCCAAACCCCTTGTTGGTAATTAAACCTTGAAATGAAGGTAGGAAATGATGAACGAACAAAGTGCTATGTTGCAACTCACAAAACCCTTGTTATGAAATCTGCAAACTTGTGTGAAATGGCTAGCTTGAATGTAGATCTTGATTTGAATGAATGCTTGATAGATCATGACTTGAATTTCTTGCTTGAATCAAAACCCTACATAGCAAATGTTAGCTCAAAAACACACATCATGCAAGAACATCCTTGATATGATGCTTGAATCCTGATGATGGCTCCAAATGCTTGATGAATTACTCTTGAATGCACAAATACTTGAATGCTTGGATATGCTTAGATTGCTTGTTAGGAGAAAATGAGAGAAGGAACCTTGTATTTATACTTATCTATGCTTAATATGCTAAAATTACACCACAACAAGCCGACATATGAATTCATTAATTAAAGGAGGCTAAATCCTACCAAGATTTGAAATTAAATCCCAAAAATAACCTAAGGGGGACTAAGACGTCCTAAGTGGTGTCTTAGTCCCGAGGCATGAAACCTAGGGCACAGACTCGAAAAAGGGGTCCATTTAAGGTGCCTTTGGAATTAGGGTCCCAAGACCTTTGGAGGACAAAGAAGCCCTAGGTGGCATCTTAGTCCAGGTCCAAAAATTAGGGACACACAACTAGAATCATTAAATTAGCATTTATCCTCTGATGTTTGTTGGGATTAGCCATAAAAAGATACAATTTATTAGGATTGTGGATGCAAAATAGGACCAATTAAGACATAAAGAAGGATAAATAAAGCAAGGCGAGCCCAAACAATTGTGAAAATGCAAGGGTATGCATTTTCCTACACTACGTTTAGCCCCCACTTTAGTGAGAGGTTGAACTTGCTTCAAAATCACAATAAAGTAGCCAACCATGCAATAAAGAGGGGTTCAAATGTACAAATGCTAGTAAGATAGGTGTTACCAATTTTTTGCTACAACTCAATTGGTGGAGCTGATTAAATACTGTTATATCTTAAAGTGAAAATACAGTTATTTCAGCATATGCTAAGTGTTGTTTGTATTTTATTCATCATTTTATAAGTGATAGTTATGAATTGAAATGAGGAAATAGGGTTTCAGGAATTTCTATTAAGTTTTTCACAATCAAATGGAGTACAGGATTGAGCATACAAATAGCAAAGCATGACTGATTGCTTTCATTTATTTCATAAAGTGATTCATATTTACAACATTTCATTTGATTGCAAGAATTCAAATGGCGATACATTCAAATGATGGTACAACATTGCATCATAAATGAATTTTATTTTCAAAATGAAAAGCAGAAAGAATAAGATTAAATATCCACACAAGCCGTGGATGTGATTGTTTCAACGCATCATGAACAACATGCTACACTATGGAAGATGCATAAAAGGAAGAATCACATAAGTATAGACATAATCATCATTGCTTGTTGGTTGATGACTATCGCAGAAGTGGTGCACCATTTGTCTTCTTTGAGCTCCATTGACCTATAGGAAGGAAAATAGGGATGTTAGAGCTCTAACTATGAATATAGTTACATGAACCATCAATGATAATGTAGTATGCTATTAATCATGCATTGAAACAATCAAGAAAAGTGCAGAAACATGAGCTCGAAGAGAGACATCAATATCATCATATATTGTTTTATGCTAACATCGTTTGTTTCTTTGTGCAGGTATAGGGAAAATCATGAATTTAATTATCATTTGAAGATCAAGCATGTGGAGAAAAATGGGCTCCCACAAGGGTAGAGCTTGGCATGCTGCCCCTTATACATTACAAGTGGCTGAGAAGGAAATTGCAATCATCATGTTCATCAAGAAAGGAAATATACAAGTGAAAGAGTAAAACATAATTCATCCATCGAGTTATTAGGCCGACTGTTCACTCATAACAGTCAAATACATTTCTAAAAGCTACAGGTGAACAATGGGTTTAATCAGCTCAATCAATTCAACTGAGAACATTCATCTCAAACACTGCTGTATGGTTATATTCTTCTGCTATAGTACTATTTGTTCATCATGTTCATAATATTATGCAAGGTTCAATAGTGTTCATGCTCATGACAGTGATAGTGAATAGGAATACATAATGCCTCAACGAAGAGAAATGTTGCAGATTTTCATTTCAGAAGAGAGCAAGGCATAAAGTAGTTTTAAATAATGGAGCATAAAAATGCATGTAGCGTGCTAGATAGAAGAGCATACTTTTAAAGGGAAGTCAAGCATGGAGACATGTGAAGAGTCTCAATTTCCCATTAGAATGAAGGATTACAAAGATCAATATAGTGACCAGTAGCCAGTTGTTTAATAAAGTAAGGCAAATGACCAACAAAACAATCAGTTTCAGTTTGGTTGAGAATGTAAGGGTAGCATTAGGTAAATTTAGTGCATCACTATTTTGAAAAGGAGACAATCAAATACACTGTTTTGGATATTTTTTCTGTTCTATCTTTTAATTGTTTAGTCATTCAAAGTATACCTTTCAAAGAATAATTGATAGATTACACAAGAAAAGAGATTGTTTCCAGAATGAGCGAAGAATATGAAAGGACAGAGGCATCTAGGGGAGATTTTAAGCATCATTATCAAATACACCAAGGATCAAACTCATTTCAATTGTAGCTGCTTCGAGGAAGGATATTTTGTAGCAAAAGGAGTATGTACAATTTTGCATATAAATGACAACACTAACAATTTACAAATGCAAACTGGAAGTGAGCAATCTGTGGTAGGTTCCTTCATGAAAACCATTTGGGGGTTTTGTTATTCCTTATCATGTACAAAAAATTGAAATTTGCAAGGCCAAGCTGGGGATTTCCATACACTCAAAGCGAAAGCAATAAATTAGAAAGAAGATGGAGCAAGATTATATGTGCTAATTCTCATAAATGAAAGGATTTCTAAACAAAATGCAGTTTTCTTTGAATTTTTCAGGAGTACCCACATTGGGTTTTTGACAAAAGTATAGTATATTTGAAATGCAGGAATACCGTATGAGAATTTTAATTGAAAAATACATTTTCTTCGCAATCAACAAATACCCATATGATGGAAATTGAGGAGTTCAGAATACCAATGAAAGCCATGCTAGGTCAAGCCCGAACTCTGAATATATGAAAATACAGTTTCTCATTTATTTTCCAGTTTACCCACATGGGTATTTCAACAGAAAAGCAAGGAATGTATTTTATTCATAATACCATCTACCCATGTGTGGGTTTCATAATAAAACCACATAAGCAAAATAGAATATCTGTATGGAGGTTTTATTTGAAACTCAGATTTATTCATATCACAATGGACCACGTTGTTTCCAAAAGAAATCACAAAGATAGGGGTGATTTCTTCAAAATTACAGATACCCATATGGGATGTTTTGTTTCAGAAGTGTTAAATATACAAATGATCTCTTGGGTCGAGCCTAGAAAGGTTCCCAAATGCCTAGTTTGAGCATGAGTGGTCGTAGCTTGGAGGGAGCTCTTGGCTCATAAATGTTCATCAACTCCCAAAACATAAACCCTTTGAGTTACCATCAGATCCTAAAGATCAACTAAAATGTGAAAAAGGAGGGTTCTTCAATAAATGTCATCAAGGAAGCATATCAAGCTCGTGGCTTGTCATAATTTTCTTGCATTTTCTAGCTTTGCTTGAATGAAAATAATAAGGAAAAACAATGGCTTACCATCGTTTTCTTGTAGAAGATCAAAGAATCCTCGGTTGAGCTCACACAAAGCTTTCAAGATCAAGAGTCGAGCTCATATGAAGGAACACATAAATAACAGAAACAAAGCACAAGAAAATGGAGTAAAGTCAGATAAATACACATATATGGCCATGGCCTTACGACGAAAATCTGTGAAAAAGATATAACAACGAAGCTCGAAATAGCTTGACAATGTTCTTACCGCCAGGGACTTGTGCAAATTCAACAAAAACAACAAGTTTGGAGCTCAAATCTCCCACAAAAAACCTGCTAGTTCTTTTTTACAATGTAACCAAGTTGGTCTTCTAATCTACCTATGGAATTGCCAATTCCAATCAAAGGCAGCTCTAAGGACCTAGACAAACTGACGAGGACTTTAAAAAAACCACCTACACTTCAGGCTCTGCAAGACCCGGGAGGGTGACCCCTTAATGTGTTTACAACCTTTGCACCATTATTATAAATGAAACTAACAATAGTAGGCAATCTCACTTAATAGCTTAACACGATAGGATAATATCAACTAGAATTGGCTGTTCATAGACAATATCAACTATCTGGAGCATGAGATAACTAAACAAAATCCATTGCATAAGATAGTCATTGATTTTCAATTTGTAGCAAGCTCTAGGTAAAGACAAACAAATACTGAACTACACGAATAAGTACAAGTTAGATCAGTGCCATATATCCATTGCAGGAGTCAAATTCATTAGCATCAAGAGGTTTATGATAGATTTAATACATGACATATAAGATCCTTGACAATATTGTATTACAATTTCATCAGTATGCATCCTAACCCAATACTACTTATCAAATCCTTATACAAAACATATCCGCCTATAATCCCATTCAAGCATTTTAACTAATTCCTTGAATTAAAGCTAAAATAGAATCATACACACCACAACAGTGAGATGGATAAAACAACCCTTAGTTATTTCATTCAAAGTTTAGATATGCATGTACAATGGAGAGACATGAGCTTGAATTTATTATTTCAACTCAAATGCTAGTACTGTTATACAACATTAAATCCCCATGAACTCAAAACCTGTTATAGAATGACTCAAAACCTAAATTGCATTTCTCTAAAACCATCAGACTTTACAATTTTCTCTGCAACTTCACCTAGACTCGACAAAAATTATCTAACTTGCTAACCCGTACTTCTGGCCTTGAAATATTTCTCATAGAGAATGAAGGAGCAAACAAGCATCGGGCCAGAAAGTACATATGTCACCAGCCAATTGGAGCACCTAGTGATATTCAAAAAATTGTTACAATAGCCATCACCTTGGAGAATATTCTTGTTCATCATATCAACTGAGGAAAGTTGATGCAATAAAAAAAACCACAAGAAACCCGCACATAGAATGCCATCAACACAAAATTGGAACCATTGCAACCGCAACATATGATTTTCCACCTATTAGTAGCCCACTCTTTTTATTCTTCCTCAGTCAAATATTTATTTACCCATTCCTGGTACTATTCACCAGTCGGCCATTCAAAATTAATTACCTCATCCACCTTGGCATTATAAGGTGTGTATTTTACCGCTACCTGATTTGTATCCCTTTCAAAAGATTTCAAAAATGAGCTGGTACTAATGATTTTATCCATTTAGCTCACCAACAAATCATATTCTGAGTTATCACAAATTGAATTAATTTGATCATTGATGACTTCACTTGCTTGATCCTGCCATTGTTGGAGTGACCTGATTTTCCCCTGCTCATCAATTATATCAGGTAACAATGTGTTACCCCAATCATTGAAATTATTCACCAACTCTCTAATCTTCCTACTCAAATCATCTAGTAGGGTTTGAAAACCCTGCAATGACTTAACTAATACTTGAGTAGGCTTTAATGATTGGGGCCTATTATTTGTATCAAACCTTGAGGCTTTATACATGACATCCAAATCACTGGCCCTAGAGATCCAATTTTCAATCAATGGTGTCACTACGTCCTGATCCCTATCAATATTCTTTATTGCTTCTAATAGAAAATAATATAAAGAATGTATAGATAGCAATTTACTATCAACCTTTTCATTTAAATGCCTCAAGACAGTAGTAACAATCTCCTTTTGCTTTAAAAGAGATCCCTCCTCACTTACCTTCAATGATGCCTGCAATTCATCAATTTTTTGCAAGAGCTTCTTCTTTGTAGGATCAACATAGAACTCTATTTCTTCTTCAATTTCCTCTAAAGAAGGGGTGAGGGCAGGATTCTGATTGGGAGATCCTGGTGTGGAAACAATTGGAGAAGTAGGAGGCACTGACCCTACTGTGGAAGGTAATGTACTAGTCCCCGGAACACTTGATGTCTCCCCAATGTGTTTATATGTAAACCTTTCCACCTCCGTCTATAACTCAACATTCTTATGCTACATCTTGCTGTATTCCTCAATCAAGAGGTTATACTTCTTCATTAGGCTCTTCTTTTCAGCCTCCTCCCTTTCAACAGTATTTTTGGCCAATTTGGCGACATTCACAGTCAAATTAGTGGCCTCAATGGTTGAGGTCTTTGAAGCTCTTTTTATTATTAATCCTTTGAAATTTAGATTAATATCAGAAACATCTGGTTTTCTCCCTTGTGGGGCCAACACCGAAATTGCCAAGGTTTCATACTCTTCACTGAAAGTAGAGTCTTGAAGTGGTGCCTTGACTTCTTCTTCACTAGGGTCTTGCAAGGGATGCTTGGACTTTAGAATAACATTAAATGCTACATAATCTGCAATGTCCCATTCAGGAAGAATCAATACTCTAGCCTAACTCACCAGTTTTCTTCCTTCTTCAGGAGTGATGTTCTTAAATTCTTCCATCAATTCAGCTTTCACCTCATCATCATTCTCCTGGTCTTACTTGTCAGGCCTTAGTTCTCTTCTCTTCTTACATTTCTCTTGATATTATTCAAATTTCATCCTCCATACCAATTGCAAGAATACAAGAGTTTTTACAAATGTATTTTCATCTAGAAAATCCTTGCATGCTTCAATTCTTGCATCTTGTACACTATTTCCTTTCATATCTAAATAAGAGAAAACTAATTCAGCTGGCCTAGGAGGGGAAGGCTTACCAACTTGCATGTCTTGATCAATAACAATGATTTCATCCATCAGATCCTCCTGTGTTTGATCAATTCTTTGCCTCTTAGGGCTTGGTTCGAATGGTGGTGATGAGGGATTGTCTTCCGGTGATGATTCTAAATCAATAACTTTGATTGCCCTAGACACTTTGAATTTTGGACCTGGTTGTGGAGGCATCTTCATTATTTGATTTCGTTTTATGTCCCCTTCTTCTTCATCACTGCTGCTATCCTTTTTCCTCCTATAAATGGGCCACCTTTCTGTAGGCTGATATGCTGGCCTTGTTTCAATTGGTCTGGCACCCTTTTCTTATACACCCAGACTTAGTTCTAAGTTTACCTTTTTTGTTCTCAAAATTCCCATAGTCTCTTTGAAGTTCTCCATCAGAAAATCAAAATTTTTATGGTATGGAATGAACTCCAACAATGGATCATACTTGGGATCCATTTTGTGCACAATTTCTAATAGCTTATCATAAGCTATCCATTTCTCATTGTTCAACTCTTACTTATTTAAGTTGAACTCACTTCTAATCAAGTCCTTAGGGAAATTGAACTCATGCAAAAATTTTCCAGCCCTTATTCTCTTTCTGAAAAGAGCAAAGAAACCCTCAGGATCATGCTACCGCTTTGGACCACACCTCAAATGGTAATCATCAAAGAATTTATCAAAATGCACCTTGCTTCCTTTTGATAAAACAAAATCAGACACCACTGTATAATCAGGGAAAAAATTTCCCTTACCCCTCCCAGTGAGGTTGTCCTCATGAATGCAACCTATTTTCCACATAACTTCTGCAAACCCCACTCTTGGTGGCACATTGTATTGCAATATATGAGGGGCTCCTTGAAAACCATATACCCTGAAGAAAATATTGACTGGGTATGGTATAATGTCACCCTAGTTATGGTATACCTTCAATTCTAGCTTCCTCCCCTTTGGCCTGAGGAAATCATTCAATTTCTTAGGGATCCTAGGTACATTCACCATCAATCAAGCCCTTAATCTGGAAGCAAAACAATTATCAAATTGCACATAACTAGTGCTTTCCTTATTGCAAGTTAAATCTGTAGCCCATATCTGTATTGGCAATCTTTCTCCATTAACCGATTGCCTTAATTTCATCTGCTTAGAGAAGAAATCAACATTCTTGAATAGGAACATATGCATCAGCATAGAATACCAAAAGAATTGAGTGCTGGTGTCATTTTTCTACAACTTTGACAACCCTTCATGTATCCTCTTAGCCAGGAAAGGGGAAAAGTCATATGTCATAGAGAAGTTAGGGTGTTGTATTTGCACCCCCATGAGCATATTAGGAATGGGCATCACCGCACCAGGACTGAAACCTAAAATCTGATACAATGAATAGAAAGTGGCCAGGAAATGATTTGCAAAACAATTTAATCTGAAAGGTTCTTGGTCAATGGGGCTGATATGAAATCTTGAACCTCCTGCCCTAGCCAAATGAGGTGGAAGAAACTTAGATCTAAAGAGAAACTTCAATTTTGCATATTCCTGCTTCATCTCCTCAAGATTGATAGGAACCAAGTTTTCACTCAGTTCACTCATGTCAAAAATCTGTTGGACCTCTTCTCTATTAATACTCAACAGAACACCTCCACCATTATCTCTAATTACTTGTGTGACAAGGTCATATCTTGCAGCCACTTCCCTAAGCAGGCCTACATTAGGGAACAAATTTGGTACCACGAACTTCCCAATGTCATGCATCCATCCATTTGAAAAGGGATGAGGAAAATTCCTCTGTCCATACCACAATCTGAACATCTCCAAGCCTTTTAGAGGAACCCTATCATCGGTAATGTATGAGCAATTATATACTAACCCTTCTCCCAGGATTTTCCCTCGCATTAGGATCAATCCCTTCCTCCTATGATTCGTTGTCAAGGGCAATTGATCCAGGAAATCATCATACAGGTTTCTTCTTAGATAATCAACTTGGCCAGAATGTTACTTTAGTGGTGCCATCTTGGAAAAACTAGGGCTTCTTTATAATGTTATACTTCAAATAGCTAGGACTAGCCAGAGATAGGAAATTAAAGAAAAAAATATTGCAATTTCTCACAATTTATAATTAAACTGTAGCCCTAATACGTTTATAAAAAAACTTAATAACAAACACAGCTAATCCTTTCCCAAATTCAAGTGTAGAATGACCGAGAGGCACAAAAAATAAACTCATGGCTTTGTTCACATAAATCCCAAAGTTTGGCTGTAGAGACTCACAATTCCACCTTGGGCTCTGAAACTACTCCGCAAAATAGTTGAGTGTGTTGTGATAAAAACAAAGTAAGGAAATTGATTTTATGTCGATTAAATCACGCTAGTAAGTGTCTCATCTGCCATTAAAGCTCACTTGTGCGCTACACGAACGACTCCAACCATATTTGATGCAAATTTAAAACATAGCCGCCGATCCTTTAGTTTGATCAAATCATCTAATGGTTACCTTCAAAACAAGTTGACGTAATCGCCAACATGGTAGTAAAGGGCCCACCATACAATACGCCACGAAGGAAATCCACGTGGTAGTTGCGCACGATATCGCAATCAGTAAAGATCCTACAAATTTGGATCACGCATTGGTGGGAAACCATAAATCTTGAACAACAGTGATCCTGTTCCTTCAAAACATTAGTCGGCCTTATCATTATCAATCGAGCACCTTTTCCACTGAGATCATAACATCTTTGTTGATTTGAAGCACGTGTATCTCACAGGAATTTTAGTAACCCGCAATATAACATATTAAAGTTGGGTCAAAGTACTTAATTATTTCTTCAGCTCCACCAGATGAGACACGTGGCGATCGCCCACAATATCGTGATCAGTAAAAACCTTGCTATTCTGGATCTCGCGATGGCGGACATCCGTAGATCTTAAACATCAATAATCTCAGTCCTTCAACATAGTTGCCAGCCTTATCCTTAACCATCACGCAAATTTCCCATCCAGATTATAATAGATCCTTCAATTTAAAACATGTGCACCCTGAGAGCACTTTAGTAACCCACCTTTTAATGTATTTAAGGCCGAATTAATGTATTTCTTTATTCTTTCAGCTTCATCAGATGAGACACGTGGTGCCCACCCATGATATAGTGATCAGTAAAGATACTACAGCTTTGGATAACGTGATGGCAGGGAACCATTGATATATGATGAAGATTGATCGACGACACACAAACTGATCTACTTCAGACACGCCAAAAGGACACGTGGTGCCCGCCCATGATATCATGATCAATAAAGGTCATGCACTTCCCGATCACGTGATGGTGGGCAGCCGTTGATATCTAAAGGCAATTCAATCAATGGTAGCGTGAATTTGATCCCTTTTGTAAAATAAAACATTCATTAAAAGGACAAGGGGACATTACTAGGCAGATGGAAAACAATGACATAAGTTGTTTTAAAAATGATGAAGCACGGGGTCATCCAAGACTTAGGGAAAATAAAACCCGTGGAGGAAATAAAAATTAAAACCCAAGGAGACCAAGCCTAGACAGAACGATGGGACATAAGTTGTTTTAAAAGCCTTCAAAAGGTAACAACAAAATATAACCCAACCAAAGCATAAAACAAACATTAGGGTTTTACTTGAAGATAAAGCTAAAACCCCAACCCTTAGAAATTTTCTAACACCATGAAAGACTAGCGACATAAGGCAGGGCATGAGTGACAAACAAGGAGAAAAATTTAAAGCTCCATCAGTGGCTCTAGTTGGGGACGTTCATTCCACTGGAATGAAGCGAGAATTTAGAATCTCAGGAAGAGCAGACCAAGATGCAGAGACGAACAAAAAGGGATTGTTCGGACAAAACAACCCAACCTATGTACAAAATATATACAAAATATACAAACCTAAACTACTTCTCATGGAAAAGAATACTTCGAGTGAAGTATAACTTCAAGAACTATCCATGAACTGGAAGTTCAAGAATATCCCTTGTCATATCTTGGAGGAAGTACGAATCTTCACCCCACTTACCATTTATCTAAAATGGACCCAACCAGGTTGCATCAAATTTTCCATTGTTCCCTTTATCTTCCAGTCTGGCATTTCACATTAAAACCAAATCTCCATCTTTGAAACTCCTAGTAGTTGCCCTTTTATCATACAAATTCTTTACTTGCAGCTACAACTTTGCATTTCTCTTTTGTGCTTCCCTCTTGGTTTCATCTAATTCTATAAGAGCTTCCACTCTCAATTGCATCTCATCATCAATTTCATTATAATACATTTGGACAAACTTATACATTTCCATTAAGTTGTTTTGGGGCAACCTAGAATTTATCCCATAAACCAAGTCAAATGAGGCACAACCTATTGCCTTCTTCAAAGTTACCCTATTTTCCCAGACTACTAATCTCAGCTTGGAATCCCAAGCCTTTTTATTCTGATCTAGGATTCTTTTAATGATCTTCATCAAGCTTTTATTGCTTGATTTTTCCTGTCCATTTCCCTATGGGTGATATGGTGATGAATAAGAAATTTGGGTGCCATGCTTCTCACAAAATTCTATGTATTCCTCAGACCTAAAACACATTGCATTATCTGATACAATCCTTTCTAGACACCCAAATCTAGTCAATATGTTGCTCATCAGGAAGTCAATTACTACTTTGCTAGTGGCTTTCTTTGTTGGAATTGCTTCCACCCACTTAGTGAAATAATTAGTGGCCACCAATCTCCATGAATTTCCTCCACTAGATTTACATGCTATCTCTCCTACAAAATCAATACCCCACTGCTGGAATGGAGCTTGTACTATAACTGGTTTTAAAAACAAGTTACTAGAAAACTTTAACTTACCAAAGAAACGTTGACAAGCATCACATGTCTTCACTAGGTTGTGTGCATCCTTAAAAATTGTAGGCCACCAAAATCTAGCCCTCATTATCTTATGTGCAGTTGTTTTAGCCATATAATGTCCTCCACAAACTCCACTGTGCATCTCACTCAAAAGTTATTTTGCTTGATCTTGGTCAACACACTTCAACATGACACCTTCTCCATTTCTCCACCAGAGATTTCCATCTACAATAACATATTTGATAGAACGTAACTTCAATGTCCTTTTCTCATTTTCACTTAAATTTCGAGGACATTTCATTCTTTGCAAATAATATATCACATCTTTGTACCATTTAGAATGCTCCATATCACATATGTGTGATCTATTCTCCTCTTCTAGCAAATTTATCTGATTTGCTTCCAGATTACTTTGGGCCATAAGCTTGGCCAATCCTTGTCCTCTCACCAGTTTGGTAATCTAGACCTCAATATTGAATTCCTGGATCTGATTTATCCACCTACACCTTCTTCCTGTCACTTCTTGTTGTGTGAAGATGTCCTTAACAACAACACTAGGAACATAGGAAATTACAGTAGCTCCCATGAAATAAGGCCTAAAAGCATTTACTGCTTTTACCAGTGCATATGCCTGTTTTTCATTAATATCATACTTAAGTTCTATAGCTTGTAAAGATTTGCTGAAAAAGGCCACAGGCTATTCAAAACCTTCTACATTATTTTGCAATAACAACTGCAATTGTGTGGAAAGAAGCAAATGAGAAAATTTGTAAAGGTTTAGAAAAATTAGGAGTTCTTAACACAGGGACCTCCTTTATTGATTGCTTAATGGCTTGGAAAGCCTGCACAGACTCATTATCCCATTCAACCTCAGCTCCTTTCTTGAGCATTTTGGAAATAAGGTGAACTATCTCAGCAAAATTTGTCACAAACCTACTCAAGAAATTTATTTGTCCAAAGAAAGATTGTATTCTGTTGACACTTCGGGGTTGTGGAACTTTATCAATTGCAATTACCCTCTCTGGATCAATTTTTACTCCATCCTTGGAAACTATATGTCCCAATAGTTTTCCTTCTAGTACTCCAAACACACATTTCTTTGGATTCAAATAAATACCATACTCCAAGGCTCTAATGAATACCTTATCCAGGTGGTCACAATGATCCTCTTCCTTTTTAGAATATGTTGTCAAGTCATCTTGGTAGATCACCAAAAACAAGTTAATGAAATCTGAGAACGCCACATCCATGGCTCTCTAAAAAGTAACCCCTGCATTTGTTAGACCAAATGGCATTCTTACATAAACATATTTTCCCCATGGTGTGGTGAAAGCTGTCTTAAACTACTCAGACTCTTTAACTATAAGCTGGTTATAACCATAAAAGCCATCCATCATAGACATCAGCTCACAACCTATCCCCCTTTGCAACATGGCTTCCATATTGGGTAACAAATAGTTGTCTTTTAATGAAGACACATTCAAATTTCAGAAATCTACACATAACTTGATGTCTCCATTTTTCTTCCTTATTGGTACCAAGTTTGATAACTAGGATGAATGTCTGATTGGCTTGATGATTTTTGCATCCCTTAATTTCATTAATTCTTCTTGCATTTTGGGGGCCAAGGTGGGATTAATAGGCCTTTGCTTTTGTCTGAATGGCTTGGCATCATCACATAGAGGAATCTCATGTTGGAAAAGATCCTCCCTGTATGCCTTAAGGTCATCATAGGACCATGCAAACACATGCCTAAACTTCCTTAATAAGTCAATTAGCATCCTTCTCACCTTTGGTGATATTTTCTTTCCAATATACACCTTCTTTGGGGATGCTTTTGTTCCAAGATTTATCTCTTCCAAGTCATTAGGATGGGAAGCAGTGTGATTAGCCTTTATCTTATCTTGATTATCAAACACTCTTTCTAGTACAACTAGACCCTTGGGAATTGTGTTTGTCTTTAACTGAATGACCTCATTTCCAAATATAGTATCCTTACCATCAACATTTTCAACAAAAGCTCCAAAGTCAATTTCTTGATTTTCATAATCTCCCACACAATTCAAAAACCTTAATATGTCATCGTCATTATCAAAAACTTGCCAATTTTTTATATTATTAGGGACAAATGGCCTGGTTTGCACCTCAACCTTTGAAATTCCAGCATAAGTCATATCATCTGGTTTTAATGCAATGTTGGCTAAATGGTGTGCCACTTTGTTTTGAACTCTTTCCATGCATCCTATGCCAAATGCATCAAAGCTCTCCAATTCATCCCAAACAACATTCCCATACTGTTTCAACCTCTTGTTCTTTGATACAAACTTGGATCTGACTTGGGAGACCACAAGTTTAGAATCCCCAATTTCCTCGAGCTTCTTGATCCCATGTTTTTCAGCCAATCTCAATCCTAGTAACAAGGATTCATACTCTGCCACATTATTTATGCATTCAAATAATAGAGTGAAAGAGAACCTGAATGTCTTTCCACTTGGTGATCGTAACAAGACACCTGCACTAGAGACTTCCTTTGAACTTGCATCATCAAAATACATAGTCTACAAGTCATCAGATTCTGACAATTATTTTATTTTTGTTTCAATCAATGCAATAGGCTTGTCACAATTGCTAGAAAATTCCTCAACCCTAAACTCATCTATACCACTATCAATAAAACATGTCATATTCTCAATCGGGCCATGCTCAATCATATGAGGTACTTTTGATTCCCTTTCAATTTTGACATCCTTACCATCAATGGAGAAAGTAGCAAATGACAAATCACATTGCATGTAACCCCCCATCGATACACTCCATTTTCTTGACAAAAGAATTCCAAAATGAGGTGGGATGTCTGCAACTAGTACGGTCATGACTAAATCCTTGTTAGGGTACCGAGTCAATTTATAAGGCAATGCTTTGATAGTTCCAATAACTGGCACTTATGTTGAATCCATAGCATAACATTTACCTTGAGTAGTATCTACTATCAAGCCCATTTCCTCCATTATTTTGATAGGCATAACATTATTTGATGCCCCTGAATCTATCATACAATTCTTTAAAGTTTTCCCATTTATATCCACACTTAAGAATAAAGGGGTTATGTTTTCAAGGCACATGTTAATAGAATTTCCTAAATACACAGGGGGAATTTATGACACAATTCCCTCCACTTCCTTTTCTTTCTCTTTATCCTTCACTTCTTTACCACTTCCTTGTTTAGTCTTATTACCAGCAACATCTGTTATCAAGGCTATTGTCTTTTCTTTATGTTCATTTTATTCTCATCATTTCTAACAAAGGTACAGTTACTTTAACTTGAGAAAGAACATGAAACATATCCACAGGGGTATACTTAGGAGAATTAGACATCATACCTTCATCATTTTCTTTTTTCTCTGGCTAATTACTTCCTCCTAGCTTCTTTTGCTTCTTATCCTCTGCAGTAGGTTCAATGACCTTTGTAATCACCTTTGTCTTCACCAATGATGAAGTCACACCTTCTTGAGACTTTGGGGCTTCATTATTTTTTGCCCAAACCTTATCACTCTTGACTTCTTTGACTTTCACAACATCTTTTTTGTTGTCAACCTTAACACCTTTGTTTTTTATCCTTTTGTTCTTTAATAAACAGGCTAACAGGTTTACCCTACTCACCACCCATAGTCCTATTTCTCAATTGAAGTGAACTTCTCATTTGAGAAGCCATTTCTTTAGTCAATCTTGCAATCTCTTCTTCTGACAGTCTCCTTAAGGATACTAAATCTTCAGCCTGCTCCATATTGCAAGCATTATGATCAAAATCACCTTCCTAATAAGAAAAGACCTGTTGATGATACATCTCACTTCTTTGCCTCTGATTATCCACATCGGCTTCCTGTATTTCATCATCAGAAGAACATTCTACCTCATCAATGTATGATCTGGCCATAAAAACATCTACATCATCCTGCTCATATTTGGATGTTTGATCATGAACATCCTCCTCTATTTCCTCAGCACCAAGCAATTGAGCAACACCACAGTAGTTTTGATCATGTGGATGTTCACACATTTCACACTATGGTCTATTTGGTACTAGATTCACTAAATGTTTCTGCAAGGGTTCTGGCGTATGCTGATCATTTTTAGGCTTCTGGCTAGGCAATATTGGTTTTCCATCTTTCCAATTTGTATTGTAAGGATAATTTTTCAATCTAGGCTTCCTATCATTTCTATTATAGGATTTCCTTTCATTTCCTATACCCTTCTCTTGCTTAGCAACAATTTTCTTTATGTCTTTTAGAGTATTGTAAACCTTTTCCCACTTTTCATCATCCTTAGGCTTTGCAGCCGAAACCTTCTTAGTTTTATTCCTAGGATTTTTCAAAAGTGTAGGTTCTTCTCTCCTACCATACTTCCCAGAAGCTCTTTTGTTACTTTCAATATTTATAGCCACCCTAAATGCATCCCTCATAGTTTGAGGGTCCTTATCTCTGAGGAGATATGCCATTTTAGCATCAAAAGCATTGAAATATGTAGTTAAACAAACATTTTCATCAAGCCTCAAAAGCTGAAACAACTTATACATTTCTTTTTGAAATATTAAATTAAACTCTGTCACAGGATCATTCAATGACTTCTTAATGTTATTAAATTCATTTAACATAAAACTAGCACTAGTTTTATCACCATACTGCTCCTTGAAACACTTTTCAAACTCATCCCATGAACCAATACTAGCATCAGGTAGACCTCTATACCAATCCCTTGAATCTTCTACCAAAGATTGTACAAACAATTTCATTACAACATCTTCATGTTCTACCTCATAATCATTTAGCATATCCATAAAAGCTTTCAAGTGTTCCTCTACTGTTACAACATTATTGCCAACAAACTTATTCATCTTTTCTCTCAAGTTAGCAGGGATGGGATTTGGATAACTAGGGATACCATCAAAGAATAATGGCCTATACCTTTCCAACTGTATAGGTCGTCATTGAAATAATCCTTCATTCATCTGAGGATTAACACCAGACCCTAAATCTTGTACTCTAGAACCATCCTGACTAGGATTTATAGATATATTTGCATGAGTCTTCAGGCTAGAATTATTTATGGTGGGGTCTGGATTAGTTTTAGGACCACCCTTTAAAACATCTTAGTGATTTTATGAGGTTGCGGCTTGTGTAGCCTCATCCATGTTTGACATCTTTAGGAAACTTATTTTCCTCTTCATTTCTGCATTTGCAGCCTCAATTTCTGTTCTCTCCAACTCTTCTGCCAGAGCTTCACTCTCTTTAGCCTTTTCTAAGGTAGATTCTATTTGAAATGAAACATGTGGCTGGAGAACTTGTTGAGTGGAATGGGGAGTCACCTTCTCTTTTATTTTAATCCCCTCAACCCTTTGTTTTCCACTATCCAAGACAGGCTTAGGGTTTGCATTACTGGGTTGAGACTTAACATGATTTGAGGGATTTGGGTCATTAGGTTTGGAATTTCCATTATCCTCGTTGGGAGCTCCAGGGATTTCTTTAGACACAGGTTTTTTTTCCTTATTAGCAAATTTCTATACAACTGGACCCTCAACACTTGGTTTAGGTTCATCTTGGTTTAGGAGCTTCATGGTTTCCAACTGTCTCATCAACCTATCCCTTTCAATCACAACATCCCTCAACTCTGCTTCTCTTTCTTTTTCTCTCTTTTTCCTGAGGTTAGCTTGCTTTTGGATTTCCCGCCTCAAAGAATTAATGTCTCCAAAAACATCATTAGGGCCAGGAAAATTCGCCTCAGAACCTGATGTATCATCTAGGTCTATTAGATTAACCTCTTCCAGTACATGTTCAGACAATAAAGGGTTTAAATCATTTTCAACAGGAGGAGGAGGCACATCATTGATGCATTCTTTGTGATGGCTTTGACTTCTACTCCTGCCTCTTCTCTTTTCAACATATTTGATACTAACAAGCCCTTTATTCTAACATGTCACATTTTCTTGAACCGGTGTAGTAAATAATGAATCAAAAAATCCATCACTGTCTGACTCAAAATTTGTAGACACCTCTTCAAGATTCTCAGGGATAGGGTGTAAGAGCTTACTTTTACCTTGGTGTATAGAGTCCTATGATGCGGGAGCAAAACTACTAGACTTTGGTCTTTTCTTTATCCAATCCTTCTTCTTGACTTTGGGAAGTTCACCTTCCAATTTCTATTTCAGATGATTCTTCATGAATGACCTGGTGTTCTTCATTTTTCGTACTAGTCCGAAAGTTCTTTTCACTTACAATAAACCTTTCACAATAAAATGCACACTGGTACATAGATTTTAGAGTCGCCACCCAATTTTCTTGGGAATACCAAATACCTAAATACACGTGGTAGAATATAAAAACCTTTGGAACCTCATACTGACAACACACAAAAGTGCTTTACAACATAACTTTTAACTCTTATGAAAATACAAGAAGTGGACAAACCTAAAACAAAATTTTAGGATGAACCTTCAAATCACAAAAATATTATAAAAACTCTATGAAAAATGGACAACCGACACACTGACAAGAAATAGTAAAATTAGCTCCCCAACAGAGTTGCCATTTTTTTGGTTCTTTTTTACAATGTAACCAGGTTGGTCTTCTAATCTACCTATGGAATTGCCAATTCCAATCAAAGGCAGCTCGAAGGACCTGGACCAACTAATGAGGACTTAAAAAAAACCTCCTACACTTCGGGCTCTGCAAGACCTAGGAGGGTGACCCCTCAATGTGTTTACAACCTCTACACCATTATTATAAACACCATTAACAATAGCAGACAATCTCACTTAATAGCTCAACACGATAGGATAATATCAACTAGAATTGGCTTTTCATAGACAATATCAACTATCTGGAGCATGATATAACTAAACACAATCCATTGTATAAGATAGTCATTGATTTAGTCATTGATTTGAAATTTGTAGCAAGCTCTAGGTAAAGACAAACAAATATTGGACTACAGGAATAAGTACAAGTTAGATTAGTGCCATATATCCATTGTAGGAGTCAAATTCATCAGTATCAAGAGGTTTATGATAGATTTAATACATGACATATAAGATCCCTGGCAATATTGCATTACAATTTCATCAGTGTGCATCCTAACCCAATACTACTTATCAAATCCTTATACAAAACATATCCGCATATAATCCCATTCAAGCGTTTTAATTAATTCCTTGAATTAAAGCTAAAATAGAATCATACACACCACAACCGTGAGATGGATAAAACAACCCTTAGTTATTTCATTCAAAGTTCATATATGCATGTACAATGGAGAGACATGAGCTTGAATTTATCATTTCAACTCAAATGCTAGTACTGCTATACAATATTAAATCCCCATGAACTCAAAAACTGTTACAAAATGACTCAAAACCTAAATTGTATTTCTCTAAAACCATCGGACTTTACAATTTGCTCTGCAACTTCACCTAGACTCAACAAAAAATATCTAACTTGCTAACCCTTACTTCTGACCTTGGAATCCTTCTTATAGAGAATGAAGGAGAAAACAAGCATCGGGCCAGAAAGTACACATGTCACTAGTGAATTGGAGCACCTAGTGATATTCCAAAAATTGTTACAATAGCCATCACCTTGGAGAATATTCTTGTTCATCATATCAGCTGAGGAAAGTTGATGCAATAAAAAAAACCCACACCAAGAATGCCATCAACACAAAAACTGGAAACGTTGCAACCGCAACATCTGATTTGCCACCTCTTAGTAGTCCACTCTTTTTATTCTTCCTTAGTCAAATATTTATTTACCCATTTCTGGTACTCTTCATTAGTTGGCTAGTCAAAATTAATTACCTCATCCACCTTGGCATTATAAGGTGTGTATTTTACCGCTACTTGATTTGCATCCCTTTCAAAAGATTCCAAAAATGAGCTGGTACTAATGATTTTATCCATACAACTCACCAATAAATCATATTCTGAGTCATCACAAATTGAATTAATTTGATCATTGATGACTTCACTTGCTTGATCCTGCCATTGTTGGAGTGACCTGACTTTTCCCTGCTCATCAATTATATCAAGTAACAATGTGTTACCCCAATCCTTGAAATTCTTCACCAACTCTCTAATCTTTCTGCTCAAATCATTTGGTAGGGTTTGAAAACCCTGCAATGACTTAACTAATACTTGAGTAGGCTTTAATGATTAGGGCCTATTATTTGTATCCAACCTTGAGACTTTATACATGAATTCCAAATCATTGGCCCTAGGGATCCAATTTTCAATCAATGGTATCACTACCTATTGATCCCTATCAATATTCTTTATTGCTTATAACAAAAAAGAATATAAAGAATGTATAGATAGCAATTTACTATCAACCTTTTCATTTAATGCCTCAAGAAAGTAGTAACAATCTCCTTTTTCTTTAAAAGAGATCCCTCCTCACTTACCTTTAATGATTCCTGCAATTCATCAATTTTTTAAAAGAGCTGCTTCTTTGTAGGATCAACAGAGCACTCTGTTTCTTCTTCAATTTCCTCTAAAGAAGGGGTGAGGGAAGGATTCTGGCTGGGAGATCTTGGTGTGGAAACAATTGGAGAAGCAGGAGGCACTGACCCTACATTGGAAGGTAATGTACTAGTCCCTGGAACACTTGATGTCTCCCCAATCTATTTATATTTAAACCTTTCCACCTCTGTCTGTAACTCAACATTCTTTTGTTGCATCTTGCTGTATTCCTCAATCAAGAGGTTATACTTCTCCATTAGTCTCTTCTTTTCAGCCTCCTCCCTTTCAGCCTCCTCCCTTTCAGCAGTATTTCAAGCCAATTTGGCCACATTCACAGTCAAATTAGTGGCCTTGGTGGTTGAGGTCTCTGAAGCTCTTCTTATTATTAATCCTCCTCTAAAATTTGGATTAATATCAGAAACATCTGGTTTTTTCCCTGGTGGGGCCAATGCCCAAATTGCCAAGGTTTCATACTGTTCACTAAAAGCAGAGTCTTGAAGTGCTTCCTTGACTTCTTCTTCACTAGTGTATTTTGAGGGATGCTTGGACTTTAGAATAACATTAAATGCTACAACATCTACAATGTCCCATTCAGGAAGAATTAATACTCCAGCTTGACTCACTAGTTTTTTTCCTTCTTCAAGAGTGATGTTCTTAAATTCTTCCATAAATTCAGCTTTCACCTCATCATCATTCTCCTTGTCTGACCTGTCAGGGCTATTTCTCTTCTCTTCTTACATTTATCTTGATATTATTCAAATTTCATCCTCCATACCAATTGCAAGAATACATGAGTTTTTACAAATGTATTGTCATCTAGAAAATCCTTGCATGCTTCCATTCTTGCATCTTGTACGCTTTTTCCTTTCATATCTAAATCAGATAAAACCAATTCAGCTAGCCTAGGAGGGGAAGGCATACCAACTTGCATGTTTTGATCAGTAATAATGATTTCATCCATCAGATCCTCCTATGTTTGATCAATTCTTTGCCTCTTAGGGCTTGGTTCGGATGGTGGTGATGAGGGATTATCTTCCGATGATGATTCCAAATCAATAATTTTGATTGCCCCAGGAACTTTGAATTTTGGACCTAGTTGTGGAGGCACCCTCATTATTTGCTTTCCTTTTCTATCCGCTTCTTCTTCATCACTGCTGCTATCCTTTTTCCTCCTATAAATGGGCCACCTTTCTATAGGCCTTGTTTCAATTGTTCTAGCACCCTTTTCTTATACACCCAGACTTAGTTCTAAGTTTACCTTTTTTGTTCTCAAAGTGCCCATAATCTCTTTGAAGTTCTCCATCAGAAAATCAATTTTGTTATGGTATGGACTGAACTCCAACAATGGATCATACTTGGGATCCATTTTGTGCACAATGTCTAATAGCTTATCATAAGCTATCCATTTCTCTTTGTTCAACTTCTACTTATTTAAGTCAAAATCATTTCTAATCAAGTCCTCAGGGAAATTGAAATCATGCACAACTTTTCCAACCTTTATTCTCTCTTTGAAAAGAGAAAAGAAACCCTCAGGATCAAGATAGTATTGATTGGGTATGGGATAATGTATTCCCAGTTATGGTAAACCTTCAATTCTGGCTTCCTCCCCTTTGGCCTAAGGAAATCATGCAATTCATCAGGGATCCTAGGTACATTCACCATCAATCTAGCCCTTAATATGGAAGCAAAAAAATTATCAAATTGCACATAACTAGTGCTTTCCTTATTGCAAGTTAAATCTGCAGCCCATATTTGTATTGGCAATATTTCTCCATCAACCGATTGCCTTAATTTCATCCTATCAGAGAAGAAATAAACATTCTTGAACATGAACATATGCATCAGCATAAAATACCAAAAGAATTGACTGTTGGTGTCATTTTTCGGCAACTTTGACAACCCTTCATGTATCCTCTTAGCCAGGAAACGGGAAAAGTCATATGTCACAGAGAAGTTAGGGTGTTGTATTTGCACCCCCATGAACATATAAGCAATGGGCATCAATGCACTAGGACTGAAACCTAAAATCTGACAAAATGAATAGAAAGTGGCTAGGAAATGATTTGCAAAACAATTTAATCTAAAAGGTTCCTAGTCACTGGGGCTGATATGAAATCTTGAACCTCCTACCCTAGCCAAATGAGGTGGAAGCAACTTAGCTCTAAAGAGAGACTTCAATTTTGCATATTCCTGCTTCATCTCCTCAAGATTGATAGGAACCAAGTCTTCACTTGGTTCACTCAGGTCAAAAATCTGTTGGACCTCTTCTTTATTAATACTCATTAGAACACCTCCACCATTATCTCTGATTACCCGTGTGACAGGGTCATATCTTGCAGCCACTACCCTAAGTAGGTCTACATCAAGGAAAACATTTGGTACCACCAACTTCCCCATGTCATACATCCATCCATTTGAAAAGGGACGAGGAAAATTCCTCTGTCCATACCACAATCTGAACATCTCCAATCATGTGAGAGGAACCCTAGCATCAACAATGTTGGAGCAATTATTTACTAACCCTTCCCCCAGGATTTTCCCTCACATTATAATTAATCCCTTCCTCCTATGATTCATTGACAAGGGCAATTGATCCAAGAAATCATCATACATGTTTCTTCTTAGATAATCAACTTGGCCATAATGCTACTTTGGCGGTGCCATCTCAGACAAACTAGAGCTTCTTTATAACGTTATACTTCAAATAGCTAGGACTAACTAGAGAGGAAATTAAAGAACAAAATACTGCAATTTCTCACAATCTATAATTAAACTGTAGCCCTAATACGTTTATCAACAAACTTAATGACAAACAAAACTAGTCCTTTCCCAAATTCAAGTGTAGAATGACCAAGAGGCATAGAAAATAAACTCATGACTTTGGTCACATAAATCCCAAATTTTGGCTTTAGAGACTCGCAATTCCACCTTGGGCTCTGAAACTACTCCACAAAATAGTTGAATGTTTTGTGATACAAACAAAGTAGGGAAATTGATTTTATGTCGATCGAATCATGCCGGTAAGTGTCTCATCCGCCATTAAAGCTCACTTGCACACTGCATGAACGACTCCAACCATATTTGATGCAAATTTAAAACATAGCCATCGATCCTTTAGTTTGATCAAATCATCTAATGACTACCTTCAAAACAAGCTAATACAATCACCAGCATGGCAGTAAAGGGCCCACCATACCATATGCCACGAAGGAAATCCATGGAAGTTGCCCACAATATTGCAATCGGTAAATATCCTACAACTTTGGATCATATGATGGCAGGCAACCATAAATCTTGAACATCGGTGATTCTTTTCCTTCAAAACATTAGTTGGCCTTATCATTATCAATCGAGCACCTTTTCCACTGAGATCATAACATCTTCGTTGATTTGAAGCACGTGCATCTCATAGGCATTTCAGTAACCCGCAACATAACATATTAAAGTTGGGTCAAAGTACTTCATTGTTTCTTTGGCTCCAGCAGATGATTCACGTGGCAATTGCCCACAATATCACAATCAGTAAAAACCTTGAAATTCTGCATCACACGATGGCGCGCAGCCGTAGATCTTAAGCATTAGTAATCTCGGTCCTTCAACATAGTCACCAACCTTATCCTTAACCATGATGCAACTTTCCCATCTAGATTATAATAGATCCGTCGATTTAAAACACGTGTACCTTGAGAGCACTTTAGTAACCCGCCTTTTAATGTATTTAAGTCCAGATTAATGTATTTCTTTATTCTTTCGGCTTCATGAGATGAGACACGTGGCACCCGCTCGTGATATCGCGATTAGTATAGATATTGTAGGTTTGGATCACACAATGGCGGGGAACCAATTATATCTCATGAAGATTGATCGACGGTGCACAAATTGATCTCCTTCGGCCACGCCAAAAGGACACGTGGTACCTGCCCGTGATATCGCGATCAATAAAGGTCCTATACTTCCTTATCATGTGATGGCAGGAAACTATTGATATCTGAAGGAAATTCAATCAACGGTAGAGCGAATTTGATCCCTTCTACAAAATAAAAAATTCATTAAAAGGACAAGGGGACATTACTAGGCAGATGGAAAACAACGACATAAGTTGTTTTAAAAACGATGAAGCACAGGGTCATCCAAGACTTAGGAAAAATAAAACCTGTGGAAAAAATAAAACCTGTGGAGGAAATAAAAATTAAAACCCAAAGAGACCAAGCCTAGACAGAACAATGGGACATAAGTTGTTTTAAAATCCTTGAAAAGGTAACAACAAAATAGAACCCAACCAAGGTGTAAAACAAACATTAGGGTTTTACCTAAAGACAAAGCTAAAACCCCAACCATTAAAAAATTTCCAACATCATGAAAGACCAACAACATAAGGTAGGGCATGAGTGATGAACAAGGAGCAAAATTTAAAGCTCCATCAAAACTGAAACCCTAAGCATGGTGGCAGTGGCATCTCCTCCAGGCATAGTTTTCACTTGGTTGCAAGGTTGAAATGATGTGCTTTTAGGGTTTTCATTTTGGTTTTGTTCCATTCCCCAATGCTAATTCGACTTATAGAATATTTGTCTTATTTTTTTAATTTGATGCATACCTTAGGTCGAGTCTTATGGGAGAGCCTCTATATTTTGATTTTTGCCCAAGTCCTTAAGCTTGCTTGATGAAATATTTTTATGGCTTAGGTTTTAGGGTTCTGATCAATAATGCCTTAAGTGAAAATTGGAGATTGATAGATATCCTAGCTTTCAATTGATTTTGAGAGAAATCATTAAAATTGTAAATGAAACTTAGGGTTTTTATTCTTTAATTGATTTTAAAGAAAGTCAATTAAGATATTGATGGGGAATTGCATCATATTTTTTATGAATTTTTTTTAAGGTAATATCAAGATTTGTATTGGAGATAATTTTGTATTTTGCAAAAGATTACTAAAATCTTTAATTGCAAAAAATAAATCAAGTTGGGAAAATATAAAACTTGCATATCATATAAAGCAAGATTAAAGCGGTGTTTTTATAAATCGCTTTATTCTTTGCTATTTTTAGCAATTTTTTTGAGATATTGCCTTGGTCGGATTTGAGTTTCCTATTGGATGGATAAGTTGTTTTATTTACTTTAAAAGAAGATTTGGTCTATTTTTAGGGGTTGGACAGTGTGAACATGGAAAGAGTGAGTTTTTTCTGCTTTTGTGTAGACTTTTGAGACAGTTTTGATACCTTTTCCTTGAGCTTTCTTTTTGAGCTCGGATTAGGGTTTTTGGAGGGATTTATCTTGAAGAAGACTTAGTTTTCTTCTTCTTCTCAGTTCAGATCATTGCTTCTTTCTCTCGTGTGCATGCAGAGAGTTTTGTAAGCATTTTGTACTCAAATTTTGGCAAAAACACTCTTTCAGTTTTAATAAAGCAGCTTAATTCTCCTTCTCATTTTTGTCTCATTTTATAATAGCAATTTGATATCCTTGTGATTCAAATCAAAATCCTTTTATGTCTTGTTGTTGTAAGTTGTGTTTCAAAACTGCATTGTTTCAGGTTGTATGTTGTATTTCGTCTAGGAATCTTCATACAAATTACTAATGGAAGTATGTGCCAGTGAGATTGTGAGAGTTATTGTGATAGGAAAGCGGTTGTGGGTGTCAGTTGTTTGAATCTCATAACTTCTAGTGAAATATCAGTTAGATTTATGTTTTAATTTTAGTTATCCTTTCCCCTTTTCCCAGAAAATTCTTAGAGTAGGATTCATCTTTCAGAGAACCAGCTCACTCTGGAGATTCTCTTTTCGCATAGATCACCCACATCTGAAAAGAGTTTCCATGTTTCAACAGATAGTCTAATTTTTGCAAATATGACAAAGGGTGCATATCTGATTGATAACAATAGGATGACAATAATCAAGAGGGTGGTAAAGCACCCAAGATCAAGATTCTATGATAGACCAACATAAGCACAAAGGAACACACAAGCAGATGATATATGAAGCCTTAACCAGATCGCAAGCACACACCATCAAAAATAGAAGGAAAAAAAGGAAAAAGAAAAAAATGCATCAGATCAAAGCTTCGATTGGCTGTCCAACATGGTATGGACTAGTTCTATGCTATTTGTAAAAAAAAAAAGGTTTACAAGTGGAATGTGCTGTCCACTATGCAAACAAAACACATGCTCACAAGGGCTAGTGAAGTTTGTTTTACACTAGGTGAGCCCCAAGAGGTCCATATCAAAGTCATACGTCCATATGTATGCTCACGAGGGCTAGTGAAGCTAGTTGTTCACTAGGTGAGCTCGAGGGAACCATATCAAAGCCATACCTCCATGACTTTAATAAGGCACAAAAAGGAAATGCACGTGACAGGAAAGAGGGATGTTCGAAGGGATTTTACTTTGTTCACACAAGGTATCATCTTAGGGAAAATTGTGCCTAATGCATCCAAGAGAGGACAAGTCAAAGAAATATCACACTCTCAGAGGAAATCAAAACCAATGACACCACCAAGAAAAGAAAACATCGTAGGAAGAAATAAAATCACACAATGGAACATGAGTGTCGATGTATGCCCTCACTTTAAAGTGGTTGCTAACACCATTGCTATGAGCAATTACATTAAAGTAGAAGAATACATGAGAGCTTACTTCCAATAAGCTACGTCATGAGAAGGGAATGGGTTTCCCCCAAAATGTATGACTCAGTACATCACATGTGAGCTAACTTAAGGTATGTCGTCCACATCCCAAGCTTTCTCTTATAATACATGAAAGATGGTCAACTAGCCAAAAGAGACAATGACAAGTGACATACGAGGAGAAGGCTACCTAACCTCTTGGCCCCACTTAGTGTAGGACAAGGGTGAGCTGAAATGATTGACGAGAAATATGCTAGTGTAAAAAATTAGTATTAATTAGAGGAATTAGGTGATTCAACACAAGCAAGAGTACCACACTCCTTAGGATGTTGAATTTTATCACTCAAGGCCTTACATTCATTAGTAGAATGACCATGAACTCTATGATATGCACAAAATGAATGTTTGTAGTAGAATTTATTTCGTGTTCTCAAAGGAAGAGAGATCAAATGATCTTGGAGGAGTCTCAAAAAGATACTTTCTTGATCAGAAGTAGAAAATGGTTCTTTATTTTGCAACAAAGATATCTCTTGCTTAGTATAGGATGTCATATTCACACAAGACTCTTTAGATTGTGAGATTTTGTTCTCTTCTTTAAAGGAAGATGTAAAATCTATCAAATTCAAATCATTAGGGTTTTACATGATGACATTAATGTTAAGCGAGGACTTCTTTGTTTCTTTCAAATAATAACAATCAAGACCACCAGTGTTTATCAATTCAGGATGCACTACTATTAAAGTCAGCTTAGAGGAATATTTTGTAAGAGTGTTGATGTTAAGTGAAGGCTTGTTTATTTCTTCTAAAGGAAAATAACCAAGACCACTAGTCTTTTCTTGCGTGTGAGGTTCTATAGGGACACAAATACCTTGTTCTTGAGCACCACATCCTTTTCCACTATATCCAAGTTGTTTCATCATTTCATAAACTTTTCCATAAAGTTTTTAATCTCTTTAGGATTTGGTGGTTATTGATTGTTAGTTTTGTTGTTGAAGATTGTTGTATAATTTTATTTTTGTTCTAAAGTGGTTGAGGTGGATGATTTTTAAGGGTCGTCCAAATTTTGTGTTGACATTACCACTTTTTCTTTTCCTTTTTCAGAATCTTTGTTTATGATCTTGTATTCTCCCTTGAATGCAGGTTCAAAATACAAGGAACCCCAATCATCTTCTAATAGCTTTGTGACTTCCTCAATGTGTTTTTATTTGTCTTTTTGTTGCACGAGTTCCACTTGTATTGTTGGTGTTAATTTTTTCAAAGGATTCTCTTTGTTTTTCTCAATGTTCAAACAACTATTTGGGTTAGGGTCAGCTTCAAGTGTGTACACTTTGTTATTGTAAATATAATTCATTTTACGATGAAGAGTAGAAGGTACCCATTTCATTGCATGAATCCACAGTCTACCTAAAAGGAGATTGTATGAAATATTATGAGGCATAACATGGATCGATGTTTCTAATGTGGCCTTCCCAACTGTAATAGGTAAAGTGATCACACCGAGTGGTTTTTTTTCAACATTGTCAAATCCCTTAATAGATAAAGAGTCAGATTGAATTTTTGATTTATCGATGCCAAGCCTATCTAAAAGGGTCACACTACACACATTAAGGGTTGAGCCATTGTCCCTTGCACTTTTATATTGAGATATTATTATGAAAGCTTCATGTTGTTTTTGCACTTCCAAAGGGGGGAGTTCACTTTGGTGGAAAACAATGTTAGCATTTATTCCTTAAATCAGGGTTGTTATGTCATTTGGTTGTGCATTAGAAGGGATAGGAACATGTAAGGCATTTTGAATCATGTTATGGTAGTGAGGGGAGGCTTGAATAAGGTCCCCTAATGATATCTTAGGAGGAGTATTCTTAAGTTGTTCAACAAGATTATACTCCTTTCCACTCTGTGAAGGAAAATGAAGGGCACTAGGAAAGATACGATTAGGCAATGGGAGGGATGTTGGAGATGTTTGTCTTGGTTGTGGATTTTTCCTAGTGTTGTATGTATGAGCAACTGTATTGTAACTCAGTTACTATGAAACATTGTTCTTAGGTGGTTCGAGGATAAGGACGGGTTTGTTTCGAACTTGTGGTTTTTGAGAGGGTGGATAAATGATAAGTTTAGGCTCGAGAGAGTACTCTAAGGGGTATCTAATGTGCATAACATTAGAAGACTTATCCTTATTTTCATAATATCTTAATGAAGGGGATTCTAATGTCAATTCATCATCTCCATCTAAGGAATTATTTTTGTCAATGTTCTCATATTCTTCCACTGTGATATCTTCCCTAGTAGGAGAGTTTTTAGGAGAACTACAAACAAAATGTTCTTGAAATTCAAGGATTGGTTCTTCAAAAATGACTTCATCACAAGTAGGGGAATGATCAATGGTTGAATTGTCTTTCTTATCAAAGGTGTCATTATCTTGTTCAAGAGTGTTTTCCTCATGACTTTCATTGGTTGTATTTTCTAACACCAAGGAACCTTCCTGACAACTAGGAGAAGAAAAAATCTAATTATCATGATTATCCATAATTTCATTCCTTTGTCCTATAATGTCTTCCAAAATAGGATAGGTAGGGGAAGGATCATAAAGAGGGTTATCATAGGTCTTAAAGTTTTGATCGTCCAACACCAACATATCTTCACTTACACTTTCATCCTCTAGGACAATATCACAAGAGGTGAAGATGTTGGGAGATGAATGTAGACTAGTTGAAATTTCAATGGTCTCTTGTTGTGTTATGTGGCCATCATTATTACTTATGGTTGTTTCTTCTTGTCCATTATTGTCTTGTCCACTAAGAGAGATAGAAGGAGAGAAACAACTAGGACTTTCAAAACACTCATTGATTGGTTCTTCTCAAACCAAAATATCTTGTTTGCCAATAGGAGAGATATTAGGAGAAGAACAAATATGATCGTTAGGATTTTTCAAGGTCTCTTTCACTAAAACACTCTCATAGGGCGGGGATATAAAATTTTTCTTAGCGTGTCTAGAAAGGTAAGGTATTGATATTTTTTGACCAAAAATGAAAAGCAATTTTAACCATCTCATGCAATGCTTTAATAATGGAAACAATGTGTATCCAAATATGAAAAACACTTTTATCCAATGTATGCAAAAATTTAAGAATGAAAACAATGCATATCCAAAAATGAAGAGCACTTTTATCAAACTTATGCAAAGTTTTATGAATGTAAACATTGTATATGCAAAAGTGAAAAGTACTTTTATCCATATTATGAAAAGTTTCAGAAATGTGAGAATTTTCAGATCTAATGATTCTTCTAATTGAAATGATTTCAAAATACACTTGAAATGAAAGAAATTGGAATCACAGTAATTCTACAAACTGTAACAAAAAAATGAAAGCAACAAACATAAGCATAGAAAAGCATATTTAAACCCTGAAAACTACAACTTCAAATTTAACAGGGACTAAGATTCTAGCAAGGGTGTCTTGGTCCTACTAAAGGAATTTCGAGGTTCTAGAAGGTGGAACAAAAAGTAAGCAACCTAGAAAGGATTCTGAGGCAATAAAAAACCATAGAGGGACTAAGATGCCAGTAAGGGGGTTTTAGTCCTAGTAGGGATTTTTTTTAGAAAAAAAACAAAATATGGATTGTTTACAGTGTTTTCAGGTTGCCTACTTAGGGACCTAATGTGTAGAAACAAAAAAGTGGGAAAATGAATGCACGAAAAAATAACTAATGACAAGCAATTGGATGCAAAGTTGAATGCAATTTTTTCAATTTTGAATGCAATAAAAATGTTTTTAAATGCAATTAGGATGATTGACAATACACTTTTTAGTTTTCCAATGAGATAAAATGATGCTAGAAAGAAAGAATGCAACCTATATGCACTCTCACTAATGCAAATATGAGAAACCCTAGATGCACTTTCACTAATGCAAGATGCAATGCAAGAATGAATGCAACCTAGATCTAGGACCTTAATGAACTCCAAATAAGAAAAAAATGAATGTTCTAAAATGTTGGGTTCACCAAAATGAACAATGGGGGAAATAGGTGAATGCTTTATGGCCTAGGTCATATAACACCACTATTCTCCAATTTCCATTAAAATATGTCCTAGGATTCTGAATTGGATTGACTATTAACACAAAGGTGAGTCAATTCTCAATAAGGAAGACCTAGGGGTGGATTCCTTAAGCTTCAAGGGGTTCACCACCAAGAAAAGGCTTAGAAAAGACAACTTAACATTCAACTCACAAAACCTAGTAATGCAAGCTAAATAATGAGTGCAAATGATGAAATTAAGAAAAAAAAAGTTAGGGTGTGTGTACCTGGGAAGTTTGGAAATTTGATGAGGATTTTGGAAATGAAAAAATATTGTTAAAATGTGTCAGGGAGGACTAAGAAGCCCTTACTATTGTCTTAGTATCGTTGCTATTTTTTGGGGGAAATGCAAAATCTTCGAATGTCGAAATAAAATTTGAAATAATCTCTACAAAATACCCTTGGGAGGAATAAGACACCCTTATTGCCGAATTAAAACTGATATGAATTTCTGAACTCTCTGAATGTGATCTCAAGGCTCAATGTCTGCACTTCCTTCTTCTTAGATCTCAAGTCTTGAAACTTCTAGATCTGGCCTATAGGTGAGTTTCCATGAACATGACAACTTTGCAACTTTTCACTTCAAATAATCTTCAAGTCTTCAACCTAAATCTACAAACAAAAAAATGAAAGAGAGGAAAATCTTCTTGATTGTTAGCAAAAGGGGGTTTGCCTTGGTCAAACCCCTTGTTGGTAATTAAACCTTGGAATAAAATGAAATGAAGGAAATGATGAATGAAAAAAGTGCTATGTTGCAACTCACCAAACCCTTGTTATGAAATCTACAAACTTGTGTGAAATGGATAGCTTGAATGTATATCTTGACTTGAATGAATGCTTGATAGATCTTGACTTGAATTGCTTGCTTGAATCAAAACCTTTCATCATAAATGTTAGCTAAAAAACACACATGATGCAAGAATATCCTTGATATTATGCTTGAATCTTGATGATGGATCCAAATTCTTGATGAATTGATCTTGAATGCATGAATACTTGAATGCTTGGATATGCTTAGATTGCTTGTTAGGAGAAAATGAGAGAAGAAACCTTGTATTTATACTTATCTATGCTTAATATTTCAAAATTACACCACAAAAAGCTGACATATGAATTCATTAATTAAAGGAGGCTAAATCCTGCCAATATTTGAAATTAAATCCTAAAAATAACCTAAGGGGGACTAAGACGCCCTAGGTGGTGTCTTAGTCCCGAGGCATGAAACCCAGGGAATAGACTCCAAAAAGGGGCCCATTTTAGGTTTCTTTGGAATCAAGGTCCCAAGACCCTTTGAGGAAAAAGACACCCTAGGTGGTGTCTTAGTCCTAGTCCAAAAATCAGGGACACACAACCAAAATCATTAAATTAGCATTTACCCTCTAATGTTTGTCAGGATTAGCCATAAAAAGATACAATTTATTAGGATTGTGGATGGAAAATAGGACCAATTAAGACATAAATAAGGATAAATAAAGCAAGGTGGGTCCAAACAAGTGTGAAAATGCAAGGGTATACATTTTCCTCCACTACAATGTTGTCATAGGAAGCAACCACATTTGAATAGGTATGTTGAATATTTGTATAATCCTTAGCTTTTCCATTGTTGGTCCCTTTGCCATGATCCAACGTAGGGTTCTTGTATATCTTAAGATCTTGGTTACCGGATGGTACTTAAATAGATATGGAATCATTCTCTATAAGGTCTTGGATAATATTTTTGAGCCTCATGTAGTTTTTTGTTTTGTGTGCTTTGATTTTGTGAAATTCAAAAAGATCATTCTCATTATACCAAGATGGTTTTTCTTATGGTTCTTGGTAGTTTTCAAAGTTGGGAAGTGTTATCAAGTTTGACTCTACCAATTTCTTCATGATGGTCTTGATAGGCTCTTATAACTACGTGTATTTGCATTTTGGATAGTTGTTCTTGTTAGGAGTTCACCATTATTGTGTTTGTGTTGTTGATTTGATTATTTTGAGGGGGTGTTGTTTGCCGAAAAGTTGGTTGAATGTTAGCAAGTTGACTATTGTTTGGTATAGGAGCACTTAGGACCACTTTAGCATCTACTACACCATCATTTGTTATGTTCTTGTTCTTATCCAAAACACGAGGCTTTTCATTTGAACTGGTTGATGGGAGATTGTCTTTTTAAGTGTGTGTATTTCCATGTGAGATTAGAGCTCTCTCGATGTTAAGGGCTCTAGGGACAAGCTCGTCTTAAGATGTGACAGACTACATTTTCAAGTGGAAGGATAGATCTGGATCTAAATTTTCTATGACGATCCCTACTTGTTGTTCATCAGGAAGGGACCACTCGCTCTTACTAACTCTTTGTCTCCACCATTGTAAGAATTTAGCAAAAGGTTCTGCTTTGTTATGTATGAGAGTATAAAATTCTTATAGGCTTACGTCCATATCAAGATTAAAGGAGAAACGATCTATGAATTTATCAGTAATTTCTTGAAAAGTTTTGATACCAAGAGGCAGTTGAGAAAACCAATCCATGGCAGGACCTATTAGACTTTAGGGGAAGAGGCGCATTAAATAAGAATCATTGTATGCAACCTCCATACACATGACATTGAACTCTTTGACATGGTCCATAGGACTTCCTCTCCCTTTGTATTTGTCAAATTTGGGGATTTCAAATCTAGGAGGGAATGGTACCATGGCGATATTTCAATTGAATGGATAGGGACATAGGTTCTGTGTATGGGGATTCTCTGTCTTGCCCATCTAAATGTCCTATATTTCTTGTGACAACACCTTAAGTTGCAATGCTAGATCGTCTTGAGGGTTTGGTGTAGGAACATATGTTGGGATTATGGATGAGTTTTGATATGATAAGGTGTTGTATGGGGTGTATGGTGGTGTAGGATTCTATGAAGGTGTTGATGTATATGTTCCTAATGTGTTTGTATTAATGATGTTCTGTTGAGGGTTATAATAGGAAATTGTTGTTGTTGTTGTTGTTGGGCATACTGTTGAGATAGTAAGACTTGTTGTTGTTGTTGAACTGCAAGGGTTGCTTGTTGAGCTTGTTGTTGTTGTTGCACCACTAGGGATTGCTATTGTCATGCTACTAAGGATTCTTGATGGGCTTGATGTTGTTTCTATTCTAAGCCTTCTTGTTGTGCTGCTAAGGCTGCTTGTTGTTGTTGCTATTGTTGTTTTACTGCTAGGGCTACTTGTTGTGCAAATAGGGCTATTTGTTGTTGTTGCTATTGTTGCATGGCTGCTAGGGCTGCTTGTTGTTGTTGCTATTGTGGGATGGCTACTAGGGCTTCTTGTTGTTGTTGCTTGTGTTGGATGGCTACTAGGGCTACTTGTTGCTATTGATACTATTGAGTGGCTTGTTGATAAGCCTTTTGTGCTTGCTGTAAAGCTGGGGCATGTGCTTGCAATGTAGGATCAGTTGGTTGTTGGGACATCTATGATGGGTTTTGAGTGGTGATGTTTTGAGTGGGTAGTGGATTACTGATGAGAGGTTGGGAGTTCCCTTGGTTCAACATTCTTTGTAAGATAGTGGATTGGGGTGGAGGAATGTAAGTTTGAGGTCCCATTTGATTTTGCATGACTTGGGGGAAAAACGGAAAAGATGAGAATGGCATCGTAAGATTTTGCGATGTTAATGGCACATTAGGACCTTGGGTCCATTGAATAAAAGGGTTCCCTTGATCAATGTTTTGGATATTTTCTTATGTTTGAGATGCGGTCAAGTTATTACCTTGGTTGATGGGGTTTATAATCAAGGGATTATTTTGATGTGGGTTGATGATGAATGGGATAGATGTGTTTTGGGAAATTGCTATGTTTGATGTATCAATGGGGGGATTGAATGAAGAGGTCCCATGTGGTGTGAAAGGATGATTTTTCATAAGGGTATTTCCTTTCCCTTTTGGGTCTACTTGTGACACTTGGTCCACACTACTTTGTGTGATGTTGGGCACACTTGTAGTACTTGTAGGTATGGATGGAGAAGGGTGTCCTTGATATGTTGAGGTGGTTGTGGAGTAATGAAGTGTCAGTGGTTTATATGGTTGTTTGGGATCCTTGAGAATGAGAGGAGCACCAAAGGTAGGTGTCCAAGTGGTTGTTTGGGATGGAGGATTGGTATCGAAGGTACCCACAAGTGTGTTGCTTCCAAATGGAAGAGGATGGCCAAAGTCCTTAGCAAGAATAGCTACAATACTAGGTGTTGATGTTTGATTTAACCCTAGTGATGGAGTTGTTGGAATAGTAGAGGAAGTCAAGCCTTGTGTCAATGATTGTGCAACAAAAGATGGGGAATTTGGAACTATGTTTTCTAAGGCTTGATACTCCATGATTTCTTCCCTAGTAAGTCCAAATGGATTGTTTGTGATGTATTCTATCTCATATGGACCTGATGGAGATGAAGGTTATTGTTATGGAGTAACGTGACTTCTTGGATCAAATTATAGAGGATTTGGATCACTTGAGGTGAATGTGAGTTTGGTTTTCTCCATGATTCTCTTGTGTTTTTATCTCATTTTTACCATAAATTTTGGGTCACCTTGGGAGAGTTGTGTTGATATTTGTAATGTTTGAACTCTCTAGTTGACTCAAACCTAGGTAAGAGGGATTCTCTAAGTATTTTTGGAGCAATGATGATAATGGGTGATGAAAAGGTGGATGATGTGGGGAGTGATCTTTGGAAATGTTTTGGGACAAGACTTTTGACTTAAGTTTGATGTTTTGATGTTTGGATAAAAGATGTTGATGAACTTGGAAATCTTTAGGGTAGAATCATGACCTTCAATATGAACTAGTTCAAAGATGATAACTAACTTTGCAAAATGCATGGAAAAAGATTCCTTTCTCATACGAAGTAACTAAGTTAGGGGTTAGTTTGATAGATGTTTTAAGTCAAAAAGTGTGTATTAAATTTTTTGCAAAGATAGGTGAGGTGAAGGATGAAATTTGATGAAGGGGTGAATGAAATGCTTGACCCAATGTTGACTTAAAGTGAACCTATGTTTGATAAGACCAAGGTAGTGAGAAACATGCTATACCTCTAAATTTTTTAAATCCTAAAGACCCAATGTTTTAGATAGGTTCAAGATTGTGAAAAAGACTAGGTTTTGACCAAAAAAGAACATATACAAGTTTGGGTTGTTCCTTGAAGCACGTTTGTAAAATTTGTATACCAATCTGGTTCTATTTTAGTGAAGTGCTAAAAGGTGTTTTTTGAGAGCTTTTGGACTAAGATTCCTAAGTTTGAAGTGACAACATGTAGACCTTCTCTTAGGGATTCTGATTTTACATGAGATCATTTAGAAAAGTTAAAGTTTATGGAAGAAAAGGGGATATTTATTGACACATGGGTGGTGGTAATATGGGCATTCTAGCCAAAATATCAGCTTGTTCCTCTTCATCTAATATTGTTGTTGTGTTTCTCTACTAAATGGGTGTTTCCAAATGGTCATGTGGGGTTCAATTTTTCAATTTATCTTGCTTAAGTGAATTTATTTTAGCACAAACACTTATCTTGATTAAGTTCAAACTAAATTTCTATGTCAAAAACATCATAAATTTCACAAGATCCATTTTGTGAAAATGATGAAGTTCAAGCCATAGTTTCCTATGTTAACTTTGGGAAGTGTGGATTGAGATATAAGTCAAGATATTTAGAAATATCTAAGGATAGAAATGCTTAGGAAAAGCATTAAAATCAAGGCTATTTCAAAGGGTATCCATGCTTAGAACAAAGAGTTTGAAATTTTGAGGAAGATCATGAATGTTTGTTTCTAATGTTTTGGAATCAGGAAAAGTATTAAACTAACTCACAAGCATTTACAACCTTAGGTTTAGAAGATACTACTTGCTGAATCCCCACTTGGATTTCTCCAAACACCAAGACAATGTGAAAAGATAAAGATTTTAATGTACCACACATATAACAAGGATGACACTTGTCAGTGTAACACATATGCACCTGTTTGTTATAAATTTTGTCACAAAAACATTTTTATATAGCAACTTGAAAGAGCTTGGTTTTAGCTTGTTACCACTTGGGTTGTTAACTCCTTTCGAAGCAGGGAGGCAGGCCCTTGAGAGATAAAAAAAAGAAAGGAAGTATGTTTGTAGTTTTATCTACCAGTTCACATGAAGCAAGGATAGAACACACACCACGCCTTTTCCCTACACTAGCATGAGGTTCATTTTAATCCAAATTGAAAGATGTGGGTGATTATACAAAATTTCCAATGAATGTTTTTGATTCTCAAGATCGATGAGTGGTGCAAGAGAAGTGCATACATAGTCAATGTAGAAAATATAAATCACAAAACATAGCAAAAACTCATTAATTTTTAATCCCCAAAACAAAGGTGAGTTTATTTTATGCACCAAATAAATTGTCAAGTTGTATTGTTCAATTTTAAACCCAAAGTAAGATGAGATGAGGGTTCAATTTTAACTGATTTGAGCATTTATTTTAAAACCCAATTGAGAGCTAGTGTGGTCATACAACATAAAATGAAAAGCATTATGAATGCATTATAATTTCCCCAAAAGTGTCAAAACACTTGTTACAATTATAGGATGGAAAGATAAGAATGCTTCTTCACTTCAAATTTTATCGTCCAACCTACAAAACACAGTTACCATAAAACCCATAACAACATTACAGGCTTGTTTGTGACTTGATGAAGCAAAAAATAAATAAAGCACATGCTAAAAATTGATCATCATTTTTCTTACCAAATTAGGGCATGATTGTTCATGATAGCATCGCTCTGGTGAATTTGAGCATTGCTTTACAAAAATCCAGTGATGACAATAGCGTCATTGTTTGGAGAGCATCATCATTTGCAAATATTCGGTTGGTTCCCAAATCGACAGATGTAATGAATCCTAAAGAGTAGCCACTCTCTCATATTCAAACTTAGAGATTGATTTGGCCAATGAACAAGATTCAGTCAAAGAGACTAAAATTTTCCACACTTCTGGCTCTATTAAGCCAGGGAGGGTAATCCCAATCAGTATATTTATAGATACTTGTGTGCTAAAGTACCACATACACTATAAATAGATGGTATCTCCTTTATATGATTAGCAAAGACAATACTTTGAAGGTATGGATAACCTTTATGGTAGTGTACACACTAAACATGAGAGATATGATTCATTAAAGCTCAACACACAAAGATACATAGATAGATAAGTAGTTTTTGATTTAAAAGATGTAATCAACTATTGAATTAACCAACAAAATGTAACATAAATAACCCACTTAGATCAATGCTTCATTCAATTGAACAGAGTCAACCTAGACACTCATATAATCTGATAACAATCTTCAACCTGACATTATTCGAAGCTCTGAAATGCCACCTTACAATATTTCAACATAATATCTTGACCACTACTTCTTATCTAAATCCTAGCACTCAGTTTAATACAAATTTATAGCCATATTCAAGTACCTACATTAATTCTTTAAATTAATAGACAAGAACAGAGCCACAAATCTATCTGAAACCAATGGAGAAAAATAAGACAACCTTGATTATATTATTCATAACTTGCAAAACTAGTACATAGGAGAGTAAAATGGCCTTGAAATTGCACTATTCAATATTATCTTGCCAGTATTTCAATCAAAATTACATAGATATTAACAAAATCCAACCTAAAAAAAACCTTTGAAATGTTCTATATTCATATTATAGTATACTCTGTGACTAATTACAGAACAACCCCTTTTTTTTCGAAACTGAGTCAGAAAACAACACTTAAGGAGAAAGAAACCCTAAGTAGAGATCAGAAGAAGACACCTAGCATATTTAGGTTCGTTGATCTACAACTGCCTTTGCTTGCTAAAGACTCTTCAACCTACCCCTGTACTCCCACTTCATCAGTCCTTTACAATAGAAAAATATTCCCCTTTGTGAAAGAATAAAATTCCTTCTCATTTTACCCGATTGCATCTGCTCTATTCTCCTATAATAAACATTTACTTCTTCTCTCTATTTTCATGTGCACATTACAATATTCATCTCTAGGAAAATAAAACAATCAAACTTTATAAAAGGGGCCTTTTAAATTGATTTTTTATCGTGCATCCATCCTTTAATGTTTTATTTGAAAGTTCTTTAAAAATTTTACCCAACAACCTTCAAAAAAAATAATTGCCACTTACATGAAGGTATTCAAAATTTATCTGGACAAATTTTATCTGTGCAAATCACTCCTCACTGTATGTTTAAAATATTTTCCTTTAAAAAATTTATCTGGAAAAATAAATTTTACCCTTGCCCCCAATTTGTATACTTTATTTAAACTATTTTCCCCCAGGTAAAATATTTTACTCATACCATTTCATTCACCACCACTTTAAAAATGGAAAATTTTGGGTAAAATAAAATTACCAATGCCTCTCAATTTTCATTTTGAATGTTAAATGTTAGCCTTTTTTCAAATAGTGAAAACCCAAATTTTATTGGGCACCACTTCATGTTTTAGTGTTTTTCCTTTAATCACTTTAGTTGGGCCCACCATCAGTTCTCCTCAACATTTACCATCACACATCTCTCATAAATAAGAGAATGGAGAGATAAAACAACGATTAAAAATAAACAAGAACGCACCATCCATCACTTATCTCTGATGTAACAAGCAAACAAAGACACCATTTAGCGAGAGATGAGAAGCATCACATATCACTAATGTGTTTAGAAAAATTGATATCAATTGGTGATACCCGATGAAGAAAGGGAAGCCTCACCCATCACAAATGTAGAGTGGAGGAAGGGCATTGAAACCATGATGGGCAAAAGTCAATCCTGACTTTGTTCATTGAACCCTACCAATAATGTGTTATGTGGTTTCCATTACATTATACTTTTGAAATTGCATGATCTCTAGAGCAATGCATAAAGGGAAAACACAAAGAGTTTCTGCTAACCCTTTTGGTTGTGAGGATCTGGAAAAAGTCTGCAATTTTAAGCACCACATTCCTATCATTTGTTGTGAGTAGAAGGTTCTGGAATTTTTGTGCAATAGTTTGTGACATAAATCAAAGCAATCTGGATTGAAATCTCTAAAAATATCAGGTGGGAAGCATAATTCATTTGTTCTTAGTTGATTGTTTCTAGAATATGGTGGAACCCCTGTCACGAGATGAAAAAGAATAGCACCCACACTCCAAAAATCTGCCTTTTTCAACTGGCATAACGACTGCTTCATTACATTGATTCCATGGTTCTTTTCATATTGCGTTCATGCCAAACATAGTGAGAATCGGGCATCGCCAATGAGATGAGGAGATGAAAAATTAAAATAGTGATGGGCGATGAAAAATGATTTCCATCACTGATTGCGAATGTAAAATGGGATATATAAATCAAATCAACGACTGGCAATGAGATTTGCTGTGAATTCATGCTGCCCGTGACTTTGGCCAATAGAAAGCAAGAATTAAACTTTCTTTTCCCTATTAACATTTGAAATACATTTTATTCTTTCCCTAAATGCCTCTTTGCATTTGTCCAATATTAAAAATATTCACAATATTTTAAATAATAACATTTGAAAACATTAGAAAATGGGAAAATTTTAATTACGTTTGCGACCCAAATGAAGAAATTTCACTGCGTACAAATGGTGAACCCTGGAGCCAAGATTTTTTGCATGATACCATAATCAATTATTTAGAGAAAACCCATTTCCTCAAACTTTTCCCAACCATAAAAAATCAAGTACCTCCTTTGTAAACTAGCCCTCGAGACGTGTTTGCCACACCCAAAGTACACTAAAATAATGTATCAAATGACCTTCGTTCTTGATGAAAATTGAGCTATAGAGGTTTTAGACAAAAAAAAGGGTTGTCATTAGAATTGCAAAATTTGACAATTTTCAGAACACTATTTTTGGCCTTGTCGCAATCAGAAAATGATTAAATAATGCATCAAAACTTATCTTGGGAGCCTGAAACTGAGTAGGCATGTAGAGACTTGACCCAAGAATGCAGTGCAATAAATGTATCAAAAAAAGGAATCCTAAGGTGAAAGATATTAATCGAAAAAGTTTCTCACTAAGACATTTCTGCAACTGCACATATTTAACACCAATCAAGGGCTCTCAAAGTCACCACTTTGAAAAAATATCAAAACAACTTCTCGGGGGCTGCCACTAGAAACATAAGCTCATATAGGTACACTGAGTATGTGTACAAAATGGATTTTCTTCAGTAATTATTCTTCACGAGATATTAGGGATCAAAGTTGACCACCTTGAAACAATGTCATAAATGCAAATGTAAAACTAAACAAATTGCATCTATTTTGATGTCAAAAAAATAGCAAATATGATCTTGAGACTCTAAAATCGGACAGGGGAGTACATGAATGTAGGTAGAATGGGGAGCAACAATCCATTTTTCATGAAAATCATCCAATTGCAAAAATAAGCTCGAATAGAAGGCCACTTCATAGAACTGAGAATTCACAAACACCAAGAAAGTGTCAAAACCCTCCAAATTCACTTTTCAAAACACTATCAAAACTCATCATGGGAAGCTGAAAACTAACATGCACATTCACATATGTCACATGTGTGTGTCCACAAAGGGGTTTTGCACAAAAATCAACTGGCTTTGAATGGTGACCCTCCAAAGTAGGTCAGATGGGAAAAAAATTTAGGTGCACTTTTGAGTGTGCAAAGGAAATTTTTTAAATATGGGCACTTCAAATTTACAAAATTTGAAGGTTCCATCAGTGGCTCTTTCTGGGGATGTCTATTCCTTGGTGAACAAAGTGATTATTCAAAATCCTCTCGGAGAGCATACCAAGTGCCAGAACCATTGGTGAACAAAGTCTTTATTTTTTCAACTTTTTAACCTCATTTGGTAGCCCCAGGCCACAAAATGGAAAAGGGAAGCCAGTTCTTACCCTTGTCAAGTACCAATCTATTAAAAAGGATGATCCCTTTTAATCCATATCTACCTCTGTCATACCATATCAATATGAGTGACTTCATTTTTGCAAACACAAGTGTTAGGTTGCCTTTGTATTTAGCTTTATTGTCATATGGCAACCAAATCACTGCCAACCATTTCACTTTATGATTTCTTAGCAAATGATTAAATATGAGGATAGTGATTAAGACTATCTAAAACCACAACCTTATCACATTTACCAATTCCCTCACAATGATCAGGCTCAGAGAAGACATCATCCTTAAGAAACAATGTGCAATCCTTCTGTGTATCAATCAAAAGGTGCTGAAACATTTGAAATTCTTTCAATTGATTTGCATCACGGTCAAGTGTATCATCATCCCAACAACATAGCTTTGTCACATTATTACATGCCTTGATGCTTTGAAAACAAGACTCATCAAAACTCATAATACCTTCATCCATATTCAAATCATAGCATTGAAAAAATGCATCAACATCCCAAACAATGTTTCTCACTTCAAGCTCATAGACAAGACTGTCAACATTACTAATGTTATCACACACAAAGGTTTTAGAAGCAGGCTCAGATGACTCAAATTTTACTTCTACAACAAACTTCTCATAATGATTGTTTAAAACACATTCACTACCGCAAGTATAAACATATTCAACACCACCTCTTGCGTCATCAACATGACAATCTGAACCATACTGCTCAAGCAGAAAACTATGAGTTGCAGATCCATAAAAGAGGTTTGCATATGCATCCATGTGATTGACACAATCATGTTATTCAAGTGAAAACTCATCATAAAGAGGTTCATTAGATGTACCAATATTTGTCACTACATTTTCAATTTCATGTATAAATATATCTATGCTATCATCATGCAAACACTTAGTGATAACTTCAAAGTCATCAAAAGGAGTAAAAGAAGGTAAATCATCAAACAAATTAGGAGCTCCTTGTTCATCATTATGAACATATGCATGCCCTTCATAATCAACTACTTTAGATGATTCATTCAATGAAACTCTTGTATACATATCTCCTTCTCTGTTTACACTACTACTATGAAGTAGTTTTTTCTTATTGCCCCAGCCTTCTAGTTTTTGGCTTTTTTTTTTTTATATTTTGCGAAAGTGTTCGAGATAATGTAAAGTCGGTAAGGAAGAATGGAAATATGCCATGGGGTGTCTGTATAGCTTTCCCTTATCATTTTCCTTTTCAGAAGAGCACCCAGGACATGTGTCAGGATGGTGGAGATTCGCTGCAAAAACATTCTTCAGAAAGCATAAGTTTCCGATTGCATGATGTTTCATCTCTCTATCAAAGGAGGACTATATATTTTAAGAAATATCTTTTAAAGATTGATGAAACTTGTTGGCTTCCCTTTTCTTATTTATCAGGATGGTAGCTTCCAGTCAATGCTTCAAGATGATGTGATTAGTCAACATAAAGTGATTGCTGAAATATCATTTTTTAAGATTTGATTGGGTGTTGCTCTCTCTCTTTAAAATATCTAAAAGACATTAATGCAGTAGCTGAAAAGTTAATGCAAATATCTTTTGCAGCCTAACCAAGGGCTTACAAATCACTTCGTGAGCTATCAGGTATCAACATCAGGTAGCATTTACTTCTGGGCTGAGGCAATGTTCTTTCTTTAATGGATATATAAAAAAGGTGATGACATCAAAAGAAAAATGATTTTTTCCAGGAGGAACTATTTTCTTTGTAAAAATAAGTTTTTTCTTTTTAGTTTTATTAAATTTTTAAGAACTATCTTTCAGAAGCAAGTTATAGAACTACTTTATTCTAGAAAATTATATCTATTAAGGTTTAAACTATTGTCAGATTGGCATCTGACCTTTGTTTCAAAGTTTAGTTTTAATTAAAGCACAAACTATTGAGGGGAATTTATTGAGACTATGCATGTATGGCCTTTTTCAAGCTTTCTTTCTTTCTATTATCATTATGAATGAAACACTATGTATTGCAAGCTATATTCTGGTAGTTTAAATAGTGGATTTTTGTACTTTATGCTTGTGTTGCGGAATAACATTTTAGGAGAATCGGACTATGTCATTGGACTTTTATGTTTTCCTTAAAGTAGTTATTCTTTTGTGCTATGCTGTATTATGAGACAAGTTCTTATAATTTCTGAAATATTATTCTTTTACTCTAAGGAATTTTTATGTTTGATCGAACCTCAATGAACACTGCCTGCAGAAAGATTTGAAAGTCTGGACTGTGCTTAAAGTTAGCCTTTAGTGTTCATTCTTTTTCCAACAATGAGTGTTTGTGGCAGTCTGTGTCCTTTATATCAATCATAAGAATAATTTAGGTTTGAAATGTTGTAAAAGCTTTGGCGCATCACCTTTTATATTTTATATTCACATTTCCTTTCTCCCTTATCTCAAAACCCCAAAAGAAGAGCCAAATTTCTATAAAAAACTCGGAGGTATACAGTGAGACGTGATTTGTCCCCCACTCATTGAATTTCCCATAAGACTGTCGGAGAGGTGCAAACTTTGATGATCAATAGTTCTTTTTCTAGCACGCTCGGTGGGACAAAAGTTTTTCCAAATGCTTGATTAGAAGTTAGAAATATTTCTTAAATTAGACTAAGGAAATTGGAAGTTTCATGCACAGAGTCTAAACGAGAGCATCCTCAAGAGGCTATTTACAGTACTCTCAGTTACCTACCTAAAATCCTAGAAGGAGAAGGACTACAGATTCTATATCACTTGTAAGAAGTAATAGAGCGAGAAGTCAGATCCCATTATCTAGAGCCTTATCTACTCCACCTGAAGGCTTAAATTTCTAGATAAGATTGCCTGTATATTTGATTCATAAGAATCTTTGCCTCATGGCTCATGTACCTCCTCCTGCTCCTAGAAATTTTATAACTTGGGACAATGGTAGTCCACTACAACCACCCACACCCCCAGATGTATGGCCTACCATACCTGTTAATGCCCACAAAGCTATTCCAAAGTTTTCCAAAGAAGAATTTAAAATCCCTTCCAAACACCTTTAGGATATAGCGGAGGTATGTAGGGTGCATAACATAGCAGAGGAAAACGTTGCTCTAAGGCTGTTAGCCGCATCTTTTAAAGGAAAGGCCCAAGATTGGTATCAATCTTTGGTCTTGGGTTCTATCATCTCATGGGACCAGCTTAGAGGATGCTTGCTCAAATTTTTTTTAGAAAAAGGAGACCGCTCCTCACTATTACATCAATTAATCACCATTAAAAGGGCTCCGAGAGAAGCCATGAGCAACTTCAACACCAGGTTTGATAAAACTTGATGGAGGATTCCCTTGAATGCTTGCCCCCTAGCTATGATGGTGTTCATTTTTTATTTGAAGGCTATCAATCCAAACATCATAGTTATGATAACTTCCATGGGGGGAGATATCTTGCATGATGCTTACGAGTTGGCAGTGCAAGCGAAAAATAGTTTGATTGATGCTGAGAAACTCCTACCCTGACCTCCTATGCCTATGTTCGTGGAACCCTCCAGAATGATACAAGAAGGATCCTATTCAAATACGTTCGCTATACAAAGTAGCGCTTCATATACACCCCAGCCTATGTATATGTATCCTTCTACACAAAGCAACATGTCAGGCTCAAGTTTAGTCATGACCAACATTAATGACATGAAGAATCTCATGCAAACTCTTTTTAATGAATTGGTCATTCTCAAATGGCTATAGGTAATGCCAAAAAAGCTGAATGCTCAGACCTACGGCGAAAGCAAGCTCCCTTATCAAAAAAATCACACCAAGGTTTTTCCCGGGGAGGAAGCCAACAAATGACATCCACAAACCAGATAGTTTTGGTCACCATGCCACTTCAAATGGTAAAAGGCAGTCAAATCAAAGAATTGATCCTAGGCCAAAATAATTTAGCAGAAGAGGATGACTCATGGTGCCTCACCTGTAGCAACAGTCATTTCCCACAAAATTACCTAAAGGGAAGTATGCAAAAATGGATGGCAGAACAAAGAAGCAAAGGCCCACCCCTAAATACGGACGAATGTGGGTCATCCAAAATGGAGAATACTCATATCCAAGCACAATTGTAAGGGATGTCCTTGGAACAAGAAGCATATGTAGCAACTGACCAAGCATTGTTCTCATGGTTGGAGGGAGAAGATGCAGTGTATGCAAACGAAGCTTAGACGACTGGCATTCCACCGGTATGGGCCAATTACAACACAAGATCTAAAAGAAGGCTCATAAGGGAATATGTACAACAAGCCCCGCCATGTGTGTAGCCACAACAACTATTCCCCCAAGAGAGGTAGGTTTTGCTAGCCATCGTTCGAACTTGTTTATAGCCACATAATATACCATTAGTGGAAAAGGAGGAAAATAAAGCACCAGGCCCAATCATGATAGAACGTTCTCTCCCAAATACAAAAGAGATACCACCATTTAAGTCAAAGGCCCAAGTATTTGGGATGCTTAACGTAGTGGAGCAATTGAAGAAGGAACCTGCCAATGTATCATTATGGGATGTCATATCAATTCTCGAGTAGAAAAACCTACTTTAGGAAGCATTAAAGGTGGAAGAGAAAAGTTTGCAGGTGAGTGTAGCTTAGTTGAACAACTAGAGCAGAAATGATAGATCTACGCTGCCCCCTCAGACTTTCAAAGCAACAACTTATACAAATTATGGGAGAAACATTAAGGAAAAGGAGGTAAGCAGGACAAAGCCCATGCCTTTCTTTTTAATGCTTATAGTAGGAGACAAATTGTTGCATAATAATATGATTGATTCAGGGGCAAGCACGACTGTCATGCCAAAGTAAGTGGCAGATGCTTTAAAATTGAAGTATGAACCCCTTGAAAGGAGAATCATGTAGCTAGATGAAAAAAAGTTCACAACCATTGGTCGGATAAAAGATCTGTCTCTGACCCTTTTCTCCTGCTCAAGCAAAACAGTCACTCAAGAAGTGGTAGTAATAGATATTCCACTAGTTTTCGAGACGTGTCTATCAAGGGATTTTATCACCAAACTTGGTGGATATCTAGCACTTGATTGGTCCCACTTGATTTTAAGGACTAAGAAAGGAGCAATGATGAAGATTCTTTCAGAGCCATTACATCCTGAACATATTACAAACAATGCATTCCTATGCTTTGAAGCTACACATACTATTATATCTCAACATGAGAAATATTGTGTTGAAATGCTAGAGGATGAAGAGGATACAAGTGAGAGAACTCCTAAAGAAGAAGTGTTGCTTAACCAATTCATTGATTTTGATCCATTTGACAACTTCCACACTACCGGGCTTGATGCTTATGTAATTTTTGATGGTGGGAAAAATTTTCCGAAACTAATGAAGGATGAGGAGAAGTTTGATGATTCGTCTGATAATCGACTATGGACTCTTTTTTTTTTTACGGTGCCAAGTGTAAGGCTGACACTGGTGCGGGTGTTTGCTTGCTCTCTCCAATGGGATCTGAGACACTCAGAGCTTACCATTTCATGTTCTCATGTTTGAATAATGATGCCAAATATGAGGCCTTAGTTCATGTCCTAAACCTTGCACAAAGAACGAGTATAAAGAGAATACAAGTTTTCAAAGATCTAGAGCTAGTGGTGAGCTAGGTTCATGGTCAAGTAGCAGCAAAGAATACTTGAATGAGGTCATACAAACACCGAGTCTGGGACCTGATTAAGAGTTTCAAAGCCTTAAATGTAAAAGTTATTCCTTGATCACAAAACAACATAGCTGATCAAATGGCATCAGTCGGGTTGCAATTTGAACCAACTTCCAACTTAACTAGGAAAAATGCAGTTCAGGTCATTGTCTAACCCACAATTCTAGAAAATGATGAGAAGTGGTAGGTTTTCAATGATGATACTTAGATAGCTACCTTCATACAAAAAGGAGGAATGATTCCTAATAGTCCAACCATAGGAACAAAATTCTCTGATAGGTAGGTCATCCAATTAAAAGGGAATAAGCTTCTGAAAGGATTGATTTCCCTCGAGAATCTCTTTAATTTGACTGTGAAGATGCAAGAAACAAAAAAACAATGGTTCATGGCAGATGAGAGAGATTATGAAGAACTTGATGTTGGGAGTGACAAAAGGTTGAAAGTTGAAAAAGTGGTTCTGACTAAAGATAAAGAAAGACTAAGGGATCAATGTTATGAATACGATGGAGTTATGGCCTGAATTTATGACGACCTTAGAGGTTATGACCTTGGTATAAGTCAACATACCATCAACTTGGAGGACAAGTCAAAACCTGTACGACAAAAGAAAAGGCCTATCAACTTGAAGGTTGAGGCATTAATGGCACAAGAGCTTACCCAGTTGGTCGAGTCCAAGATAATATATCCAATCAAACATTCCACCTGGGTGTCAAATATGGTACTTGTCCAAAAGAAGAACAGTGATATCAGACTCCGTGTCAATTTATGAGATCTAAATAAAGCATCACTTAAGGACCATTACCCCTTGCCTTCAATGGAGAAAATTTTGCAGACAATAGCTGGGTCTGAAATGTTCTCACTACTTGACGGTTTTTCAGGATATAACCAGCTATATGTGAAGGAGAGAGACCAACACAAAACCATGTTTACCACTAAGTGGGGAGCATTTTCCTATGCTAAAATTCCATTTGGCTTGTCAAATGCTAGTGCAAACTTTCAACGAGTAATGGATATTTCCTTCAAAGGTTTAATTAACTTGGTCATTCTAATATATCTAGATGACTTAACAGTATTTTCAAAATAAAAAAATCATCACTTTGACCACCTAGAAAAGGTTTTCCAGAAATGTCAATAGTTTGGGATTTCTCTGAATCCAAAAAAATGTGTCTTTGGGGTACCTCAAGGTAAGCTACTTGGCTTTATAATCTCAAAAGAGGGGATAGCAACAGATCCTGAAAGGGTTAGGTCCATAAGGGAATTACCTTTGCCAGTGAACCAAAAGGGACTCTAGTCATTCTTGGGGAAGATCAATTTCATTAGCAGGTTCATTTCTGACTTCGCTGGTATTGTAAGGCCTATTTCACTAATGCTTAAAAACAATCTACCATTGAAATGGACCTTAGAAGGGAAGGAGACCTTTGAGCAAATAAAGGCAGCAATTTATACTGATCCGGTCTTAGCTAATCCAGATTTTTCCAAGGATTTCCTACTCCATGTGTATAGCGGCCAAGATAGCATAGCTTCAGTACTTACTCAAAAGGGTCATGAAAATGAAAGAGAACATCCTGTCGCATTCCATTCTAGAACTTTGAAAGGGTATGAGATGAGGTACAAATTTGTGGAAAAACAAGCTTTTGACATAGTTAAAATTTTGAAGAAATTTTGACACTTGGTGTCAACCAATAAAATCACTATCCTTGTAGCACATCCCAATGTGCGAGAGTATATCACTGAAGGAAAGATCACTGAAAAAAGAGAAAATTGGATCACTAAGATCCTAGAGTATGATGTAGATATCCGGCCAACTAAGTTGGTCTGGGGAAGAGGTTTGTGTGAATATATCGCATATGAAATGAGTCTCGCGACTGAAAGGGAGACTGATCGAGTGTACTTGAATCAACTTGAGTTCGACGAATCTTGGGTTGTTGATCGAACACAACACATGCAAAGAGGATATTACCCAACCGATCTGTTGTCTAATAAAAGGAGGTACTATCGACTGCAAGGTGCAAGGTATGTACTAATTGAATATGTACTTTTTAAAAGGAATTATGATGGTGTGCTACTTTGGTGTCTTAACACCCTACATGAAGAGAGGGTTCTTAACAAATTTCACCATAGTCCTGAGGGTGGGAATTTTTCCACCAAGACCACAACTTTGAAAATAATGAGGGCAAGATATTATTGGTCCTCTACATTCACTGAAGCACATCATGTTGGAAATATGTGCCTCAATCTCACAGGCTGAAACCTCTGGAATAAAAAAGTTGTTGTGACATTCCTTCTGTCTGGCCGACTGGTAGTTTAGTAACCTTATGGTTTGTACAGGTCACCGAGACAATGCTTCTGTCTTGCCGATTGGTGTTGTCATTGTGACTTGTGGCATTCATTGTAACACTCTGCCGAGTGGAGATCTCTAGCCGAAGGGTTGGTGTCTAGCGGATGTCAGGGAGACTCATAGCAACTGGGTCATCGGTGTAACATGTGACTTCAATAAGAACTCCTTGCGAAAGTTGGTATGTCTCACCGACAGTATACACTTAGAGTATCAGAGTAGCACAAATGCCTCGATATGAAGTCTTAGCGACAGTTGATTGTCTCACTGATGGATGTGGTTTCGGTGACTAGCTTGCGTCTTCATTGTAACCTCTTGGTGAAAGCAGTAAGTCTTGTCGACATTGGTGTTAACGGGTGTCTTCGGTGAGACTCCTAGTGACTGAAGTCTTCGGTGAAAGTTGTGAGCATTCGGTATTACCTCTCAGCGATAGCGGTAAGTCTTGCTGACTGTTGGACATTTCAGAATGACTTGGGAACTTCAGTATGATGTCTCATCAAAGAGCGATAGTCTCACCGAATAGAATACTGATGTCTATATGACTTGTGAACTTTGGTATGATCTCTTGGCGAATAGTGATTGTCTCACCTATGAGAATGCTGAGGTTGATGCAACTTGTGAACTCGGTGTAATGTCTTGCCGATGGTTAGGACTCTTGGCAATAATGATGATTTGGCTTTTTGGCATCGAGGAGACACAGTTAGTGTCTCACGGACATGCGAATACATTGTGAATGCCTTTGACTAATTTGGAGACCATCCTATGTGGTGTGTCTTCGACCAATCAGAGAAGCTGAATGGGAACCGTTGGAAGTTAGTCTGTTGTGGTCGTTCTGTGAGGAAGTTCAACAGACCAGTGATGACATGAATATATTCTGGAATTGCAGATGATGTTTGGTTCGATGATTCGTTAGAAGGATGGATGTTCGATGAATAGTTGGGAGAATAGTTTGAAGGGTGATTAGTGTGAATTCTATTATGAGAGTATTGTAACTTGAATGCTATGTACGAGGTTGATCATCGAATCTGCTACTGTAATTTGACATCAGAAAGATAAGTCTGATCTCTATATGTAATCTCCATTACTGTAATACAAAGTGACTTCTCTTGGTGTGGTGGGTTTTTCTCCCATAAGGGTTTTCCCACGTAAATCTAGTGTTCATGTGTGTATGTTATATTCTCTATTTCTGTTATTGCTTTCAAGTGTATCTTAATTGGACTGTAATTGAAAATTTAAAAGTATCTCTACATTCTTCCCCGAGGTTTTGACATTAGGAGAGTTGCTTCCGCACCTTAGCTTTCCTTACACATCATCTAGTACAAAGGTGTACTTAGTGCCAATTTTTTGTTGGAAAAATGAGGAATGCCGCTCAACCCTTTAGCCCAATTATAATTGAGGATCCCTTTGCCCAACAAGGTTTGGATTTTATCGGTATGATTAACCCTATTTCCAGTGCCGGGCATAAGTGGATCCTCATGGTGACTGATTACTTTACAAGGTGGGAAAAGGCCATAGCCCTAAAGAATGCAATAGAAGGGGAAATTGTTAATTTCCTTGAAGAACTAGTGACCAGATTTGGGCCACCGAAAATCATCATATCTGACAACGCCCGAGCTTTTGTTGGGTCAGGGATGTTAGATTTTGCTATCCGGCATGTAAGTTTTCTTAAAACTTCAAAACATTACTATCCATAAGGGAACGGGCTAGTAGAGTCCACCAACAAAAACCTAATTAGGTTAATTAAATGCATTGGGTCAGAATGACAAATAGACTAGCACAAACATCTATGAGTGGCTTTGTGGGAAAATTGAATTACCCCCAAGCAGATTATGAGAAGTTCTCCCTATGAGTTGGTGTACAGAAAAGAGGTAGTAAGGCCCATTTCTATAGAAATCCTTGCTCTACAACTACTGAAGGCCCTAGAAGTTGAAAAAAATGGCAGAATGGAAGTGCGACTAGTAGAACTCCTCAAATTAGAAGAATATAGAGAAAAGGCCCATGGAGCTATGATTAATCGTCAATAGGTGGTAAAGTGATGGTTTGAAAAAAAGGCCTCTAGTCTAGAATTTAAGGAAGGGAGCTTAGTGCTAAAATATGATGAATGTACTGCAAAACCAAGACAACACAAAAAATTTGAAGCACTGTGGAAGGGACCCTTTTGAATCAGTGCATGTAAAGAAAAGAATGCATATGAACTTGAAGATATGGAAGGAAATTCTTTAGATATACCAACGAATAGTATATATCTGAAGATTTTCCATTAAAATGCATAGTTCTTTGAAACTTTAAATAGTTATGTATCATATGTAAAGTTTTGTAATTATTTCAAAGTTTTTAGAATAAAACCTAGGAGGGACACTAAGAAATAAGTAGCTTGTATTATATTTATCAAGAATTCTACATAGATGCAAGCCCAAGGCTTAGATTCAAACATGAGACTCTCTTGAGTGAGCCCAAAAGGATTTACAAAGAAAAAGATAAAGAAGGAAGGAGTAATGCGCAAAAGTAGTATGAAGGTGTTCTTGGTTGTCACCCAGGAATGAGAGAAGAGTCGCTATCGAGCCTTCTTTCTTTTTCTTTCTTTCTCTTCTTCTTTGTCTGGTTACAAAAGGAGGGCCAAAGAACATGATGGACATGAACACAGGCCCAAAACCTACTCATTACTACTATGCACTAGGAAGTTAAAGTGTTTTCTCTAGGCCAGTCCTATAACTAACTCAACGCTATACTCACGAAGCAAAAAAATGGCCGTCGACTATGAAGAATATCAATGTGGTTCAAAGTCCATAGTGCAAAACCAGAGAGAAAGGGTATCCAAGGCACAAATATACCGAAGTCCACATGCCTCCGAAGGTCCATGGAACTCGGTATGCCAACACTAGGGATGGCTACTTGCACTATTTCTCCAAGCTCTTCCATCAATGAGGTGTCAAACATCTCTCGGTATAGCTGAATTATCATAGGTTTGGACACGTTCAGGTCCAACAGTGAGGCCACAAAGCTAGAAAGTACGTTGCAGTTGCTCCAAAGCTGGTTCTCATCAGAAATGAAGTTAGTACCCACCACCCATTTGAACATAGTCATGATAAGTGGGTCACATTTTTGGACCAACTGTTTGATTCAGTCACCAGTAATTTCTCTCGCAAAGCTGTATTGTGGCCTCCATGGAAGGAGCTGAATAGGAGTCCCCAAGCCAACAGAGATTCTAGTAAAGTGACAAATTCTAGCAAAATGGAAAGAAAGTAGATAGAAGGCTAACTAAGTGAGAGAGCTTTATGTTTGAATGAATGCTGCAAAAGGTGGTGTGACTATATATAGAAAAGGCCGACCAAAAAAATTGATCAACGAAATATCTATTTTTGGCTGGACGACAACGGGAAAATTTGAGGCAGAATGGACTAGGGTAGAATAATCATATGGAGGATCCCATAGAATGTCTTAAGAAATAAATTTGGGCATTGGGAATAAATGCTCTATCGTGCCGATTATTGACATGTGTCCATTGCCATCATCAGTGTCAACTATCCCATTAATGAGAAAATACGGGGTTAACACGTTTTAAAAGAAAAATCTCTGGAAAATTAATGGTTACATTTTTTAAGGGTACTTTGCACCACTTCAACACATTTGGTGTGATGAAAAGCACACTTCTCGAGGCAATATTTCTTTTTAATTAAGAGGCAACAAAAGGAATGTACTAATTTCATCCCCATAATATTTTTGGCATTCCCAAGGGATACAGTCTTCAGTCCACCTGTATCATCCCAGTGGCATCATTTAATAGCCCAATAGTAATAATGCAACCTTGAGTGCATGTAACAGCAAAATCATTGATTATTCTGAAAAGTACATTTTTCTTTTGGGGGAAAAAGGTCATTGAATGCTATCCCTAAGAGTTTCTCTACAACTTTTGATACAGTCATGGCAGAACCCTCAACTTCTAGGAGATAGGCTACAACTTCAAGCCAATGACCTAGTTATGCCAATATTTTTGGGAAAATGTCTTTTGCCAATGCCCCAGCTATAAAGGAACGACCTTTCGAGTGCTGCAAGAAGGTGCCTGTGGATAATCTTGTGAAAAGAGAAGTAGTACAAGATATCGCCGATAATGATTTTGATCCCAAGTTGTCGATCAACCCTAAAATCCTCAAGGAAGGTGCATTTCAAAGGAAGGAAAAGTATGGGACATCTGAGAGCTTTGTGCTTCAGTTATGGGATTGCGACTTGTTGTAGTTCATGTTTCCCACTGTACATCCATGCCCTGAATTGGTTGATGCATGTGCTAGGAAATTTGATGAGGTAATAAGGGTTATCCAAAGCGGCAGGATTAGGGTTACCATTTATGCTCAAGCCATACAAGATATGCTATGTATCCCTACAACCTAGGATTTAGAGCTCTTCAGTGAAGAAAAGATGGATCTTTTTGGGGAAGAAAAGGACAAAAGAACAAACTTTTATGAAGAAGAAACAAGGGAACAACCAGATAGAGGACATGTTCCTTTCCCTCTATCATATGACATATTCAAGAGGGACACTTAGGCAGTATTTTCGATGTTGGCTTGGGTATTTGGTCTTGCCAACGATGCGCAGGTTCTTCCTTTTCAGTTCGGCTTGGCTTTTGAGCTAAAGAGTGAAAAAATCTAGAGGCACTATGATTTTTCCAAGGTGATAGCTGGGAACATGTTGGACCAACTAAAAAATTATGGGACTGATTCTAAATTTAGGCACCCTTCCTTCTTGGCTCATTTAATTTTGCATCAAAATTTTGAATATTTTGGGAAAAATGTGCGAGTGTCTAGGTAGGATGAAAGGAACTATATTCAACTGGTTTTTGTATGGACCCATATGCTTTCTAAAATAGGAGATTATTATGGGTTTGTGGATTAATTTTTGAGGCATGTACTCCAAGAATTGTTACCTCACCCTATAGGGAATTTCTCTCATGAGGTTTCACAATGGATAAGGATCTCACAAAACCTAGTGGACTACTTCCTGGGTGCAAATTTCACAATTATTAGATTTCATGGTTTTCCCAACAAGTCTTTTCGACTCCCTAGGTTTGTAATAGACAAAGTTTTCATGCTGGAAGCATGCCACTAGTTCACCGTTGCTGAAAAAATCTACGACATAGGAAGAAACAAGACAAGGTTGTATCCACTCCCTCTCAATATTGCTAACAGTCAGGTATCGCTTACAAAGTGATTTTATGAAAAGGAACTCAAGAATCTATTAGCAGCTTTGGTGCAGGTCATCATTTGTGATAAGTGGGACTATAATCCAAGGGGAATTTATAGTGTGAAGTATGAGGAGTGGGAATACTTTGAAAGGAGGAACACGACTTAAGAAAGTGCGTAGGTATACATCGACTTGAAGCACATTCATTTCAAGCGACCAAAATGGCCAAGTTTCTATACGCTAAAGGTCCAGTATGACATGAACCTCCCAATAAATAAATCCATTAACACACAACTAAAGAAGAGGGGATGGTCAAAAAGGAAGAAGGTGAATTTTTGGAGGTTCTAATAAGAGTTGTGTTGTCCCAACCTTCTTGTCAGACAATTCCCACAAGATGAAGAATTTGAGTATTTTTATGATAAGGAGGCCAGCTTCGACGACAGTAATCTAGAAACTAGCCATGAAATCAATGCGAAACAAGTTCCGCGATGGAACCACCAACCTTGAGAATCTAGTAGTCAAAAAGATTTGAGGCAAAAGGATTTGTAGGCTTTGTCTACCTCCAATGCCCAGAGTAAAGGAAAGAAACCCTGATGGTCCACAAGACCATCATCTATTGTAGTCATTGAGGGTTGATTTTAGGAGGGATCGGTAGTTAGAAGAACAAAGCATGCCAACTCTAGTCAAGAGAAAAGAAGGCAGGTTGAAGGGCTAGGTATATTCGAAATGCTAGCTCGAGGTGAAGAAGAAGTGGAGTCTTCTTTCCAAGATGTGTCGACCACCACAGTTCAGGTAAGTTTTACTCCTCCTTCTCTTCCTATTTATACATCTTTGATTACCCCCTCTCCTCCTCCCTTGGGAGGGAATTCTCCATCCATGGATCCTGATTTAATAATCCTAAATGCATCTTTCCCTATTTGAAATGAAATTCCTAATGTTACCCCTCACTCCAAACGAACAACATCTATTTTTTCCATTGTCGATTGTTTATTCGCCCTATCAAGGGCCCCTTTTGAAAGAGCTAAAGCATCAATATTAACCCTCACTCCTAATTTGACAACTTCCAAACAGACACCTTTCCACCTGGCCATGTCTCTATTTACTTCCACCGAAAAATCCCCTACTCAGTCTCAGCTGGGTGTACCACCTGTTTCCATGATAACGCTCCCTTTTTCCTCTCCCCATACCCATACATCTAAAGTATCCCCCTCTATTACCTTTTTTAGTTTCCCTCCCGGGGCCCCTATTGCATCACAAAACATCGATGTTCCCCAAACTCTCTAAGATCATTTCAATGTGACAAAGATGGCATGAGGAAATGCTAAATAGAGGTGGCTTATGAAAAATGTTGAGTTACTAACTGCTAAGAAGATCGAGGCTTGTTATAATGAGGAGAGAAATTCTCTTTTGATTAGTACCATGACCCTGCTCATGGCTAAGCTTGGTAGATGCAACTAGAGGATTATGACATCTAGACAACAAGCCTAGATCTAACTGAAATGCGTCCACATGACAAGGTGGTCTTAGCTAAGAGCACCCAAAAGGTTGTATACTTAGACTGAAAATTTGGGTAGAAAGTTGAAAAGCATGAGACAAAGCTGGTAAATGTAGGGGAAATAGTGGGAAGATTGCAAATGGAGCTCAAGGATAAGAATGTTGAGTTGAACCGCATAATGCAAGTTCAGAGTAAACAAGGAGAAGACTCAAGATTGCTTGGAGAAGTGGAAAGCGAGTAGGTTCAGCTACATGTTGAAATTGAAAGGTTAAAATTTGATCTCTCCATCCAACATCAGACCAACATGGGGTACAGAAGTACTCAAGAAAATTTACAGAATGAGCTGGGTAATGTCTGATCTCAGTTTTTCGATGCTATTCAGAAGGCACAAGTGGACATAGAAAAATTGAAGCTAGAAAAACAAGAAGTCGTGTCCGCATTGCAGACCTGTGATTTAGAGAGATGAAGAATAAGCTCCAAACTGGTGGAAACTCTCAAGGAAAAGGGTTGAATAGAGGAAAATGCAAAGACTAAGGAGACTCAACTAAATAAAGAGTTGGCTGTCACTTGAGAGACTGGGTCTCTCCTATTGCTAAAAAGATTGGTATCTTCACATTGGGAGTAGATTGCAGCTGCAGTTCTTGTTCTTAGGCCTATTTTTCAATTATTGAAGGATGTCTAGGAAATAAATGAGAAAATTGGCTCAATGACCGATCATGTTTTGCAGAAATGTGACTCTCGAGTGGTAGAGTCACAAAGTTTCATTTCCAAACTTTGTGTGGCTTCTAATGAAGTTTTAAAAGATGTTGGAAATACTGGCCGAAGAACTGCCTATATCAAGGCCAGTGAAATCGTCAACTCCCAAAAGGTTGCTAAGAAGAGTAAAGATTGCTAGATGGTATTGGAAAGGAGAGTTGAAGAGATAAAAATAACTTTAATGTTTTGATCAACTATGGATTACCTCCCTTGTTTTCCCCAAAAGGAAATGTGCAAATTGTGGAGAAAATTATAGAGGCTATCAAATACAAGGACCAGATTGCTACTGAGCTCCCAAATTCGAGTACGGTGCATACGACTAATGAGGTTGAGTGCAAGATTTTTCACCTTTCTCATCTTCATCATTACCTTGGAGTGGTAATTTCTAGATGGGGGGTCATTTCTTTCAAGGAGGTTTTCTAGCTTGATCAAGCCTACAGGCTCATCTATAGTATGTCTTTACACACTAAGGAAGAATGGCAGGTGCAACATTCTTCCTTCAAACTTCAAGAATTTCTAGAGAGTTGGGTTTGTACCTCCGCAAGCGAAGGCCCTTGTGTTGCCAGAACTATGAAGTGGTTTTTTCTTATTGCCCCAGCCTTCCAGTTTTCAGCTTTTCTTTTTTTATATTTTGCGGAAGTGTTCATGATAATGTAAGGTCGGTAAGGAAGAATGGCGATACACCATGGGGTGGTTGCATGAATTTCCCTTATCATTTTTATTTTTAGAGGAGCACCCATGACACATGTCGGGATGGCGGAGATTCATTGCAAAAATATTCTTCAGAAAGCATAAGTTTTCAATGACGCAATGTGTCATCTCTATATCAAAGGAGGACTATATCTTTTAAATATTAACGGAACTTGCTGGATTCCCTTTGCTTGTTTCTTGGGATGGAAGCTTCTAGTCGATGCTTCAAGATGATGTGATTAGTCAACAGAAAGTGATTGCTGAAATATTGTTTTTTGAGATTTGATTGGGTGTTTCTCTCTCTCTCTTTAAAATATCTAAAAGACATTAATGTAGTAGCTGAAAAGTTAATGCAAATATATTTTGTGGCCTAACCAAGGGCTTACAAATCAGATCGTGAGCTATCAGGTATCAACATCTGGTAACATTTACTTCTAGGATGAGGTGGTCTTATTTCTTTAACGCAATATAAGAAAGGCGACAACACCAAAAGAAAAATGATTTTTTCTAGGAGGAACTATTTTCTTTGTAAAAAGAAGTTTTTTCTTTTTAGTTTTCTTAAAGTATTAAGAACTATATTTTAGAATCAAGTTATAAAACTACTTTATTCTGGAAAATTATATCTATTAAGGTTTAAACTATTGTCGGATTGGCATCTGACCTTTGTTTCAAAGTTTAGTTTTAATTAAAGCATGAACTATTGAGGGGAATTTATTGAGACTGTGCATGTATGGCCTTTTTCAAGCTTTCTTTCTTTATATTATTGTTTTGAATGAAACATTGTGTCTTGCTAGCTATATTCTGGTAGTTTAAATAGCGAATTTCTGTGCTTTATGCTTGTGCTATGGAATAACATTTTATGAGAATCAAACTATGTCATTGGACTTTTCTATTTTCCTTTAAGTAGCTATTCTTTTGTGCTATGCTGTATTAGGAGACAAAGTTCTCATAATTTTTGAAATATTGTTCTTTTACTCTAAGGAATAATTTGGGTTTGAAATATTGTAAAAGCTTTGGCGCATTGCCTTTTATGTTTTATATTCACATTTCCTTTCTCCATTATCTCAAAACCCGAAAAGAAGAGCCAACTTTCTATATAAAATCTGGAGCTATTTAGTGAGACGCAATTTGTCCCCACTTGCTAAATTTCCCATAAGACTATTGGAGAGGCGCAGGCTTTGATGATCAACAACTACCATAATTAGCAGAGCTACCTTTCTCACTGTCAAATTGAAATCCATTCATTTATCTCTTCACTACAACTTCTCACACATGATTGCTCTGATTGAAAACCATTGCATACTCTATCACTTTCATTTGATATGCTAACATTCTCAAAAGTACTCTTCAAATCAATAGGCTCCTCTGTCTCATCATCATGAAAGCTTTCATCAATGCTACACTCACTTGTAGAATTGACATGACCAATTGTACCATTGCATTGCTGATCATAGATGTCTTCTTTAAACAAGATATTTAGTTCATATCCATCATACTATTCTTGTGAGCCTTCAAAATTATTGTCATCATTTTCCTTATTGGAACACTTTCCACTTGAAGAGATTAATTCTACCTTTTCCTCATGAAAGGAATCATAGTCACTAGGGCTGCAAATAGAATTGAAATCATCATGATCACCCATACAAGAATGCATTTTAGCTAGTTGCAAACCTTCATTTACAACACCATTGTTCTCATCATGAAGACATAAAACTTCAAAATTAGCATGATCTTCAATTGTATATTCAAAGTCCATAGAGGAGAAAAAACTCTCTGTATCATTTGCATCATTGCAACCTTCATTTTCTACAAAAAATCTTCTCTCTATTTTTGTATTTTCAGAGAAAATAGAAGAAACTTCAGATGTTTCAACTATCTCTTTATGACCATTATGGCTGCAATCTTCATCTGGGTACATTTTGTCCATTGGTTGTTCAAAAACAAAACTCTCATCATTACATGATGCACTATCATTGTATTTTTCTATACCATCTACATCCATTGGACTAAGTCTTGAAAAATTACCATCACATAATTGCATTAGGAGATTACTTCCATACTTATCCATCATTTCTTCAATCATTGAAAGCCATTGATGTATACATTTAAGATTAGGGGGCTTCAAGTGAGTTGGCATAGTGGTCAAACCTGACTCATAGTTCTCACAGAACAAATCAATGCAAAATAACTAATCAGGTCTTTCTGATTCTGGTATAGCAAGCATAAATTTCATGAATCTCTCATGAAAATCATAGATGGATTCATCCTCAAATCTTTCTATATCACATAATGCATCAATATATGACATAGGTTCAACCTTATTTTCATATTTCTCTTCAAATACTTCTTGGATATGCATATTTCTTTCTTTAGTCAAGCATTCATTGTCTATTGATTCTTCAAAATAATCAATGAAATGCCTTATGAGCTCATTCCATGAATCTATGGAATGCATTGGTAAACTAGAGAACCAATATTCAACATCATTTTCTAAAGTTCTTATAAAAAACTTCACGATAGCATCTTCCTCTACTATTTGACAGTCTTCCATTACATCAAGAAAAACTTGTACATGTGATACTGATTCTTCAAAACCTCCTCTAAACTTAGACAAACATTCATTAATTCTTCTTGGGACAGAATACGGGTAACCTTGGATTTGACTGAAATCCAGAGGGTCATATATTTCACTAGTGAACACCTTTTGTTTGAGGACATGGTTGTGTTCTAGGCATAACATTACAACTTATAGAGGGAGAACTAGGATAGAAATACATATTTGCAAATAGAAACTTATTCCCTCTACAAGTATTCAATTCAATATCCCTTTTCAAAATATCCTACTTTCTCATTTCCCTTTCTACTAGTATCTTAAAATACCGAATAAGGGACAATATTAACTAGAAGTTTTTGTTGAAAACCTTAATACAAAGATATTACAATAGAAAAATACCTAAGAACTGGTGCAATCAACTCTTCTAATGATGTAGAGAATTATGTAGAGTAGCCACCTCTTTGAAAGAGGAAAATATATTCAAGTAGTAGAAAGCTTCTTCCAAGATCTATGTATTTCTAAGTTCTCTCCACCAGCAGAGCACCAGACTTCAAGAATACATCATAAACATTGTAGCAATCTCCTTCAAGTATGTAGGTCCTTGGATCATTTTGACCCAAAACTATAGATCAACAAACTGATTGACTCTTTTGAACTGATTCCCCAGCAGAGTCGCCAATCTATTGGTTCCCAAATCAACAAATGCAATGAATCCTAAAGATTAGCCACTCTCTCATATTTAGAATCAGATATTGATTTGGCCAAAAAACAAGATTCAGTCAAAGAGACTAAAATATTCTACACTTCTAGCTTTGTTAAACTAGGGAGGGTAATCCCAATCAGTATATTTATATCTACTTGTGTGCTAAAGTACCAAATACACTATAAATAGATGGCATCTCCTTTATATGCTTAGCAAACACAATACCCTAAAGGTATGGATGACCTTTATGGTAGTGTATACAAAAACATGAGAGATATGATTCATTAAAGCTCAACACAAAAAGATACATAGATTGATAAGTGATTTTTGATTTAAAAGATGTAATCAGCTGTTGAATTAACCAACATAATGTAACATGAATAACCCACTTAGATTAGTGCTTCATTCATTGGAACAGAGTCAACGTAGAAGCCCACATAATCTGATAACAATCTTCAACCTGACATTATATGAAGCTTTGAAATGTTTCCTTACAATATTTCAACATAATATCCTGAAAAATACTTCTTATCAGAATCCTAACGCTTAGTTTAATACAAATTTACATCCATATTCAAGTACCTACATTAATTCTTTGAATTAATATACAAGAACAGAGCCACACATTTATCTAAAACTGATGGAGACAAATAAGATAACCTTGATTATATTATTCATAACTTGCAAAACCAGTACATAGGAGAGTAAAATGGCCTTGAAATTGCACTATTCAATATTATCTTGCTAGTATTGCAATCAAAATTACATAGATATCAACAAAATCCAACCTAAAACAAAACCTTTGAAATGTTCTATATTCATATTACAATATACTTTGTGACTAATTATAGAACAACCCCCTTTTTTTGAAACTAAGGCAAAAAAAACAACACTTAAGGAGAAAGAAACCCTAAATGGATATCAGAAGAAGACACTTGGCATATTTAGGTATGTTGATCTACAACTGCCTTTGCTTGCTGAAGACTCTTCAACCTACTCCTGCACTCCTGCTGCATCATTCCTTTGCAACAAAAAAATATTCCCCTTTGTGAAAGAATAAAATTTCTTCTCATTTGATCTAGTTACATCTACTCTGTTCTCCTATAATAAACATTTACTTATGCTCTCTATTTTCCCATGCACATTACAATATTTATCTCTAGGAAAATAAAGCACTTAGACTTTATAAAAGGGGCCTTTTAAATTTATTTTCTATCATGCATCCATCCTTTAATGTTTTATTTGGAAGTTCTTTAAAAATTTTACCCAACAACCTTCAAAAAAAGTAATTGCCACTTACATGAAGGTATTCAAAATTTATCTATAAATTTTTTATCTATGCAAATCAATCCTCACTATATGTTTAAAATATTTGCTTTTAAGCAATTTATCTGGAAAAATAAATTTTACCCGTGCCCCCAATTTGCATACTTTATTTAAAATATTTTCCCCCAGGTAAAATATTTTACTCATACCATTTCATTCACCCATTCAATGCTTTCATTCACCACCACTTTAAAAATGGAAAATTTTGGGTAAAATAAAATTACCCATGCCTCTCAATTTTCATTCTGCATCTTAAATGTTAGCCTCTTTTCAAATAGTGAAAAACCAAATTTTATCAAGTGACACTTCATGTTTTAATGCTTTTCCTTTAATCACTTTGGTCGGGTCCACCATCAACTTCTCCTCAGCATTTACCATCACACATCTCTCATAAATAAGAGAATGTAGAGATGAAACATCGATGAAAAAGAAATAAGAACACACCATTCATAACTTATCTCTGATGTAATAAGCAAACAAAGAGAGCAATTATTGATATATGAGAAGCATTGCATATCGCTAATGTGTTTAGAAAAATTGATATCAATTAGCAATACCCAATGAAGAAAGGGAAGCCTCCCCATCATGAATGTAGAGTGGAGTTAGGCCATTGAAACCATGATGGGTGAAAGTTAATCCTGGCTTTGTTCATCGAACCCTACTAGTAATCTGTTATGTGGTTTCCATTACATTATACTTTTGAAATTGCATGATCTTTGGAGCCATGTACAAAGGAAAAACATAGAGTTTCTACTAACCCTTGTGGTTGTGGTGATCTGGAAAAAGTCCACAATTTTAAGCACCACATTCCTATCATTTGTTGTGAGTAGAAGGTTTTGGATTTTTTACGCAATAGTTTGTGACATAAATCAAAGTAGTCCAGATGGAGATCTCCGACAATATCAGGTGGGAAGCATAATTCATTTTTTCTTAGTTGACTGTTGCCAGAATATGGTGGAACCCCTATCACGAGCTGAAAAATAATAGCACCCACACTCCATAAATCTATCATTTTCAACTGGTGTAATGGCTGCTTCATTACATTCATTCCAATATTCATTCCACGGTTCTTTTCATATTGCGTTCACGCCAAAAACAATGAGGATTGGGCATCACCAATGAGATGAGCAGATGAAAAATTAAAATAGCGATGTGCAATGAAAAGGGATTGCCATTACTAATTGCAAATGTAAAATGGGATATATAAATGAAATCAGTGACTCGCGGTGAGATTTTCCGTGAAGTCGTGCTACCGTGTTGCCATGACTTCGGCCAATAGAAAGTAAGAATTAAACTTTCTTTTCCTTATAAAATTTCAAGTACATTTTATTCTTTCCCTAAATCCCTCTTTGCATTTTTTCAATATTTAAAAGATTCACAATATTTTAAATAATAACATTTGAAAACATTAGAAAATGGACAAATTTTAATTATGCTTGTGACCCAAACGAAGAAATTTCACTATGCACAAATGATGAATCTTGGAGCCAAGATTTTTTGCGTGCCACCATAATCAATTATTTAGAGAAAACTCATTTCCTCAAACTTTTCCTAGCCATAAAAAATTAGGTACCTCCTTTGTAAACTGGCCCTCGGGACATGTTCGCCACACCCAAAGTACACTAAAATAATGTATCAAATGACATCCATTCTTGATGAAAATGGAGATGTATATTTTTAGACCAAAACAAAAAAGGGGTTGTCATTAGAATTGCAAAATTTGACACTTTCCAAAACACCATTTTTGGCCTTCTCACGATAAAAAAATGATTAAATAACCCATCAAAACTTATCCTAGGAGCCTAAAACTGAGTAGGCATGTAGACACTTGACCTAAGAATGCAGTGTAGAAAATAGATCAAAAAAATGGATTTTGAGGTGAAAGATACTAATCGACAAAGTTTCTCACTCAGGCATTTCTACAACTGCACATGTTTAACACCAATTAGGGTTCTCAAAGTCACCACTTTGAAAAAATATCAAAAAAACTTCTGGGGGGCTGCCACTGGAGACATAAGCTCATCTAGATACATTGAGTATGTGGGAAAAATGGATTTTCTTTATTCATTATTATTCATGAGATATTAGGGATCAAAGTGGACCACCTTGAAACATTGTCAGAAATGCAGACATAAAACTAAACAAACTGCATCTACTTTTGATCTCAAAAAAATAGCAAATTTGATCCTAAGACTCTAAAAGCGGGCAGAGAAGTACATGAATGTAGGGAGAATGGAGAGAAACAATCCATTTTTCATGAAAATCATCCAGTTGCAAAATATAAGCTCGAACAGAAGGCCACTTCGCATAACTGAGAATTCACAAATAGTAGAAAAGTGTCAAAACCCTCCACCTTTGCTTTTCAAAACTCTATCAAAACTCATCATGGGAAGCTAAAAACTGACATGCACATTCACATATGTCACATGAGTGTGTCCACAAAGGGGTTTTGCATGAAAATCAATTGGCTCTAAATGGTGACCCTCCAAATAAGGTCATTTGGGAAAATTTTTAAGGTGCACTTCTAAGTGTGCAAAGGAAATTTTTTAAATATGGGCACTTCAAATTTGCAAAATTTGAAGGTTCCATCATATTTGATATCTCTAAAAGTATTCAACATCACCATTTGTTTTAATTAGTGTTAGGGTATTAATTAGGCGTCACTATTTTTGATGATGATAGTGTCGTATGGTGACATCCAACAAAGATTTTGGTAAAATTCCCTTGAGCGTCGCTATATCCTACAAGATTCAGAGAAAAAAAAAAGAATTCTAGATAGAAATTGATTAAACTTGATTTGTTATAGCCCTCCTTCTAGCGCCAAAATGTGACCGATGGATTAGTATGGGTCGACTACACTTGATCCATGAAGAATCATAGCATAATGAACCCACGAATGTCAAATCTCAACAAGATCATTCAAATTAACATTAAACCAAACATCCATTAAAAGATAAATTATACTAAACTACAAAAGCTTTAAAATGCCTACTCTAATCCATCTGAAACTTATCCTATGGGGGAGTGGTGTCGTGTTGATGTGGAATGAAGACCCTTTCCCAATCCCATGGATAAATGAGCTTTGTTTCAACCAATTTTATTGAACAAAACTATTGAAACAATTGTGAGATGTGTGATGAAACATGATTTTAATCTAAATGAGAATGATGCAAGTTAATTTAACATGATTTATGCTAAAATTATTTTAGATATGCAAATACAAAGATAATCTAGATGGATTTTTAACTAAAAGATTCAAACCCTAATCAATCTATAAGCTAAATTTATGCATGTAAGTTACGATGGCATCCATTAATGAAAGCTAAGCTATTATAAAAGTGATTAAACTAAAAAGATGCTAAATATGTGCTAAATATGAGTGTGGGTGTGAGTGATTTCAACAACATGAGTTTTCTGTAAAAAAGATGGATCCATTTGTCTCAAAATAGTGATCAATGGTCAAGGATGGAAGAAGTTGGAGGCATGGATCATGGATTCTCATCACTAGATGAGAGTGGAAAATGAGATTTTAATCAAGGGCTAATATTCCTTCAAACAAACACACTTTTGACCTGTACAAGAGGTCACAAGTTAATTTACACAAGAAGTTTTGACTTAACTTGCACATGAAGCTTTGTAAGAATATTCGCTTTTTCAAATGAGTGAGAAGAGATAATATTCTTTAGAATATTTTCATGGATGAGGTAAAAATAGTTAATTATCAAATTAAAAAAAAGTTTAATTTTACAAAAAGGGAAGGAATATTCCTTTTGGAGGAATGTGCAAAGGAGGAATATTCCAAGTTCCCTTGCAAGTGGGGGGAATTAGATTTAATTAGGTAATTGATAATTAAACAATGTTAATTATGCAATTAGGGGATTTTGAAGAATTACGTGATATTCATTAAATAAAGCGATTTAATGAAAAGGGGAGAAGGTGATGACATTTAATTAAATAACTTAAGGAATATTTAATTAAATAAGAGGAATTAGGGATTTAAATTAAATAGTTTGATGTATTTAATTTAATAGAGAAAAATGTTAGCATGAAAGGGGGTGAATTAACCCGATTAAATCAATTAGATTAATAGATAGAAATGACATAATTAATTAATTAGGTAGGCTAATTTATTCATTTAAGCAAAAAGAGGATGGGTTTTAGGAGGAAATGATGTTAGTATAGCCAATTTGAGTGTATGATATCATTAAGGACATTTTTCAGTGTCTACATATTTCCCCTCTTTGAAGTGAGGTACTTGTTACATTGGTTCAAAGACTGATGCCCTTCAGATTAAAAACTATTGCTTAAATCAAAAAATAGAAATTTTCTAAATTTTTGGATGGCCTACTATTGCCCTAGTGGAAGGAATAAGTTGGTTCCTTGTCCCCTCAAGAAATCAGGCAAAAAATTTGAATTTTGGGTTGATTTCTTGACAAAGGTTAAATTCTACCCCAGGGGTTCGAAAGGGCTCCAGTATGCAAAAAGCATGCAAAAAATGCAAAAAAAACAGTGCAAAAGAAGGTTCATCTTGGAAAATTTGGTGAAAATGGTGAAAAAGCCCTAGCTTCATGGTTAAATTAGGGAAAAAAACCCTAATTTTCAAGCATAAATAGGTGAGGAAGGGTCACTTTCAATTCATTTGTGTATTCATACCTTAGAGAATTCTTGCATTTTGAGCTCTAACCCTTTAACAAAATGGCACAATGAGTTCTCCCATGACATATTTTCGACTGGGTTCATGAGTACCAGAGGCTTCCATGTGTAGGACCACTGGTATGTGATTCAAAGCTTGATTTGAATTTTGACTTTTAGGCACATTTAATGCATTTTGAAATTTGAAATTTGGCAATGTTGCCATATAGCGACTCTATTTTTAGAATTGGCAATGCTATTTCGATTTATAGTGATGCATATGTAAATTGTGACATAGTTTTCAATTTAGAAATAGGGTTTCAAATTTTAAATAGCGACATATATGTAAATGGTGATGCAACTTGTGATTTGAAATTTAGGGTTAGGGTTTGCCAAGGTCAAATTGTGATGCATATGTGTTTAGCGACGTATATCATGATTTGTAATTTAAATGCTTCGAGTGTCACTGTTTGGAATTTGAATTATGGCGACACTATCGTAAATAGCGATGCTATTATCATTTTGGGGGATACAAACTTTAAACTTAGCTAGTTTTTTTTTGAATTTTAATGTCGTTCGCTTCGTGGGTGTAGGAGGTTATCCCACCTTTCATGTCATTTGAGCATTGATTGACTATTTTATCCAGACTTGGTGATTTGTTTGAGTTGCTATAGGAGCACCTGAGAGAGATCAGATTGTGGTACATTGCTTACATGCCCGTCGTCTGGAAACAATTGGCTATGATGACATCATTGTGCGAGCGATGGCATAGCAAGACCTTGTCGTTGGACACTTACCTACTAGTGAATCGACAATGATGCTGAAGGATGTATGGAAAATTTTACGATTACCAATACACAGTGAGTGCATTATCTATGATATTGATGCTAGATATGATGCTATCCATGAGGTACTTGACTAGGAGGACATTATCTTGGTTAACTCCCAGATTGACGGCAAGATGTATAGAGGTCAGGTTTCAACTTTCACACTACTATTATAGTAGTTATCTCAGGTTTGGTAGCTCTAGATGAACGGAGTAGAGGATTCAGTCTAGGATGGGGTTTGGCTTGGCATAAGATGCTATTCCAGAGGACTTAGTATGCATGGGGGCCAATGATGTTGGCCTCCCTATACCATGATATGCATTAATTTTTAGACTGCGATGGTGGGGGTATTGGCATAGGGGTAACTCTTCTCCACATCTAGGCTTCGGAGAACATCATTGTGCTTTGATCTATTGTTTAGATGGTAGATGTAGAGCCAAATGATCCTAATGTTTGGAGATATAGGGGTGCCATCACTTTGTAGCACACAGGGCAGCTTGGCATTCAATATCGATGTCAAGTGATTGATGATATGATAGCATTTAGATGGCGGCCATGACTTCAGATGTTAGCTTGGTATGATGATGTATAGTAGTTGTTCTTCACTCGACAGACTCGATATATGCAGGGTCGAGAACACATCATTATTGAGAGGTACCTTCCTGATAGGGTTGTCAGATAGTTTGGCGAGAGGAAAGATAGGTTTAATGATTAGTATATTTCCATCTTTTCCAGGTCAGCTCAAGAAACTACATGGGGACACATGACACCAACCCATGAGGTTGTTGAGGGATTTTGATAGTTGGTGGCTAAGTCATGGGCTTATGATCAGGAATAGGAGGATGCACATATAATTCCTTCTTAGGATGCATGGTTCATACCCCCTCCTCAATTTACAGATCCCTTGAGTGTACCTCCACAAGGGAGGTTGAGAGGGAGGGGTGTAGGAAAAGGTAGAGGACAACTTGATGATGGATATGGTAGAGGATAAGGAAGAGGTCTAGATGACAGGGGAAGAGGGCAGGGTGGATAGGATGGCTAGCATCAAGATGGAAAGGTCACGAGTGCACCACCATTACACCAAAAACCTCCTTAGTAGCCACTGTTATAGCAACAACCACTGTCAGGGCTAGACCCTATGATGCTCAGATTCAATAGTTGTAGCAACAGTTGTAGGTGGTGACGGGTGAGAGAGATGAGGCTCGTCAACATATTTTAGTCATCACTACTGAGAGAGACCAGGCCAGGAAACAGGTACAGGCATTGACAATCAAGAAGGACTAGGAGTGATAGCTTATGCAAATTGCCGATGTGTAGTTAGCATAGGAGGTCGGGTGGTGTCACTAGTTAGAGATCATGATCGCTGCAGCTAAGGGATGGACAATGTCTTCCCCTTTGTATAGAGAGGTTGTTACCAAGGATATGTATTATCGCATGCACTACCATCAGGATGTCCCTAAGATAGTTAGGCAACTAGATTACTTGTTGTAGGATAGAAAAATGTATCTTTGGACATTTTCACACTCATTTGGGTCTTTCATATGGATGTTGGCCTAGTTTTGCCTAGATTTAATGTTTGAATGTGGTCAACACATTCACATTAGGTCTTGGACCCTTGCAAATCAATAAGAACTTTATGATGCCTTGTAAAGGTGTTGTGAAGTGTTGTAACACATTTTCACACTTTTCTAGGACCTTTTTAATACAATTCACTTAAATAACTTCTTCTTATCACATACCAAGCCTTATTTCAAAGTGTTGTAAAGTGTTGTAACAAACTTTCACGCTTTTCCAGGCTTGTCATCAATAATTTGACCCTTTCTTATGCTTAAATGGTCCCTTTATACACTTACAAGCTCTACTTAAGTGGTTTTTTAGAATAATCCCATTAAACATCATTTAATAGACTTTAATTCTTGACACCCACTTAAAATTCCCTAGTGGGACCAAGTTTCCACTAGGGGCGACTTAGTCCAACTTGGCTCAAAAATCAAAATTATTTGAAAATGCTAGCAGGATATTATTTTCTAAGCCTTGAGGTCAGCCTATGATGTGGTATTTTTTGGAAATTATGTATAATCATGTATAAATATAGGGTTTTCCTCTAATTTTTCATCTCCTTAATTTCATTCACTTAATCATTCAAGCAATTATCAAGCATTCACTTTAGCACTCTTGGCATTCTTAAGCATACATCCATTTGAGTAGCTACTTGCATATCTTCAGATTTCTACTTCAAGGGTTTGGTGAGTTGTAGCATTTCATGTTGTTCATTCATGATTCTCTTTTCATTTCATTTCATTTTCAAGGGTTTAATTACCAAACCAGGGCTTGACCAAGGCAAACCCCTATTCACTAACCCTTAAACACCTTTTCCCCTCTTTGCATGTGTTTTGCAAGTCTTGCGTGTAGATTTATCAAAGAGAAAGGTGTGAAAAGGTGTCAAAAATTCATCAAATTCATTCAAAATCAACAAAACCCTAAAAGAATCTTGGAGATCACCTACATACTAGATTCTATAGATTTGGATCCAGATACTTGTCAGGAGCTGAAGTGCAGACCGGGAGCTATAGATTGCATATTTGAATTTCCCAAAATATGGAGGTGGACTAAGTTTCCATTAGTGGTGAATTAGTCCCACTACGAGGCTTGAAAAGTGGTTTCGGCAGTTTTGGATACCCTTTTGTCTAAAACCTATTCTGATAGAATTTCCTCGAAACATGACTAGGTCGCCCAGCTTGGCATAAGTGTCCTAGTGGGCTTCAATAGTGAATTCTATAGGATTCTAGAGCTCCTCTCCATCACTTTCGAACATCCAAGTGCACCTCTTTTGTTTCATTTAGTTTTGTTATAGTTTGTTTGCATTCTTTAGTTCATTTTGCATATCACATTGTGTTTTCAAATAGACTACATTTCCTTAGTTTTGCATTAATATTCAATCTCTTTTCTCCATTCTTTGCATCTACGAAATTCTATTCAGACATATTTTTATCATATTTGCATTAGTCTTGAGTGAACCAACAAGGTTTTTGGTATACCTCTCTCCTTTTAGGTGCAAAACCCTAGAAGTGTAAGAGAGACCCCCATCCCAAAAATTTATGGTTCATTTTGGTGAACCTACATTTAGAACATTCTATTTCTGATTTAGAGTGCATTTACATCCTAGGAATAACTTACATTAAAATTGTATTGCATTTTGCATTGTTCAATTTACATTCTAGGGTTTTCAATTTTGCATTAGTGAAAATTTGATCTAGCTTTCATTTTTGCATTGCATTTCATTAAAAATAAACAAAATTCTGCATATTTTTATTATATCTGCATCTAAAAAAATAAAAAACATAAAACACAATTGAAAAATTCTAAATTTTTTCAATAAAATCACTACCTGGACTCATTTGCTACCCTGGGCGACTTAGTCCAGTTGCAACTTTTTCAATGCATTTTCTAGCATTTAATCTACAATTTCTGAGTTTCTGTGTGTTATTTCTATATTTCAGAATTTTAGTTTTAAGCATTTCATTTTTTATAGTTTACAGTGCATTTGCATTCACCCCGCATTTAGAAACCTTTGCATAAGTGTTTGGTGTCTTATTGCTAATACGTTAGTGAGAAGAAGTTCAAGACTCATGTTATCCCATGATAATACACTTGTTGTGGATCTTGAGTTATCTAAAGCTTCCACTCCTGGTATTGCAACTAGTACACTAGGTATGGATAATACCTTTAGAAACTCTTTTCCCTGAAATGAAATGCAAGTAGACACACAAACTGATCATATCCCGCAAGAAAAAATAATTCACATTCATGAGGACTTAACACATCTCCAAAAACAAGTAAGCTTAGAAAAAATTTCAGCCACAACAATTCCTACCATAGAAAACATCCATCACATGCTTGAAAGTGAATAAGGCCTGGATGTTGTGAAAACATAGTTGAGATATCTACAAAACATCTTCCTTCAACCTCTAGTGCCTCTCAACTAGCAAGCATTGTGGTTAGCCAAGGAGGACCTCAAACTCCTCCTCCCTCAACAGTAGCCTCCATACCTGCCTATACCACTCATGTCACAACAACACTCCAACAAGTTAGTAATGTGATTCCTTCCTCGAGTATTCATGTTAGCATCCCTAATTCCTATGTGGCATCACATGTTCTATCATCTTCTGCAATACCATCTATAAGCATTCCATTCACTAGCCCTACCACTCCATAACCACTTTCACTTCCACCCCATAGCACTTACAATGACCCTCTCATAACACAACTTTTCCAAACTGTTGCATCCGTGCAAAAACAAATATCCACCATAAACCAAAATCAATATGAACCACCCACATATTATGTTCAAATCAACCCATTGTCTTTGGAAATATTGCAAACACCGATGCCAAAAGGAGTAGAGATGCCTAGATTTGAGAAATATGGAGGGAAAGGAGATCCTTATAACCATGTTAATGCCTACACCACCTTATGTAGTGACTTTTTCCTTGATGATAAACTGTTAGAAAAACTATTTCCTAGGACTTTAAAGGATACTGCCTTGGAATGGTTTTCATCTTTATTGAATAATTCAATTCATTCATTTAATGAACTTGTTGATGGATTTATAAATCATTTCCAAGTGCATATGAATCCCAAGAAGACCTTGACTAATTTGATGAGATGCAAACAAAATGAGGAAGAAAAGATAACTGATTTTATCTCACGTTATCTATCGCTTTATTCCCAAATCAATGTCAAGATTCCTAATCCATACCTTCAAAAGATATTTATAAAAAACTTAAAAAATAAACTTTAAGAGAAACTCACTATGATGAAATTTCCCCTCTTTCATGCACTTGTGTACTTCCCTTTGTGATTATCACAATTCAGTTAGTAGTCAAGATACAAGGTCCACTTCTAGCCGAGCTGAGAAATCTAAACTTGCTAGCCAAAACAATTCCCAAACATTTAGAAAGCAAAACAAAGGGTTCTTACAGTTTAATCCCCCTCAACAACCAAATAGAAACTATTAAAACCATGGTGCCGTCTAGTTATGGAGACTTGAAAAGAAAATTCACACCTTTACCTAATACCCTTCATAAGAAAATGTCCCAACTTTTGCAACAACTAATGATTACCTTGCCTGTTGTCAAAGCACCTGATCCTACTAATCCTTTACCTCTGAACTTTAAATCCAATTCTTATTGTCATTATCATAGACAAAATGGACATGACACAAAACATTGTAAGCATCTTAAAAATATTGTGCAAGACCTCATTGATTATGACTGTCTATCCATTGCTAGTGTTAATGATCAAGGTAATAAGTCTGTTGCCCCTACAAATCAAAACTTGCAAATTTTCACTGATCCAATGCCCAAACATAATATTTCATTATCAAATCTAGTGAAACTACAAAGAATGATGTGATGAATGCTGATACAGATGATGAACATCCTGATCCTATTCCACATATTACCCATGTTAATCCTATGGATGAAATGGTAGGTGCGATGGACATTATCCCTCATAAGGGCCAACCTAAGAAATCTCTTGATATTACTTTCTCCTCTAAGGATGCACTAAAAAATCTCCCTGATGGTCCTCTCTAGATAGCCAACCATATCTATGACAATCCCACTAATGGGATACTAATAGATCCCACCTATGGACAAAACATGATCACTGAGGAATTTTTGGTATTAGATGAACTTTATCATGATGACTATGATAAAATGAAAGCATGGATCAAGACACACAATGGTTTTTATTTCCCTATGATAGGATTGATCATCCTTCCATTACAAATAGGACCAAAAACATTGGATGTCACATTCTCCATCATCCCACAGTCAGACTAGTTTCATCTGCAGCTAGGCCATCCGCGACTTCGCTCAATGAAAGTTGTCCCTTTAGTTATTCACAAATGCTTAAAGTTTCCATTTGACAATGATATATTCACTGTTCAACATAGTGGCTTTAACCCATTGTATTCCAAAGGAAAATTTTCCTTAGAAGCCTTTTGGCTTGAGCCCATGGAGCCTATAATGCCTCAACAAGACTTCTTTTTCATAGCTTACCAAATATTCAAAGAAAAGAAAATAGAAGAATTGTCTCTCCACAACATGTCCCCGTCCACTTACGACACTCAAATCTTAGATAAAACAATGCTTGAACTTGAACAAGATCAAAACAACAATAACCAACCAACACTAGAAACTTCCCCGACATTGTCCAAGAGACCAAGAGACAATGAAAGCAACTCCGTCATGCCTCTTCAAATAAAACAAGTTTATAAAGCAAAAGAGAAAGTGGATGACCAACCTTCCATGGTTCCTTTCGTTCCTCCCCTTGGGGAAGAAAAGAATCCTATGGTTGATCAACCCACTCCTTCACAAACACAACTCGACAACAAAACCAAAATAAACAGAGGAGCTAGGAAGCGTAGGCGTAGATGTCATGCCCTTGCTCGCAAATTACATGAAGAAGAAAATAAAGAAAATAAAAATCCACACTTGATAGAAGCAATGCATGATAACCCTCCTCCCCAACCACAAAAAATGATCCAATACACCAGTCACAACAAGGGGTACACTCTTCATTGGACATTATCATTCGTCCTCCTCTTGTGATTAATCTAGATGATGATGACGAGATCACCAAAATCGATGAAGAGGTGTATAATGATTTGAACACATTGTTTTCCTCTTCCATGAGCTTAAATGACAAATCTCCTATACAAAGTGTTGAACCTAGTGCTTCCCCTAGTTTGAAACTTTCTCTTGTCCCTTTGGCTAGTTGCCCGCCCTCAGAAAATCATGAACATGATTGGGACGCAGATGACTTGCTTGATGGTTGACTTGCATTTTCCTTACTAGTATTTTTCCTTTTCTTTCTTTTTATTTTTTGTGTCTGCATTTGTGTAATGTGATCCCCCGTAATGTTCTGTTTGATGTGCTCTCTCATTGTGACATTCCTCTATTTGTATCTTCATTCTTCTCTATGTCGTACATTGCTTTTTCCCTTTCCTTTTGGGGATGACACAAGGAATTGAGACATTCATGTCTCTTTCATGTTGGCCCAAAAGGATTTTTCTTTTTCTTTGCCTTTTCTTTTGTCTTTTCTTGTGTTTTCCTTTTGGGGATGACTCAAGGCATTGAGACATTGATGTCTTCTTCATGTGTTTTCCTTTTTGGGATAACAAAGCATCGAGACACCCTATGTATCTTCCATGTTGATCCAAAAGGTTCTTTCTTTTTATTTTTTTTCGCTTTCTTTGTGTCATTCTTCTAGTTCTTTGTATTTGGGGAATGATGATAGTTTCGAGCTCTCTAAACAATATTGCAACAAAGAACATACTAACCCCAAATCCATAGATCCCTTACGTGTTTGGTTTTTCATTTTGGGGGAAACCCCTCTCTTTTTTTTTTCTCTTGCATGATGTAGCTTTACTTGGAAACATATGACTTGGCATAGGGCTTTCCTAGTTGGACCTCTTGTCTTCTTTCTTGTTATCATTTTTCATTTTCTACTTTAAAGTAATTTCTCATAGTACAGTGTGTAGCAATTCTTTTAAAGTGGGGACATACATTGGCATTACTCATTTGCATTTTTCCTTTTCTTGGGCCTTAATTCAGCCTTCTTACTTCATATGATGCGTTTTGTCGCTTTGTGGATGAAATTGGGTGTGATGTCCTTCATGAGCATGATCTGTCTTAGCATATTACATTCCTCTTAGTGGCTTGATGCGATGCACTGCATCACCTAACTTGTGAATTTTCTATTCTTTGATCAGTCCTCTCTTGGAGACATTAAACACAGTGTTCCCTAAGTTAAAAAGTTCACATGAACTAAAGAAAACTCCTTTGAACATTCTTTGCATGTTACATTTTGCATTTTTTATATGGCCACCTTGTAACACAACTTGTATGCCTGTGGAGCCATTGTGTTTATTCATGAGGTCCAAGCATACAAAGTTTTGCTTGTCTTGTGAAGCTTGCAAAGTCATGTTTTCTTTTGTGGTACCCTATTAAAGTTATCAGGAGGTATAACTTTGGTATAGTTGAGAAGGAAGCCCTTTTTGAGGGATGAATTTCCCCATAGCCACTTGCATGTGTGTGAGTGCATACTAGCCATGTGAGTATGTTTCTCACCTTTTTTTTTGGCCTTCTCACTCGATGAACAACCATGATTTCCATCGCCTCAGAGTGAGTATGCATTTTCTAGAAAAACAACCTAGATCTAATCCATAATGGGATGGAAAAATGATTGAAGCTTGATCCAACTCTCTTTTTCCTTCTCCTTCTCTCCCTTTCATTCTTTACATCATTTTCATGTGTTTTCCTTGTGCTTATATTTGGTTTGCCATGGGATCTTGATCCTAGGGGCTTGATCATCCCTCTTGATTTTTTTTGTCTCATCTTTCCAATATGGGTGCATTTGGATCCTTCTTAATGTGCATGTTTGGCTACTTTAGTGTGAGTGTGAATAAAGTTCATCCTCTCACTAAAGTGGGGGCTAAATGTAGCATAGGAAAATGTATCTTTGGACATTTTCACACTCATTTGAGTCTTTCTTATGGATGTTGGCCTAGTTTTTCCTAGATTTAATGTTGTAATGTGGTCAACACATTCACATTAGGTCTTGGACCATTGAAAATGAATAAGAACTTTATGATGCCTTGTAAAAGTGTTGTGAAGTGTTGTAACACATTTTCACACTTTTCTAGGACCTTTTTAAATATAATTCACTTAAATAACTTCTTATCACTTACCAAGCCTTGTTTCAAAGTGTTGTAAAGTGTTGTAACAAAATTTCACACTTTTCTATGCTTGTCATCAATAATTTGACCCTTTCTTATGCTTAAATGGCCCCTTTATGCACTTACATGCCCTACTAAAGTGTATTTTTGAGAATAATCCTTTTAAACATAATTTAATGCACTTTAATTCCCAACACTCTCTTAAAATTCCGTAGTGGGACCAAGTCACCACTAGTGGCGACTTAGTCCCACTTGGCTGAAAAATCAAAATTATTTCAAAATTCTGGCAAGATATTATATTCTAAGCCTTGAGGTCGACCTATGATGTGGTATTTTTGAGAAATTATGTATAATCATGTATAAATATATGGTTTTCCTCTCATTTATCTAGACTTGGTGATTTGTTTGAGTTGTGATAGGAGCACCTGAGAGAGATCATATTGTGGTACATTGCTTACATGCCTGTTGTTTGGAAACATCTGGCTATGATGACATCACTATGCAATCGATGACATAGCGAGACCTCATCGTTGGAAACTTACCTACTAGTGAGGCGACAGTGACGTTGGAGGATGTATGGTAGATTTTTGCAATTATCGATACACAGTGAGTAAATTATCTATGATACTGATGTCAGAATTGATGCTTTCCATGAGGTTCTTGACCAAGAGGAAATTGTCTTGGTCAACTCCCAGATTGACCTCGAGATGTACAGAGGTCTGGTGTCAGCTTTTAGATTGATTATTACAATAGTTATCTCAGGTTTGGTAGCTCTAGATTGATGGAGTAGAAGATTTATTCTGGGAGGGGGTCTAGCTTGGCATAAGATGCTATTCCAGAGGACCTAATATGCATGGGGGCTAGTGATGTTGGCCTCCCTATACCATGATATGCATAACTTTTTAGATTGTGATGCAAGGGGTATTGGCATAGGGGTCACTTTTCTCCACATTTGGGCTTGGGAGAACATCATTGTGCTTAGACCTATTGTTCAGATGGAAGATGTAGAGCCAAATGATCCTAATGTTTGGAGATATAGGGGTACCATCACTTTGTAGTACACAGGGTAACTTGGCATTCAATATCAGTGTCGAGTAATCGGCGATATGATAGTATTCAGATGGAAGCCATGGCTTCAGATATTAGCTTGGTATGATGATGTATAGTAGTTTTTCTTCACTCGACAAACCTGATATATGCAAGGTTGAGAACACACCATTATTGAGAGGTACCTATTGCTAGATAGTTTGGTGAGAGGCAAGATAGGCTTGATGATTAGTATATTGGTATCTTTTCCAGGTCAACTTGAGAGACAACATGGGGACACACGATCCCAACCCATGAGGTTGTTGAGGGATTTCGACAGTTGGTGGCTAGGCCATGGGCTTATGATTAGGGACAGGAAAATGCACAAGTCCGATGCCTTCTTATGATGCATGGTTTGTACCCCCTCCTTGATTTACAGATCCAACGGGTGTACCTCCACAAGGGAGGTTGAGAGGGAGGGGTGTAGGAAAAGGAAGAGGACAACCAAATGACAAATAGGGAAGAGGATAGGGAATAGGTCCAAATGGTAGGGGAAGAGGAAATGATGGCTAGGATGGCTAACATCATGATGGAAAGGTCCTGGGTGCACCACCATTTTACCAACAACCTCCTTAGTAGCCATTGATACAACAACAACCACTATCAGGGCTAGATCCCCATGATGCTCAGATTCAACAGTTGTAGATGGTGACGGGTGAGAGAGATGAGGTTTGTCAACATATTTTAGTCATCACTACTAAGAGAGACCGGGCCAGGCAATAGGTATAGGCACTGACAGTCAAGAGGGACCAGGAGTGACAACTTATGTGGATTGCTGATATGTAGTTAGCATAGGAGGTTGGGTGGCATCAATAGTTAGAGATCATGATCACTTCAGCTTAGGGATGGACAATGTCTTCCTATTTGTACAGATAGGTTGTTACCAAGGCTATGTATTATCGCATGCACTACCTTCAGGGATGTCCCTAAGGTGGTTAAGTAGCCAAATTACTTCCTGTAGTGTAGAAAAATGTATCTTTGGACATTTTCACACTCATTTGGGTCTTTCTTATGGATGTTGGCCTAGTTTGGCCTATATTTAATGTTGCAATGTGGTCAACACATTCACATTAGGTCTTGTACCCTTGCAAATCAATAAGAACTTTATGATGCCTTGTAAAAGTGTTGTAACACATTTTCACACTTTTCTAGGACCTTTTTAATATAATTCACTTAAATAACTTTCACACTTTTCTAGGGTTTTCATCAATAATTTGACCCTTTCTTATGCTTAAATGCTCCTTTTATACACTTATAGGCCCTACTTAAGTGTATTTTGAGAATAATCCCGTTAAACATCATTTAATACACATTAATTCTTGACACACACTTAAAATTCCCTAGTGGGACCAAGTCACCACTAGGGGCGACTTAGTCCCACTTGGTTCAAAAATCAAAATTATTTGAAAATTCTGGCGGGATATTATTTTCTAAGCCTTGAGGTCAATCTGTGATGTGGTATTTTCAAGAAATTATGTAATATAATCATGTATAAATATAGGGTTTTCCTCTCATTTTTCATCTCCTTAATTTCATTCACTTAATCATTCAAGCAATTATCAAGCATTCACTTTAGCACTCTAGGCTTTCTTAAGCATACATCCATTGGAGCATCTACTTGCATATATTAATATTTCTACTTCAAGGGTTTGGTGAGTTGTAGCATTGCGTGTTGTTCATTCATCATTCTCTTTTCATTTCATTTCATTTTCAAGGGTTTAATTACCAAACCGGGGCTTGACCAAGGAAAATCCCTATTCACTAACCCTTAATAGTTTTCCCCCTCTTTTCATGTGTTTTGTATGTCTTGTGTGCAAATTTATCAAAGAGCAAGGTGTGAAAAGGTGTCAATAATTCAGCAAAGTCATTCAAAATCAAGAAAACTTTAGAAGAAGCTTGGATATCACCTAGAAAGTAAATTATGTAGATTCGGATCTAGAAACCTATCAGGAGTTGAAGTGCAGACTGGGAGCTACAAATTGCATCTTTGAATTTCCTAAAATCTAGAGGTGGACTAAGTCACCATCAATGGCGAATTAGTCCCACTGCTAGGCCTGAAAAGTGGTTTTTGCAATTTTGGATACCCTTTTGTCTGAAACCTGTTTCGGCAGAATTTCCCCGAAATAGGACTAGGTTGCCCAACTTGGGATAAGTGTCCAAATGGGATTCAACAGTGAATTCTGTAGGATTCCAGAGCTCCTCTCTATCACTTTCCAGCTTTCAGGTGCACCTCTTCAGTTTCATTAAGTTCTATTACAATTTGTTTGCATTCTTTAGTTCATTTTTGATATCACATTGTGCTTTCAAACAAAGTGCATTTCCTTAGTTTTGCATTAATATTCAATCTCTTTTGTTCATTCTTTGCATCTAAGGCATTCCATTTAGACATGTTTCAATCATATTTACCTTAGTCTTGAGTGAACCACCAAGGTTTTTGGGATACCTCTCTCCTTTTAGGTGCAAAACCCTAGAAGTGTAAGAGAGTCCCCCATCCCAAAAATCTACGGTTCACTTGCAGAGGAATGGGGCACATCCCCGGGTTGAGGATCAGCTAAAGAGACATCCTGGTGAGGGGAGTAGCCATCATGGCTAGCTTGCTTGTACATAAACCTTTTTGATTATTTCCCATTCTTTATACAAATATACATTCATGGTATCCTTTTTTATAGCCTTGTGGATATTGTACTTTTGATTGATATACATACTTTGAATTAGATATTGCATTATGACAGTCACCATTTTTTGATATATATATATATATATATGAATGATACAAATTCGATATGATGTGATGTGTTCATTTTATTTCATGCTTATGAATGTATGGATGCATTTTGATATTTGTGCATTTCAATTTTACCATTTTCATAAGGTCACTAGGCTATGCATGGCCACTATCTCTCATGGCATCTTGACCCTATAACACCGTATTTTGTGTCATTTTTCTCCTCTCTTCACTGTCAGCAACTCTTGTACAATTTATTATATAACATATTATTGACTCTCATCCTCTATCTAAAACAACCATCTTCATGACTTATGTTAACTATTAACTATCCCTTTCATAGACTATTCAAAAGCCATATGACTATCTTATTATATTTTTCTTTTGGTTGGGCTATCTCTTATGTCATTAGTGGCATTTTATTTATTTTATGACTCCCAAGGTTAGGATAAACTTTCTATATTATCCCTTGGTAAATGATAGATGTATGGTACTTCTTAATTGTAGATTATTCCTTGATGAAATTATAGACTCTTTTGTAGGTTGTGATATAATGGCTATTCATTGTCTTCTTATAGGAAAATGTCTTATGTAACAATAAATACCACTATATTATGATTTGGAGAAATTTTTGCTCATGAGGTTTAGTTGAGGGAAGGGAAACATTATAAACCTCAATCACTACTTATATTATTAGAGTAACATTATTACCCATATCTTATCTCAAAACACTCTTTCCATAGACTAACCCATTCACCACTAATATTCTAATGGTAAGGGATTCAATGAAGTTTGGGAGAACTTTAAGTAACCTTTATAAATGCTTGGTAGATTTAACACTTTACAGGATTCTCATTCATGATTCAGACTTAGGGAGTGTAAAAACTTTAGCAAATTGAAATATATCACCAACAATTCCCTAAAATACCTAGTACCTCCCATAGCCATTTCATCCTAAAAACTTGGCAAGGTAAGTATATATTGGTAAAACTTACTCAAACACTTTTATAATATCAATATCATTACAAGGCCTATCAAGGTGTTTTGAAAGTAAACTATACAAAATTTTTGGTACACAAAATATCATAGAATTCATAGACTTATAAAGTGTCCCTTATTTGCAATCATTATCTATTTTTGCTCGTATTTTCATCTACATATGTTTCATCTTATTTAATAGAGATAAAGTATATCAAAGACCTCTCCTAAACTACTCAAGCATCTCTTCAAGATCAAATATTAAAGAAAAGAGGTCCTACAACCTCATTCATATTTCTTGAAAACCTTTGAAACACATAAATCTTGAGTAATACATGCATACATAGTAATTTTTGACAACAAACACATAAGTATGTGATGTGGATAAAGCTTTAAATGAACCCTTAAAACCTTGTTTGTGTAGCATCATAAATTTTCACCCTTGATAATTTCACATTGTGTTTGGATCCCTCCTAAGTTCTTGTACCCAATTATGCTTATATTACTTTTTTAATTTTCATTTTTGGGAAAGTGAATTAAATCTAAGAAATTAAATAAAATATTTATTTAAAAAATATATAAAATCAAAATAGGATTGGAATAGGGTACCCCAACACCCTTGTAGCCCCTTATCAATCCCTCAATTTAATATGTTATTGTCATATTATCATAATGGTTAGTTCAAAATATGTTGAAACTCGTATAAACTAAGGTTTCCATCTCATTTGAATATTAGGACACTCTATTATGAACTATGAGAAATTATTATGTAATACATGAAACCTCTTCTCTACATGCTAGTTACAATAATCTATTATTTCATAAGGACTATGCTCTTGTAGGTTTTCAAGGCAATTCAATCATCCATCATCAACTCTTTATTGTAACTTATGATATGACATAACCTTGATAGGGGATTCATGTCTAACACAACATTATCAATTTTTATTTATTTATTATAATCATTTTTTTCTTACTTTGCCTCTACTCGACCTAGGGAAAACAAAGTGATCTAAAAATGGTAAGGTATATAAAAATTTTCACTTAAGAAGGGGTTGGAAACTAGAATTTAAACCTAATCAGTAACTTACAAACCAATTATTGTGCCCAATTTACATCTTGTAGTTTAGACAAATCCCTTAAAAATTAAAAATTTCAAAGAAAACTTAAGTATACCAAAATTTACCCTACTCTCATTTCTACTCATAAAAAGTATAGTGATGTAGGAGCACCTAAGAGTAATATTAATCCTACATCACCCAAAAAAATAATGAATTTTATTTGTTTGATTTCATTTTTTTTTGCTTTTGGTTGTGTTTTGGTAGAGGGTGCAGGCAAAGAATTGGAAGAAATTCATTTTTCAAATTTATGGAATCCAAAACCTTTAGGTGCATGGGACCAATTTAATTCTTTTTTTGTTTCCTTTAATAGCTTATATATTTCATTTTCTAATGCATAATGGGTGTGGGTGATTCAATTTTATCTTGTTTTCATTTTTTCAAAGGAAAAAATATGAATTGGAGTAATTTATAGCACATAGTTTTGGTAAAGGACATCAACTCATAAAAATGGGAATTTACATAGTTGGGGATGGAGTTTTGACTCCATTAAAAACAAAAATAAATATGAAATATGGCTTTAATATTTGCACATAGTGTTAAATGTAAAAGACAACTGAGGGGGGGGGGGTGAATAAGTTGTACATTAAAACATCAATAATGTTCAAATATGCATTAATCCTTAAACCATTAACAACCATTAAACCCTTATCATGCATTAGCAGAATATAAACATGAGAAACAATAATGCAAACACATCCAAACACACAAGAACACTAGATTTATGTGGAAAAGCCAAGAAGGGAAAAACCATGGTAAGGATTAACTCATGATATAAAGTAATTACAATACCAAATATAATAGGCTCATTTCTAGATGGATCACTACCTACAAGAAAGAAGGGATCACTACCAATGGCTCATTTCTAGATTAGAAAGAAGAAGATAGAAGATTATTACAATGAGAAATCGATCTTATAGAAACATAAAATGTCCACCACTAAAAATATGCACCATCAGTAACCTCTAGATCATTGCTATCAAAAACTTCAAGTATTCTCCAAATGTAGACCCTTCTACTCATTGCATTGGAGTCATAGGAATTAAGTTCACACTTCACATCTCCACATCTAATTAAACTCGTAGATCTCAAAAAATCCTTGCATCTACACACACTTCTCCAATAATTCACCTTTCCTTTATATTGTTTGTAACCTTAAAAACATATTTCAAGGTTGGCTATAAACCTCAAATGTGAAAATTCAATTTAATTTAGCACCAAAACATTCCCATGGTGGAGAGGAATGAATGTAGACCACATCAAATCTTAACTCAAACCTGAATCCATATATACACACAATTCCACACTTCTAAAAACACTAAAGCATATCTATAATTAGTGTAAACACCCAAGGTCGGTTGAACCTATGTTAACACCATTAAAAATTTAAGTACACGCTTCACCAATTCCAAAGATGAATCAAGAACCACACACAAGACTTTAACACAATTTGGAATATTCCATAAAAACCCTGAAATCCAACAAATCCTTTGCAACATCATACACCTGAAGAACATATTCCATACACCTAGTTAACCTTCCACACACTATAACACATGAACTCAACCTTGTGGAGCACCAAAAATCAAACAACCCAAACTGAAGATAGATATGAAAAATATAAAGACACTCTTAGATCGGTATAAATAAAAACCGTAAAGTGGAGAAATGTGGAGAAAAACCATTTCTCCCAAACAACATTGCATCACATTTCACACACTGGTGAACATAACTTATTCTATTGAGCAATCCAAAACCTAAAACTCTAGATATACTACCTCTACAAACCTCTTATCAACATATCCAAACCAAACAAGAAAATATTCAACCATGAAGAAATATGGAGAAAAAAACCAAACACTACTCTACCACACTGAACACTCTTTACCACACCATCTCCTTTTTTCAAAGTTTCTCAAAAGAACTTGGAAACCAAGCACCACAAACACCATCTCAACATCTCAACCACACAAAAGGTTAACATCCATAGAAATATGCTCATAAAATTAATACTAGAGGTTGATATTAGTGATACTACTAATGAAAACATAATGCAAACATTCAAAGCATCTCCATAGGTTGACATCAATGACAACACAAAATTCCAACAATGTCTTCCACTTTTTCATTGATGGCAACACATGATATGAAAAATCATCAAAAAAAACCAACAACTCTGGTCAAGAAACATATACTCCACATTAGTGCACTCTACTTCCCCTTACAAAAGAATTAAATCTTTCCAACACTTTCTCTTTAAAGGACTTCTCTCCCTAGGCTTTCTTCATATGGTTTTTCAATTAAATCTCCCCCCCTTTGACATCAATGAAAAATGACAACACATATTTTCTTTACTTTGCTTCCCCTTTAACAACAATAACATAAAATTTCTCTCTCCTAAGGGAAACACCTATAAGGGACAACAAGTTCTCTACAACCTCATCTTTCACTTCCTTTGATAGCACCAAACTACAATACAATCACAAAATTTACTCCCCTTGACAACAACAACCAACAATGCCACTACCTACCCCCCCTAAGAGGTAGCCACCAACATCATTCTAGAATAAGGAATGAATCTTGAAATCCACTAGAATGATGCATAACCTTATGCATCTAGTTGAAAGGAGGGGCAATAACCCAAAACTTGATGCTTTGTAGGCACATAATCCAACTTCACCTTGTTCGCTACAACCTTTTCTCTTAGAAAGTGATACCGGATTGAAATATGCTTTTTCCTTGAATGCATTACCATATTATTTGAAATATTGATAGCACTTGTATTGTCACATAACATAGAAACTAGTTCGTCATATGACACTTTGGTATCCTTTAAGGTTTGCTTCATCCACAAAAGCTGTGTGCAACATGATGTCACAATAAGGTACTTTACCTCTATAGTAGATAATGACATTGTATCTCTCTTCTTGCTAAGCCAAGACACCAACTTACTTCCAAGAAAGAAAGCAACACCACTTGTACTTCTTCTATCATCCACACAACCTTCCCAATTTACATCTGTATAAGCATTTATAGAGAAATTAGTATCCTTTGGATACCATAAACCATGTTCCAGAGTTCCCTTCAAGTATTTGAATATTTTTTTTATTGCTGCCACATGTGACTCTCTTGGATCTTCTTGAAATATATCCACAAGATAAACTATATGCATGATATCCAATCTAGTAGTAGTTAGGTATAATACTCCTCCACTCATTGATTTTTAATTGCTTTGATCAACTTTAGGAGATTCTTCATTCTTACTCTGCTTTCAACCATTAACCATAGGGGTATATACTAGTTTAGAGTCTTCCATTCCAAACTTTTTCAACATCTCCTTAACATACTTTGATTTTTAAATGAATATACCTTTATCTATTTAATTTATTTGTAGTCCAAGGAAGAAATTCATCCCACCAAACATCAATATTCCAAACTCACTCTACATCTACTCTACAAATCTCTTACACATTGCTTCATTTCCACCAAATATTATATCATTTTGACATACATATCCACAATCAATATTTGATCTTTCTCAACTTCAAAATAAAGATTTCTATCTGTGATACCTTTATTGAATCCCTGCTGCAATTTCTACCTATCCAATCATGCATACCAAGCTCTAGGAGATTGCTTGATCCGATATATTGCCTTCTTCAATCTGCAGACCATATTAGGATTATCTAATAACTGAAAAACCTTCCAATTGTTCAATATTGTGTACTATGGAAATGGAATGTACAACTTCCCTTATCCACACCTAAAAAGGGAATGAAGGAAGAGGAATTTGATTTTGCAAAGTTCACACTCAAGAACAATTCTGTGAGATTCCAATGCAATAGAGATTGAAATATATCAAAGGAGATTGTCCTTAAGGATGGAAATTGATAAAGAAGATAAACTATTCATGCAAAACTAAGAAAATGCAAAATGTTTGAAAACACACTGTGATATGAAAAATGACCTAAAAATGCAAACAAACTGTAACATAAATTAATTAGACTAAAGAGGTGCACCTGGAAATTGGAAAGTGACGGAGAGGAGCTCTAGAATCCTAGAAAATTCACTATTGAAGCCAACTGGGACTCATACGCCAAGCTATGCAACTTAGTCCTATTTTAGGGAAATTCTGCCGAAACAGGTTTTAGAAAAAAGGGTACTCAAAACTACAAATAATTATTTTTAGGCCTAGCAGTGGAATTCATGTCACTAATGGTGACTTAGTCCACTTCCAGATTTTGGGAAATTCAAAAGTGCAATCTATAGCTCTCGGTCTGCACTTTTATCCCCGATAGGTTTCTAGATCCGAAACTACAAAATCTGACCTGTAGGTGTTCTCCAAGATTCTTTTAGGGTTTTGACCACTTTGAATGACTTTGATGATTTGTTGACAAGTTTTTACACCTTTCTCTTTGACAAATATGGATACTAGACCTACAAAACACATGCAAAGAGGGGGAAAGTGTTAAGGGTTAGTGAATAGGGGTTTTCCTTGGTCAAACGCTGGTTTGGTATTTAAACCCTTGAAAATGAAATAAAATGAAAAGACAATGATGAATGAACAACATGAAATGCTACAACTCACCAAACCCTTGAAGTAGAAATATGAAGATATGCAATTAATGGCTCCATAGTGATTGAATACTCTTGTAAAAAAGATGCTTGAATGCAAAATCACTTGATTGCATGATTAGAAAATTAAGAGAGTTGAGATTTTTTAGGAGGATGAAATGAGAGGAAAACCCCTATATTTATACACAATTATGCAAAATTTCCTGAAAATACTAGATCATAGGCTGACCTCCTATCTTAGAAAATAATATCTTATCAGAATTTTGAAATAATTTTGATTTTTGAGCCAAATGGGACTCATTCGCCCCTAGTGGAAAATGGGTCCCACTTAGCCATTTTAAGTGGGTGTCAGAAATTAAGATGTATTAAATGATTTTTAATGGGATTATTCTCAAAAAGACACTTAAGTAAGGTTTGTAAGTGTAAAATGGGGCCAATTGAGCATAAGAAAGGGTCAAATTAGTGATGACGAGCCTAGAAAAGCGTCAAAGTATGTCCCCACTTTAAAGGAATTGCTAAACACCATACTGTGAACAATTACTTTAAAGTAGCAAATGAAAAATGCAAAGAGAAAGAAAGACATGAGAGCCAACTTGGAAAGCCCTTATGCCAAGTCATATATTTTTGAGTAAGGCTATGCCATGTGAAGGAAAGGAAAAAAAAGGAAAGAAAGGAAGGGGTTGCCTCCAAATTGAAAACACCAAACACATAAGGGATCTATGGATTTGGGGTCAGTATGTTCTTTGCTACAATGGTTTGTAGAGAGCTTAGAACTGTCATCATCCTCCAAATATGTAGAACTGGGAGAATGACACAAAGAGCAAAAACAAAGAAAAAGAAATAACCTTTTGGGTCAACATGGAAGATACATAGGGTGTCTAAATGCTTTGCATCATCCCTAAAATGAAAACACAAGCCAAATGAAAAAGAAAAGGTGAAAGAAAAAGGAAAATATTTTGGTTCAACATGAAGGAGACATGAATGTCTCAATGCCTTGTGGTGCAGGAGCACTTGGGAAAATACTAGGTTTCCTAGAAGTTTTGTTTGAAGTTATATTTTAGTTGTGTTGTTTTTGGTCATGTTGACCATTTTTGTTAGAATTTGGTGGAGTAGGAATAAAACTTGATCTATTATGATCAATGGATTGGGAGGTGGAAATCATGGATGGGTTTTGAAGCTCTAACTTGTCTAGGTTGCCAACCTAGCCAAAGTTTTGAAAACATAGTGGGTTTTATAAATGGCATCTTTAGGTCTTCTTTTGGTTCGTCAAAAAGGGCTTAACTGTCTGTGGAGCCTATTTAATACTTTCTTCAACCATGGAATAGGGTTGGAAGCACTTTTTTTATTGTGACACATTGTGAAGTTGATGGAAACAATGTTCTGTGCAAAAATTCCAGACTTTTGGCATCTTGATTGAATCTTAATGGATTAGATATGTTTATGTTTTGTTGTAGGATGAAGTGAAGTTAGCATTCAATCATTTTTTATTCAATTAATTAGCTTCTTGTACAATTTTAGGTGTCTTTTGTAAATAGTTTATTGTTGCCCTGTTGCTGCTCTGAATTTGACTTTTTTAGAAAATGGGGTGCTAGAGCACTTTTCCACTGTACAAACCATATGACCTTTTGGAAACTATACCTAGAAACCATGCTTGTACATATGGTAGTTGGTAGGTTTTTTTTGAGTGCAGGAATTGCAAGAAATGTCTTGCCCTAGGCGAGCCAGGCAAGGTCTGGCTAGGGAAGACCAGGAGAAAAATGCAGATAACTTGCAGGGGAATTGAGATTTTTGAGAAATTCCTTTTGGTGAATTTTGTTGAGGGTCTTGGAAATGTATGGTGATCAGGAGGAGGCTCCACCAAATTATTTGGAGTGAGAACTTTTTGATAGTCTGAAAACAGCCTTGAGAAGTTTAAAAAACCCTAGGTTTTTTGGCCTATTTTGTGAATGGGCAGTGTACGGCCTGTACAGGCTCAAAACCCCAAGAGTCTTTGATGTGTAGGCATGAGAAGCACAAACCAAAAATAAAGAACCCAGGTCTTTTGGTGGGTTTAGGAGAAAATAGCAATTTATCTCTGTTCAGAGGACTAATTGGGGCTCTAGGCTTGTAGCCTTTCAAACCCTAGGAAGGGATTTTGTGAAAGCGATGAAAATTTGGAAATTTGTGATTGCATAAGGACCCTAGATAGGCTATTTTGAAACTGTTACAACACTTTCACACCCCTGCAAGAATCTAGCAGAAGGTTGAGGATATTTGGTCTTTAAGGAAGAGTAAGGGCCAAGGGAGAATATGTGGTGAAGCACCAAGGTTGACTTGGTAGAAGGAAAGCATGTTGATAGTGGGGTTGGTCAGTAGGAGTAGTGGCACCCAAACTTGAGGTAGGACCACTAGGACAAGGTGGAGGAGACACCTAGGAGTTATTGGGAGCAAGGACTCAGAGCATGGGGCAGTGAGTGCCTCACCCAACCCTAGCCTATCAGATTGGTATCAGAGTGAGTTAAAGATTTGGGAAGCATCTTATATGTCAGAGGTTGAGTCTAGTGATTCTTCCACCATGGTGACGAATGCAGAACTGGCTAAGATGGTTGAAGGACAAGAAGAAGACAATAGGCTATTGAGGGAAAGAATAGCCCAACTTGAGGCAGCAGTGAGGAGTGCACAGTTTGAGGGAAGAATACAAAAAGAAGAAGAGGTTGCAGAGGAAGATAAGACCCCTGAACCTAACCCTGTTTTGAAGGAGGAGCCTTTCTTGAAGGCATTGAAAGCTTTGAGTGGGAAAGCACTTGAAGGTATACCACTTTTTAGTGGAAAGATAGAAGCTGATCTAGTTATGGACTAGATAGAAGGTATGGAAAACCACTTTGAATGTGATGGAATCACTGAAACACAGAAGGTGAAGGTTGCTAAATCAAGGTTGAGAGGATCAGCCTTAACATGGTGGAAGTAGATTCAGACAGAGAGGAAAAAGAAGGAAAACAACCCATATCAACTTGGAAAGGAATGGTTGCCAAGGTGAAAGAAGCCTACATGCCAGATGACTATGAGATTCAATTGCACAAGAAGAGGCAAAGTCTAAGGTAGAAAGACCAAGATGTAAACACTTACACTGAGGAGTTTCAAAAACTTTGCATGAGATCTAATGTGACAGAGGATGAGACTCTCAAGGTAGCTAGATACCTTAATGGTTTGAAATGGAACATCCAAGAGGGGATGGCTCTTTTGAGTCCTAAAATAGTACATCAGTGTTACCAATTGGCTATCAAGATTGAGGAAAGGAACAAGAGGAAGCAAGATCAGACTTCTAAGGGCAGAGGCAAAGGCAGAGATCAAAGAGATCAAAGAGGATAGCGTGGTGGCTACCAAGGTAGAGGCAATGACCAAAGAAACCAAGGAGAATATAAACTCACTAAGCATGGAGGTGAAACATCTTCAAGAGGAGGATACAACAGGGATAGAGGACCTCAAGGAGGTTCAAACAGAGGAAGAGGAGTAGGCAGGAGCAATTCTTATTTTGCAAACATGAAGTGTTATCATTGTAATCAAATAGGTCACCCTACTTATAGATGCCCGGAGAAAGCTTCCTCATCAAGCAATGAAAAGAGAGTGGCCTATGCACAAGAGGACACCATGAGTCCCAAAGCATCTAAGGTCAGTCGTATTGAATCTGAGGTAGGAGAGAATCTGATGTTTAACAGGGTTTTGATCAGACAACCGGTTAAAGAGGAACCAAAACAGAGAAGAGCTCTATTTAGAGTAAGGTGCAAGATACTTGGCAAAGCATGCAAGGTCATAGTAGACTCAGGTTCAACAGATAATATAATATCAGAGGAGCCAGTAGCAAAACTAAAATTGGAGAAGGTACCCCACACTAACCCCTACAAGGTCACATGGTTGAACAAAGGGCAGAGTGTTTTGGTGAATGAGCAAGAAACGATGGAGTTCTCCATTGGAGGTTATAAAGACACGTTAGTTTGTGATGTATTACCCATGGATGCATGCTATCTACTACTGGGTAGACCATGGCAATATGACAGGAGTGCTATCTATGATGGGAAAGAGAATACTATTTCCTTCAAAAAGGATGGAAGAACCTTCAAGCTGCAGTCACTGTCAGAAGAAGAAGAGGGACAGTTAAAGACACCAAACATCATGTTGAGCAGTGGTAAGGAGTTCCTCAAGGACCTACACCAAGGGAATGAAGGATATGTGGTTGTGTTGCAACCTAAAGAAGAAGACAAGGCTGAAAAAATAGTCTTACTAGAAGCAGTCCAAAGTTTACTTGATAAGTACAAGAGCATAGTTAGTGATGGTACACCTGCAACCTTACCACCAAAGAGAGCAATAAGTCATCAAATTGACTTCATACCTGGAGCCTCATTTCCCAACAAAGCAACATACAAACTTACACTTGAGCAGAACCTAGAGGTAGCTAGGAAAGTGCAAGAATTGTTGGATCAAGGATTGATTCAAAAGAGCATCAGCCCTTGTGCAGTGCCAGTGGTTTTAGCAACCAAGAAAGGAGGTAAGTGGATACTTTGTACTGATTCTAGGGCAATAAATAGGATCACCATTAGGTATAGGTTTCCTATTCCTAGAATTGAAGACTTGATGGATTGTCTTGGAGGTGCTCAGTTCTTCACAAAGTTGGATCTCAAGAGTGGATACCGTCAGATCAGAATTAAGGATGGTGATGAGTGGAAGACAACTTTTAAGACAAATGATGGGTTATATGAGTGGAAAGTGATGCCATTTGGCCTCTCAAATGCCCCTAGTACATTCATGAGACTCATGAATGAAGTACTTAAGGATTTCATAGGGATATTTGTGGTAGTGTATCTTGATGATATACTCATTTTTAGCAAGATAGCAGAAGAACACTTGAAGCATGTGGAGATGGTTCTTAAAAGGTTGCAAGAGGAGAAGTTGGCAATCAATCTTGAGAAGTGTGAGTTCTTCAAGCAAGAGCTTGTATACTTTGGTTTTGTAGTATCCAAATGCTCATTAAAGATGGATCCAAGCAAGGTGGAAGCCATCCTAAATTGGCCTACAACAACCACAACAACAGAGGTAAGGAGTTTTCATGGATTGGCCCAATTTTATAGAAAATTTATAAGGAACTTTAGTGGTATATGTGCACCAGTCCTAGATACAATCAAGGGTGGTGTAAAAACTAAGTTTGTGTGGACACAAGAAGCTGAGAAATGGTTTGAGAAACTGAAACAAGAAGTGGCAACTCAACCAATTCTCTTATTACCTAGCTTTGAAAAATTGTTCACTATTGAATGTGATGCAAGTGGAGTGGCAGTAGGAGGAGTGCTAAGTCAAGAGGGAAGGCCTATAGCCTTCTTTAGTGAGAAGCTCAATGAAGCTAAGAATAAATATTCAACCTATGACTTGGAACTTTATGCTTTGGTTCAGTCACTTAGGAAATGGAGGCATTACCTTCTACCCAAGGAGTTTGTGGTCTTCACTGACAATCAGGCGCTTAGTTTTATCAATACTCAAGAGAAGCTGAGTAATAGGCATTTGAAATGGATGGAATACATCCAAGCTTTTACTTTTACCATCAAACACAAGAAAGGAAAAATGAACAAGGTGGCAGATGCATTAAGCAGAAGGTTGTTGATAGTGCAAGAGATACAACTCAAGAGCATTGGCATAGAGAGTTTCAAGGATATGTATGGAGAGGATGAAGAATTTTCAGAGGCCTATAAGGTATGTTCTAACTTTGAGAATCATTTCCATAGTCAATACTCAGAGTATACTTTGCAAAGTGGGTTGTTGTTTAAGGGCAATCAGTTATGTGTTCCAAGAGGGTCAATGAGAGAAAATCTGATTCAAGAAAAGCATAATGGCAGTCTTAGTGGACATTTTGGTATCAATAAGACCTTAGAGCTAGTACAGAGATTCTATTATTGGCCTAAGTTGGCAAGAGATGTTAGAAGGTATGTGGAACAGTGTGTTGTGTGCATGAAAGCTAAGGGAGGAGCTAGCAATGCTGGTTTATATCAACCCCTGCCCATTCCAAATAGACCATGGGAGTGTGTGAGCATGGATTTTTTGGTAGGCCTTCCTAAGACGAAGATTGGTTTTGACAGTGTTTATGTTGTGGTAGACAGATTTAGCAAGATGAGTCATTTTATTCCCTGCAAAACTACTCATGATGCCAGCTACATAGCTCACCTTTTCTTCAAGGAGGTTGTAAGGATCCATGGCTTGCCTCTAAGCATTGTTTCAGACAGAGATGTGAAGTTCATGAGTCACTTTTGGAAGACTCTATGGAGCAGATTGGGTACAAATCTGTCATTTGGATCAACTTACCATCCTTAGACCGATGGTCAAACAGAGGTAGTTAACAGGGTGCTTGGTAATCTTTTAAGGTGCTTAACTAAAGAATATGGACAGACATGGGATATGGTTATCTCACAAGCTAAATATGCTTACAATGATAGTGTCAATAGAACTATAGGGAAGAGTCCATTTGAGGTTGTGTATGGGATGCACCCAAGAGGCATTTGTGAGCTTAGAGACCTTGGATCTATGGAGAATAGGAGTGGACATGCAGAAGACTTCAGTCAGACCATGAAGGAGATTCAAGAGCAGGTCAAGAGGATAGTCACTGAGGCTACACAAAATGTGAAGGAGAAGGAAGATATGTCAAGGAAAGATGTGCAATTTCAAGTAGGGGACTATGTTATGGTCCACCTTAACAAATCAAGGTTGCAGAAGGGAATGTCAACCAAGTTTCAGATGAAGAGAGTGGGTCCCTACAAGATATTGGCCAAGTATGGCAAGAATGCATACAAGGTGGAATTACCTACTGATCTAGGAATCTCACCGGTGTTCAATGTTGCTGATTTGATCAAGTATAAAGGGACAGTCAAGGATTTGGATCAGGACAGTAAGGAGATCTTCAAGGACATCAGCAACATGTCCATACCTACTCAGGACAAGCCTCAGGTAGAGAAGATTTTGGAGTCAAGGGTGAAGAAGGCCACAAGACACAAGGTGTACATGGAACACCTCATCAAGTGGAAGAACAAGCCTGAATTTGAGGCTACTTGGGTGGATGAAGCTGAATTTAAAAAGTAGGGCATTGACCTGTCCTTTCTCTCTCCTTCCAATCCTTAATGTTTGAGCTGAGAGGGGGAGAATGGTGCAGGAGCACCTAGGAAAATACTAGGTTTCCTAGAAGTTTTGTTTGAAGTTATACTTTAGTTGTGTTTTTTTTGGTCATGTTGACCATTTTTGTTAGCATTTGGTGGAGTAGGAATAAAACTTGATCTATTATGATCAATGGATTGGGAGATGGAAATCATGGATGGGTTTTGAAGCTCTAACTTGTCTAGGTTGCCAACCTAACCAAAGTTTTGAAAACACAGTGGGTTTTATAAATTGCATCTTTAGGTCTTCTTTTGGTTCATCAAAAAGGGCTTAACTATCTTTGGAGCCTATTTAAGACTTGCTTCAACCATGGAATAGGGTTGGAAGCACTTTTGTTATTGTGACACATTGTGAAGTTGATGGAAACAACGTTCTGTGCAAAAATTCCAGACTTTTGGCATCTTGATTGAATCTTAATGGATTAGATCTATTTATTTTTTGTTGTAGGATGAAGTGAAGTTAGCATTCAATCATTTTTTATTCAATTAATTAGCTTCTTGTACAATTTTAGGTGTCTTTTGTAAATAGTTTATTGTTGCCCTGTTGCTGCTCTGAATTTGATTATTTTTAGAAAATGGGGTGCTAGAGCACTTTTCCACCGTACAAACCATACGGTCTTTTGGAAACTATGCCTAGACACCATGCTTGTACATATGGTAGTTGGTATGTTTTTTTTGAGTGCAGGAGTTGCAATAAATTTCTTGCCCTAGGCGAGCCAGGCAGGGTCCAGCTAGGGAAGACCAGGAGAAAAATGCAGATAACTTGCAGGGGAATTGAGATTTTCGAGAAATTCCTTTTGGTGAATTTTTTTGAGGGTCTTGGAAATGTATGGTGATTAGGAGGAGGCTCCACCAAATTATTTGGAGTGAGAAATTTTTGACAGTCTGAAAATAGCCTTGAGAAGTTTAAAAAAACCCTAGGTTTTTTGGCCTATTTTGTGAATGGGCAGTGTACGGCTTGTACAGGCTGAAAACCCCAAGAGTCTTTGAGGTGTAGGAATGAGAAGCACAAACCACAAATAAAGAACCTAGGTCTTTTGGTGGGTTTAGGAGAAAATAGCAATTTATCTCTGTTTAGAGGCCTAATTGGGGCTCTAGGCTTGTAGCCTTTCAAACCCTAGGAAGGGATTTTGTGAAAGCGGTGAAAAGTTGGAAACTTGTGATTGCATAAGGACCCTAGATAGTCTATTTTGAAACTATTACAACACCTTCACACCCCTAGAAGAATCTAGCAGAAGGTTGAGGATATTTGGTCTTTAAGGAAGAGTAAGGGCCAAGGGAGAATATGTGGTGAAGCACCAAGGTTGACTTGGTAGAAGGAAAGCATGTTGATAGTGGGGTTGGTCAGTAGGAGTAGTGGCATCCAAACCTGAGGCAGGACCACTAGGACAAGGTGGAGGAGACACCTAGGAGTTCTTGGGAGCAAGGACTCAGAGCATGGGGCAGTGAGTGCCTCACCCAACCCTAGCCTATCACCTTGCATCATCACCAAAAGGAAAACACAAGTTTGAAAAAGACAAAATAAAAGGCAAAGAAAAAGTAAAGGCCTTTTGGGTCAACATGAAAGAGACATGAATGTCTCAATGCCTTGTGTCATCTCCAAAAGAAAAATACAAGAAAAAGACAAAATAAAAGGCAAAAGAAATGTACGACATAGAAAAGAATGAAGGTACAAATAGAGTAATGTCACAAAGAGAGAGAACATCAAACAAATCATCACGAGGGATCAAATTATGCACATGTAAACACACAAAAGAAAAAGAAAGAAAAGAAGAGTGTAAAAGACTAGTAAGGCACATGCGATTCAACTGTCGAGCAAGTCATCCACCTCCCAGTTATGTTCATTATATGTCAAGGGAGGGAAACTAGCCAAAGGGACAAGAGAAAATTTCGAACTAGGGGAAGTACCAGGTTCAACACTTGTTGTAGGAGATTTTTCGTTTAAGTTCATGGAAAAGGAAAATAATGCGTTCAAATCATTATGTACCTCTTTGTCAATTGTAGCGATCTCGTCATCACCATCTAGATTAATTACAGCAAGAGGATGAATGATAATTTCCAATGAAGAGTGTACATCTTGTTGTGATTGTTGTATTGGATCATTTTTTTTGGTTGGGGAGGAGGATCATCATGCATTGCTTCAATCAAGTTCAGATTTTATTTTTTTGTACTGAAATCTTCATGTATCTTGTGAGCAAGGGCACGATGCCTACACCTATGCTATCTAGTGCCTAGACTTCTTTTGGTTTTGTTATCAAGTTGTGTTCATGAAGGAGCAGGTTGATCAACCATAGGTTTCTTTTCTTCCCTAAGGCGAGGAATGGGAGGAACCATAGGAGGTTGGTCATCCACTTTCTCCTTTGCCTTGTAAACTTGTTTTATTTGAGGAGGCATGACAAAGTTGCTTTCATTGTCTCTTGGTCTCTTGGATGAGGTAGGTGAATTTTTTGGTGTTGGTTGGTCTGAATTGTTTGGTTCTTGGTCAGGTTGAAGCATGGTTTCATCTAGGATAGGAGTGTCAGAGATGGATGGGGACATGTTGCAGAGAGACAATTCTGTTATTTTCTTTGTTTTAATTTTTTGGTAAGCTATGGAAAAGAAGTCTTGGAGAGGCATTATAGGTTCCATGGGCTTAGACCAAAAGGCTTCTAAGGAAAATTTTCCTTTGGAATACAATGGGTTAAAGCCACTATGGTGGACAATGAATATTTCATTGTCAAATGGAAACTTTAAGCATTTGTTGATAACCGACGGGACAACTTTCATTGAGCAAAGCCATGGATGGCCTAGCCATAAATGAAACCAGTCCGACTATAGGATGATGGAGAATGTGACATCTAATGTTTTTGATCCTATTTGTAATGGAAGGACAATCAATCCTATTGTAGGGAAAGTAAAACCATTGTGTGTCTTGATCCATGCTTTCGGTTTATCATAGTAATCTTGATAAAGGTCATGTAATACCAAAAATTCCTCGGTGATCACCTTCTCTCCACAGGAGGGATCTATTAATATCCCATTAGTGGTATTATCATAGATACAACCAACTATGTAAAGAGGACCATTAGGCAGATTTTTAATTATGTCCTTAGAGGAGAAAATAATATAAAGAGATTTCTTAGGTTGGCCCTTACGAGGGATAACATATATCACTCCTACTATTTCATCCATGGGATTAACATGGGTAACATGTGGGATAGGATCAAGATATTCATCATCTGCATCCACATTCATCACATCATTCTTTGTAGTTTCACTAGATTTGACAAATGAAATATTATGTTTGGGCATTGAATCAATGGAAATTTTGAAGTTTTGATTTGGAGGGGCAACAAACTTATTACCTTGATCATTAATTCCCGCAATGGATAGATGGCCAAAATCAATGAGCTCTTGCACAATATGTTTAAGACGCTTACAATGTTTCATGTCATTTCCATTTTTTCAATGATAATGGAAATAAGCATTGGATTTAAAGTTCAGAGGTAAAGGCTTAGTAGGATTGGGTGCTTTGATGGTAGGCAAGGTAATCATTTGTTGTTGTAAAAGTTGGGACATTGTGTTATGAAGGGTATCAGGTAAAGGTGTGAATTGTCTTTTCCGATCTCCATAACTAAAGGGAACTGCAGTTTTAACAACTGCTACTTGGTTGTTGATAGTTTGAGTTGGTTTTGAAGGGGGGTTGAACTGTAAGGACCCTTTGTTTTTCTTTCTAAATGGTTGGGAATTGTTTTGGTTGGTAGGTTAAGATTTCTCAATGCAGCTAGAAGTGGACCTTGTATCTTGACTACTAACCGAATTGTGATAATCACAAAGGGCCGTACACAAGTCCATGAAGGAGAGGAATTTAATCATAGTGAGTTTTTCCTAAAGTTTAGTTTGCAAGTTTTCTATAAACATCTTTTGAAGATGTGGGTCAGGGATCTTGACATCAATTTGGGAATAAAGTGATTGATAGCATGAGATAAAATTAGTTATCTTTTCTTCCTCGTTTTGCTTGCATATCATCAAATCGGCCAAGGTATTTTTGGGAGTCATATGCACTTGTAAATTATTTATAAATGCATCAACAATTTCATTAAATGAATGAATTGAATTGTTTGGTAAGGATGAAAACCATTCCAAGGCAGTATCTTCTAAAGTCCTAGGGAACAATTTTGCTAATAGTTTATCATCAAGGACAAAATAAATACATAGGGTTGTATAGGAATTAACATGGTTAGAATGATCTCCTTTCCCTCCATATTTCTGAAATATAGTCATTTCTACTCCTTATGGCATCAACGTTCACAATATTTCCAAAGACAATGGGCTAATTTAAACATAATATGTAGGTGGGCCATTCTGATTTTGGTTTATGGTGGAGATTTGTTTTTGCATGGATGAAACAGTTTGGAAAAGTTGTGTTACGAGAGGATCAGTAGAAGTGGTATGAGGTGGAAGGGAAAGTGGTGATGGGATATATGTACTAGGAGAGCAAGTGAATGGAATGCTTATAGGTGGTAGTGTGGAAGAAGATAGAACATGCGATGCCACATAGGAGCTAGGGATGCTAGCAGGAACACTGATGGAAGGAATCACATTACTAACTTGTTGCATTGTTGTTGTGATGTGAGGAGTGGTATAGGTAGGTATTGATGCTACTATTGAGGAAGGAGGAGTTTGGTTTCCTCCTTGGCTTACCACATTATTTGATAATTGAGTAGCACTAGAGGTTGAAGGAAGATGTTTGCCAAATATTTGAACTATGTTTTTCACAAGGTCAAGGCCTTCATCACTTTCAAGCATACAGTGAATGCTTTCAAAGGTAGGAATTGTTGTAGCAATTTTTTTTTCAAGTCTAACTTGGTGTTGCAAATGTACTAAGTCTTCATGGATTTGAATTATCTTGTCTTGCAATATATCATCAGGTCTATGTTCAACATGCATACTACTTGAAGGCAAAGAGTTGCTAAGGCTATTATCCATGCCTAGTACATTATTTTCAATACTAGGAGTGGAAGCTCTAGATAACCCAAGATCCACAACGATTGTGTTATCAAGAGATGGCATGAGTCTTGAACTTCTTCTCGTGAAGGTATTAGCAATAGGACACCAAACACTCATGCAAAGGCTACTAAATGCAGGGTGAGTGCAAATGCAATGTAAAATAATAAGAATGAAATGCTTAAAATTGAAATTCTAGAAAGTAAAACTGAAATGTAGAAACAACAAACAGAAACATAGAAATTGAAGATTAAATGCCAAAAAATGCACTTAAAAATATGCAACTGGACTAAGTTGCCTAGGGTGGTGAGTGAGTCCAGGTAGTGACGTTTTTGAAATTTTTTAGAATTTTTTAATTGGATTTTATGCTTTTTAGATTTTTTGATGCAGATATAATATAAATATGCAGAATTTTGGGAATTTTGAATGAAATGAAATGCCAAAATGCAAGCTAGATAATATTTTCACTAATGCAAATTTGAAAACCCTAGAATGGAATTTAAACAATGCAAAATGCAATGCAATGTTAATCTAAGCTATTTCTAGGATGGAAATGAACTCTTAAATCTGCACACTAGACCTGCAAAACACATGCAAAGAGGGGAAAAAATGTTAAGGGTTAGTGAATAGGGGTTTGTGTTGGTCAAACCTCGGTTTGGTAATTAAACCCTTGAAAATGAAATTAAATGAAAAGAGAATGATGAATGAACAACATGTAATGCTACAACTCACCAAAACCTTAAAGTAGAAATATGAAGATATGCAAGTAATGGCTCCAAAGTGCTTGAATACTCTTGTAGAAAAATGCTTGAATGCAAAATCACTTGATTGCTTGATTAGTAAATTAAGAGAGTTGAGGAGATTTTTTAGGAGGATGAAATGAGAGGGAAAGCCCTATATTTATACACAATTATGTAAAATTTCTCGAAAATACCACATCACAGGCTAACCTCAAGTCTTAGAAAATAATATCCCTCCATAATTTTGAAATATTTTTGATTTTTGAGCCAAATGGGACTCATTCTCCCCTAGTGGCGAATGGGTCCACTTAGCCATTTTAAGTGGGTGTCAGAAATTAAGATGTATTAACTGATGTTTAAGGAGATTATTCTCAAAAAGAGACTTAAGTAAGGCCTGTATGTGTAAAATGGGGCCAATTAAGCATAAGAAAGGGTCAAATTAGTGATGACAAGCCTAGAAAAGTGTGAAATTTTGTTACAACACTTTACAACACTTTGAAATAAGGCTTGGTAAGTGATAAAAAGAGGTTATTTAAATGAAATACATTAAAAAGACCCTAGAAAAGTATGAAAGTGTGTTACAACACTTTACAACACTTAAATAAGGCATCATAAAGTTATTATTAATTCACAAGGGTCGAAGAACTAATGTGAATGTGTTGAACACATTACAACATTAAATCAAGGCACAATTAAGCCAAAGTCATAAGGAGGACCCAAACGAGATAGAAAAAGTAGAAGGGTTACTTTTTCGGTGTCCACAAATATAAACTTCTTCCAACTCACCATTCAAAAATATAGACTTCACATCAATTTGATAAAATTTGAAATCTTTATGTGCTTCAAAATCCACAAACATCCTAATAGCCTCCATCCTTTCCATTGAAGCAAATGTCTCTTCAAAGCCTATTCCTTCTACTTGTGAGTAGCCTTTACACATTGTAGTGGCACAAATTTTCACCCCTAGGAAAATTCCCCATTTAATTTCCCTTACCTTTAATAAAATATAAACCCAATGAATCAATTTCACCTCTACCACCTTGCCCCTTCCACCTAGCTGCATTGTTTTGCATCGGTGGAGGAACTTTTTTCAATGATGCGTTCACATCACACAAAAATCTATGTGCCTTGCTATCATCCTAACAAGATTCCTACCCTTGGAATAAGGAGAAAAGTTATGTCTTCCATTGGTTGTAGAGAGTAGCATTCCCTACCTCCCTTGATCAACAAAATTTGACTGGTTGCCTCCATTTTTACTTTTCAAACTCACTTCATTCCTCCTCTTGCTCTTTGGGATGCAATTTCTCACATTCTAGCTCTTCATTCTAATTGTCTTCACTCCATTCTTTCTTCTACACCATTGTTCTTAGTTCAAGCTTCTCATTTGGCTCCAACATCACATTCTTGTTGCAACAATATTACAATCGAAGGATTTTCAAGCTTCATCTTCTCTACGTAGTGGTGCCATTCTCTTCTTTTTGCTATTGGCCTTGAGAGCTCATAGTGTAGAAGGCAACATTGTGTTTGTCTACTTAGTTGCATCATCTTATTTATTAGATAGCATTACCTATGTCTTTGCTTTCTATCTAGTGGTATCACTTCCTTTCTATTTCCTTTATTGATTTGTATACTTTGTGGCTATCTAGCTATCTATGGAGGTGGGAACACCAAAATAGGGGTCTAACTAAGGTAGAACTCTAACTCAACCCAAATTTTTTCCTATTTTTATGTGTGTAGATGCATTTTAGTGGAGCTAAAAGCATGGTACCTTTTCCTAGCTTCTCCTTGTCATTTCTAGCATAGTTATTTTTAGTGTCATTTTCATTGTATTTGTTGTTTTTGTATTTTGTATTCTGTGTCAAAACATAAAATATCACATAGTTAGGAAGTTAGAGGTTATTAATTTTTTTTATCTATTTTCTAGACCTTTGTTCATATAGGACGCTAGTGCATCTCTAAGACACGAGTGCTCTGTGTTGGAGTCTAAGATCTACGTTTCCATCCTTAGACAATGAGTTGTTTGAGCAGCAAATCAAACTTTTGAAGCTGACTCTTCTAACTCTATGAACATCTAGTTTTAGAAGGAAAGCAACATGCTATTTTACCTTCCCTTTCAGCCTCAAGCTTCTATTATTTTCAATCTATCTTGTTAACCCAAGGTAGTTTAGAGTAGCTCGTTCCTTGGGTCTCTCTAATGACCTAGAGTCCTGGGGATGACGAGTCCCCCTTCTCTACATTTTGGTGAACTTGATGTGAACTATTTTTGTTTCATATCTTGGTATCAAGGAACCTTCTCTTGTGTCCTAGGAGTGTTGTAGAATTGTGTGTTGCAAGGTGTACAACCTTGCAAACCAATCTACGACACCTAGTTGTGTAGTTAGAAGGGATCTTAGATATTTAGGAGTGGAATTTCGATAGGTCACTATCCAATCTCTCAACCTTTTTACTTCCATTGAGTTTGTTTCATCAGATTATATTAATATGGTTTCATTCATATGTATTCCTCCCACCCAACCTATGATTAGATCGCCATACATAACCTTTACCTCGTTTGATTTACAAATTAATAAAGAGCCTTCTCCCTTGTACATTCCCGCTTGTGTCAATGGGAACATTGTGACTAGTGTCTTGACCCCATGAGCCAATTGAATGTTATAACAAAATAAACTCTACTTATAAAATTTTGCATAAGGATGAATACAAAGAATTGAAGGCCACTATATGCACACACGATGGACTCTCAGTCCCTCCTATTAGTTCTATTACTCTTTTAGTCTTGGTAAGACCCAGGTTTGTGGATACCTCTTTTTTTTCATAATTTTGGAGTCAAACTCATTCAGGGTGGAACTCGGCATTCTGTGGCCAGTTTCTGTGAATGTAGTTGCTTTGATGATTCATAAATGTCTCAAGTTCTCTCATGAGGGATCTATGGATGACACTGGTTAAAAACCACTAGTGTCACACATGGGGGCTTCCTGTTAGACCACTTTTTGCCTACTTTGGTCAGACCTCTCCCTCTGAGGATAGAATTTTTATATCATGCCTATATCAAGTATAAGGTTGGGGGCATGAAACCAAAAGTGACCTATCCAGTATCCCCTATGCTATCTCAATCAAATATTGTATGATTATGCAACAACAAGCTGCCTCCTCCTCCCAACAAAAGGGTAAGGGGAAGCTTTCTTGCAACCATGGGCCTTCCTCTTTTGCATATTTTTCTCCACCTACTTCTACTTCTCACCCTGTTGTAGTATCCTAAGCTCCTACTCCCATGCCTCACATGGGGATTCTGATGGCTCCCACTTGGTGAAAAGCTAAGCATCAAGTGTTTGAACTTCCCATATTTCCCACCGTTCCTAGACCCCTTGTTTATGACAAGGGGAAGGTTCCTTGTGGAGTGGAACTTGTGTCTTGGCCTTCATGACCTCCTTCCATTCTTCCTCCTATCCCCCTAGCAGAAAATGGGAAGAGGCCCACTGTCAAGACACTCATGTTTGCTTCTCCACCTACTATTGTTTCCACTCTTGTGCTCCCTACTCATGCCCTTGGCTAGGAGGTTGTGCTTCCACTGGAAATACTTGTGGAGGACACTTCTATGGAAGAACAGGTGCCTCTTACCTCTTCTAAGGCTATGAATTCTAGTGCCTAGAGCCCACATAACTGTCTTGCATGTCAGCACAAGTGTAGGAGAAAATACTGAACCATTGAACAAGCTTCCTTGTAGAAGATAGAGGGGGAGCTGATAGATCCTATTTCAACACCTTCTATTGTGTCTCCTCCTTTTCCTTCTATTTCAATTCCACTTGGCTTAGTTTTTCTTTTGGATCCCCCAATGGGTGCTAATGATCCTCACCCCAAAAGGGTGTAGGTATTCATCACTCCTTCCATGGAGCCTCTTCTTTTGATGTCCCTTCCAAAAATCCCTCCATTTTCTCAGCTCATAGACATGTCAAATACAATAGTGGTGTGTATTATGGCTCTATATTCTCCCTCCTCTACCTCTACTTCTTCCATGGGGATCCAACATACTTTGTTGAAGCACAAGCTAGAGGATGATTTCATTTCGAGTGGTGGTTAGAAGAAGGGGTCACCTTTTTCTGGTGCTAGTTTTGCTTTGGCTTGTTTTGTCCTTGCAATGGAGGTGGCACCTACATCCCCTGAGTTTTTCATTGCCCCTCTCAATGAGATCAATAGTGTATCTTAGGTGCCTCCTTCTTCTCCCACTCGGTGAACACATGGCACTTTGGTGAAGTACATGTTTAACTTGGTGGATGATGTCCTGAATTTGCCAATGATCTTTACGAGATTGATGACCTTCACCTCACAAGAGCTCAGTGAAGAAGACCTCAAGGGGAATTCTTCATTGGCCCTTTTTGTAGGAGAGTTAGAGGGCAGTCCCCTCACTATCCCTCCCTTACAGGCCAATCCTTCCTCCCTATAATAATGATCTAGATTGGGAGTAGGAAAACCTTCTGATCAATGAGTAGTAGGGAGGTACCTCTTCTTTATCTATAGATTAGATTTGTGTGTGTGTTGTGTTCCCCCTGTGCTTGTATTTATGTGTTTGTGATCCTGCCTAGAGGACCCTTGCTACCCTTGTAGGTTCTTGGATATAGGCCTAGAAAATTTTCCATGAACTTCCTCTATGTGTTTCATCATTCTTCTATATGTTGTGACTTTTCTTTTTGACTATTGGAGACAATGCAAAGCTTTGGGGTATTTAGGCCTTCCTTCCATATTGACCCAAATTTTTATTTTCATTTTTTCTTCATGTTCTCTTCTAAAGACGATCTATGAACTTTGGGGATTGACGATATTTAGTTCATACATCATGTGCTGCCTATTTATATTTATGAATAGATCTGACCCCAAACTCCATGATCCCCTTGTCTCTTAATTTATTCATCTCTGCTTGTTTCTATTTTTTTTCTTTAATTATCTCTCTCTATTTGCTTAGTGATGTTGTGGTTCCTATGTGTTATCCCTCACGTGCATGAATAAATTTCCATATTTACATCTTGCAATGTATCATGGGCCACAACATCTTTTCCTCTTCTTTCTCTGCTTAGGATGCCATGTGCTCCTCTACTTCACATGCACCATCCTAAGTGGGGGCTACCATACTTCTATAATTTCAATAAGGAAAATTCGATGACCAATGAACCCCTTACTAATTTTTTTTTTGTTTTCAAAATTACATTCTTTAACAAGAACCCCAAGTAGTGAAATTTTTCTTTCGAAAATGAATTCGTACCAAAATATTTGAAAATTTTCCTTTGAAAAAGAAGTACTTTCTTTTTATGAAAAAGTTTGCAATTTTTCCTTTGAGAAGAGAAAATTCTTTTTATCAGACTCCTTGATGAAATAGATATTTCAAAAGAATTCCTTAATTATAGAATCATTTTTGAAAAATTTCACACTTTTCAAATTAGTGTTTGTTTGGGTGGGTCCCTTACCATTTTAAAGGGTTCTTGAAGGGACCCTTTTGAAAACTTCTCCTTCAATTGCTTTCTTTGTGTTGTGTGTGCCTATTTTGGATTCTTTCTCATCTAACATGTTTTGTCTTCAACTTAACATGTTGCTTTGCAAGACCAAGCACTTGTAAAGCCGCTTTCACTATCAAGCTTCCCTAGAAAAATTGAGTACCTTTTCAAGCTTTCCTTGTAGGACCAAGAGATTGTAAGGGCCTTTCACATCAAACTCTTCAAGATTGAGAGCTTGTAGTTTCCTTTCATGTCAATCCTCAAAATATTGAGAACATGTGGCACTCCCATTTTAGGACTAAGCACCTACAGAGTCCTTTCATGTCAATCCCCATAGGATTGAGAACCTGTGGTGCTCCCTTTGTAGGGTTGAGAACCTATGAAGCTCCTTCTTTTTGTAGGACTAAGAACCTGTCAAGCCTTTGTTCAAATTCTATAGGTCTGAGAACTCATTGAGCCAATTTTGTAGGACTGAGTTCCTGTGGATCTATCTCTCTCTTTCACATCAAGGTTGCCTTGCGAGAGTGAGAACCTGTAGAGATACCTCATGTACGTCCAGGCATTCCAAATTGGAGATCTACTTCCTCAATGGTTAAGGTATATTCTCTTCAACCTCTTTCTTCCCTCACATTTGCACTGACAAACATGCTTTCTAAAGTGGGGGAAAGAATGTAATGGCACAAATTTTCACCCCTAGGAAAATTACCCATTTAATTTCCCCTACCTTAGAAAATGAAAACTTGATAATATGCAATTTCACCACCACCACCTTGTCCCTTCCACTTGACTTCATTTTTTGGCATCAGTGGAGTAATTTTTGTTAGGGATGCGCATGCACTGTGTGAACATACGCTTGTCATGCTGCCATCTTGACAAGATTCCTGCCCCAAGAATTAGAAAAAATGTTACGTCTTCCATTGGGTGCAAAGAGTAACATTCCCTGCCTCCCTTGACTAATGAAATTCAATTGGTTGCCTCCATTTTTCTTATCCAAAATCACTCCATTACTCCTCTTGCTCTTCGGGATATAATTTCACATATTCTAGCTTTAAATTCAGACTCTCTTCACTCCATTCTTTCTTCTACACCATTGTTCTTCTTGTTGCAAGCTTCTGATTTGGCTCCAACATCACATTCTTGTTGCAATACCATTGCTATCGAAGGATTGTCAAGCGTCATCTTCTCTACGCAGTGGTTCCATTCTCTTCTTTCTACTATTAGCCTTGAGAGCTCAAAATTGGGAAGGTAACATTGTGTTTGTCTACTTAGTTGCACCATCTTGTTTATTAGATAACATTGCAGTTTTCTTTAATTTATGTTTAGTGGTATCACTTCCTTTCTATTTCCTTTATCGATTTCTATACTTTGTGGCTATTTGGCTATCCATAGAGGTGGGAACACCAAAATGGGGATCTAACTAAGGTAGAAATTGAACAAAACCAAACATTTTTCTTGTTTCTATATGTGTAGGTGCATTCAAGTGGATCTAATTGAAGAATCAAACCATGCGAAGCATGATACCTTGTCCTATCTTCTCCTTGTCATTTCTATTGTAGTTATTTTTAGTGTCCTTTTCATTATATTTACTTTTTTTTGTATTTTTCTATTCTCTATCAAAACATAAAACATCACATAGTCAGGAAGTTAGTCCTAGTTCTTAGTGTTTATTCCTATTTTATAGACCTCTATCCATATAGGATGCCAATGTGTCCATGAGACACTAGCATGCCACATTGGAGTTTGAGATCCACACTATCTTCCTCAGACAATGAGTTGTTTAGGAAGGAGACCAAACCTTTGAAGCTGAATCTTCTAACTCTATGAACATTTAGTTTTAGTAGAAGGAAAGAAACACACTATTTTCCCTTCCTTTCTTGCCTCAAGATTCCTTTATTTTCAATCTATCTTGTTAAAACTAAGGTAGTTTAGGGTATCCCATTCCTTGGGGGTCTTGCATGACCTAGAGTCCCGAGGGTGACATGTCCCCCTTCTCTACACACATAAGACATGTCTTGTTCCTAATAACTTCTCCCTTCTCATTCAGTTTGTTTAGGAACACCCACTTAGTTCCAATCACATTCTTGTTTTCTAGTCTTGGGACAAGTTCCCAAGTCTGGTTCTTCTCAATCTACATTAGTTCTTCTTCAATAGCCTTGATGCAAAATTCATCTTTGCATGCCTCAATCATTATCTTAGGTTCAAATTTAGAAGGTAAACATAAATCTACTTTTTCTTTTGTCATAGCAACCTTTCTTCTTGTCAATACACCTCTTCTTTTGTCACCACTTATTCAATCTTCAAAATTATTCTTCTACACATACTTAGGAATCTTAGGGATCCTTTCCAAAGCTTCTTCCTCTTCAACCTACACTTCTTTTTCCTTACCATAATTCTTCTCTTCTTCTCTACAAGAGTAATCATCTAATTCATATCCTTCTATCAGTGTTGAGCTTTTATGTAAGTCTTCATCCACTTTGATACTTTCACTTTCAACAATCCTTTTAAGGCTCTTGTTGTAGTATCAGAAAGCCTTGCTCTTAATATAGTATCCAAGAAAGATTGCTTCATCAGACCGGGCATCAAAATTTCCTAAGTTTTCTTCATCTCTTTTGATAAAGCACTTGCTTCCAAACACTCTGAAATATTTGATAATAGGATTTCTTCCATACCACAACTCATATGGAGTCTTTGAACTATTTTTCCCTGCTTGTGCTCTGTTAAGTATGTAGACTATAATATGAATTTATCCTCTCAAGTAGAAATCCAATAGATTTTCTTCCTTCATCATTGTCCTTATTGCTTCTTGAATAGTCTTATTCTTCCTTTCCACCACTCTATTCTATTGAGGAGTCCTAGGAATTGAGAAATGTCTCTTTATTCCATGATCTTAAAAAAAAATGTTAAACACATTGGAGGTGAACTCTCCGCCTCTGTTAGATCTTAAAATTTTTATTTTCATATCCATTTCATTCCCAACCATAGCTTTACATTCCTTAAACTTATCTAAAGCTTATGATTTTTTTTTAGAAAGGTTACCCAAGTCATTCTAGAGTAATCATCAATCAACAACATGAAATAATTGCCACCTTGATTTTTTTTTATTCTTGTAGGTCCACAAAGGTTTGTATGTACCAACTCCAAATGTCCTGTGGTAGAATATTCTTTGACATTGAACATTTTTCTTGGTTTCTTCCCAAATTGACATTCCTTGCAAACTAAATTTATAGGCTTTGTAATCTTTGGAATACTCTCACAACTTTAGAAGAGTTGATTCTAACTTAGCTATCAAAATTGTTGTGACACATTCTTCTATGCCACAACCAAATTTCATTGATTTGAGTCATAAATAAAATACCATTAGCACCCTTATGCTGATAAACATTTCCATCTATCCTTCTTCCTGCAACAACTAGAGTTTCAAATCCTTTCCTAATCTGTCAACCACCATCCTGAAATACAATATTATATCCTTTTCTACACATTTATCCTACACTTAGAAGATTATTCTAGAGACCCTTACCATAAAGAAAATCATCTGTATTATTCTTTCCATCAAAACTGATTGAACCTTTTTCACATATCTTAGTAGATGTATCATCTCCAAACTTAACAAGGCCACCTTCAAAATTCTCAAGTTTAACAAACTTACTCTTATCACTTGTCATGTGATTTGAGCATCCATTGTCAATAATCCAGTATTTTTTGTCCTCTCTAGCATGAAAAGTAGTCACCATAGTTCCATTATGACCTATTTCTAGAGCAACTTCCTTCATACATATCTTAGAGTTAGCAAAATTAGTTTCAACATTTAGAGCCATGAACAAGAATTCATCATTTTCATCATCTTGGTAATTAGATTCATCATCAGATATATTGGCATCTTCTTTAACATAATTACTTCTCTTAATTGATTTACCCTTATTCTCCTTAATTCTTTAATTTGAATCTTTGACTGGACATGTTGAAGCATAATGACCTATATTTCAATAATTGAAACATTTGAAAGGTAACTTACCTTTGTATTTTCCAGTGCCCTTTTTCAATCTCCTCACAAAGTTTGCTTCTAGATCATAAAACTCATCCGAATCAGATTCCCCATACTACTTTGCTTTGCCAACTTTAAAAGAAGTCTCTTTTCTTGAATCACTTGGAAAAAATTATCGAGCAATTCAAAAGTAGTTAAAGCACCAAACAACTGATCTCTAGAATAATGATCTAAATTCTGAGCTTATTCAATAGCAAAAACCTTATGACTATAAGATTTAGGAAGAGTTCTTAAAATACCTTCTTTACCACCTCATCTTCTTCAAGTTTTCCACCAAGGCCTCTGATGGAATTGATAATTCCATCCACTCTATGCACATGTAGCCTGTAATATCTTCATCTCTTGTCATCCTTAGGGTTTCAAACTTAGTTTTTAGATATTGCATCTTTGCTTGCTTGAACTTATCATCTCCTTTAGAGATACTTTACAACTTTTTGTAGATCTCACTAGTAGTTTTAAGACTCATAAATTTCACAAGTTTTGAGTTAGAAATACCACTCAAAAGATCATACCTTTCTTTTCCATTGTTCTCATATTCCTTGATCTCATCATCATTACTCAGACCATTTGCAGGCATTATATATCTAGTTTCAATAGGCTTCCAAACTCTAAACCCTAGAGAAACAAGGAAGCCTTCCATCTTGGTTTTCTAGAATGCATAATCTAATCCATCAAACAAAGGAGCCTCCTTCTTGTGCACCATCCCAGATCTACCTCAAGTGGCTAAGTTTTCTTCTAAGCAACCATTCTCTGATACCAATTGTTGAATGTAAAAGAAAATTGAGGGGGGTTGAGTTAGTTATACATTAAAACATCAAAACCCTCATTAATATTTAGATCTGCATTAATCCTTAAACTCTTAACAACCATTAAACCCTTATCATGCATTAGTAAAATATAAATATGAGAAATAGTAATGAAAACACATCTAAACACATGAGAACACCAAATTTACAGGGAAAACCCAAGAAGGGAAAAACCACAATAAGGATTAGCTCACAATATAAAGTAATTGCAATACCAAATACAATAGGCTCACTATCGGAGGGCTCACTGCCATATTAGAAAGAAGAAGATATAAGATTGTCACAATGAGAAATCCATATTAGAGAAACAACAAATATCCACCACTACAATTCTATATCATTAGTAACCTCCAACTCACTGCTATCAAAAACTTTTGGTACTCTACAAATGTAGAACCTTCTACTCACTACATTGGAGTCATAGGAATTAAGCTTGTACTTCAGATCCCTACATTTGATTAAATTTGTATCTGAACACATCCTTGAATCTACACATACTTCTCCAATAATTCACCTTTCCTTTATACCATTAACAACCTTACAAACATCTTTCAAGGTCATTTATGCAACTCAAACGTGCATATTCAAATTAGGTCAGCACCAAAACATTCATGTGGTGGAGAGGAATGAAGGAAAACCACATCACACCTTAGCTTAGACCTAAATCCATATATACATGCCACACCATGATTCTAAAAACACCGAAGTATATTTGCAATTAGTGTAAACACCCAAGGTTGGTCAAACCTATGTTAACACTATTAAACATTTAATTACATGCTTCACAAAAGCCAAAGATGACTTGTAGACCACACACAACACTTGAAAACAATCTGGAATATTCCATCAACACCCTAAAATCCAACAAATCCTTTGCAACAAGATACACTTTAAGAACATACTCATTCTATACACCCAGTTAACCTTTAACACATTGTAACATATGAAAACCTTAGAGAGCAACAAAATTCAAAAAAAATAGATTGAAGATAGATATGAACAATATAAGAACACTCTCAGATCCGTAAAACTAGAAACCACAAAGTGGAGAAATGCGAAGAAAAAAAAATTCTCCTAGACAACAATATGGTGGGAGAACATGCATCTAGAGAGATGACAAAGAGGTAAAGAGAAAATTAAAACATGGGAGAGGATGGTGATGAAATTGAGGGAAAAATTTATGCTTGTAGATTAGCAAGTTGATAAATGTTTAAGAGGTTGCGAAATTTGAAGCAAAGAGAAAATAATGTACATGAGTACACCGAGGAGTTCTATCGATTGAGTATCTAGGTTGTACATGTTGATGATGATATAGAAAAATCATCTATATATATAAATGGTCTTCATAATTCAATACAAGATGAAATGAGTATGCTTTAGGTGGCTAGTGTAGAGGAGGAATATCAATATGCCTTGAAGGTAGAAGAGAAACTTACAAGGAAACAACAAAAAAATTCCCATGGTAGGGGTAGATTCTTTAGAGGAAGAGGACAAAATAGTAGTGGTAGAGTTTATCAAGAAAAAAAGACAAGGCAAGTACATTTCATGTGGGTTTGCAAGAGAATAAAGGAAGAGGAGAATCTTCTAGGGGAAGAGGAGATTACTTCCATGGTAGAGAATCCTTTGGTAGAGGTAAAGGAAGAGGGTTTGTAGGTACATTATACCAATGTGTGAGTCAAGGCATAAGGTATTTGAATGCCCAAAAATACAACAAAATAATGGAAAAGGGAAGGAAGCTAGAATTCATGTTGCACAGGCTAAAAATAAATATGTGGTTGCACCAATTCATGGAGAAGGACCCAAAGATAGAGAGTCTCTTATGATACAAAGAGCTTTGATAAATCTCGAGAAGGAGAAGTTGGAGCCAATTCTTGCAGAAGATTTTTTTTAGAAAAAGGTGCAAAGTAGGTGGCAAGTGTTGTAAATTCATATTGTCCACAATGGTAGCATGGATAATATTGTATCCAAAGAGTTACTATAAAAATTGAATTTGAAGAGATTGAAACACACCAATCTATATCAGGCTTCATGGGTGCAAAAATATCATTGTTTGACGGTACATGAAAATTTCTTATGAGTTTCCAAATTGGAAAATACATGGATGAATGGATGCATGCCATCTACTTTTGGGGAGACCATGGTAATTTGATGAAAGAGCTATTCATGATGGGTGGAAAAACACATATCAAATTAAGAAAGATGGGAAAGAATCTACATAAACACCAATTCAAGAAAGGGAAGAGGAAGTGGAGGGAAACTCTAAGGTTTGTTTTGTTTCTATATTTTTTTTCTGAAAGACTTGAAGGAAGGAGGACAATGTTTTGATATTGTTCCAAAGATTACAACGATTGAGGGAGTGAAAGAAAATGAGGAAATACCAATGAAAATTTTGAAAATTTTGGAAGAATATGGAGACACAATGATGAAGGAACTACCCGATGGATTGCCACAAATAAGGAGCATAAGCCATTGTATGGATTTAATTCTCGGTGTAAGTTTTCCAAAAAATGAATCATATTGAATGACACCTATGGATAATATTGAAATAAATACCTACAAGTGCAAGAGTTTTTGGATAGGGGGATGATTAGAGAGAGTTTAAGTCCATGAGCTTCCCTAGTGGTATTAACACCAAAGAAGGATAGAGTGGTGGATGTGTACAAATTCAAGAGCAATAAACAAGATAACTATAAAGTATCAATTTTCCTTGCCATGAATGGATGATATGATGGATTGTTTGAGTGGGCTTAAGTATTTTACAAAAAATGATTTGAAGAGTGGGTACCATCAAATTCACATAAGAGAAGGAGATGAATGGAAGACCACTTTCAAAATAAAGGATGACTTATATGAATGGATGGTGATGCTGTTTGGTTTAAAAAATGTGCCAAGTACATTCATGAGGTTGATGAACAAAGTGTTGAAACCATATCTTTGTAAGTTTGTCATAGTATACTTGGATGATATTTTAATTTTTATCAAGACAAAAGAACAACATTTGCAGCATGTTAGGGAAGTTTTACAAAGACTCAAAGAAGAGAAATTGTTAGTGAATGTGAAAAAGTGTAGCTTCATGAAAGAGGTGCTACTATATTTTGGTTTTTTTGTTTCTGGTAGTGGTCTGAAAATGGATCTAGAAAAGTAAAAGAAATTATAGATTGGCCTTTTCCAAGGAGTATGTTTGAGGAAAGAAGTTTCCATGGTTTAGTGAGCTTCTATAGGAATTTCATATGAAATTTTGGTGGTATTTGTGCGCCTATTATGAAAACTATGAAGGGTAATTGAAAATAATTTGTGTGGACAGTAGAAGCTGAGCAAAGTTTTAATTTTTTTTGATGAATAGGTAATTATCTATATTAAAATAAGATAAAGATACATATTTACAAAAAAAAATAGGTGGTAAAAAGGCACACCCCAAGAGTCATATGGGTAGTTCCCAGAAAAACCAAAAGATCACATGGGTCAAGCTCAAAAGTCCAAGATTAAAAAACAAATAAAAAGGCCATTAAGTGGCCAAAGCAATGCCAGTAGAGCTAGGAGGGTCTTTGTCATCCATAGTCTTCCCCCATACATCAGCTTGGTCTGGAGTGATGTAAGGAAGAGGAACCCAACCATCATCAACATCTTTTACCTTCTCTTTATCTTTATCCTTGCACCGAGGTGAGATTGCAAGCACCAGATGTAGAAATATTTTACTAGTATCTGGCCAACCAGAGCCAAAAGCAGGAGGGTCATCAGAGGGCTACCTAAAACCACCACCACCACTCCTCGAAGCACCACCAGAAGGTCACCCTTGGCTAGCCCACAATGGAGGAGAACAAATTTTCTGAGGAGTGCGAGAATCCTACCAAAGCAGAGGCTGAGAGTGGGGACACGTAGAACCACTCCGCTGTCGGCCCTTCAAGGGTGATCAAATTTTGGAAGAGGTGGGCAGTGGGGAACTGAGAAAAAGTACAAGGGGCATTACCCCAGTGATCCAATAGAACTTGAAGGTGAGCAACTTCAAGTGCAACTTTGTTAGCTTGCACTTGAACCTGTAGAAGCACATTAGAACAAATAATAGCTTTAGCATACAAAGATACATGAACATTCATTTGAGTATGTGAAAATATGCAAGCATTTATTTCTTTCCAGATATTGAAGAGAATTTCCACCTTGAAAGTCTACCAAAGTTGGGTAAATTTTGTAGGAAATCTAGGAGAATCTCTTAGCAGAACCATATGCCAGGAGAAAGGCTTTGGCCTAAAGGGCTGAAAAAGGTCATGAATCCAAGTCCAAAACTGCTAAGGTTTGGGACAAAATTAGAAAAGATGCTTAAAATTCTGAGCTTTCCCACAAAAAGGGTAATGAGGGTATTGGACCCCTAGGTGAACAAGCCGAGAACCCACAGGAAAGCCTTGGAAAAGAATACACCAAGAAAAGTGGGCAAGTTTCAGCTCAACACTTACAGACCAAGTGGCGGAAAATCTTTTACACTAGACATGAGCGGGAGATTGGAGAAACCACCTTTGGTTCAAACTCTGAATCATAGGAAAGTGTGGTGAAAGCCACCTATAACCAAGTTGAGGCTTGTAATTCCTAAAAGGGGTGTCTGGATACCACTTCTAGTCTTTCTAGGAAGGTTTGGTCTCACGAATTCCAACCTTATGAAGCATTTTGCAGGAATAACATTCAACAAACCATCATAAGTAGCATGGTTCTAGTTATGAAGCCTGTTCTAGGCATGAAAATCTTCCCATGACATGATACACATGGTGGGTCTATGAAATAACTGTTGTAGGGTCTAGATACCCTTCTTGTGAAATTTGAGCACCTTAAGCCAAGGCGACTTAGCCAATGACTGACCATTACAAGAAAAAAGAGGTGACCACCAAATATTTTGCTGGTTAAGAGAGAGCCCATCTCGAAAACTAGAGCCATCCTAATGGAGCTAGGGTTTGATAGCCTCCTAGGATCACTAGATACTTTTGGCCACAAAAGTCTCAATAATTTAGACTGGTTCCTCCATGACCAGAAGGGTTTGAAAGCCAATCCCCTTCCAGGTGGGTCTATGGATAGGGAAGCTAGATTGAATACCATGCTTGAGAAGAATTTTCCAGGCCTCATCCCTAGTAAGGGCACATATAATCCATTTAACACATAAAGTAGTCCCTTGTCGTTGAGTGGAAAGCAACCCAAGTCCTCCAGAATCTCTGGGAAGGTAGTAGAATTCCCAAGAAAAATGGTGAAACCCCCTGTGGGACTCAGAGGAGGCCCAAAGAAATTCTTGAAGAAATTTTTCAAGCTTGTCATAGGCAGCTTTGGAAGGGGCCCAACAGGAAGAATAGTAGACGTGGGTGGCCGCCAGAACTTTGGAGCACACCTAAAATTTCCCCGCTAGGGAGAGGGGTTTGGTAATCCAATAAGCAAGCTTTTGCTTGACTCTGGAGAGCACAACTTGTGAAAGTTTAGCCAGGGATTCCTGGAAAGTAAAGGGAATGCCCAGAAACTGAAAAATCTCTTGTGGCCCAATCCACTTCCAACCATATTGCCGCAACCAAGGAGGAGAAGGCAAGATAGACTGTCTATAGCACAAAGTTTTGTGCTACTGAATAGTAGAACCAGAAGAAAGAAAAAATATGTTAAGGCACTCTAGGGCCGCAACAATAGTATCTTCTTCCTCTAGAAGAGTGAGGAAAGAGTCATTTGCAAAATATCCATTAACTAGTTGAGCCTGAGAGTTGGGCAGAGAGATGCCCTTGACACGCTGCTAGAAAACTACATTGGCCAGGAGGTATCCAAATCCCTTAGCAGCAAACACATACAAAGAGGAGGCAAGCGGGCACCCTTTCCAAATGGAACGAAAGAGACTAAAGGCAAAGGATTGACGACCATTAATGGTGATGCATGCAGAGACATCCGTAAAGAGCATTCAAACAAACTGAATGAAGTTGGGCCCAAAACGCAAAGCTTGTAGCATAGCAAGAATAAAAGGCCACTCAATATAGTCATAGGCCTTGGCAAAGTCAATTTTGATAAACATGGATTTCTGGTTGGAACACCTGGCCCATTCCATGCCTTCCCAAACAACAATAATATTATCCAGAATAAACCTAGATTTGATAAACCCAATTTGCTCTAGGTGCACAATCTAAGGTAAAAGATGGTAGACCTTCAGAGCCAAAGCCTTAGTGATGATCTTGTAGGAGAGATTGAGAAGCGTGATAGGTCTCTAGTTGCAAATGTCTTTTGGGTCACTAGACTTAGGTATGAATTTTATATTACATTTGTTTATTAGGTTACCTAGAGTATTAGCATATACAGTCCCACAGGGCCTTGTAGAATTTGTAAGGGAACCCATTGACCCCTGAGGCTTTGTCATTAGCCATGGAATGGATAGCCTCTTTGAGATCATCAATTGTTAACAATTGATCACAAAAAATTTTTGGGCTGAAGAAAGCTTATTTGGCACCATAGCAAGGCAATCTTGAAGGGCTTGTCGTCGCATAGGCATGGGTTCCTACGCAGTGAAACCTGCTCATAATGATGGAAAAAGGCTTGGAGAATGTCAAGAAGCTTAGAAAGCACCTGAATGCCATCTTTAATTTTTTTAATGCTTGGGGATGAGTGCCTGGCACACAGAGCCAAAAAAAACTCTTTGGAGGAATGATCACCAACTTTTAACCAATGTAACCAAACTTTGATCTGCACACCTCTGGCAGCATAATTGTCTGTAACTTACTTTTTGTGCCTTAATTATGCCACCCTGAGTTGCAATGATGGAGAAAAAGGGTTGGCTGCCAAAGCCTCAGTAGCTTAGCAGAGGTCAACGGTGGTAGCCTCATAAGACCACCAATGAAAGATAGCTAGCTAGCACCCATAAATGGGTAGAAATCTAGCCATGTGAGTGATAGCATCATTCCACCAAGTAATCCAACCTATATGATGAGCTGGCCTGCACTCCAAATTCTAGACACTGCGAATATGGGCCAAGGTAGGCTTGTGGTAGAGTAAAGACATGTTTAGAAAAAAATTGAGTTTTACATGAATGAGGCTGTCGAGTCTTCCATTCAATGCAAAAATAAATGGGGAAGTGGTCTGACAAAGTCACATCCACTAACAGGTTAATCGTGAGAGAAGAGTTGCCAAAAGAGAAAAATAATTGAGCCAAGATCATGGCATGATCAAGGTTCTTAAATATTCTATTAGACCCGATTTTGTAATTACACCAAGTGTGCTTAGAGAGAATGAGAATGGCGGTGGGCAATATTGGGATCAAAGAGCCCCAATTTATTGCACATGTAAAACCACGCCTCCCTTTTGCCAACTGTCCATCTGAATGGCAAGGTACCATCTTTTTCCTACACCATCTCAACCATATTGAAATCCCCACACAATAACTAGGTAGCAACTAGCAATGAATCAACAATCTAGTGCTAGAGCAAAGAATATTCCACAACATCATTAGAAGCATAAACATTAATAATCCCAAAGGAATGATTATCAATGTTGAGAAGGATCCATATGAGTCGATGAGTGGGATCAAACCCGTGGTTGACCACACAAGAGTACCACCATGGGGACAAAAGGGTGATAGCTCTGCCACACCCAACATCATGAGCAATACAAAACATTTTACTAGCTAGCCAAATAGAGCGACAAGCTGCAACAAGCAAAAAACAAAAATTTTAACTTCTTGGAGACAAAGCACTTCAATACAAGAATACTTACACAAGGTATTCCTGATAGAATACTTTCTGGAGAGGTCTATCAGACCTTGAACATTTCATGAGAGGAAATTCATGAATGAAACTCCTCCATATTTTTGAAGCCCAGTTCCTCTTCATTCAGAGAAGAGAAATGATTCTGTGAAAATTCTGGCGGAACTAACCCAATCTGGATGGAAGGAGAGGAAACCCTCTACTTTTCTTGAACATATTCCCCTTCTTCCCTAGGAGGAGAAGGGCTGTGAGATTGCTTTTGAGCTCCCATCACAGGAGGGGAAACATTTGGCTCCGTTAATATGACATCAATAGGCCAAGGCATTTCTAGTGGCCTAGGCTATGGTGAAACATAATCGGCTCCAACAAGAGCTTCCTTCCCATTCATTGAAGGGTTTGAAATAACTTTCACTGGTTCAAAGGCCTTGGGGGCCGACCGAGAACCAGTGGACTTATTCTTGCGTTTCATAACCATAGTCCATTTCACATTAGGTTTGGCAGCAGAGGCATCCATCAGACGAGGCTTTTCAACATCTTGTGGCAGAGAAGGTGTACGAGGCACTGCCAAAGGGCAGTCTTTGATCTTGTGGTTTGTGGATTGACAACTATAACATCTGTTGGGAAGATTAAAATATGTGACCTTCTGGGTATGCCAGAGAACTCCAATTTGAATATCAATGGAGTCTCTCAAATCTTTGGGAAGTCCCACTTCCACACAAACCCTTTTCTGGGGTCGGGCCTGAAAGAACCTATTTGGCTCAATGCAAATAACCCTCCCCAACGAGGAAGCTATATGATTCAAAAAAGGCACACAAGGCAAGGTTAAACCAGGAAATTCAATCCAGATCAAAACTCGCAACTTGGTGTCATCCGAGACAACAAAGTCTCAGGTCCAAGCCTGGAAAACTAACAAAGAAGACATGACATTCTAGGGACCATGGGCTAAGATAGCTTGGGCATGATTGACTTCCACAAAGTGGAACAAAAAGAAACCCTTGGTTAAATTTTGGACCATGTCAAGGCGGACCCCATGAGGGACCCAAGCCTTGCTGACCCATTCTTTAAGCACACTTTCAGGGGGAGTTCTCCCAACAAAATACCTGACAAGGGTGTGTTGCTCAAGCCATTGACAAGCAGTATCAAAATCTGGTAAAGGAAAAATCACATCAGCTGGTGAATCAGAGCACTTACCTCGTGAAAGACTTTCAGAACAAATTTTTGGGGATGTTTTTTCGGAGGAGGAGCCATTGAGCAAAGCTGACGAACCGCTAACACTAGCATGAATTTTTGGGTTAGAGCTGGTTGAAGGCATATTAAAACACAAAACACACACTAAGTGCAGTCATACACACAAGAAAAGAGGAGTTTCATGTGCTAACAATATAGTATGATGCAAGAGGGGTGAAGAATGACCGCAGACAGCACAAAACCCTAGCAAAGCTCATACACCTTCATTTCCCATTCAGTTTTAAACTTTTGAAAGCTAAAGTAATGGAGTAGAACATGTTAGCACTCCTTTATTTTGGAAAAGTATTCCAAGTTGATTGTGATGCAAGTGGGATAGTGATTAGAGGGGACTTGAGTCGAGAGGGAAGACCAATAGCATACTTCAGTGAGAAGTTGAATGAAAAAAGAAGAAAATATTCTATGTATGATCAAGAGTTTTACGCCATTGTGCAAGCTCTTAAGAAGTGAGGACATTACTTACTTCTGAAGGAGTTTGTTTTGTATACCGACCATCATGCATTGCAATATATAAAAAACCAAACCTAAGAAATTAGTCAAAAGAATTAGAAGTGGGTTGAATTTCTTCAAAGTTATTCTTTTGTATTGAAACATAGAAGCGAGAAATCCAAGAGAGTAGCTGATGTATGAAGTTGAAGGCATTTGTTGTAGACTGAAATGAGAGTTAATGTTGTTGGGTTTGATTCTATGTGGGATTTGTATGATGAGGATGTTGATTTTAAAGATGCTTGGACAATGTGTAATAATCCCATGGAAAGGGGTAGAACTCCATCAGTTGGAGGGTAGAACTCAATCAAGCAAAATTATTTATCTCTCGAAATCTCACTCACTTGCACTTAATGCGTTCTTCCCATAATTGATATTGAAGTGTATATTACATTAATAAATCATTACATAATAACTTACTACAAAATGTTTGAGTACCTTTAAGTGTAAGAAAGATTATCAAATACTACTCAATGATAAGTTAATCCATCCAACATACTTTTTTAATTGATAAATATGGCCTAGGGGGCTAGGTAGTGGAAAATGGTGAAAAACTCTCAGTCAAGTTGGGAAACTAATACAAAGGATAAAATTAATTGTTGTAATTTCTCCAACTACATTTTTAATTGGTGATTGAGATGTGTGGAGGGCATAAAAAATGTACAATCAGATAGAAAATCTGATATAGACCAAATGATACAAATATGGGCCTTAACTATAAATAAATCCCTAGGTTTGAAAAATGCTAAATATAGAAAATTCATTAAATGAGGTTAGTTGTGCATGGCTTGAGAAGGGGAGTCTTGTTAGTGAAGAAAATGTGTGAAAAATTCTAGCAGAAGGTGCTAGAGAATAACTAAGAGAATTCTAAGAGAGAAGACCTAGACTAAATTAGAGAGAATATCATCTAGGGTATGCATTCAATGTTTAGAGTAGGAGATAGCAAGAAGAGGTGAAAAGAGAAGAGAAAAGAGGTATGCAAATGCTGATGAAGAATTAACAAAATAGAGTAGAGTATGAGTAGTTGTAGAATTGGTAGATGTAACATTAAATTGGATTCTTGTGAATCATTTTGTAACCAGGAGTTGTTGCTTTGTAAATTTCATTGTAAATTTGATTGGTTGATGTCATAAAAAACTAAGTTGGTGCTTAGATTAGGTAGTAGCTGCTTCCTTAGTGTTGGTGCTCTTAATTTAGGGGATTGGTGTGTCCCTAGGGATGGTTCCCTTAAACATTGTAACTAGTGAAGTTCTATTGCGAGGCTGGATTAGGATAGTAGATCCTAGTAGCATTTCTCACCATTGTTTTTCTCATATTGGGTTTTTCATGTAAATATGGTGTTATGTATATTTGTGTGTGTGATCTTTGCATTATCTTTAATCTGCTTTAAGAGGTGTTTAAAGTTAAATTTTATTGATCTACTAATTCACCCCCCTCTCAGTAGATATTTATGTTCCAACAATTGTTATCAAAGCCTTGGTTCCTTTGGAGAAGCTTAATTAGCTCAGGTTGATCTTGGATAGTGAACATAAGATGACTAGTGATGAAGGCTCTTCTTCAAACAATGCACCTCTCTTTGATGGATCAAACTATGCAATCTAGAGCATCGGGATGAAAGTTTATCTATCCTCATTAGGGTTTGATATCTGAATGTTAGTTGTAAATTCCTATGTTATTCCTACTACACCTCCTACAGATCAAGAATACAACAAAGTATATTAAAAAAATGCTAAGGAAAATAATGTTATTCTTTGTGGGTTGTCCAACTTAGAGTTTGTCAAAGTCATGCGCTGTCAAAAAACACATGAGATTTGGGGAAAATTGAAGAGCATCTATGAAGGTGACGATAAATTAAAGCAAGAAAAGATACAAATTTACAAAGGTGAGTTTGACTATCTAAAAATGAGTGAAAAAGAGAAGATTACAAATACCTATAAAGGGTAGATAAAATATTCACTGCAATCAGAGGCCTTGGAGAAGAAATAAAAGAATCAGTCATTGTCAAGAAGGTCCTAAGATCACTGCCATCCAAGTGTGACTCTATAATTTTTCCAATAGAAGAAGAAAGAAATCTAGAAAACTCACTATTGGTGAGTTGCATGGAACCTTTACTACACATGAGATGATAATGGGAGATGCAGATACATCCAAGAGAGAAGTTGCATTCAAAGCAACCAAGAAAGAAAAGATGGAATCATCTACATCTAAATCTAAGGAGATTGATGAAGAAGAAGCTATCTTTGTCAGAATATTAAGAAGAGGCTTTGGAAAATACCAAGGTAAATTACCCTTTAGATGATTTAATTATGGTAAGATAGGAAATTTTCTGGTGAAATGTCCATTTGGAAAAAAAGGATAACACTGAACAAGAAGAAGAAAATGAAAAGAAGAAACCCTATTTCTCCAAGAAAGAGAACTTCTTTAAGGATAAGAAGAGTCTGAATACAAGAGAAGAAAGTGATTCATCCGATGTTAGTGATAGCTCAGATGATGAATGAAATTGCGCCTTTGTGGTTGAGGGAGATGAATCCCTATTCATGGCACTAGGCTCTGCTTCTAAGGTTAGGAAAAGGAAGAAGTTAGAGAATTAGAAGATGAAGAAGGAGAAGTTGATCTAGAGGGTGAACTCATCTATTCTCTAGATGATATTTATAAATTAAGAAAGGAGAAAAAAGTTGAAGAATCTTGCACAAAAGGAAATTGAGAAGCTGTCTAGAAATCTTGAAGAATCTAACTAGATGGTGGTGAGTTTGAATTCATGAGTTGAAGAAGCCAAGAGAATAGAAGATGTAGTCAAATCTAAAATATAGTCTAAATCTAATGAATGCATGAAATTGGAAGCATAAATAGTAGCTTTGAGAAAAGAGCTTGAAAAGGAAAAAGAACAAATAGACAAAGGTTTAAAATTGAAAGGAGGTTCTAAAATTCTTGATGAGTTGATTAACTAAGAAAATCCTTCAAAAGAGAAATCTGTCTTGGGTTTTGAAAAAGGGAAAAGTCCCACTACTAATGCATTTGCAAATTATATTATAAATTCAAAGCACAAAGAAAATTATGGAACAAAGAATGAGAAATCCTGCAAGAAGAATTCCTCTGAAGATGTGAAAATAGATGAATGCACTGTTGAGATGAAGAAATTAGATAAGAAGCTAACATAAGAGAAGAAAAATAACAAGCCTATCCTTGAAAACTTAGAGAAGAAGCAAAACAAAAAGGGAGCTAATGCAGATGGTTTCATAAAGGTGAGATACCTGAAGAAGCAAAAGTCTAGAAGACCCCCTCATCTTGCACAAACAAATTATATGACTAGGTATTCCTCATTTTTCTATGGTTAGTGTTATATTTGTTATCTGTTTGGTCATAGGGCTAGGGAATCTAGAGTTATACCTATAAGGAGAACAAACTTTGTAAGCATAAATTCATTTGCTCCTTTGATAGATACAAATGTAATATGCTATAATTGCAATAATTTTGGTCACATAGCTAAGCAATGTAGAGAAAAATTTGTAAGACCAAAAGTACAAAGTAAAGAGAAAAGTATACCTCCTATTGTGAACAAAGGGTCACAAATCTTTGAAAAGATGGAAGATAAGGTAGAAAAAGAAATCCAAGAAGGTTTGGAAAGAGAAAGAGAAAAAAGTTGTACAGTCAATTATTGCATAGACTGCACTTCATGCCAAGAAGTAGAACTTGTGGGTAATAGACAATGGTTGCTCTAAGAACATGACTAGTGATAAGAGAAAAAATATCAAACTCAAAAAATGCAAGGAAGGATCTATGAGTTTAGGAGGTAACACTACAATAAAGATCTATGGTAAAGGATCTCTAAGTATAGATGAAATATTTCCTAAACATGACATTCTTTATGTTAAAGGATTAAAGTATAATCTACAAAATTTCAACCGAATGTGTGACAATGGATATAAGGTCTCATTAAGTGCAGAAGGATGTAAGATAAAAAAGTCAAGGAGACTAGTTGTAGAAGGTAAAAGAAATGAAAGAAATATTTACTATCTTAGTGAAGTGAATGATCAAAGTTGCATGATAGGACATATAGATGAAATATTTCAGACAAGGAGAAGAGCTGCAAAGAACAAAGAGCAATTTGAATATCAAACGAAAATTGGGAGTATTTTCTGCCACATCACATCACTAAATCTTAGTGATAGGGCATGAGTCCAGTGGGAGCTTCATAGAAAATTTATTCATCCCTGGAAGAGAAAAATATTCAAGTTAGGTATGATTGGTGTGAACCTTAAATCTGCATTTTCTCAAAAACAAAAAGCCCTTAGCATTGTTAGTGAACCAAAGTAAACAAAAGATTCCCTATAAGATTCATTTGAACATAAGAATAAGAAGCAAAAAGCAAGCAAAACATAAGGAAACATTATTCTAAGAGACATGTAAGACCTCTTAAATGCTTTGTTGGATGTACATGTCAACTTGGGGGGAGATTCAAATTTGGAAGAATATTCTCCTTTTATGACATGTTGAAAGAAAATGATGAATTAATAAATCAATAAATTGATTTATTTGTGCAAGTGGGAAAAGCTAGAGGATGTGATGGGTGATTAGATTATATTAATTAGGATTAGATTAACTTAGTGAGGGATTAGGTGATTTTGACTTTTGACTTAGATGCTTGGATTTATTTAAATCAAAAGGGAGGAAAGGTGATTTCAGACTTGATTAAATACATATTTGATTTATTTAATCAAAGAGGATGTTGTTAGGCTTAAATTAAATAAAGTTAATTTATTCAATTTAAATGGATGACCTTAGGAGATTAATCAATTAAACTTGGTTTATTTAATTGATGAGTGAATATGATTATGCATGATGTCAATTTTGTGTGTCTACATTTTTCCCCTCTTTGAAGCAATGTACTTGATGCATTGGTTCAAAGGATACACTTGCCATGATCAAAATTGAAAATTTTTCTAATTTTTTTAGATGCCCCAGTGGAAAGAAGAACACTGGTACATTGCCCCCTCGAGAGATCAAGCGAAAAGATTCAATTTGAGGGTCGATCTCGCGATAAAGAGGTTCAAGATAGACATATGGATGGTTATGATGATGATGCAAATGAGATGGTTTTTAAAGATGCTAATAATCAATCTATATTATCCTAAACAACTTAAATGATGATATAATGCATGTGAGATGGATGAGATGGATGATGTGATATGCTATGATTATGAGATTTATGTATGCTAATGATTTGTGGATGCAACATGGATGCAACATGGATGCATTGGTGATGGTGATTAACTGATCATGATGTGATGTTAGTGCAGAAAAGAAGAAAGAAGAAATGAGATGATGACAAGAGGATCCAACAAGTCCATGATCTGACGAGACTTTATTAGAGAGATGATGATGATGATGATAGATGATGTTTCACTTATCAAGGATTGAGATTTTAAAAGGGCTACTTACCTTATGTTTGATAACACACATAGATACGATGCATCAAGGTATAAAGAACCAGGATGGCGTTGTACCTAGTGTGATGGACTTTGACTTGATAAATAGATAGGAGTATTGTTTTTCACACTTGACATACAAAAACCTTGCTAGGATGTACCTAACAAAGCAAGTATTCACCAAGTTATATTACAAGAACGTCCAACAAGCACACTAGAAAAAAAGAAAATGATCGATGCCCCATTCCTTTCTCTCTAAATCATTTTGAGTAGACACCATCGAGAGGTCATTGGGATGAGCGCAATAAGATAAATCAAAAGAAAAGATCAAGTACACAAACAAGTCAATGTTCTTCATATCTCTAGCCAAAGGGATTTGTTTTGATAGGATAAGAATCCAAAGTGATATCCAAAATGATTCCCATTGTCGGAATGATATATCCTAGGACATGCATTGTATAGGATGATGATGGGTTGATAAGTTGATTGATAGGCTATTGATATAAGGTTGACTGACATGTTTGAAAATGACCAAGAGTTTGATTTTGTGTTTGACGGTTTGTTGTTTGCTTTTGATTTTACAATTGAAGCTTGCTTTTGCTGATTGTTGTGATTGTTTCTGTTTGTTTTGCCAAAAGGTGAAGGTGATGATAAGTTTATTATGGATGATTGATTATTTCGAGTGAAAGCGGGATGAGACAAATTAATTTTTTCAAATATTTGGATGTTTTTGATGTTTTTGAAATGTTTTAAGGCCGTTTTTGGGTTTTTTGGATTTTTCAAATGTTTTGATTTTTGATTTTTCAAATGTTTTGGGGTTTTCTGAGATTTTATGAATGTTTTTGGATTTTGTGTTTCAAATGATTTTTGATTTTTTGATTTTCTGATGTTTTTGGATTTTCACATGATTTTGACAATTTGGATAAGGATGTGTCTGATGATATCAGTGCTTTGTTTGAGATTTTGTTGAAAACCAAGCTAAGGTTGATTGATCAGATCGATGGATTGATGATGATAACATTGTTGAGGATGCAGAACAATGCAATGATATTATTACACAACACAAGGATTAGGATGAATATCCCAAGATGATGAGGGATTGATGATGATAACATTGTCGAGGATACACAACAATACAAGGATAGTGTTAAGCAACACAAGGATTATGATGGATATCCCAAGATGATGATGGATTGATTGGATTTGATTGATCAGGATTTTGAAGCTTGATTTGGAACAAAATCTATTTGAATGATTTGATGTGACATTTGACATGTAAATTAGATGCAACTGATAGTGATTGTTTGGATTGATGTTCGATGAAAGATGAAGACTGATAAGAAATGTCTTCTCATCAAAATATGTCATGGGCTAGTGATTTGGATTCTTGCTCACAAGTGGTTTGACCAATTTGATTTCACATTTTCCAATGTTCGGATCACCATATAAGTTGGAGGATATAGATCAAGATTTATTCCCAAAACAAGATGCAAATATCTACCCACAGTGTCTAGCAATGTATGGAATGCGATGCGTGGATGCTCAGATAGGTGTATGGATTGATGGATATGGAAAGCATGCAAAGGATGCCAAGGATTATCTTGCAATAAGATACAGTGTTCAGATAAAGAATGCTCATTGGATAATGCTTCATGGCTCAGATGATGCTGGGTAGGATAGGATCAATGAAAATTACCCATGTCAAGATGTTTACCATAAGCAAGCATAAAGTGTGCACCAAACTTTGTCAAGATGAAGATAACTTGTAGATGGATGAAGATGGATCAGATAAATGGTTCATGGATGAATGGATTTATTATGGTTGAGATGGATGGAATGATGGCCTTATTATGGATGGGATGAGATGCTTTCACCTGAATTGGCGCATGTAGATGCTCGATTCTACACATGACGCCTGTTTGCCAAGTTTTCATCATGGTACCTATCCAAAGCGCCACCGTAGTGGTTTTCACTAGAGGATGATTTTTATCTTTACTATTTTCATAATTTTTTGATTTTTTTTGATTTTCACATTTTATTTTTATTTCTTTTTATTTTTCTAAAAGACTTTAAACTCATGGTGAACCATCTGGTGGTGTCGATGTAGATTCTTTTGTCATGATGTGCCATCGATTACTTGCTTGAATAATTTGCTTTGCTAAGATATGTGCACTTGAATACAACTTTTGAGATTCCTGATCTGCTTTGTCAATACCGGAGTTAACTTTATCTTTGTGTGCACATCGAGATAGAGTGCCTTCTGAATCCTTATGATGAAGGGTCATTGCCAATACAGGGTCAATGTAAGAATTGGATATTATGTGTGGGGGCATGGATGGAGTTATGTGTTTAGGGATAAGAGATGGATTGGTTGATAGTTTGGAACCTTTGACTCTCCAAACTTGGGAAGATGAGCAATTATGGGTGGTTATGGAATTGTGCATGGAATTAGGACCAACTGCTTGATATACTTTGTATGTCGCTTGGGAAGGCCGCCTTTTCTTGTTTGGACATCTTTGATGGATACTTTTCCCTTTTTTATTTTCCCCCATAGTTTCTTTGACTAATGGATTTCGACATGGATAATCTTTCTTTGTATTTTTTGGTATCCATGCATATTTTATTTGTCCCTTATGCTTCCTTGCTTCTATTGCTTTAATAACATTCTTCTTGCTTTGATTTGCATCCTTATTTTGATGTTGGTCTCTATTTGTGGATGGGGTGATGGGTGGATGAAGATTCATGATGTGCCTGGTTGTAGTATTGACATCGGTTTCATCATAAGGACTCTTCACACTCCCTATGTTGATGCTTGCATTAGATAAAGTTGCCCCCAGTATGGTGGTAGTAGCACCTTCATTCCTTGATTCTACTTGTTTTGATATATCTTTTTCAGTAAGCATGCTTTGATAAATGGCCATTGCAGATGACGTTGTTTCAATTTGATGCTCTACTAATTCCATAATGTCCTCTTCTATCTGACCTGTTTCTTTGAGTGGATAATGCTGGATCTCTTCATACAGGATGTCCTCATTCTAAATTTGGGATATATCTGATCCTGATGTTGACAACTCTATTTGACTGTAGGAATTGATAACCTGCTCTTTTTGTGTAATAATGTTAGGAGTAAAGGAATCTCGTTCTGAAGGAAGATCATCTATGTGTCCATCCAAAGAAAGAATCTCATGGGTATATGGAGTATGTACTATGTGGATATGATCATCATTTATGACATCTTGTATAGATTGGAGATTGTCCATTAGATCATTGTAGAATCTTGGAGATACAAATTTTTGATCTTGATTAATTTCAGAATTGCTTTTGACATGCTTTGGATCAAGTTCTTGACATGGGTCAATTTCAAAGGATGGATTGCTTATAAAGGGTTCCTGGATGCCATCATTAGACATGGTAAGTGGTTCAATATCCTCAAGTGTCAAGTTCAGGGTTCCTTCAATATCTGTAACCATGAGGTCAAAGGGGGTCAACATGTCTTGGAAAGGACTATTGCTAGACCTTAGTGGAAAATTTTGATCTTGCTTTGGAATAAATTCTTGAGATATGTCCTCTAACTCATAAGACAATGTAGACATTTTCAATAAGATCATTGGTCAATGGATTGTAAATTATGTCAATGGGATCAAATAATTCTAATATTCCTTTAAATAGATCACTAAAAAGTGGCTCTTGATGTATGGTGAGTTGATCATCGGATGGGGTGGAAACATCTTCAAGGTGCTCATCGATGGAGAGATCTTGATCATTGTTTTCAACAATTGTGGTGGAGGGATTTTCTATGTCTTCAATCATAGGGTCAAATGATGTTGAAATTTCTTGAATTGGATCATTGTTGGGTATTGTTGGTGGATTTTGATCATGATTGAAAAGTGACTCTTGATGTATGTTAATTTGATCATTGGATGAGTTGGAAACATCTTCAAGGTGTTCGTTGATGGATAGGTCTTGAACATTATTTTCAACAATTGTGGCAGAGAGATTGTGAATGTCTTCAATCATAGGGTCAAGTGATGTCAACATTTCTTGAATTGGATCATTGTTGGGTATTGTTGGTGGATTGTGATCATGATTGAAAAGTGACTCTTGAGGTATGTTAATTTGATCATTGGATGAGGTGAAAATATCTTCAAGGTGCTCATCGATGGATAGATCTCTTGATCATTTCCCCCAATAGTGATTATGCTTTGATCAATAAGGTCTTGGATGAGATTTTTGAGTTGAACACAATTGGATGTTGTGTGTCCCTTTGTTTTGTGGAAGCCACAAAAGTGCTTCTCATTATACCCTGGTAGTTTAACTAAGGGCTCTTGATAATCCTCATAAACAGGGAGTTTAATGATATTTTCTTGCGCCAACTGTTGCATGATCAATTCGATGGGTCCCCCAAGTGGTGTGTATTTTCGTTTGTTACCTTGTGAGATATGACCTTGTGGTGATTGATTTTGGAGATGTGGTGATTGGGTATATTGTTGATGTTGTTGATCTTGGTATCCAACTTCTTGACATTGGAGATATTGTTCTTGACATGGTTGTAGCCACAACTTACTGCTTTGATGACCTAGTTCAATCAATGGTAGAGTACATTGATTTTGGAGTAAAGATATCTCTTGTTTCAAGGCTTTAGTTAGTTTTTCAAGTGAAGCAATTTGGTCTAGCAAAACTTGGTCTTGATTTTGATCTTGGCACCCTTGATATAGTTGATTTGGCTTTTGTTTAACCATATTTGGAGTGTGTACTTGTGGTGTTTGTATGAGATCATGGAAAAATTGATTTTGGACAATGTTCTGACTTGGGGTGATGCTTAGATTTGGCATGATAGGTTGAAATTGAACATTGTTGTGGTTGGGAATCACATTTCCTTGATTTAGGTAACTTTGATTTTGCATGGTGTTACCTTGAATTTGATCAATACATGGAATCATTATCATTGTGTTTGGACTTTGAACAAAATTTGTGTGATTCGTAAACATATCCATCCCAAAGTTTTCCAAGTTTGGATTTAAAATGTTCATGTTTGGTAAAGTTGTACTTGGTACATTCACATTTGGCATGTAGGAATTTGGTGGGATAATGTTGATTTGTGGAAGACTCATGCATTGAGTGTTTGGTTGATAGATTTATCGTTTTGGAATTAAATCTACCATCGGGAAAGGTGTTCCAATCTTTTGACTAGGCATACTCACATTTGTTGTACCATTGAGGTTTGGAGGAGATAATGATCCCATGTACGGATTGTATAAATGTGAGTGTTGATAATCAATTGTCATTGTACGACTTTGATAGTTCAGTTGATTTGGATTACTCATGATGTATGGATCAAGTTTATATTCCATGTTCTTCTTGTGTTTTGACCTTGTTGAAAAAGTGACCTCTAAGGTGTTTTGGAGCAATGATGAGATGAAGGATGAAAAGGGGTGAATGATATGGGTGTCACACTTTTAGGAACTTTGGATGAATGCTAGACTTAGGGTTTGATTGGATTGGTTTGATTTGATTTGGATAATGACCTTGTAAACCCTATGATGTTAGATGTGATCTTTAGGATAAACTTGTTCAAAGAGGTGATAATTTAATTAAGTGTGTGAGGAAGGATTCATCCAAACACACCTAACTAAACAAATGATTTTGATTTAGTTTAAGGATGTGCCCAAGTCTAGATAATGATGTTTCCAAAGGTCTAAAGTTGTTTGATGGGATGAAGATGATGAATGTTTGGAATGGATGAAGTGTTTGATTTGATCCTAAATGAACTTAAGAAGGACTTGTTTAATAGACCAAGATAATGAAGAACATGCCTTTCTCTAAGAGTAATTGAAACCGAGAGACCAATGTTTGCTTGAAAGATGATAAAAATATAAACAAGCACATGTGTGGGGTCTAATTTGTTATCTATGCTTTAATGGCTTCTTTTTACTAAAAACACACGCTTGATTATGTTTCAAACTAAATGTCCAATGTCACAACTTCTTTTTGTCCCAAAAAGTGCTATGTGGAAGTTCCAAGAAATTAGGACAAGGGTTGCCTAATGTTGACCTTTGTAAGAGCAAATTAAGATGTGAACCCAATTACTTAGAAACCTCTAGAGATGTAATCCCTAGGGTAAGCAATAACTCTTGGGTTTTGTCAAAGGTATTGACTCTATCTAAGGGGTTTGAAATTTTGATTCTCACATTAAATGACTGTTTCCCAATGTTTTTGAATCAAGCAAGTGTTTTGAATCACAAGCAATATAACATTCTAGCTCAATTGGTACATTTTTCTTTGTGGGCTTGCCTCATGCCCTTCGTAGTAGAAGAGATGATTTTACATGCAACCAAGGAGAGAGTATAAAGGTATGTTAAGAATGAAGTCTTAACCTCTATACTTTAACCAAGATCGGACATGGCAAGTAACTTCTTGGAATCTAAGTTCCAATGCACCACTTTGATAAACTCATTGGACGAACTGGTTGGCTACTAGAAACAAGGTTCTTAATGACGGGACATCAGGGACATGGAACCTTGCGAGTGTCCAACAAGCCACTAAAGGATTTAATCAATCCTACTAGGGGCGCTTATACTTTTTATGGTAGTACTCCATTCTGAAAGACATTGTATGGCTAAGGCCTACATACCATGAAGACTTGATAATTTAGTCATATTCATTTATATACCGGCCCGAATAAAAAATTGGTTGGAGTCGCTTTCGAGTTCTCCTTTCGGATGTGTCTCTTAGGAAAGCCCTTCTAAATGTAAACAATAGTGAGCAAGCACATCCGTAGTTCAATTGACCTTCATTTAGAAACAAAGGGAGAACACACACGATATACCTAACTCACACTCGCAATCTTTGTTCAATTTTAGTTCCCAAAATGAAGTGTGGAGGCAATCTTTTATGCAACTTAATGTCATCAAAAAGACTTTTGATTCTCAAGATCGCCGTGAAGCGCGGGAGAAGTGCATACGCCTTTTTAGATGAGATTATTTTGCAAAAAAGATTACAAAGCATAAAAGACACATGTTCATTTTAAATCCTTCAAAGCAAGAATTTGATTTCTTTTAAGCATCGAAATCGAAGTGTGAGATTGATTGTTCGATTTTAGACCTCAAAACCCAAATTCTAGTGAATTTCTAACGTTCAATTTTAATCCAATCATTGAAAAAAAAAACAATGATCTAGTTGGCTTAAAACAAAAAATTAAAGCAGTAAATGGAGGCTCTAGGCTATTATAATAAGCATTAAAAAATGATTTTTCAAGTTTATGTTTGATGCTCAGTACTCCAATTTGAATGTGCTTGCTAGTTATTCTAGATTTCTTGACCTTGTTGCACCATAATATTGCACCTGCAATAAGAATACAAAGAAATGTGTAGATTAAAAGTTGGAGATATGCAAATCATTTATCAATACATTCCCAAATCTTTGAAGTTTGATAAAAAAACAAAGACTTTACAGTTTTGTCCAATGCATTAATGGGTATTAAATTCGTTTCAAAAATAAAGACTTTACGTAAGATATTGCTCCAACAAGCCTCAAACTCAATGACTTTTAATATGTCAATACTCAATTTTGGTAAAGTATTCCAAGTTGATTTTGATGCAAGTGGGATAGCAATTAGAGGGGCCTTGAGTCGAGAGGGAAGACCAATAGCATACTTCAGTGAGAAGTTGAATGAAAAAAGAAGAAAATATTCTATGTATGATCAAGAGTTTTATGCCATTCTGCAAGCTCTTAAGAAGTGGGGACATTACTTTTAAAGGAGTTTTTTTTGTATACCAACCATCATGCATTGCAATATATAAAAAACCAAACCTCAGAAATTAGTCAAAAGAATTAGAAGTGGGTTGAATTTCTTTAAAGTTATTCTTTTGTATTGAAACATAGAAGCGAGAAATCCAAGAGAGTAGCTGATGTATGAAGTCGAAGGCATTTGTTGTAGACTGAAATGAGAGTTAATGTTGTTGGTTTTGATTCTATGTGGGAGTTGTATGATGAGGATGTTGATTTTAAAGAGGCTTGGACAACGTGTAATAATCCCATGGAAAGGGGCAGGAGTCCATTCAGTTGGAGTATTTTGTGCAAGCAAGTTTGTTGTTTAAGGGAAAGAGATTGCGTATCCTTCATGGTTTGATGAGGGAGAACTTAATAAGAGAAAAGCATAGTGGAGGTTTGAGTGGTCATTTTGGAGTGGAAACAACTTTGGCACAACTGAATGAGAGTTATTATTGGTCAGGTATGAGTGTAGATGTAAAGAAGATGGTGCAAGGTTGTTGGGTGTGTCAATATACAAAAGGAGTGAAGCAAAATAGAGGGTTGTATCAACCATTGCCAATACTAGAAAGATCGTGAGAATATATAAGTATGGATTTTGTTTTGGGGTTACTACAAATACAAAGAAGTAGTGATTCTATTTTTGCTTATGTGGATGGATTTTCTAAAATGGCTGATTTTATCTCATGTCAAAAGTGCAATGATGCTTCCCACATAGCTACTTTATTTTTCAAGGAAGTGGTTATATTACATGGCTTTCCAAAGAGTACTATTTTAGACTGGGACACCAAGTGTTTTGGGGCACATTGTGGAAGAAAATGGGAACACAATTAGGGTTTAGCTCAACCTACCATCCACAAACCATTGGTTAAATTGAAGTTGTGAATAAGACCTTGGGAAATTTATTGAGATGCTTGGTAGGTGACAAACAAAATCAATGGGATTTGACATTGGAACAAGCAAAATTTTCTTATAATAACTCAGTCAATTGAAGTGTGGAAAATATTCCATTTCATATTGTGTATGGGTACAACCCAAGGGGTGTGGATGAATTGAGAGATAGTGAAAATTTGGGTAGCAAGAGTGTTGTAGTGGAAGACTTTGTTGAGTATATACATGATTTGCACAAGGAAGTGAATGAAATTTTGGAGAAGAGTGTCACTAAATACAAGTATGCTAATAAGCATCAAAGGGAGAAATAATTTTAGATTAGAGAGTAAGTGATGGCACACTTGAGGAAGGAAAGGTTCCCACAAGGAACATACAATAAGTTGAAGTTGAAAAAGATAGGCCCATGTAAGATTTTTCCGAAATATTCATCAAATGCATACGAATTGGAACTTCTAGAAGGTATTGATATTTCTCCAATATTTAATGTTGCTGATTTGTATAAATATTATGAAGGAGAGACAAGTGAACATGGGAATACAAATACATATCTGTAGGATGCTTGTGACTGGGTTCAATAGTTGTTTGTGAAGAAGCTTTAAGAAGTAGATCAAATTATTGATTCTCGTGCTATCAAGAAGACAAGAAGGAAAGAATATTGGGAATATTTGGTTTGTTGAAAGAACCGAGTAGCTGATGAAGCTTCATGGGTCAACAGTACAGATTTGGTGAAGTTTGAGATTGTAGTTCTAGACTTGTCGAAATGCTTATGAGTTCCACACTCATGAAACATTTTTTTTACTCGGCCTATCCGATGCAGAAGCACCCGAGGGTAATTGCAATCCTGCATCACCCAAACAAATAATGAATTTAATTTGTTCACTTTCATTTTGTTTTTCTTTTGGTTGTGTTTTGATAAAGTGTGCAGGAAAAAAATTGGAAGAAATTTATGTTCCAAATTTTTAGATTTCGAAACCTCTATACATGTGGGACCAATTTAATTATTTTTTTGTTGCCTTCAATAACTTATATATTTCATTTTCCAATGCATAATGGACGTGGGCAATTCATTTTTATCTTTTTGTTGTTTGTATTTTTCATAAGGCAAAAGTGAATTGGAGTAATTCCCAGCACATAGTTTTGGTAAAGGAGATCAACTCATAAAAAGGGGTATTTGCATAGCTGGGCATGAAGTTTTGACTCCATTAAAAACCAAAATAAATATTAAATATGGCTTCAATGTTTACACATAGGCTGGGCGTGGCACTTTGACCAGCTACGTGGGAAATTTCAGCATCAAAACTATTTTCTTTTCAACAATTTACTGCCTCCAGCTGGGCCGATTTACCTTATTTCCATAATACCAATGTGTAATGCAATTCTCAGCATACTATGTGCTTTGGCTGGGAATTGACAATTTGGATAATAAATACATTTTATTTTTCAGAAAAATAAAAGTCTTCTTAGAGGTGTCTGTTGGAATGTGGAGACTATTCATTTTTCTGGGCAATCAAACCATATAAAAATCAGAATTTATCTCTGTGGAAGGGTTCTCCTGGTAGATATCTGAATGTATGTGTTGAAGTCTACAAGTTTATAATAGAGGAGAATAGAGAGGACTGTGTACATGGGATGATACGATAATATGTTGAAGTGTATGGCTGCGTCATAGCTGTAAATAGTGTAGTTAATCAGTGAATTTGTTGTCAAAGAATTTAATAGTCAAATTGAATAAACTCCAATCTGTTTATGACATTTATTTGTAAAATAAAATTGATGTTTTGAAACTCCATGAAGATTCTTATGAATGAGAATTTGAATGTGCAATTCAAATTTTAAATATTAGAACGTGTTGAGTTGTTTTATTGCTATTGAAATTGGTAGTCTGATAAGACCTCCAAATTCTTTCCTACACATATAGTCATAATAAAAATAAATTTATTTAAAATTTAAAATAGAAAAATGTATAAAGGTCCCAATAGATTAAATAGGGCCCATAGTTTTGACAACAAAAATAGAAAAATTTGTGAATGTCACACCAAGTATTTTGCATGCAACATCCAACTCAAACTCCCTCATTCACAAAGTTGGCAATACATATAAGGAGTATTTAAGTAAGTGCTACAAAAAGGTGATAATATTCCTCAAACAAGTTGTAGGGAAAATCCTCAATGGGGATATGGAGTAGAATTTTCCTTCAGCCAATGACACCAACTTTAGCTTAGAAGATTAAATATTGGATTTCCCATGTAAGGAACCTTTGGTAGCTTACATTTCTTGAGTAATTAGATAAATCCTTGTTATAATGTAAAAGGTTGGCTTAGCAAGCATAAGGTATAGACAACATTCCTCATCTGAGTTTTTGTTTACAATGGCCCTACTTTCTAGAAATATGGTGAATTAGGTAGAGTGTAAATGATTTTTTTTTATGAAAACTACATATAGGCATGAACATGTCATTTTTAACCTATATACGGGCATATGTGTGTTTGTGAATGCAAATCATTTTTTAAAAGAATGGTGATTACTCTCATGAAATCTACATGTTACAATTTTTGTATCTATTTGACAACAATCTTATAAGTAGGCGATCTCACATTCATTATCATTCCAATTTATTATATACAAATATAATAACAATTTACATCGATCATTTATTTAATTAGTTGATAGTTTTTATTTACATTATCATTCCTTGTGAATTTTATTATTGTTCATGAGTGTTTTTAGATTTAAATGTGATTTTTTTTTTTTTGGCATCAATATTTTGGATTACAATTTGTGATCCATCATCAAAATGTAGAGAGCTAGAAGATAAAATTTGGTAATTTGTAGAACAATACTACTAAATAGAGACAAATGAAGTGACATGGATACCAAAGGATCACAAAAAAACTCAAATAAAAAGAACAAAAATGAACTCAATTGGAAGGTAATAATATAGAGATTAAAAAAAAGAATAGATAGAAAAAGACATAATCAAATAAGCATAAAAAAAATATACACAGTGATTAAAAAAAACAAACAAATAAATAAACAAAGAAATCAAAACAAAATAAAATTGATAGAAATATATGTATGTATGTATATATACACATACACATAAATATATAAAAAAGAAAAATGGACAATTAATCAAAACCTAAATAAATAAGAATATAAATACATAGACAAAATAAAAATAAAAGAAAGTATAATCTATAAAAAAATAAATAAATGCAATTATAGACAAGTAAATAAATGCATTTATATTTCTATATATGTATTTTTATACATATATTAAATCAAAGTAGGAAGTATCTATATACATAAGACTATAAAGATATACAACCAAAATCTATAAATTAAAAGATATATATGTATTAGGCATGTGCATAGATATATTTAAACATAAAAATTTAATATTTCAACATTTATTTATGTTTTACTATAATCAGTTTATTATTTTTCTTTGACTCTCCTCCTTGTTTGTAGTTTCGTGTTTTTTTTCAATCTTTCCTGTTCATCATTTTTAAGTAATTAAGTCTGCAATTCAACTATTTAGTCCTTGTTTGTTTTCATAATAAATTAGTAAAAATAACTTAAAATATTAATAAAAGAATTGATACAATTAAATTCAAATACACTTATCCAAAATCATTATCATAAAATATAAGAAACTCATACCTACTGTCAATTAGACGAACCGTCATATTTCCAAAGCAGGCAAGATGCGTAAAGACCGCTGGTCTAAGGAGGAGTAAGATGCTGGTTACTTCCATAAATGGCTTAAAAATCATTCGGTCAACAAACGTTTTCAAAGATCAAATACAACTTAAATTATTGAAAGTGAATGGCAGACAAAGCAGGTGAAGTTGATTTTAATTTATTCACTTCACTACAAATTATTCAAATGACTGGCAATGATGTTCCACTTTTAATGGTGAAGCATCTTTCGAAAACTGTTCTACATTTTTAAATAATACATTTCTCAAATGTGTTGTGCATTACAATATAATATTTGTTAAATTTGTTGACAGCAAAGTACAAAGCAATGTTATTTTAAGTTCTTTGCTTTTAGTTTTTTATGGATCTGTACTCTTTCTATATAATAAATCATCTCGAATAATTGCATGGAATTTTAGATCGAGTAAACCCATTGAAAAGAACATCACTTTGTTTTTTACGGGCAAAATCTATAAAAAAAAAGGAGTATCAGAGGAAATTCACCCAAGGCCATCACATATCTCTTCACATCTAATTTAGGTAGGGGAAATCCATCTAATCCAATCTAGGTAGAAGAAATCCATCCGATCCAATTCGGGTGGAGCAAATTTATTCAAAATGGCAATAGTTTTTCATTATAAATGACCAATTTCTTAAGTCATGATCATGAATCAAAGACAAGCAAAAAGGTTTATTCATTAGTTTTAAATTAAGGGAATGATTTATTCACTAGGCTGAAGTTTCCTTCTATAATAGTAGACTCAATCTATTTTTAGTAGATGTAATGTTATTATAAGTTCTATTCTAATCAATTATTCTTGATTCTTGTTTTTTAACTTTTTTTCTCTTCTCTTCTATTCTATTCTAGGGATAACTAATTGATTACTAAACTCAAGTGAAGTGGGTTCTAATAATTAAACAAGATGATTATACAATTCTTCACTCTCATATTTAATATTGTAATAATCATCAAACTTATCATTAGGTATAGGATTCTACTATTTAATCCATAATGATAGGTCTAGTAGCTAGACTAACCAATTTAGACATTAATCTAATAGTAAAATAATTTTCAAATCCTTGTATCCTAACTCATAAATAATATTTTTATCAATCTTTTATGAAAAAGTTATATAAAGCTAAATGTTTATGGGGTTATATGAGGGAACCCTAATTGCTTTGGATTTGAGTACATTACCACAAATGGTAGGGGTTGGCTAGTTTGTGTTGTAGATCTAAGAAATTAAAAAATCAAACTAATAATGAGGCAAGGGTGCATGCACTAATTCATGGTTTTTAGATATAGAAGAGATATTAAGTCTCTTCAATTTGTATACAAGGAGACTTGATGATGGTTATAAGTGCCATTAGAAAACACCACACCCCAAACTAGAAGAGGCAAAGTACATTAGAAAATTTCTGCTTGATCCTTGATACATTTGGTGCATATACCATCCAACATGTCTAATAGGGAAGATAAAAAGGAAGCCAATTTTATACCCAATTATGCCTTGGATTATGCCACAAAATGCATAATTATTAAAATATCAACAGTAAGTATACAATCACTATATTTCATCTATGTTGTATTGTTTGGAACTTAGGACTCCATAATGGAGACTTACATATATTCAGTTTCCAATAACCACTAGATATCCTTTTGGGAGACATCATAGACATAAGATTAGAAAAATAATAAAAGAAAATTGATGGTTATCTTGCATGTAATAGAATTTTTTCTTTTCATTGACTATCTCTACACCATTGATACAATGTTAACTCAAATGCGACATTCATGTTCATTAGTGGGCTTTTTGGAACTAAATGAGCATGTGGTGATAGTCCACGCAATGGTATTTTCATTCATCAAAAAATGTATTTAGAGTGAAGAACAAAAAGAGTCATCAACCACAAAAATTGAGTTGTAACATTCAATTCTAAGTCACATTGCTGCCTATGCCCTACTAGATCATATGTAATTCATGGGCTTCTTTACTCATTGACAAATGTGAAAATCCATACAAGGATCATTTGTGTGAAATGAGAAATGTGTTAGTCTTCCTCAAATAGGTTTTAGGCCCAATCAACAATGGTGATATGGATTAGAATTTGGCCTTGACCAATGATACCAACTCTAGCTTAGAAGACTAAATATTGGATTTCCCATGCAGGAATAGTTGGTATCATATATTTATTGAGTATTTAGATAAAGATTTGATATATTGTAAGAGGTTAGGTTGAAAATTCTCTAGCAAAGGATATTGACATCATTCCTCATCTAATTTTTTATTTTTAAATGAGCCTCATTTCTAGAAATATGAGGAATTAGGTAGAAAATGTGTATTTGGATGGAATTTCTACTCACTCATTGATGCAAATGTAAAAAAATCAAACTCATATAGTGTGAATAAATCCCAAGGTCATTTATTTATTTATTTTTGAGTGTGTGTGTGTGCATGTATAATTAAATTTTAAAAGAATAATGATTATTCTCATAAAGGGCATAAACCAAAATTTATGTGTCTATTTTTCAACAATCTTTTTAATAAGTATCTTACATTCAAATTTAACTATACTTTGCAAGGGAAACATAGCTTTGAATCTATCCATAAAAGAGTTGTTGTTGAGTGGTTATGAAATCCTTCCCCTCTGGTGAATTCATATTGGCATTTCTATTAATATATTAAAAGCATTAAAAAAAACTATTTATAATTAATATATCATATCTTATGATCCTAATTAAATAAATTATATATCTCTTGAAATCTCACCGACTTGCACTTAATGTGTTCTTCCCATAATTGATATTGAAGTGTATATTACATTAATAAATTATTACATAATAACTTATGTGGCATAGAAAAATGGACGTAACTTCTTGCTTGACATAGGAATAATTCATGATAAATTGGACTTAATGAGGCCTTGATTTGGTGTTGTGAGGTGTTTTTCACATCCACACTAGGTTGTGGATCCTTGCAAATTGAATAACATGTGTTTATTGATGTCTTGTAAAGGTGTTGCAAAGTGTTGTAAAAGACTTTCACTCCTCTCTAGAGTTAATAAACCTATCTTTTCCTTAATTCAAGATTATAAAATGTGCATAATGACATTATCACATCAATCTAGAAGGCTTGTAAAATAAACTTAATGCTAATCTAGTGTTGTAATGTGTCTTACACGTTCACATTGGATGTTGTGCCTTCCTAGGCTAAATGGACCTCATTTTAGTGTTGTAAAGTGTATCTAATCACACTTTCACATTGAATTTTGTGTCCCAGGACCTAATTACTCTTTACATAATCACTAATAGGCCCCTATGACCCCATATTGTGCATCCAAAGGCATAATTTGATCAAATACCTGATGAAATCAACATATGAACTGGAATTTCTCATTCCCCAACAATCTAGCTGGCAAATGGACCCCTTTGGGACTAATTTTCCATCTGTGGTGAATGAGTCCTTGCCAGGTGGGACTGATTCACATAAGGTGGCAAATGAGTCCCATTTGGGTCAATTTTGACTTTTGAGCAAGAAATTTTGGAATTTAAGTTTTATTTTTCTTCATGTTTGCCTTGGGGATCAAATTTACAAGAAAATAAGGTGAATTTCCTATAAAATCAAGTCTCTAAACCCTAATTTATATCTCTTAACTCATACACACATCTCTTATCATTCATTCATCATCTATCTTCTTCTTCAAGTCAAGCAAGTTAGGGTTTTTACATTCTAAGTCATCAAGATAGCTTTCAAGGACATTCAAGGGAAGATTGTTCATGTTTTGCTACATAACTTCAAGATCAAAAATCATGGAAAGGTATTAACTTCATTGTTTCATGCTTCATTACATTCTTTCATCATTTTGGTTTAATTACCTGAAAGGGGTTTGAGCAAGGAAAACCCCCATGCCCTAACATCCAACATATTTCCTTCTCTTCTTGTGTGTTTGCAGATTTGGGAATCTTAGAGGCTTGGAAATCATTGAAGATCAAGTTGAAATTTTTTTCAGTCATCTCTTCATTGGATAAGGAAAAACATCAACAAAAAGTTACCTTTAGGCCCGAATTTGATAGTTTCAGAACTGAGCACCTGGAGAAGCAGAAAGTGCAGAACGAAGGCTCCTGTTTCCACCTTTGAATCTTAAGAAATTCAAAATTGAAATCATTCAAACCATGGGTGGTGAATGAATCTCACTTCTAGCCTGATTTTGGTTTTTTGTAGTTTTGGATACCCATTTGTCTGAAACGGGCTCCAGTTTAGTTTTCTAGAACTGGGACTAATTTGCCAAGAATGGCGAATGAGTCCTACCGGGGATAAAAATCAAGATCAAAAACATTCCAAAAGTCATTTCTAGTCTTCATCAAGATCTCTAGTGCACACTTTTAGTTTCATCCATTTCCGTTGCAATTTGCATTCATTTCTAGGTGTTTTCTTTATATCACAATGTGTTTTCAAACAAGTTATATTTCTTAGATTTTGTATTCATAACTCATTTACTTTTTCAGTGTATTATATTTAGATAATTTCATTGACTTACTTCATTCATATTCCATCCATATTGCATTGACTCTAAGTGTGACAATTGCCCATTTTGGCCCTTCTTTCTCCTTTTAGGTGAAAAACCCTAGAAGTGCTAGAAAGGATTAGGGTGCCAAAATCATTGTTACATTTTGGTGAACTTGCTTTTTTGAACACTTTCTTGTCTGATTTTGAGTCCTTCATCATACATCTATCTTGCATTGATCTTGCATTTGGGTTTGGATGGATTAATTCACATGCTAGGTTTCAAATTTTGCATTCATACAAAGTGCATTTAGGTTGCTTTTTTGGCATCTAAAATCATTAAAATTTTCTAAAATTTTTCATTTTCATCATAATACTATATCTTATATAGCACATAAAACCTAAAAATCCCTTAGAAAAGTTTGAAAAATCTCAAAAAAATCCCCACTAGGACTCATTTGCCACCCTGGGGGTGAATCAGTCCCATTTGACCCCTGAAACTACCTTTTAAAGAGCTAAAAACCCTATTTTTATGCTTTTGTTTACTGCCATTAGTTATCTATATCAATCGACTGACTTACTATATCACATTCATTTCATTATATTTAGCTTATATTAGCTCATTTCCTACATTGTTAAAATTCACATTTGCACTTCCAATCTTTCATCTTTCAGATTATTGCATAGTGTCATTAGTAAATTATTTTGTTTAAAATCTGAAAAGTTGCATTTCATCCTATGTCTTTACATTGCATTTTAAGTTTTCATAGCTTCTCTTACATTTAAATAATTAGAAATAAGGATTATTTACATTCATGGCACTTAGACTTTTGCAATTTTCCTTTTCAACATTAGTTCCTAGTTCATTTAGATCATATTCATTAGCAAATGAAAAAAAAAAAAACATCAAATGATCCAATTCAAAAAATGATTCAATTTCAAAAAACCATAACATCCAATCCCTTTAGTAGTGATTATTTAGACATGTTAGATGAACCCTTAAGGACTTCCTCTCACTAAGATCATCCACTAAAGATTTGACACAAAAGGATGCATGCATCGATAATCATGATAATCATAATTTTTCTTCTCTTGATATCTCTCCCATTGGTGATGAAGGTATCTTGATGAAAGAAGACACAATCACTGAAGATCATAAAAGTTTTTCTTGTATTCCTTTTCCTCCCCATTGCAAAGAAATTATGACATACAAAGCTGAAATCATTGCCACTACCCTACCATGTCCTCATTCATCTCCCAACACCTCCCCTACTTTCAACATGAAAATCCTTTAGTGAATAAGTATACAATCATGAATGATCATGAAAAAAACATTTGTGTGGAGGATATGATTGAGAGCTATGAAAATCCTAACCTCTCCCACTCAAGAAGACATTCTAGGACATGAGGATGTAAGTGTAGATAATCATGAAAATCAACCCTTTTCTTCTCCTAATATCTTCTCTATACATGAAGAATATAGTTTAATGTTAGAAGATATCATGATGGAATATTTGAACAAAAAAGTCCAATCATTAGTAACCATGAACCTCCTAGTTATCCTTCTCTTGATGCCTCTCTTATGAGTGATGAAGGTATCTTGCCAAATCTAGTTATGACATGTGATGAACATATTAGCTCTCATCCTAGGGTTGATATTATGGCACATAAGAATGATACCTTAGAAAACACAGAAAACCAAATAAAGCCTTCTTCTCATATCACCATTATTGATACTAAAAAAAATCCAACCCTTAATCATCCAGGCCTATGTGTGCTAAGAAACAAGCTCACAATACACCCAACCTCATTCTTCCAAATCATGGTCTTTGTGATTGTCCTTTCATAAAAATCAACCCATCCAACAAACCTTCACTCAACATCCATACTATCAGTCAAGATTCTTCCAAGCAATCTCTAACCTTGGTACACCCTAAATTGATAGATATCTCATTAAACATGTATCAAGTAGAAAATTTGTTTCCTTATCCAAATAAATAACATTAGTTGCTGCTCCTTGCCATGCAATAGTTGTAGGATTTAATAGCATACTCACTATTGAATGTTTTGCATCCATTGCAAGGGGCAACACACCATCATCCATTCCAAGATCACCCTTTTCCTGTGCTAGGTGCGGGCAAAGGGTTGACAGCCTTATCCCCATATGTCTCTTGTCGTTGTCTCTTTCAGCTAATCGTTAACCTTTCATGAACATATAAGAGCAAGCTTGGGATGTGGACAACATGTCTTAAAGATTGAATCACATGTGACATACCCCCTTTCTTCATGACATAGCTTATCGAAAACATATGACTTGGCATAGGGTTTTTGAATAAGCTCTCATACTCTCTTCTACTTTAAAGCCATTGCTACTAGTAATGGTGTTAGCAACCGCTTTAAAGTGGGGGAATACATAGACAACATCTTTATACAAATTTCATGGTGTGATTTACTTTTTTCTTGTGATGTGTCCTCTCCTTGGTGGTATCATTGGGTTTGATGCCTTCCAAGAGTGTACGATCAGCTGAAGTGGCCTAATATGAATGAGGCATCCCATGGATAATGATCTGAAAAGGGAATAACGATCAACTGAAGCAACCTAATGCGAATGAGGCATCCCATGGATAATGATCTGACACCTTGATTTGTCCTCTCTTGGAGACATTAGATACAATGCTTCCTAAGAAGAATACCTTACATGAACAAAGAAAAATCCCCTTCAACAAAATTATTACATGACATTCAAAACATTTACAAAAGCATTACATTGTGGTGCCTTATCAATGTTATTAGGAGCATAAATTTGGTTTGGTTGGTATAATGGGAAAACGACACACTGGAATGACTTTCTTATTATATGGTGGGATGCCGACACACTAGCATGACTTTCTCACTAAACCACTTCTTTGGGACAACTCATCTTGTGGACGATCTGTTGTTCTATGGCCCTAGAGTGAGTGCATATTTTCCACCCCATTTTCCTTTCTTTCTATTGTATGATTATGCATATTGTTGGTTTGATTTAGGATCTTAGATCCTAGGGGATTTACTTCCTTCTTGATCTTTGTCAGATCCTTTTTCATCTGCAATTGTACACTCAGATCTCTCTTGAATGTCTACTTTAGTGTGAGTTTAAAGAAAGGTCATCCTCTCACTAAAGTGGGGGCTAAATGTGGCATAGAAAAATGGATGTTTCTTGCTTGAAATGGGAATAATTCATGATAAATTGGACTTAATGAGGCCTTGATTTGGTGTTGTGAGGCATTTTTCACATCCGCACTAGGTCTTGGATCCTTGCAAATTGAATAACATGTGTTTATTGATGTCTTGTAAAGGTGTTGCAAAGTGTTGTAAAATACTTTCATGCCTCTCTAGACTTAATAAACCTATATTTTCCTTAATTCAACATTATAAAATGTGCATAATGACATTATCACATTAATATATAAGGCTTTTAAAATAAACTTAATGCTTAGAATCTAGTGTTGTGATGTGTCTTACACGTTCACATTGGATGTTGTGCCTTCCTAGGCTAAGTGGACCTCATTTTAGTGTTGTAAAGTGTATCTAATCACACTTTCACATTGAATTTTGTATCCCAAGCCCTAATTACTATTTACATCATCACTAATAGGCCCCTATGACCCCATATTATGCATCCTAAGGCATAATTTGATCAAATACCTAATGAAATCAACATATGGACTGTAATTTCTCATTCCCCAACAATCTAGCTAGCAAATGGACCCCTCTGGGACTAATTCACCATTTGTGGTGAATGAGTCCTGCCAGGTGGGATTGATTCACCCAAGGTGGTGAATGAGTCCCATTTGGGTCAATTTTGACTTTTGAGTGGGAAATTTTGGAATTTAAGTTTTATTTTCTTCAGGTCGGCCTTGGGGATCGAATTTATAGGAAAATAAGATGAATTTCCTATAAAATCAAGTCTCTAAACCCTAATTTACATCTCTTAACTCATATGCACATCTCTTATCATTCATTCATAATCTATTTTCTCCTTCAAGTCAAGCAAGTTAGGGTTTTTACATTCTAAGTCATCAAGATAGCTTTCAAGGACATTCAAGGGAAGATTGTTCATGTTTTGCTGTAGAAATTCAAGATCAAAAATCATGGAAATGTATTAACTCCATTTTTTCATGTTTCATTACATTATTTCATCATTTTGGATTAATTACCTAAAAGGGGTTTGAGCAAGGCAAACCCCCATGCCCTAACATCCAACATATTTCCTTCTCTTCTTGTGTGTTTGTAGATATAGGAATCTTAGAGGCTTGGAAAGCATTGAAGATCAAGTTGCAAATTTTTTCAAGTCATCTCTTCATTGGATAAGGAAAAACATCAACAAAAAGTCACCTTCAGGCCCGAATTTGTTAGTTTCAGAACTGGGCACTTGGAGAAGCAGAAAGTGCAGACTGAAGGATCCTATTTCCACCTTTGAATCTTCATAAATTCAACAGTGGAATCATTCACCATGGGTGGAGAATGAGTCCCACTTCTAGGCTTGATTTTGGTTTTATGTAGTTTTGGATACCCATTTGTCTGAAATAGGCTCCAGTTTAGTTTTCCAGAACTGGGATTGATACACCCAGAATGGTGAATGAGTCCCACGAGACCTAAAAATTAGGATAAGCAACATTCCAAAAGTCATTTCCATTCTTCACCAATATCCTAGGTGCACACTTTCAGTTTCATCCATTTCTGTTGCAATTTGCATTCATTTCTAGGTGTTTTTTGCATATCACAATGTGTTTTCAAACAAGTTAAATTTATTAGATTTTGTTTTCGTAACTCATTTAATTTTTTAGTGTATTACATTTAGATAATTTCTTTAAAATAATTCATTTGTATTCCATCCATATTGCATTGACTTTGAGTGTAACAATTGCCCATTTTGGCCCTTCTTTCTCCTTTTAGGTGAAAAACCCATTGAAGTGCTAGAAAGGATTGGGGTGCCAAAGTCATTGTTACAACTTAATATAAAATATTTTAGTACCTTTAAGTGTAAGAAAGATTATCAAATGCTTTCAATGATAAGTCAATCCATCCAACATACTTTTTTGATTGATAAATATGGCCTAGGGGGGCTAGGTAGTGGAAAATGGAAAAAAACTCTCAATCAAGCTAGGAAACCAAAACAAAGGATAAAATTAATTGATGTAACCAGTCTAGCTACATTTTTAATTAGTGATTGAGATGTGTGGGCAATAGAAAAAAGGTATAGTCAGTTGGAAAATCTATTACAAACCAAATCATGCAAATGTGGGCATTAACTGTGAATCAAACTCTAGGTTTGAAAAATGCTAAATATAGAAAATTCATTGAATGAGGTTGGTGGTGCATGGCTTGAGAAGACAAGTCTTGTAAATGATAAAAATGTGTGAAAAATTCTAGCAGAAGGTAGTGTGTTGGAGAACGACTAGGAGAATACTATGAGGGAAGACCTAGACTGAATTACAGAGAACATCATCTAGGGTATGCATTCAATTTTTCAAAGTAGAGAGACAAAAGAAAGAGTTGAAGAGAGAATAGAAGAGAGGTATGTAGATGTTGATGATGAATTAGAGAAATAGAGAAAATTATGAGTAGTTGTAGAACAAGTTTGTAAGATTGAATTTGATTCTTATGAATCATTTTTTAACTAGGAGTTGTTCCATAAATTTCATTATAAACCTGATTAGTTGGTGCCATCAAAAAATTGAGTTGGTGCCCAGATTAGGGAGTACATGCTTCCTTAGAGTTGAGGCTCTTAAACAAGGGGATTGTTGTCTCCTTAGGGTTGGTTCCCCCAAACATTGTAAGTAGTGAGGTTCTATTGTGAGGCTAGATTAGGATAGTAGATCCTAGCAACATTTCTCACCATGGTTTTTCCCATATTGGGTTTTCCATGTATATCTAGTGTTATGTGTATCTATGTGTCTGTGTTTGATCTATGTATTATCTTTAATCTACTTTAAGAGGTGTTAAAAGTTAAATTTTATTGATCTACTGATTCAACCCCCCCACTCAGTAGATATTTGTGTTCCAACAATTGTTATCAAAGCCCTGGTTCCTTTTGAGAAGCTTAATTAGTTCATGTAGATCATGGATAGTGAACACAAGATAGCTAGTGATGAAGGCTCTTCCTCAAAAAAATCACCTCTCTTTGATGGATCAAACTATGCATTTTGAAGCATCAAGATGGAAGCATATCTTTCCTCATTAGGGTTTGATGTCTAAATGTCAATTGTAAATTCCCATGCTATTCCTATTGCACCTCCTATAGATCAAGTACACAAGAAAGCATATGAAAACAACACTAACGAAAATAATGCTATTATTTGTGGGTTGTCCAACTCAAAGATTGTCAAAATCATGAATTTTCAAATAACACATGAGATTTAGGGAAAGTTGAAGAGCATCAATGAAGGTGATGATAAGGTAAAGCAAGCAAAGGTACAAAATTACAAAGGTAAGTTTGAATGTCTCAATATGAGTGGAAAAGAGAAGATTGCATACTACCTTCTAAGGGTAGATGAAATAGTCAATGCAATCAAAGGCCTTGGAGAAGAAATGAAAGAATGAGTCATTGTCAAGTAGGTCCTAAGATCCTTACCATCCAAGTATGACTTTATAACTTTTTCAATTGAAGAAGAAAAAGATTTGGACAACTCACTATTGATGAGTTGCATGACACATTTACTGCTTATGAGATGAGAATGGGAGATGAAAATACATCCAATAGAGAATGTGCATTCAAAGTAGCCTAGAAAGAAATTATGGAAGTATCTACATCCAAATCTAAGGAGACTGATGAAGAAGAAGCTATTTTTGTTAGAATATTTGGAAGAGGCTTTGGAAAATACAAAGGTAATTTACCCTTAAAATGCTTTAATTGTGGTAAGATAGGAAATTTTTCTACTAAAATTATCCTATGTAAAAAAAGATAGCATTGAGCAAGAAAAATATAGCGAAAAGAAGAAACCCCATTTCTCCAAGAAAGAGAACTTCTTTAAGGATAAGAAGAGTCTACATAAAAGAGAAGAAAGTGATTCATCTAATGTTAGTGATAGCTTAGATGATGAACATGATCATGTGTTTGTGGTTGAGGGAGATGAATCCCTATTCATGGCACTAGGCTCTACTTCTGAGGATCAAGAAAAGGAAGAAGATGGAGAATCAGAAGATGAAGAAGAAGGAGAAGTTGATCTAGAGGATGAACTCATCTATTCTCTATTTGAGATTGATAACTTAAGAAAGGAGAAAAAAAATGAAGAAGCTTGCACAAAAGGAAATTCAGAAGCTATCTAAAAATATTGAAGAATCAAACTAGATGGTGGTGAGTTTGAAGAAACGAGTTGAAAGAGCCAAGAGAATAGAATATTTAGTCAAATATGAACTACAATCTAAATTTGATGAATGCATGAAATTAGAAGCAGAAATAGTAGCTTTGAGAAAAGAGCTTGAAAACACCAAAGAACAAATAGACAAAGGCTTAAAATTGAAACTAGGCTATGAAATTTTTGATGAGTTGATTAACTCACAAAATCCTTCAAAAGAGAAATCTGACTTGGGTTTTGAAAAAGGGAAAGGTCCCACTACCAATGCATCTATAAATTTATATTATAAATTCAAAGTAGAAGAAAAGTCTGGAATAAAGAATGAGAAATCCTGCAAGAAGAAAACCTTTGAAGATGTGAAAATAGTTGAATGTACTGCTAAGATGAAGAAAGAAAAAGGAGATAAGAAGCTAACAAAAGAGAAGAAGAATAAAAAGCTTGTCCCTAGAAAACTTGGAGAAGAAGCAGAACACAAAGGGAGATGATGGTAGATGGTTTCATAAAGGCAAGAGACTTGAAGAAGAAAAAGTACAAAAGACCCTCTCATCTTGCACAAAGAAATGTTGTGATTAGGTATTCCTTATTTTTCTATGGTTACTATCATATCTGTAATTATTTTGGTCATAGGGCTAGTGAATATAGAGTTGTACCTATAAGGAGAACAAACTTTGTAAGAAAAAAATTATTTGCTCCACTGATAAATACAAATGTAATATGCTACAACTGTAATAATTTTGGTCACATAACTCAGAAATATAGAGAAAATTTTGTAAGACCAACATTATAAAGTAAAAAGAAAAGTATGCCTCCTAGTGTGAACAAAGGATCACAAATCTCTGAAAAGAAGAAAGATAAGGTAGAAAATAAACCCAAGAACATTTGGAAAGAGAAAAAAGGTACATAGTCAAGGATTGCACAGACTGCACTTCATTCCTAGAAGCAAAATTTTTGGGTAATAGATAGTGGTTTCTCTAAGCACATGACTGGTGATAAGGGGTATGTGTAGGTTCATCATGGAAAAAATAGGCCCTTAAGTGGTGAAAAATTCTGAAAAAATAGAGTTAGGCAACTTGATGTAAAAATTTGAATAAGTTATCTATATTATTTCAAAAATATGTAAGAATAGAATTTGTAGCAAATTGAATGTAGTTTCTAAATTACTAGGTTCATTTCAAAAGAAAATCTATTTGGTGAAAATTTGAAATTTCAATGTAATAGCACTTAAATTTCAAAGAAAAAATAAGAAGTAGGTGGCTGTCTGACCACCCTAACCACAATAAAATGATAATATTTTTTTATAAGATTTTAGATATAAGTAGAGGACTCATGTCTCGATGTGATGCATATTTTTTGTAATTTTTTTCTAAGTAAATAATTAATTATGAATATTTTATTACAACTTTTTAAAAATATAAAAACTCATGTTTGACCACCTTAACTTGGTCAAAGCTTCATGAAATTCAATTATTATTTTTAATTCCTACAGTATGTGAAGCATAGAATGTGACACATGTTTCAGATTCAAAAAATGTGATACCATTTGAAAGCTATAGATTTTTTTTCAATCAACCTATCAATTAGGACTTTAGTCATAATTCAAATAGAAAATGAATAATAATTATTTATTAAATTCAAAGTAAAGCATAATTTATATTGGTGGAAATTTGAGAATATCCTTTAAAAAACCTTTTTGTTTCATCAATTTTGGGTAAAAAACAAGTCGTCAGCCACATACCCTACACATACCCATCATAGATCACCACTTTTTGTCCCATCATGATCCTGCACATACCCTAAGAGAAAATTTATCAAACTCAGAAAATGAAAGGAAGTATATGTGAGTTTAAGTGATAACACTACAATAAAGATCTATGGTAAAGGAAATCTAAGTATAGGTGTAATATTGCATGTACATGACATTCTTTATGTTAAAGATTAAAGCATAATTTGCTAAGTGTTAGCCAAATGTATGACAATGGATATAAGGTCTCATTTAGTGTAGAAGGATGTAAGATAAGAAAGTCAAGGAGACTAGTTGTAGAAATTAAAAGAACTAAAAGGAATATTTACTATCTCAATGAAGTGAATGGTCAAAGTTGCATGATGGGACATATAGATGAAGGAGTTTAGATAAGGAGAAGAGTTGAAAATACAAAGAGAAATTTGAATATTTTAGACATAAATTAGGAGTAGTTGCTCTCACATCACATCACTAAATATTAGTGATAGGGCATGAGTCTAGGGGGAGCTTCACAAAAAAATTATTCATCTCTGGAAGAGAAGAAGAGTCGAGTCAGGTATGATTGGTTATACAAATTTCTAATGACTTGATGGTTGTAGATTTTTTGACACATTCTTTCTCTTTGCATGGTATGCCAAAAGGGGGAACATTAGTAGAAGAAAGGTGTCCATATAATATCCCTTTTCCATTGATGTCAAAGGGGGGGAATAGTCTCAAATTCTCTCATAAGGAATTGGGTTTACCCCAAAGGGGGAGATATGCATAAGGAGAAGAATGTAACTGCTATGTAGAATTCTCAATGTTGATGAATACACAAAGTATTATATTGGTGCAAAGAATTTAGTTTTTCCATCAATGAAAAAGGGGGAGATTGTTGGAAATATTATTTTCATTGATTTCAAAAGGATATCTGAGTGATATCAAATGGGGAGATTGATGATTGATGTCAAAAGAAGAAGCTAAGTGACATTATGAATGTCATTGATGACTATAGATTAGTCTCAAGAAGAATGGTGAAGTATGATGGAGAGAAGATCATGTTTTGCAATTTTTGCAAAGTTTCTCAAATGTTGCATTATTGTCATGTAATATTGATATGTTACTATAGAGGTTGTTTTCAAAAGTGTGCAAAGAAATCTAAGGGTAGATTTGATATAGGTTTTCTGAGTACATTTTAGATATGTGTTTTGTAGATCCAGATGAAAAGTTGTGAGCTCAAAAAATAATTATTTATGCTCTCTATTCATATTAGGGTTTAGTAGAGAAACCCTAAGGGCTTTAGTCAAGACACTACATAGGTTTTATATTTCTTCATTGATTGGCTATTAGCAGGTATCGATTACTTAAGTTATAGCTTAAGTCTTCAAATTCATTATGCAATCAACCCCTTCACCTTACCAATTATTGGCTCAGTGAAGTACTAAAGTTTCCTAAGTCTAGTGGTTAAAATATTTTATTCAAGGTAGATCAACAGTGTGCATCAAAGCTTATAGATCAGATGACTATCATAGATGCTCTTTTCATCACATTTTTGTCTTCATAAGTGTATAGAAAAATTGCATTATGCAATAGGATCTTAGAGGAAGATCAGTGGTTGAGGTTAAGAATTTAATGATTGGGTGTCTCCCACGCACTCACGTTGCTCAGAAGTTGACAATGACAATTGTTTGTAGAAGCATGGAAATGTGACACCTATCTTGGTGGGACTGGGCTTAAGGTCCTCTACTTAGGAAGATCTATGATCAACATTGCATCTGCGTAGGATCAACAATTGTCATGATTTGATAGTTTTGATGGCTCTGATAGGGTTAAAAATGTGATGAGAAAAATGCTACCAAGTGGGAGAAAATGACTGTATCGCAAAGGTTCTTCACATCACAAATATTAATTGATGAGTGCTAATTAAAATGCACTAGGCTTATGGCTTGCAATGAAAATTTGATGTTGGACAATGAAGATTGAGTTTGGATGGTGTTCTCTATTTCATGTAAGATATGGTGGGTCCGAGGTTGAGAATATCAATGAAGCAGAATATTGATGCATGTTCATAGTGATAGATGGTGATTTATTATTGCATCACAAGGCTCCTTCACATCACACAAGTTGTTTTTGAGCCTAAAGCATAAATGTGAGTCATATGTTATGAGACAAAGACCAACAACATGGGTTTAAAGAGAATCAAATCTAATGGCCATGTTTTAAAGTAGAAGGGTTTAAATGGTAACCATCAGTTTTTGGCATGAATGTTGTAGATCTATGACCAAAATTTAAATTTGAACTCTCTCAATAGCTAGGTAGTGGAAAATGGTGGAAAACTCTCAATCAAGCCAGGAAATCGACACAAAGGACAAAATTAATTATTGTAACCACTCAAGCTACATTTTTATTTAGTAATTGAGATATGTGGACGATGGAAAAAAGGCATAGTATGTTAGAAAATCTGACACAAACCAAATCATGCAAATATGGGCATTAACTACAAATCAAACCCTAGTTTTGAAAAATACTAAATATAGAAAATTCATTGAATGAGTTCGGTGGTGCATGGATCGAGAAGGGGAGTCTTTTCGGTAAAGAAAATATGTGAAAAAGTCTAACAAAAGGTAGTGTGCTAGAGAACAACTAAGAGAATGTTGTGAGAGAAGACCTAGACTGAATTACAGAGATCATCTAGGGTATACATTCAATTTTCAAAGTAGAGAGAGAGAAAAAAGAGGTGAAGAGAGAAGAGAAGAGAGGTATGTAGAGGATGATGAAGAATTAGCAAAATAGAGAAAAGTATGAGTAGTTATAGAACATGTCTATAACATTGAATTGGATTCTTGTGAATCATTTTGTAACTAGGAGTTGTTGCTCCATAAATTTTATTGTAAATCTAATTGGTTGGTACCATTGGAAAATTGAGTTGGTGCTCAGCTTAGGGAGTGCATGCTTCCTTAGAGTTGGTGCTCTTAATAAGGGGATTGGTGTCTCCTTAGGGATGGTGCCCCTAAACATTGCAACTAGTGAGGTTCTATTGTGAGGCTAGATTAGGATAGTAGATCCTAGCAACATTTCTCACTTTGGTTTTTCCCATATTGGGTTTTCCACGTATATTTGGTGTTATGTGTATCTCTGTGTGTGTGATCTCTACATTATATTTAATCTTCTTTAAAATGTGTTGAAAGTTAAATTTTATTGATATATTGATTCACCCCCCCTCTCAGTAGATATTTGTGTTCCAACAATCCACATTAATTTGGTCCCTTTGAAGTTTTATAGAAATTTTGTACTCATGAGCATGCCCTCATGGTTGTGTATTTCTCCTCAAATTTCATTTTTATTTAATTTTTGACAACTCTTGCCTATATCCTTCTTGTTTGGTGCCAAATAAACAAAAAATTACATAATGTGTTGGAATGTCCGTACATTAAAGGAATTCAAAACATTCATTTAAACATTAAGGATTTGAGAACTACATTTCTATTTCACACTTAAATAGGTTCATTAAAAAAATAAAACTATAAATGCACAAGTATTCCTTTTTTGAAGAGTATTCTTTCCAATATTAGGTACACATTTCCAAGGGCTGACCTATTAGAACATGTCAACTTATGACACATTGACAACCCTACCAAGATATCTTTTATATTATAACCATCATATATAGAAAAACAAGTAGAGAACATAGAGATGCAAAAGGTGAGTAGAAGAGCAAACTTCTACTATGTATAGGGATGAATCTAGACTTAGAAGACTAGTTAAAAAATATAAGTTTTTCCTTAGACTTACCAACTTTACATTTAATAGAGTATAATATATACAAAACTCAAGGCACACATTTGAAAAATATACATCATTCTATAAATGTATGTTCTTGTTTGATATCATAATCTTCATTATTAACATAAAATTTTCAAGTAAAAATTAAATACTACTTCTATTGACATTTCTATATTAAAATGTTATAAATTATCTTGTTTCCAATAATTAATATAAATTTTATATAGCCATAAAATTTATATCTTAATTATTATTTTTAATATAATAATTTACTATTTTAATACTTTATGATTTTGTAATTTTATATGACATTTAGTATTGTAAAGGATAATAATCTTTCATTTAGTTTATGTATTCGCAAGAGAAATTTCCTTCACAAAAAGTTAACTGACATTCTGAGTTTAAAACAACCATTCTTTCTATTATTTGTTCAAGTTAAAGGAATCTAAGCTTCTATGATGACACCAAAAATTGTTTTCTAGTTGTAAAAATGATTATATGGAAAATGATTAATAATTTCTAATAATTCTGGGTTAGGTCGCGGGGACACCCCTCTTGTAACAAAAAAAAAATCTCTAATAATTATGTAGGAAAATTTTATTGATGATATTTGTGTATGAAGTAAATGTTTGATTTTTTTTCTTTGTCATAACAGTTAATTATATTAATTTATAAATCTAAAACAACTAAACAATTTTTTTTAAAAGTAACAACTGTCACTAATCTCTAATGAGTAAAAATTTAAGAAGGTTTAATACAAACCCATCATTTTGAAGACTTAATGGAATTTACAAAACAGTAAAGACTCGGACAATCTAAATGAAAGGATACACCATCAAAGAACTTTACAAATTGAAAGAGAATGAGCTGTCTGATACATTTAGGGAGGAAGACATTTTCCACAAAATAGTTTAAAAAAACCCATTGAAGGGTTGAAATAAAATTATTTTATAGCTGGGAAACAATGCTATTTTATTTACAAATACTCATGTACTAAAAAATACCAGTTGCTAAATTTATTTGTAAACAAAATGAAATGCGCTTTCCAGATCTAGGAGCCATCAAATTTGCATCTGCACAGTGTAACCGTGAAATTTTGAAATGCTTGTGACCTACACCTGCAAGAACAGTCAACAGCTCTGGGCTGACAAGGACTAAAAATGCTCGATTTCTGAAACCACTCAAGATTAACAATTATTCAGATAATAAATGTGCTTAGCTTAATAATGAAATAAGCGGGTCTTCAAAGTTCTAACTAAGCGATGAGATAAGACTAGTTCATTTTGCGACAGTTTTTTCTGATCTCTCCACGGGGCTCGATGAGAGGAGTAATGGAGCCCATCTTTATCATAGATTTAGCAAATTGGTGGAAGAATGCCTGAGAATGGCTGGCATAGAACTTCACTAAGGCCGCCGTCTTGCTCCCTTTTGTAGAATACAGAATCTCATCTGTGATGAGAAGTCCCTTTCCTGCTTCCAAGTTGCTGAAATAGTGGGTGTCAAATTTAGTAGGGCTCACGAGATCCAGTGGTGTGGTTTGGTTGTCGTCCGTGCCGGTTTGGGGACATAAAGTCCTCAGCTGCTTCAAATACCCCTGGTCCAATGTGGAATCGGGCTGTCCGTTTGTGAAGTTGTATAGCCTTTGCTTGAAGCTTGTGCATCGGGACAATCCTATGGTGTGCCCACCTGCCCAAAAAAAAATTAAAAAATAGGGTAATTATAAATGAAAATGGAGATAATTTTGATTCAAACAGTATATTCTAAGTTTTGACTTGTTTAAAAAAGTAGACTGTCGTAAAAACATTGATACATTGTGTAACAAAATTATACCAGAGAGAACAACTAGGTCAACTACATCGAGCCCTTTAAGTTTGAATTTGGTCTCCAATGTCTGATGGGTTGAGTTAGGTGCAGGAATATTATTGTTCGCCCCTTGTATGCTCGCACTTCTGGAATCCCTTCTTCCCAGAGGAACAATCCATGACGGTCCTCCACTCTATAAACATTAGTATCAAAACAATCAGTAACAATTTTACACTTTGCCTATATTTAATAATACTCTTTTGACCAGGTAATATTAATACAAAGAGACAGAGCTTATCATACAATGACTACTGAATCCCGAGCTGCGACAGTAAGAATATCAGCACAAGACACAACACCCGGACAGGCTTTCTCCACTGCAGCCTTTATGTTATCCACAACGTCGAAACCTCTTACAGAGTTCCTGTTCGGGTTAGCTGTCTTCTCTCCTGTGAAGTTGGAGGTGTCGTCAAGCAGAATTGAAGCATCACATCCCTACATCACGAATAATTACTTCATACACACGTGGCACATAGCACAGTGGGGGAGATTGAAAACAATCATGGAACAAAACAATGCTCACCTTAACAAAACAATCATGAAAATGCAGTCGAAGCAAGGAAGCAGCCATTCTTGGCTCCTTTTTCACAGCCTTTGCCACAATCGATTTAATGATTGCCTCAGCTTTGGGACAGGATTTTGCATAATACTCAGGGATCAGACCATTTCCATCATTTTGTGCTTGTAATGGGTGAAGAAATAGCATCAAAGCAGCCCCCACAAGCATAAGAACAAGGGAAGTACTATTCTCCATTTGTCCTATCGCTACAAAGCTGGAGAGGGATGTCTTAATGACTGTTCTACTTTAAATAAGAAGAGCAGCTTGAGAATAAGGATGCGCCATGAGCATCATTATATAAGCGTCTTGAAACTGACCAAGTCGTCTTTCTTACATTAATTTTTTTTTTGTTTAATTACTGATTTATAGTATAAAAAATTAAACGGGTAAATGAAGGGTCTACCAGAGCTATTTGCGGCTAACATAATATTATCTTGCATAGAGGAACGACACAAGTCTTTATTTATAAATTACTCAAACGCCACAAAGAGATAATCAGACATTGGTAAACATCCTACGAAATCTATTAAAATACTATTTCAGGGATGAGAAGTTGTAGGTAGTGGTTGATGTCAAAAGGTATAGGTAACTTGGTTGGTACAACTCCAACTGGGCTTATCAAACTTTTAAGAGACCATCTCATATATAAGTCTAATTAACGTAATGTTGTAGATTAGGCATGGTGTTAGTGACTCTAAAATGTCTGGACATTACATAGGTATGAGCTCCTTTAAAGAAGATCAACCTCCTCTCATACTTTGGCATGTATAAGTTCTCCATCTTGAGGAAAAACCTTCTTTCAAATGAAAATGAAAATTTTATGTAACTTATTTCTTTTTACTTTCTTCATTGCAAGTTTCAAAATTTTCAACATATTCACTATCTTCTACGTACCTCTTTTTTGATGGGGTTCAAGTTGGGAAAGAGTAGATAATATTGTCAACAATGACAATCTAGACAACTTATTATCTAGGTTTTTTATAACATACCTCCTATTACATGTGATAATTAGAAGAAATTGTTGCAATATTGAATATTCCTATTCACTTGTAAGGATGTGCTTGTTATATTTTTTAGTGAGATTAAAATTAGTGGAGTGGTTGATGGTCCATTGGAGCAAAAGCCTCCTTTCCAAATAGATAATGTTTTTTTTTCTTTGCCACTTGCACCAAAACATACAAATCCTTAGTGTAGGTGTAATAACCAATGGCTAAACCAGGAAACAACTTAGAATGATAATTCACTATTTTACATCCTTGTGTAAGAAAAAATCTTACAACAAAATGAATTGCATTGTTATGCATCTCAAATGATTGTTGCAAATTAGGCAACATGCTATGAAAATGGGAAGTCATAAGGAGTTTTTAGGTGGCCACTTTTTTCCCAAAAAATAGTGAAACATAAACTTTAACAAATGATTTATGATGTATATGCTCAAAATTTAGAGATGGTTTAAAAGCAATGATTATAGTATTTTGAATACTATCTTCTAAACTACTAAGTTTTTGGGAAATGATGAAATCAAATAGGTTCAAATAATCAAATTTAAAGAACTACTTTGAAGTATAACAAAAAGACATGTAGGGTTCTCTTTTTACACTTCACCCTTCCCTACTCTCCCTTTAAGTGATGTTAAGTGTTTCTTAAAACCCTTTGGTAGAAATATAGTCAAGATAATATACTAGGAAACATATTTTCACATATTTTAATATTTTTTATCAATTATTGAAGTATACACATCATAAGAAAAAAATGATTAAGCATCCTCCCCTAGCTACAATAAGAATAACTAATTATTTTTCAAACTGCATAAACTGAAGCATAGAGGTGCCTATTTAATTATTTTCATATTTAAAAATGAACAAATCAAAAAATATGATAAAAATATAATACACTTATTTACAACATATGATGACACTTGTAAAAGTAATTCTCACAATCACTCCATAATAAATAAGTAAATTTTATGCAAAATATCATTCAATCATACTTTGTTCTCCAATTAAACTTGCAAAACCCTCTCTAGATGTTTTATGTTCTCCTCATAGATTGTATTGAAAACCAATATCTTGAATATGAGTAAACTATGACACAATCATCACTAAGTGGGTGTAATAAATCATTCATGAGACTTATGAATGTTGCAACTACATTAAATAACCAAATTGGAAGTAACAACCACTCAAATAGATGTTGTATAGTCTGGAACATTGATTTCTATACTGCATCATCTCTAATTCACACATGATGCTATTAAACTTAAGACCCAACTTTTTGAAGTATCTAATATGCCAAAAATTATCCAATAAGTGATCAATTTAGGTTTAGTAGATAACCATTCTTCAAATTTATATTATTTAGGACTATATAGTATATATATGTGTCATACTCCATCTGTTTTGGTACCATTAGCATGAGATAACCTCATAGAGAGGTACTAACTCTAATCACTACATGTTTTGACAACTACTTTAGTTTATTCTTAATCTCATTAGCATTCAATATAATTTGACAATACAAGGCTAGAGAAGTAGATGATTAAGTATTAATTAGATTTCATGCGTAATCTCCTTATGTGGGGGCAACCTCTCTGGATTCTAAAAGAGATCACAAAGCTAGTGTATGATATGATCCATGAATCTCTTCTCTTTGCTAATATCCAAGTTATTTATGTCATTTTCCTTGGGCACTTGATCTTCTTGATTATCCTCCAATATACATGATGTAATTTTTTTGTTAGCATTAATTAAATAATTATCTTATGCTACACTTATCATAGAAACTTTAGATTTTCACTCATAAAACGTGATCATATATTCTTAAGTTCATTTAATTGGACGATAATTATTTTCCTTCATATAGAATATTACATCACTCTCATAGAGATATGGGATTTCAAAACATCATTTCAAAAATTTCCAACAAAATAAAATCAACAAGATCCTCATCTTTGAAATCTACAAATTAAATCTTAACTTAAAATCAAACTTATGTATTGTGAATATTTTAACAAATTTCTTGTTAACTCAAATAATATAAATTTGGGAGTTTCGTATTCTATAGAGAAATATTATTAACTATATTTTTAGAAATTAAATTTTCTTTAAAATAAGTGTCAAATAAAGCCTCTAGTTTTCTTCTCTTGAGTAAAATGTTAATTTGGAATAAATTGATCATCTCATTATCTTAGTAAGCTTCATTGTTGCCTACATGGATGCACTTTTCCTCATGGTGGCACATGAGAAATGGTCATTTAAACTAGAGGTGAGCTCCACCTCCATCTTCTAACTACAAGATGCAATCTTGTTCTTATTGTATTTATTCTATACCTAAACTGTCACACATGCTTCTTCTTTTTTGTCCTTTGTCAAAAATTTTACAAAGCCATTCCTCTATCTTTACTCTTGATGGTGATATTAGCAACATTTTTTTACTTTTCGCTTGCACTTTACCTTTCTTGAATCTCCACCTTATTTTTTATCTTTATTCCCTATGTTTTTGCTAAAGAAAATATTTTAGTTCTTGAATATATATTGATATGATGGTCTTATGCACATGCCTTATAAATATTTTAAGATTTCATTTTCATCCCATCCTAATGAAATTGTACTTCCTTATTACAAAACTCACTTGTGTATGTTTAAACACTTTCACCTTTTTCTAAATTTTAGTTTTGTAATTGTATGCACCTTTCATCCTTAAAGTATATGATGTGAAAAAAATCATTGAGTTTCTAAAGCTTTGATATTCTTTTATTGATATTCAATGTATTTGGTTAGCTATTTTCTTAAACAATATTATATCTTGGCTCCCTTTCAAATGGTTTGAACAAACATTCTAATTTATACCCAATAAGACAATATGAAGCATTGTTGTCTCTCTAAAACGTTCATATGCTTTTATTGACATCAATATACTAAATTAGCTATTTTCACAACAATATTCTAATCTAATTCCCCAAACATTCTTTTTGTTTGGCACATCTACAATTTTGAAATTCATCTTCATTTGTGATTTTCTTCAGATATGTCAACATTAATATTAACAAGTGGTAATAATAAACTGTAATACTAATAAAAAGAAAACTATTGACCTCATGAATGACAGCTGAGATACATGGCTAGCAACCAAGTTACCATAAAAGTTAAAACACAATTATTTATCCACGCAGGTCCAAAGAAAAGTCCAATTCAGACAGCTTTAGGGCCATAAATATTGGAAGAGAAGCCCAGCAATCACACTATAAAGTCAAATATTTCTACGTATAAGGTGGGCCCACATTTGACGTCGACAACGAACCAAACGTCTAATTTTCAAATGCTTTCGACCGTAAACACCGCCGTGTCGACAAGGACTAAGATGCCCGTTATTTTCTTTAATCACTTAGAAAACCATTCAAGCGACAAACGTGCATACCTAAACGATCAAATAAGCAGATATTCGTTGTTGAAACCAACGGAAACATTTGATGCCCTAATATTAATTCATTTTACGACAGCTTTTTATCATCTCTTCACGAGGGTTCACGTTGGTGTCCTTATAATGCAGCTCATCTCTGTACATTTGGTGAAGAATGCGTGGGCATGTGTCGCATGGAACTTCGCTCCCTTCTTTAGAATACTAATTCCACAATGCCCATATGCATTCGGTACCATTTTAATAGTAAGAATTCAGTTCAGTGCATCAGAAGACAGAGTAGGTAAAGTTGATTTGAGATGTTTTGTTTTCTTATAATTTGTTTGCTTTTGATTTTGGGCCATGTGACAGACTCAGGCCACCTCACTACAAATTATTCAAATGAATAATGATTAAAGGTTGACAATGATGTTTCGTTTCAAACGTAAAGCATCTTTCGAAAACTGTCGTACGTTCTAACCAATCTGTTTTATTTAATCATCTGTGATTATAAGCATGGTTTCAGATAATCCAAAGCGACCAATTCTCAAGCCAGTTCCAACTCGGCACTACGTCCCACCGACTGACGTACTCTGCGTCAGCCCAAATTGACTGTCATGTCAATTTTTTGTACGTTATCAAGTCGACGTTGCCCTTCAATTTTTAAAATATATCTTATTTTTCAAAAATTATATATATATGATTGTATTTTATGATTAAAATGATAATATATAACCATTGAATTTAGGGATCATTTCTATGCTAATGTATTTGTCATTTTTTAATGGAATATTGTTGAGTGACAATTTCACCTACACTCAATGGTAGGTGGGTTGGTGCCACACTAACATGAAATTAGTACAATCTATGCATTGTACTTTTAGTACTGTATTTGTATTACAAGTTGAGCTTGCTAATAAAATATATTTTTAAAGATTATTATCCACTTCATAATTATAATTATGTAGGAATTATAGAGATGAAAGGTACATACTTGATAGTTTACCTTCTCATTAATACCCTTATTTATTATGTAAAATTTTGATTGTCTTTTATCAATTTGAGATATGTCCCAAACCTACACCCTCCATTGAGGATAAGACCTCTTTTCACATCTAGACATTTTCTCTTTCCCATTCTTAGTCTTTTTAATTGCCTTAGATAATAGTGCATCATGCTCTTGTTCTTTGGACCAAGCCACACATGCTTATGTCCCCCACATTCAAAATCATTTTTTTTCCTAAACTCAATTACTATTACATCTCAAAATACTAATCTACCTCCAATGGTCAAAAGAGGTAGGGTTTGCTTATAGAAAAAGGGACTTTAATTGGAAATTGAGGAGGAGGAGAGATAACTTAGCACACACGTGAGCACTTAAGGCATTTAAGAGAGAACCCATACACTCATAGGAAACTACAATCTCATTCAACATGACTTCCATCATAGACGACCATTGTTGTAACATCCCACACTATCTAACACCTAAGACTTTCCATGCACACATATCAACTACTATTGAATAAACCTATGGATTCGACTAAGGTGCCTAATGTGTCACATACACTAATTTTTCTAAAAATAGGCATTCTTAGTGCAAGTACTATAGGTGTCCAAAAATGCATGAGCCAACATCTTAATTTTTGCAATGATCAAACACCCATATTTCCTATATGGCATAAAATCCTATAGTTGATCTTAATTACTAGGGCCATCTTGTTAGTTAAACCTCTCAAACCTCTTCTAATGTATACCCCACAATCTATGGACTACTTCTTTTGTTCCTACTTTTTTACCACCTTTTGGTTTTTGCATAAAATAGAACCTCATATCAAACTTAGATTATTTTTCACTAAAGAAATAATTTTAGGAAAAGCTCAAGGTAAGTTTAAAGTGGACACACTTTGAACCCCACAACTTCTAGAAATCACTTGCAACTAAAATGCCTATCACAAATGAGAGATTAAAAGCAACTATTTTTTTATGAAACCAAGAGAGAAATGATTGAATCCACACATGTATCATACAAGCATATGATATTGAGATTAACTTGCAATTGTAATTGAATTAAATGGAATGGATGATTACAATGAAGCTGAATGATTATAAAAGCATTAAAAAAAAACCTGGATAGGATTTGATTAGATTGAGATAAGTGTCTCAATCTCATGCAATGAGACAAATTAACCTTTATTTAGTCCAATCTAATAATAAAAAACCACTCTTAAGTTTAGTTTAAGTGAATAAAGAAATAAGGCACTTAATAATTAATTAATCAAGTGTTGTCCTAATTACTCCAACACCCCCCTTAAGATTAACTTAGGGAGAAGTTGAAAACCATGATGAAGAATGCGATGATGGATGCATGGTTGGGTCTTGACTAGAAGGCCTGATGAGGTACCCATGCATAAATAAAATGAAATCTCTCATAACCAAAGAAAAGGAGAAAACCAAATGGGAAAAAATCCTCTCCAAAAGAGAGAGAATTAAATAACTGCACTAGTGAAAGAAGGATAGAAGGAGGACTCAATGTGACCCCCCAAGGACTACTTTTATCACACAAGTAAAAAAGATGTCCCCCATTAGAAGAGAGAAAATAAGGATATGAATCCCCCCCAAAAAGAAATAGATCCTATGTCAATGATGAACACTTGAAGAAAGAACATGATCCATTGCCTATAAACTACATCTCTCTCCATAGGAAGAGAAAAATACACTGGTGATTGGAGAAGACCATCCAAAAGGATGGGTGAATCAAGAATCAAAATCCAAATGATGTGTGCCTCTAGAAAGTTCTAAAGTGTCCACACATCAAAAAGAGATGATGTCAATCCATAAACATGTGAAGGCTTATGTAGAACAAGCTCCAAAGATGATAAAGATGATGGGTCAACAATGATGATGTGGTTTTCAACAAAGAGGAGAAGATTTTCCTTAAATTAATCCTCCAATGCTACAATATGAGAATCTACAAACAAGGATGATATGCTTGTAAAATATGAATTTCAAGTAGCTATGTCTAGAAGAAGATGAATGTCCTACTACACTAAACCAATAGGGGCCAAGGATGTGGCAATGCCAAACTGATAAAGAAAACTAGGATATGATGATGTAGTCTTGATGTGAAGAGTGGGAACATCTAGACGAGTCTTTGAACCATCAAAACATGCAAGACCTATGATATAATCAAGCTCCTATAAAGCTTCATCATCAAAGGGTATGAAATCTACATCTACAAGAGGAATGCGACAATGTACAGTAGGATCCTCTAGGTATGGATAAATATGAGGGTCTGGATCTTCCAAAGTCAAGTCCAAAGTTTTTGGGGACAATCAATGTCGGATATAGCACACATAGTGTCATGATCAACACTAGAAAAAATCAATCCTATAATATGATCACTAATAATATCCCACGATGAATAGTTCCCTAGTGTGTTTGGTGTAGGTATGAGTCCATATAGATAAGGTAAAAGATCAAGCCACCTGAGATGTGTTAGGATGTCTTTATGCCAAGACTTGTAGTTATCCTTTGTTAGGATTATCACATAAGGATGAACAAAAACCCATGATACATCCTCAAATAATAAAATAAAAGAGTAATAACATCAGTGCATATAAAGAAGATCAAATGAATTCATAGTACTCAAATAGATCCTTTCCAAGTGTCAAGACATCCAATTAATTGAAGAAATGTGAAATTACAAAAAACTAAATAAAATGTACCTAGGGTAGATTCTAGAAAAAGTGCATTTAAATAGATTTGAAGAGCTCTAAAATATATTTCCAACTCTAGCATCAAAACATTTCACGATTGATAATTTCAGATTTAGTTTAGCTCCCTCTATGTGCACTTGGACTTAATTATGTATTAATTTCCAATTTTATAAGTATTCTTGGAAAATCAAACATAGGATATCAAATTATACATTTAATATTTTTCTTTGAAACTTTTGGTTTTGAAAAAGAAGGAATCTTGTCTAGGGCACATGGTGCCTACACCAACACTTTTGACTCCGAATTTGAATATGTCAGTGTTGGTAATTTATTATTTGAATTGCAAATTTCAGATGTTAGTTGTTAACATTTGATTTTTGGGAAATTAGAATAATTGCATATAAATACAATATGTTTTCACCATTTTACCCTAAGGATGATCAATGAAGCAATTGAGATTATTATACAAGCACTCAAGAGAAAAATTATCAAGATTTTTGTTGCATTTCATCATTCAAGCATTCATGTCATATGTTATGCACGAGTATGTGTTCACATTTAAATACATTTTTTTTTGTGTAATAACCTTTATAGGTGATCACATCAATTCAAGTCAAGCAACAATTGATCGTTGAAGGTGATGAGTATGACTTCAATGCATCAAGGAGACTATGTATAAGTGGTAAGTTGCAACAAGGTTGCCAATTCATTACTTATTTATTAATTAGCCTCTATCCAACCAAGGATACACTCTCTTTCATCATAATTTTCCATTGTGGACCTGTAGAAATACCAATACAGGATTTGACTTAGGTAATCCCCTATATCACACAACCCTTCCTCTCCTCTTATGTGTGCAAGTTGCAGATATGAAGTGAGTGGGAGGAAGATTCAAGGCTACTCATTTATTCATGCATCAAACCCCTACAAGCTGAAAAGTTATGAAATATGTATTTTCTCACTAACAGATGAAGTTCTAGCAATAACACCCAGATGATAAAAGCTATAGACTGGTGTCCCAAAGCCTACATTTTTAGATTTGAGAAAAAACGAGGATAATCTAGGGCATATGATGCCCTAGACTAGCAAGATCAAGCTCACATTTATATCACTACATCTGTGTCTACCCTCTCGTTTCTTGAGTTCAATTTTGTTTGTCTACATCTAGTTTCTTAGAAATCATAACAAATTGTTGCATCTTCATATTTTACTTCTAGTTCATTTGAATAATACAAAATCAGTCTATTAGCAATCATAAATCTATAATATCATCATTCAAATGAATATACACAAGGATTAGAACCCTGATCCACCATTCTAACTCTTCCTATTAGGATTTTTAATCAAGTGAATTTGAGATCAATTCTAATCCTGCAATTGGGAAATGCATGATTTAGGGTCTAGATCCCTTTTCCCAATCAAACATTTTTTGGTGAACCTAACTGTTTCAAACACTGAAGATCTTCTGAAATCTGAATTACACCTTAGATTGTTTGCATCCATCATTAGTACATACATAATTATCATAAAAGCATTAGAAACGTAAAAATAATTATTGCATTTTGTATTCAAAATCCATCTAGGGTTAGTTTTAGTCATTGCAAAAGTAGATCAAGTTCAAGTTTGCATTGATAAATCTGTATTAGGTTAAATTCAACATCTAAATAAAATCTAAAAGTGCGCAAAGAATTCATTTAGGCATTGGCATATAGTGAAAAAGAGGAAAACATGCATTGATTTGTTGTATAATCTTTCAAATTTTTAAAATTTTCAGATTTGTCAAGATAAGATCATTGAGTTTTTGTAATATACAATCTATAAATTATCTTTCCAAGTGCATTCATTGATTGAGGGTTGTAAGAAATTTCTTCCATAATTATATTTCATATTGAAAAATCACAAATCTATGGGTGATCCCACAATACTGGTTTACAATTTTTGGCCAAACTAGATACTGAACTATTTTTTTTAACTAAATCTTCACTTTCAGGCACCTATAGTGGCTAAACTGTGAGGAATTTGAAGATGATGCAAACTAGTGATTTGTGAAATTTTGTTTGCATATTCTAAATATATTTTTTTTGAATTTTTTTTGGAATCATATTGCACTTCTTTTTCCATCTCCTTCAAAAACTAGTTTTTTTTAGTAAACACCATTCTTAAGGAGTGATGCTCATAGTATAACACAGTATTTTTTCCATAAAGGATTAAATTATATTTTTTTTGAATTTAGATTTGTAACTATGATATATAGTGCTTCCAATTGGTTTCATAGTGTTTTATTGAATATTTTTTCCTTAATCAAGTTTCAAAGTCAAACCAATTATAATTCAGACATATGCAGACTGCATATAACACAATTTTTTTGTATGTATCGAAATTCAAATTTTCTTTTGTTGGATAAAGAACTTAAATATCTAGTGCACTCATATTTTTCAATTTTTTTTGATAATATTCTATTTCCCTACATGTACATAACATAGAGCTTGATTTTCGGTGAAAAACGTACATTCACAAGAAATAAAAAATAAATATAATAATAAAATTAAATTTATTTAAAATTATATGTTTTGGGAAGCTTATAATAAGGACTACATAATTACAAAAAATTAATTTTAAATGAATTCATTTGATCCCCCAAAAAGTAAATCAAAAATGGTTTTCTATCAACATTTTGATAGGTGTAAAGGAGACTCTGTTATAGGTATGGTTTAAAACTAGCGGCCCGGTTCTATCCAAGGGGGGTTTGATCTAAGGTAGTTTGATCAACCATATTCAATTGGAATGCTTTAAATAGAACTTTTAAAGGCTTAAATCATTATATTTTCTAAAAATATGTGATTTCAACAAAAATCAGAATCTCCCAAAAATTGTAAACCAACTTTGTGGGATCACCCCTATTAAAATCTATAATTTTGTTGATTGTAAGACCTACACATTCACAGGGTAGGGTGCTTAAACATTGTAGACAATATCCAAATTCTAAATTTTATAAAATAACCTTTCCAATCTAGGGAACATGATGACCTAGACTAGTCAAATTTCACTAAAATTGGGATAACAAACTTACCATTGTGTCTTTTATGTGCTTTTGGTCTCTGATTTTGCATTTGGTTGGATTTGATGTCATTTTCCTTTATTTTCTCTTCATAGGAGGCTTTCCTAAGTGTTTTAAAACTCATATGGGCTTCACAACTTGGTGTCCTACTGCTAATACCCTTGTAAGATGTAGTTTTAGACTTATGGCATCTCACATTGTAACTACATCCGATGTGGAACCTAAGTCTCATAAATCTCTTACACAAAGGTATTACCTCTACCCAATCCATTTTTTATTACATCCATCATCCCTCATTACCTTGGACTTCCTCAAAACCCAACATTTATGTTGACTTAGAGACTACCATTTCCCATGTTCCTAAAGATAAATTGAAATAATTGGACAAGGATTTGGAGGGTCTCTAAGACTTTCTAAGTATTGAAACTTTGGCTAGAGAGATGATACCTATTATGGAAAATATTATTGTTAAACTCATAGGAAAACTAAGAAGAGGGGGTGAATCAACTTTGTGCATTAAAACCTTCAAAACCTTATTAAGTATTAGTATGAATGTAGGTAAATGCCACCAAAAAAAATATCCATAAATATTCACAATAGAACATCAAATTTTTACATAGAAAACCTTGTAAAGGAAAAACCATGATGAGGATTAACTCACTAGATATGAAATCCAAAACTGATTACAAGTTACTCACTTGAAGGAATTACTATCCAAAAGAAAGGCTCACTACCAAGGGCTCACTACCTAGGAAGATCACTTCTTCTAGATTACAAAGAAATAGCTACAAGGAGGTTCAATACATTAGAAAAACTAGAGAAACCACCACAATGTATCTTTACCATCCGTAACTTTTGACTCACTACCTCTAGTGACTTTTGGCACACTAAACTATAAACACATTCTGCTCACTAATTTTGGTACTCTTAGGCATTCTTGCTCATACTCAGATCTCAACACATGATCACATATACATCACTCCACACTACACACTTCTTAAAGAAGGGTACTCCCCATACAATCTTAAACTCACAACAACAACAGAGAATTACACAACAAAATGCAAGAAGAAAGCAAATACTTTCTATTACTACTAGAATGAGAATGAAATTATGACATTACAACTAACATCTAATGGTCCTTCAGATTGTATTTATTAAAATAATTGAAATTTAGAATATTTAATATGATTTTATATTTCTTAAAATAAGTTTTTGTTAATGTATTGTTCTTATCTTTCTTCTCAATCAATCAAAAACATTAGATTTTCATCAAATTTTGTTCCAATATCTATAATGTTTTTATAGTTGAAAATTATTCCTTTTTACATTTAATAGGAAAATGAACAATGCCCATGTGCTATTATTAGACAAAATATTTTAAGGTGTTATGGGAATTGCCATTTTAATCAAGAATATGTTTGGCTAATACATTGGATTATAAATTGATCGGTGGAAGCTAATTATTTTCCTTGAACATGGTGTAACTTTTTCCTTAATTTAAAATTTTTAACATGAAAAATAAAAATAAATCAATAGGGGACACAAAATTAGAGGGAGACATACATAGGTGTCTAAAATTGAGGACATCTATTCTAATGACCAATTGTGATGAAGGTTTTTCTATGCCACTTTTACATATAAGTGGCTTCAAGATATGAAGCCTTGGGGGTAATGTGATCTTTATTTGTTCATTTTTGGCTTCCCTTCTCATATTGCGTAATACTAAAATGAAGATCCTAGTTTTTGTAAGCCTTTCTAGATTATAAATTTTAAAATAGAAGCAATTATTGTACCTAACTTGTATCATATCAGGGTATGTGTGGGATCATCATGGAAAAAAAAGGCCCTTAAGTGGCAAAAAATTTAGAAAAATAAAAGGTAGGCAACTTAACATAAGAATTTGAATAAGTTATCTATATTATTTCAAAAATATGCAACAATAGAATCTGTAGAAAATTGAATGAAGTTTCTAAACTACTAGGTTATTTGAAGGAAAAAAAATCTATTTGGTGAAAATTTGAAATTTCAATGTAGTAGTACTTAAATTTTAGGGAAAAAATAAGAAGTAGGTGTTTGTCTGACAACCCTAACCATGATAAAATGATAATATTTTTTTATAATATTTTAGATATAAGTAGATGAATCATGTCTAGATGTGATGGATATTTTTTTGTAATTTTTTTCCAAGTAAATAATTAATTATGAATTTTCCATTACAATTTTTTAAAAATATAAAAAACTCATATGTCTGACCACCTTAACTTGGTGAAAACTTCATAAAATTAATTTTTTCTTTTTTTTAATCCTATATTATGTGAAGCATAGAATGTGACACATATTTTGGATTCAAAAAATGTGATACCGTTTGAAAGCTATAGATTTTTTTCAATCAGCCTATCAATCAGGACTTTAATCATAATTCAAATAGAAAATGAATAATAATTATTTATTAAATTCAAAGTAAAGCATAATTTATATTGGTGGAAAGCTTAGAATATTCTTTAAAAACCCTTTTCATTTCATCAATTTTGGGTAAAAAAAATTCGTCAACCACATACCCATCATATTGCCACTTTTTGGCCCATCATGATCTTGCACATATCCATGAACTATCATATAAACAAACACCTTGGCATCAATGGTATCCCCTAAATTTTTAGAAATAAATAACTCGAGTCACTAAAATAATTTCTAACATGTGCTTTATTCTTGTCCAATATCTCTTAGATTTGGAGACATCCCATCTTGCAACATCCACCAATTTTTTTTATTTTTAAAGGCTCAAATTTTTATGCCTTGATTTGGTTCATTTTTTAACAAGAATTTTGGTGGGAATTAACTACTAGTGAGTGGAAATCAAAATTGGTACGAAAAATAAAGAAAAAATAAAGAATTTTTATATGTAGGATAGAAGAACATAAACAAATTAAATCACAATAGTAATAACTATAGGGAAGAACACAATAATAGCTCAAGAAAGTATACACAATAACAATAATATCTCTAGAAATCTGATTACACCTAGTAGCTCTAAAGAGAGCATACATAGTGAAAGCTCTAAAGAGAGCATACATAGTGAAAGCTCTAGAGAGCATACACAACAACTCTAGAGAGAGCATGCACAACAACAAGAAAAGTTATTTTTAGAATTTTTTGTAGTCTATTTATAAATGTTATTGATGGTATAAATATATAAGATTTTCTCTAAGTTAAAGAGTTGTCCCTTCTTGTGGTCTCCATACTCTTGTTTACTTTCTTTTTCTTAACAAGTGATATCAAAGCCAAATGTTATAGATTGTATTTGGTATTAGATTTATGGGTATTAAATTTTTACTTTGAGTTTCTATCATGGTTGGAATATAAATTAATATTTAATAGTAATCACAAATATTTGATGGGATAAATTATGATGTGTCATCAAAGAAAATAAAAAAAATATTAATGACTAATGGTTTATGGAAACTAATTATGAATGGATTTCCTAATTATGTTATGAATCTAGTTGCATATGGAGCCCTAAAAAACTCTCAAAAGACCAAGCCAAAAGAGACAAGGAAGAAGGATGCAAAATCCTTGAGAATCATTAAAACTTGTAGTAATGGGAGAATTAATCTTCCCTAGAATAGCAACAATTACTCAAAGGATACAAGGGAGATTCTTCAAAATTCCTATAAATGGAGTAACAAAGTAAATTATTCAAATCATGGTTTCTTACAAGAGATTTTAAACTTTCATTTATGAGTTTCTAGTCTAAAAAATCAACTAAATATTAATGGTGAAGATATTAAAGATTATAAAATTGATCAATAAAAAATATTTAGTATTATGGGTATGTTCAGGATCATCATGGAAAAAACAATCCCTTAAGTGGCAAAAAATTCAGAAAAATCAGTGTTGGGCAACTTGACATAAAAATTTGAATAAGTTATCTATATTATTTCAAAAATATGTAAGAATAGAATTTGTAGAAAATTGAATGTAGTTTCTAAACTACTAGGTTTATTTAAAAATAAATAAAATCTATTTGGTGAAAATTTGAAATTTTCAAATGAGTACTTAAATTTCAGGAAAAATAAGATGTAGGTGTTTGTCGACCACCTAGGTAACCATAATAAAATGATAATATTTTTTATAAGATTTTATATATAAGTAGAGGACTCATGTCTAGATGTGATGCATATTTTTTGTAATTTTTTTCCAAGTAAATAATTAATTATGAATTTTTTATTACAACTTTTAAAACATATAAAAACTCTTATGTCTGACCACCTTAACTTGGTCAAAAATTCATGAAATTTAATTTTTCTTTTTTTAATCCTATATTATGTGAATCATAGAATGCGACGCATGTTTCAGATTCAAAAAATGTGATACCGTTTGAAGGTTATAGATGTTTTTCAATCAACCTATTGGTTAGGACTTTAGTCATAATTCTAATAGAAAGTGAATAATAACTATTTATTAAATTCAAATTAAAAAATAATTTATATTGGTAGAAAGCTGAGAATCTCCTCTAAAAACCCTTTTCATTTCATCAATTTTATAGATTAAGAAAAGTCGTCAGCCACATACCCTACAAATACCCATAATATTGCCACTTTTTGGCCCATCATGATCCTGCACATACCCTTATACCCATATGATTTGACCTTATAGTCACTGTAATATAAAAGGCTAATAATCTATCATTAGTTGAGTTAATGGATTCACTTCAAACCCATGAGTAGCAACTAAGAAATTATTATTTCCTTTCTCCCATAGAGAAAGGATTCAAATATCAAGCTAATATAAGAGGTAGGGAGGAATGAATACCTCCAAAAGAAACTACAAAGGAAGATGGAGGAGTAACTCTAAAAAATAAAACCAAAAATAATAACTAAGAGCTAGAAAGCAACTCACACCTAGACTTTAAATATAAAAAAATAGTAGCTCAAAACAAAGGTATGATAAAAAAGTAATGTTTAATATTATTGCCACAAGTATGGTCATTTTATAAAACAATGTTAAAAAGAGGAAACATGACCAATCAAAACAAAGTAAAAATGTGTCTAAGGAGGATGTTGAATCTTAGCATTCAAAATTAATTATCTTGTGCAACATTATTGTGCAAAGAAATACTAAAGCTTGATACCTGAGTAGTGGATACAACAACAACATGAGGGGAAGTGAAGCCTTTTTTTCATTCATCAATATAAGAGGGTGTGTGCAAGAAGTTGAGTGGAAGTGTTTTTCCTGATTTTCAGAATTTGACACATTTGACCTTAAAATTTGAAGCACTTAGAGATGAAATCTTTAAAAAATTCACTAATCATAAAATGTAGTGCTCAGAGTCTAGTTTCCAAATATGTAATTTATTTCAATACCCAGATTGTACAAATTGATTTTTAATAGGAATTTCTAAAAACCACTGTTTAAAATTCATTTTTTTTACCATACCATGCACATGTACGACATCCATATTTTGACTTAAATTATCATATTTTTCTAAATCCTTTTGGGATAAGTTTTATGACTCACTGAAGCTTGTTCTTGATATTTTTTTGTAATTTTTTATTGAATACTTTTTTTTTTGTTAAATTTTTATTAGATAGATTTATCGTTTTGAAAAATTATTGTGTACGACATACATAAGATGACCTAAACTTATCATTTTTTGTTTTTTTTTTAAATTGAAAAGAATTGTCTAAATTTTGTTCTTGTACAATCCGTTTGTCAAAATGTTGTGTTGATCAAAAGTTATTAAAATAGTAAAAAACTCTAATATTTAAAGTTTATGGACCAATTTTATTAGAAATTAATTGAAAAATAGAAAAAATAATCCAATTGCAAAAAAAATTACATATTTAGAATCTGCATTGTTTCATCTAAAATGGGTTTTAATTTCGTTAGAAATTTCTGCAAAAAAGGTCATCAGCCATACATCCAAAGTCAGTATTTTTCTGACATTGTTAGGACCTTCAACTTGTAGGTCAAACCAGGTTGAAGGCTTAGGTTCGGACTTCCAATGCTTTTCCCAAACCAAAAACCTAGGGAAAAACCTGACCACAAAGCAAAAGGCAATTCAAATTTAAAAAAAAAGAATCCCGATTATAAAACGGGATCTTGTTTAACGGGATCTCATTTTATAATCGAGATCCTATTCCCTTCGAACCATATTTCGACCATTGTAAATGAAACAGGATCCCATTATATAAATGAGATCCCGTTCGCTAACCAACGGCCTCGACATTCAATGTCTATGAACGAGATCCTGATTATAGAATCAGATCCCGCTTATGAATAAACGAGATCCCGATTTATAAGAAGTCGGATCCCGTTTTATTAACGAGATCTCGTTTACATTATTTAAATGCACTGCAAAAAAATATTGTGAAGTCTGTAACTTCACATGTATGGCCGAGAACAGTAAAAGTGAATTATTTTTCATAAGCTATTGTATTTATAGGTGGCAAACTTGATTTTTAGTTGATTTTATCAAACAGGGCATCATCTACACCATTTTTGAACTGGAATTGTGTTATTTTTGTACTTGTTTGGAGGAACAAAAGGTTTCAATTTGCAATATGGATTGAATTTTTCAAAGGAGGCATGAAGAAAACAATTTTTTAAGTGGAATTGTGGTAGTTTTCTACTTGTTTTGAGGAACACAAAAGGAAGAATTTTGTCCTAATAGGTATTCAACTTCCAATTTGGATTGAATATTTTGAAGTATTTCACTATTAACATTCATTTATGCTTGAGAATTTTATAATTATGGGAGATAAAGCTCGTAATAAGAGAAGGAAGACATTGACTCCTCAAGAAGCTGAAGCAAATAGGGAAAAAGAGAGACAAAGACAAAGAGAAAGAAGAATGAGAATTAAATTAATGAATGATGATGGAGCAACCAATTCAACAACTATTGAAGATGAAAACATTGAGGATACCATGGTTGTAGATGAAGCTAATTTGCAAGGAGTCAATTTGGAGAAGAATATGATTATACAAACAAGTCCTACTATGTCTTCAAATCAGTGCGTCTTCAAATACATGTTAGTGAAATGGTAAATTGTATGTAGAAGTTTTACAAGATGTTGGACTTAATGATGTTGACATTGACTATATTCAGAGAGATGAAACTTTTATAGAATTTGTTGAAAACAAAAAAGAAAAATCTTTTGTTGCAAGTGAAAATCAAAATGATCATTTTCTTGAAAATGAAAACAAAACCTATATTTTTGATGAAAATGAAAATGAAAACTGTTTTGTTGATGAAAATGAAGATGAAAATGAAAATGAAAACCGTTTTGTTGATGAAAATGTAAATGAAAATGAAGATGAAGATGAAAATGAAGATGAAAATCTAGAATGTGATGTTGAATTTAATGAAAATGCTTTTTTAAAAATTGGAAGTGGTGTTTTCGATAATATTCCTGGTCAAATTTCTTGGACGCAAATAAGAACACATTCGAATAAAATATACACCAAATTCTTTTATCATAAAAAAATTTCATTTCAATGTCAATTAATGATGCAATTGATGAGAATGCAAAAAATAGGAAAGTAATGAAAAGATTAGGCTTTTATGTTAAACCAAAAAGAAAAGATCAATCATTAAAACATGTTTTGTCTACTGTTGCTAGTGCCATTCAATCTATTGGGAAAAATAGTCGATCTAAAGATAAAAACACAATAAGAAGAGCTATAACTACTGCTATAGTTAATCAAACAACTTTAAATGAAAGAATGGTAAACAATATTAGTGAAGTTTTAAAAATAAATCCTAAAACATTACTAAGAGTGGCAAAAAGAAGAGAAAGTATAGAAAATGATCCTATCAATCAATGTTGGAGTTTCAGTGGACAACTACTGAGGCCTGATATAAAATTGAATGTTGAAATTAAATCTTTGATCAAAAAATATTGGCATGATAATACTAGGGTTTCATCTAATGCTAGAGATGTTTTAAAATTAAGGGTGGGGTCCAAAGTTCGTGATCCTCACCCAAAACACCTATTAGATACAACACAAACTAAATTTTATAGAAAATTTTGTAGCGATTCAGTGTTAACAAGTAATATTAAAATAATTCAAAGGTATTTTGAAAAATGTAAGCCACAGTATGTAAAAAAATTAATAAGCAACGAGATATCTTGTTGTTGTAAAATACATGTTCAATTTTATTATTTTATGATGTTTTCGATATATGCATTGTACCTTGCATACTAACATGATTATATAGGATTGTGGTATTGATATGCCACAAGCAATAAGAGAGTTTATTTCAGTTTGTTTTGTGAAAATTCTAATGATAAATTATTTTATTTAAGTTCTTGTATTTCTGGACAATGCATTAACTGTGGAAATCTTTCGCTTTTAAAAATTTGTTTGCATGAAAGTGTTGATCATGATTTTGGACAACAATTAGTAGATGTCAAAAGATTTAGGAATGTTCACTATTCTTTAAAAGATGGAAAAATAGGAAAGCGTTGTGATTTAGTTACAGAAAAGTTAGTGTGCATGCATTTATAAGTGAATTTAATAATAAAATTGTACCAAAATATGTCATGCACTCTGAACATGCTCAATGGCTTGATGGCCAATTTCGTGCATGTAGATACACATTTCCAATTGGTACTATACTTTCAGTGGTTGATTTTGCGAAGAATTATACTCTTGCTCCGCAAGATGAAATTCAATCTCAATATTATAATTCAATGCAAGTAGCTATGTTTGTCCATATTGTTTATAGACATGCAGATGATAGCACTGAGGATGATAAATTTTTTTTGAGGGAGTATCATTTTTATTTGAGTGACAATCGGTTACACTCATTAGATTTTGTTCAATATTGTTTTAGTATATTTTATAGAAATTTAAGAGAAAGAGGAATCCATATGAAAGAACACCTCATATGGTCAGATAATTGTATGGGGCAGTTCAAAAATGCTAGAATGTTCTATTGGTTAAGTAGGGTTCACAAGGAACTTAATGTCCAACATATATGGAATTTTTTTGAAGTTGGGCATAGTAAAGGAGAACATGATGGAGCTGGTGCGTGTGTCAAAATAATTCTTGCTAGAGAACAACTAAAATTTGAGGATTCAGTAAAATTTAAAAATGCACATGAGATTGTGGATTGGTGTAATAGAAGATTATCTGCACTTGGTTCGAGTGATTACTCTACAGTTCATCAATTCTTTTGGTTGGTGGAAGAAGAGAACATTGTATCTAGAGTTGATTGTGAGACAATTAGTGGATCTACTAAATGGCATTCATTTAGGAGTGTGACAACAAGCACATGGACTATTTGGACAAGGGAGCTTGCATGTTTTTGCCAGTTTTGTATCTCAGGAGATTGGGAAGCTTGTGAAAATATAGAATGGGTTGAGCAGTGGGAGCAAAGATCGTTGACACCTGTAGAAGCACATAATCAATATGAAAAGAACTATTGAAGAAAATGATCAATTGTTTGCATCTGAAGATTATGACCGTGTTTCAGACCTTGTACAAGAAGGTAATTTTAATTCAATTTATTTCATTTTATTTCACTTTATTAAGTTATTTTGTAATACTAAATTATTTATATGGATATGCACAAGTTATTAAATCGAATTTTGTTGGCAGGACATGTGTATGCTGTTATTGCACCTGAGGGGAATGAAGAGCAAACAGAATATTGGTTGGCTCGTTGTGTGGAAACTAAACATAAGTTGATAACACCTCGAGAAGATGATGATGGATTTCATTATCCAACAGGTACGGTGATCCCCTTAAGACACCTCCTTAAGCAAATTTTGATAACAAGTTTTAGATCCCCTTAAGCAATTTTTTAGAACAAGCCTTTGATCCCCTTAAGAAAATTTTGAGAACTTATTTGATGATGGTTTTGAACATGTTTTCCAATAGGATCGATGGTAGTTGTTGGTTCTTGGCTACAATGCTTGAAGAATGGTCTACTTATATTCGAAGACTATGAAGCACATAAAAAGATTATGCATTATTCACATTTGGTGGTGGCAACAAATATAAAACTAGAGTGGTATCATGGAAGACCTTCAAAAAAAGTGCTATGGTCAATTTCTATGGAAGAGCATGAGGCAATCATAGATGCATTGCAAAAAAGAGAGGATGCAGATGGTACAATGGAATAAGTAAATATAGTTTTAGTTTTATTTTGTCCTTTTAAATACATTAAATACATGTTTCGACATTGGTCAAGTGTGTTATTAGTTGAAATTGATTTAAATTGTCCTTTTATACATCCTTAAGGAATAATCACAAAAGGATCTAGTCCATGCAGATTCAACCTAGAACATGGAATACTTGGTAAAAATAGGTAATTATTAATTAAATTATATTTAAATATATGTTTTGATTACATATTGATGTGCTTGGACATTAATAGTTAAAATTGATTTATTGTCATTTTTTGTATCCTAAAGCCATCATTGCATTGATCTCATACTTTGAAACAAAAAGGAGAGGATGCCTGGATTCAACCTACAAACATGTGTGGAATACTTTTAAATGCAGGTACTTGAGTTCTGTACATATAGATAGTTTTATATAAATTAAAATATGTATGTTTTGATGATTTCATTGATATTGCTTGTACATTTTTGATATCAGGTGGTGTGAAGACCTACTACATTCTAGCCACGAGTTTGAGATGTTCTTGAGATGGCATATCCAAATTTTGTAAACATTGTTTTGAGATGACATATATGTACATACATACTTACAAAATTAAACATACTCTATGTACTATGTATCAAATCGATATTATATATATATATATATTTAAATGTGCATGTTTTCCTACTTTGAAACTTTATGTTTACATGTATAATCACTAAATATCATGCATACATTATTGTTAAATCAATTATATCCTTAAGATGTATTATGATCCCTTAATACATCCCCTTAAGACTCCCCCTTAAGACCCCTTAAGACGTCCCATTTGGGCGTATTATGACCCCTTAAGACGTTCTATTATGACCCTTTTAGACATCCCCTTAAGACATCCCCTTAATTAACACGTTCTATTATGACCCCTTTAGACATCCCCTTAAGACCCCTTAAGACATCTCTTTAATTAACACGTTCTATTATGACCCCTTTAGACATCCCCTTAAGATGTATTATAACCCCTTAAGACATCCCCTTAAGACGTTCTATTATGACCCCTTTAGACACCCCCTTAAGACGTCATTATTGTTTTTGAAAACTTATAAATTTGTGTTAGATGAACTATTATTTATAGTATTTATTAATGCTTTTATTCTCTAATCTTCTATGGTATTGTTTATTTCTTAAAATTTTATCCTTTCTGGTATATAAATAGATTGCTTTTGTTTGTAAATTATGATTTATTGACTAATTATTGATTGGCGTGAATTGAATAAGTTCATTGAGTAATTATCGCTTTTTATTGAATGTACATATCATGTATATCATGTATGAAATCACTAAATTTGAAAAGTATAAATATTAAAATGTCCTATATTAATCCATGTATGAGATCACTAAATTTCACATTAATGTCCTATATTAATGTCTTGACTATGAACATAAAATGCATAAATGTACATGTGTAAATTAAAATTTCAAACAATAATAAAGTCCATAATTTATGTAACATATTAAGTGCATGAAACCAATGTATTAAGTGCATGAAATAAAGTCCAATAGAGTACATGAGAAACAAGAAATATAGTCCATGAAATAAACAAATATAACACATAAAATCACATGTTTCTAGTCATGTATTGTCTCTATAATCAAGAGACCTCTTCACACCATGCAGACTATGTGGATGACCTAAACACTCTGTAAAAGAGAAAGATGAAATCAGATGTAAGACAATAAAAAATGATTTAATGACAATTTAATTTATAATCCACCATAAAATTAAATTACCATCATATCTTACATGCTTTTATTCATTTCAAGGATTGATTACCAAAATGGGGTTTGACCAAGGCAAACCCCCATTCACCAAAAATAAGGTTATAGGATGAAACATGGACAAAGATGGAGTGGGAACTTGGCCTCTATGTAGTAATAATGGAGAAGAGTTATAGGATGAAACACATACTTGTAAAGATGGTATAACATAGAATGGATAAAGGAACATAGGGTGGAACATAGGGGATGATGGAACATGAGGTGAAATAATAAAGGGTAAAATAAGATGGGAGTAGAAGGGGATAATGAGACATAGGATGGACTAGTAGATATTAATGGGATGGGCTAGGAGGTGATCATGGAAAATAGGGTGAACTATTAAATGTTAATGAGATGGGATTAGGAAGGAATAAAGGAACATAAAGTGAATTAGGATAAGATAATGGGACATGATCAAGAGGGGATGATGGAACATAGAATGGACTAGTAGAGATTAATTGGACGAGCTAGGATGGGATAATAAAACATTTATGGTGAACTATTAAAGGTTAATGGGAAGTAATTAGGACGGAATATTAGACCATAATGTGAATTAGGTAGTGTCTAAGGTTTGAATATAGTACATGAAGTGGGAACTTGACGCGTGTAGTAATAATGTATAAGAGATTTGGTCAATAATGAGAAGAAGGAAAGGTTTCTCATAAGGATATGTGTATAAGATGAAATATGGAGGAAGGTGGTATAATATATAAGGTGTTAAAGATTGGGATATGAGATATAAAATTCTACTCCCATCTTAAATTGTACCATTTATTATTTCACCCCATGTTCAATTATCCCCTATGTTCCACCCTATGTTCCTTTATCCATTCTATGTTATACCATCTTTGTCCATGTTTCATCGTATAACTCTTCTCCATTATTACTACACAAAGGTCAAGTTCCCACTCCTCCATTAAATCTTTAAATTTGTAGTTAAAAGATTGTGGAGTTGAAAAGAAAGATTAAAAGATTATGGAATTGAAAAGGAGGGTCCATTAATCATTTTTGTACTTTCCAAGCTAGGTCCATAACTTTTTGTGTTTGTCTCAACCTTCTACTCTACTAAATAGACACTTAGAGACTCATGGTGAATTCCCATGCTTGATAAGTTTATTGTTGATCTCACAAGAGAAAAAGAAAAGTTAATTCAAATGGGCGCTTTGAAATCTACTAAGCCTCATGTCCTACTTGCAAAGAATGAAACACAAGAGTGAAGCCACAATAGTGGTTTACAATATGATGGAGGAAAGAAAACTGAGAAAAAATGACCCCATGGAAAAAAAAGTGATTTTGGGGGTTCGTACGAACCTAGAAGTTTGGCCGAACCAAAAGGGGGTTTGACTTAACCCGGGTTCGAGAAAACCCCTTAAAATTTTTGCCACCAAAAACCAAAAAAAAATGCATATGAAAGGGGTTCAAGTGAACCACCTTGAAGAGGTTCACTCAAACCATGGTTCGAGTGAACCCTAGTTCGAATGAACCCCTAGGGGTTCGTACAAACCCCCCTAAATCCTCATTCCCTTCCTGAGACACACAAACAACCTAAATTTTGGAACTTTGAAGCTTAGGTTGAGGATGAAAATGGAGGAATCTTCACAAACCTAACTGGAATCAGGTAGTCCTTGAAACGAACTATCCAATGAATATAATTTTAATATGTTTTGGTTTTATTATGTATTTGTTTTTTTAGTTTGATTAAACATAGGTTTTTCATCAAAAACAAAGGTCTCTTTTCTGCACATGCGGAAACATAGCAAATTATCAAAAAAATTGTTTAAAAAATATGAGTGCACTACATATTTAAGTCATTGATACAACAAAAAAAATAAAATTGAATTTTCATATATACAAAAAAAGTTATGCATTATACAGTTGTGTTATGTTTGAATTGTAATTGTTTTGACTTTGAAACTTGATTAAAGAAAAAGTATTCAATACAAAACTATCTAACCAAGTGGAAGCATTAGATATTAGAGTTATGAATCTAAATTCAAAATAATTAGAATTTTATCCTTCATGGAAAAAAGTTATGCATTATACGGTGTGCATCACTTTTTAAAAATGTTGTTTTCTAAGAAAAACTAGTTTTTGTGGGAGATGGAAAAAGAAGTGCAATCTAATTCCAAAAATTTTGAAAAAATATTTTTAGAATCTACAGAAAAAATGTGACGAGACTCTAGTTTGCATCATCTTCAAATTCTTCACGGTTTAGCTGTTATAGGTGCTCGAATGTGAAGATTTAGTTAAAAATAATAATTTGAGTGTCCAGTTTGGCCAAAAATCGTAAACCACTATTGTGGGATCACCTATACAAACTTCAAAGGGAGAGAAGAAGAACACTAGAAAGGACAAGGAAATTAAGAAAGAAGGAAAATCTCACAACTCCAAAAACTCTTCTTAAAGTAAGTCATTTACTAAGAGAGTTAAATGTGCCTTTTGTAAAAATCTTGGACATTATGAACATCAATGCATGTGAAAAAAAAAATGATTCTCTACAACATATTCTTAAAAAAGAATAATATAGGGCTACCTACTTCTATCAAGGCATCTTCATCAACTCAAGAAAATACTAAGGAAAAAGAGAAATCAAAGGGAAAATCCTTAGTTGTTAGAACATATTCATCTCCATCATGGATTATAGACTCCAATGCTTTGAACACCATATGGGTTCTTCACAAGTTGTTTTTTCATCCTTAGAGGGCCATCTAGTATATCTACAATCACCTTAGGTGATGATACTCTAGCATTGGTAAAAGGGAGAGGGTCTATTGAAGTTGAAGGAGGAACATTTTCAAATGTTCTAAGTGTACCTTCACTATCAAATAATCTCCCTTCAGTGTATCAAATAACTCATTTAGGGAAGGGTATGATAGTACACTTCTCTCCAAACTCAATTGAGATAAGAGAATTGAAAAGAAAAAAATTGGTAGAAATAGGGGAGGCAAATCACCAATCCAGATTATATACCTTATCCAATTTTTCTATAGATATTTCATCAAAAACACTACTAACTAATTCAGATGAAGTTAGAAAATTATGGCATGAGTGGTTTGGCCATCTTAATTACCCCTATCTTGAGAAAATATGCCAACATAATATGGTGAATGGATTACCTAAGGTTACATTTTATAAGGTACTTTGTGAAGGTTGTGCACTTGGAAAATATCCAGAAGTAAAATTTGACAAAGGAAAATAATGATGGACAACACAAATTTTAGAACTTGTTCACTTTGATATTTTAGGGGATTTTCCCCATCCATATTTTACAAAGGCTAGATATGTTCTCAACTTTATTGATGATTTCTCATATTTTAATAGGTATAATTAGGAAAAAATTAGATGTGTTTGAATCTTTTCAATGTTTCAAAGATCTTGCCAAAAAAATCAAGGAAATTCATCAAAGTTCTTCGAATAGATAACGAGGGTGTGTAAGTCAACAACTATTTTGAGTAGTTTTGCATAGAAGAGGGGATATATAAAAAAAAATAGCTCCATATTCCCCACAAGAAAATAGTTTTGTTGAATGGAAAAATAGATATTTAAAAGAGATGGCTAATTGTATGATTCACTCTAAGGGCCTCACACCATCATATTTGGAAGAAGTAGTCAACTATGCATGCTACATTTAGAATAGAGTTCCTCATAAAGACTTGAAGGTCATAAATCCCTTTGAAGGTTGGAAAGGATGGAAACCAACAGTTGATCATTTCACAATTTTTGGCTCTCATTCCATGGTATGTATTCTAAAAGAATATCACAAGGCTATAGATCCACAATCCAAACCTTGCATCTTTATTGGATATCCAGATGGTGTAAAATGTTATTGCTTACTCCACCCTACCAAACATTAGTTGTTTATTGAGAGAAGTGTTAAGTTTCAATAAACATAGCTTTAAACTATACTTAACACTTCTCAGCATATTGTGGACTCACCAGATCCTAATTATAGTACCGATGATTCAGATCATTCTCATTAGATTTTAATATAATATCTTCTTCTTCCAGTTCTCACAGTGATGATAGTGATGAGGGTTCATCTTCATATAGTTTAAGAATTGCATTAGAAGTTGATAATTCCTCATTAGACTCACCCACATCTTGAACTCTAGATAGGGAAAATACATGGGTACTTGATCCAACAAATGAAAGACATATTTAGGCAGATTTTCAGGGGGGTCACATGCCTTCTTTGCTTTAGTTTATTATCTATAGACATTTAGAGAGGCATCAAGCATACTTGATTGGGATATTGCTATGGATGAGGAATATGATTCCTTGATTAGAAATCACACTTGGGATTTGAATTCACTTCCTAAGGGAAGGAAGACAGTTTGATGTAGATAGATATATCGAAATAAATTTTTAGTAGATGGGTTAGTTGATAAATACAAAGCATGGTTGGTTACCAAAGATTTCATAGGTTACAAACATTGACTACACAAAAATCTTTACACCAATTGCTAAGATGCCTTTGATTCAACTTACACTAGCTATAGTTGCATCAGATGGATGTGAAGAGTGCATTTCTTCATGGAGACTCTGAGGAGGAAATCTACACATGGAACAACCACCAAGGTTTGTTTAGGATTCATTCTTAGTTTGTAGACTTAGGAATCTCTTTATGGCCTCAAACAAACTTCTAGGGATTGGTATGCCAAGATGGATTCCTACCTCCTATCTTCACATTTTATTAGATGTCATTTAGATCCTAATATGTATCTATTAGAGAAAGATGATTCACTTTTGATACTAGTTCTATATGTTCATGATCTTTTAATTACTGGGAGTACTTTTACCATTGCAATAGTGAAGTCATCACTTTAGGATAGATTTGACATGATAGACTTGGGTTTATTGCACTACTTTCTTGGTATTGAGATTTCATAGTTTGCTTCAAGGATCACTCTTGCACAACCTAAGTATACTCTTGATCTACTTGCATGATTTGACATAACTACTTAAAAACCATCTTTGACTCCCTTTCTATCTGGACTCAAGCTTTAGACTTCATGTACTACATCATTGGTTGATGCTATATTGTGTCGACAACTTGTTGGTAGTCTTATATACTTGAATCATACCATACCATAAATTACCTATGTAATTGGCATGATTTCAAGATTTATATAGGAATCTCATGAGCTACACTAGAAAGTAGATAAGAGGATCCTTCATTACCTTCATGGTACTCTTGGGTTTGGGATTCATTACTGAGTTGGTTCATCGGTTGACTTGGTTGGTTTTACAGATTTAGATTTCGTTGGTGACACTGGGCATTACATATCCACTCTAGGTTATATTTTTTCGCTTGGTTCAGGTCCTATTAGTTGGTCTAGCAAGAAGCAAAATGTTATTTCTATATCAACAATAGAGGTAGAGTTCATGGGGGCTATAAACTTAGTTACTGAAGCTATATGGCTTTAGGGAATTCTTTTTGAGTTTGGTATTCCTTTTAGGAAACCCATAGTCATCTATTGTGACAACTAGAGCACCATTCAGATATGGATGAATTTGATTTAGCATCAGCAAGAAAAACATAGAGATTCATATGCATTATATTCAAGAGCTTATTCATGGTCAGATCATCGACTTGGTCATTTTCTAGTCTTTAGCTCATAGATTGCTAACATCTTCACCAAACCCTTTACTGAGAGAAAGTTCATTAATCTATGAGATTTCTTGGCATGCGGTCTACATCATCAACAACATCATCCTTAGTTGGTAGCTTTCCATTCTTCTCCTCATTGTCTCTCTTTTTGGAGGATAGTTTTTCCCACTCGCTTTTCTATCTTACTCTATTTTTTGAGAGATTGTATTGTACATGGGTACCTTATCAGGCTTCATGGCATGGACCCATTTATTTTGCATTTTACATGGATACCTCACCAAGCTAGTATTTAGGACCCATTTCTTTTATGCCCACCTAAGCTATGCTTAAGGGGGGTGTTAGTGTATATATTTCATACACTTAGGATTTAAGCCTACTTAGGCATCCCATTGACTCTTTCTCATGTGAGGTGTCAATTTATATAGGTGTCTTGAGAGGTTTTGACTCACTTTCGACACCTCTTCCTATGTTTTTGAAAGGAAACTCACCACCACTCCATGAATGAGGAGTCCTACCCTCATTTCATGGAGGTTGGGTCCCTCCTTTATGCCCATATATGTACATATGGTTTTCCCAATTATATAGTTGGTTGACTTCATAAAATTTTGTGTTTATTGTGCTTGTTTTTAACCTTCATATTTGGAGGTTCTTTCAATAAATAGGCTAAATATAGTGTAAGATTTGAGCTTGAAACAAGTTTCATGCTTGCAAACCACTATTGAGTCATCGAAAAACAAGTTTTAGTTTCCATCTAATGGTAAAAGCCTCCAAAATATCAGGTGAAAGCCTATGAAATCTCACTTATCACTTAAAAGCCAAATAAATATTGATTTTTCAACTAGACGGGAACATTCTAATTTTATTTGCAATACTTTTTGTCAATTTGATGGCAAATTTCTTCTTTTCATTTTCATTGAGCTGGATGTTTTAAATTTGTATGCAAATATTTCAAAATTAGATAATACTTGATTTCTTTAAGGAAAAAATCTAGATTTGTCTATGTTTATTTCATTCCATTATTTAGTACCTATTATTAATTATTTAATCCAACCACATACAACTAGAATTTGCAATATATGAAATCCATAATACCCATGCACAAATATGTACTCTCTGACATATTAACATACATATAGTTTTCTATCAGTGTAATCCTTGAACCTCCTTTAGGTGCAAGTGCTAGTTATAGTTTTTTTAGCTGATAGACTACATATAGTGTGAGATTTGAGCATGAAACAATTCTCACACTTGCAAACCACTATTGAGTCATCAAAAAATAAGTTTCAACTTCCGTTTAATGGTAAACTAGCTCTCATTTAATGGTAGAAGCCTTCAAAATCTCACTTATCACATAAAAGCCAAATAAATATTGATTTGGCAATTGGATGAGAACATTCTATTTCCATTTACAGAGTTTTTTGTTAGTTTGATGGAAACTTTCATTTTTCATTTGCATTGCTTTATGTTTTAAACCTATGCAATTTTTCATAATCAGATAATACTTAATCTCTTTAACGAAAAAAATCTAGATTTGTCTAAGTTTATTTCATTCCATTATTTAGCACTTATTAATAATTGTTTAATCTAGCCACATGTAATTGAATTTGCAGCACATCAATGCACAAACACATAGTCTCTAACATTTTAACATATATATAGTTTTCTATCGGCGTAATCCTTGAACCTCATTTAGGTGCAAGTGGTAATATATATTTTGTGTAAGTATTTTTATTGCTCAAAGTAAAATAATGTGAAATGATTTTGATGCATTTTCATTTTCTGAAATTATCTTGTTGATTTGTTATTTTATTTGAAGATGACTATACAAATATTAGTTGATAGTAATACTAAGTTGTGTTATAAAATAAATTATTAAACTCCATAAATTGTTATTTGAGAAGAGCTTTTAAATTAATATTTCCGATTCATCAATGCGATCCAAAACATTGATGCGTACAATTGAGACACATGTATATCTAAAAGATCTTTTCACACATTTTAACCATCATAGTATCCATGTGACTTTGTAACGTCAATATTTTAGATCACACTTAATTATCTATCATCAAATATGATCTAAAACAATTATAACTCTTCCACGTAAAAAAATTATATCTACCATGACAACTTTGATATATGGAGATTTACCTACACAGGCCGGACAGAAAAATTTCCATTGTTGCTGCTGACGATATCTTGAGGATCGGACGACGGGCCCACCAGCCATGTCAGGAGGTCAAACTGGTGGTTCAGAGTGTCTTAAATTTGAAGTCGACAATGAGGCTAACGGTCCAATTTTAAATGCTTTTGACCGAGACTGGAAGATACGTTAACATGGGCTAAGACAGCTGGTTATTTACTTAAATCATTTAAAAACCATTCGGGTGAGAAACGTGCTTAGCTTAAAGTTCAAACTAACGGAAACATTTGATTTCAGAAGATAAAATTATTTTAAGACAGATTTTTATGGTCTCTTCCTTGTGTAGAATACTAATTACAAAATACCCAAAAACAATTGATGGCATCTAGAGAGTCAAAATTCAGTGCAGTGCAATGAAGAGTGTGCCAGGAGACAGTAAAGGCGAGGTTGATTTGAGACGTTTTGTTTTGTTTTACTTTATTTGTTTTTCAGTGTAGGCCATGTGACAGACTCACCTCGCTTCACTCCAAACCATTCAATGCCATGATTAAAGGTTGACAATGATGTTCCAGCTCAATGGTAAAGCATTTTTGGATTATGTTTACAAATAATCCAAACCTGTAATTTGGATTATCTTTTATTTTTTAGACTTAACTCTGTCATTTTTGAGTTAAATTGATTGATCTATATTTCATTAATAGTAATTTACAAGAATTGGAATTTTGATTTGACGTATTGTTGAAAACAGTCTATTTAGTATTAATATATATATATTTTTTAAAAATTGTTTGTATTTTATAATACGAACTGATTTTTATGAACGATTCTTATGAAGGAATTGTTAATCATTTAGTTTTTTAAGCTTGTAATTCTTTATTTAGTTAGTCTGTTTTTAGAGGCTTGTAATTCTTTTATATACAAGTTGTTTTAATGATATATTTAAAGCTTCTTCTTGTTGTACTAGTCCACAAACATAAAGAGGATTATTTATTAAGTTGAATATTGATTTATTTTGTTTTTAGATTTAGATTGTCTAAGAGTTTTTTGAATCAATGTTTTGTATCACACTCCATGATCGATCGTTTTTCTTTCCTTTAGTTCTCTATCTTCTTGATGATGGATCACATAATGTGATCGGAAATGTTCATTCAAAAATCTCTTATACAATCTAATAAAAAACAACATATAAATACTATAGAATGCGGAAACCTAATGTCTTGAAGTTGAAGGTTGTCAATATGGATAGTGAATAATATAGAGGTATATATTACTAATAATTATTTCAAATTTTCTACCTCTCAATTGTTAAACAATTTTTATTTTCCAATATAGTGTATTAAACTTTTTATTGTCATTTCTTTTGATTGTTATCAAAATAGGTTATAGGAATTTTATTGTCAAGGTTACAAGTATATGCTAGAAAATATCTCTAGATTAATCATTAGCATAACTTTAATGGAAACAACTTATCATTCCAACTTCTTCAATTATAGGAGGGAACTATAAATATTGGAGCATCAAAATGAGGATCATACTAGGAATTGGTGAAATAGTACTACACTAATCCTATAGATCAAGATTCCCTCAATATGTTAACGAAAAAATCAATGAATGTAGTTGAAAATGTTGGTATAAATACTAGGTGATTTACCTATCTAAGTCCTAGATTTACATGTTAAGTCCTCTTAGGTCCTAGAAGGGAATCTTTTTAGATAATGTTAGTTGTCACTAGATCTTATCCTATCTTTTGACATTTAATGCTTGTCTCTTAAGTCATTTAATATTTGTTGAGGTAATTCTCTCATTATACAAGATTAAGACACATGTAAAGATATTTTCTAATGCTTCTCAGAACTTGCCTTTATAAGCAAGGCATCATAAGAAGATCACATATTCAAGATGAAAATCTTGCATGCATAATCATAGCATGATATTTCTATCATTTCTCTCTTGTGGAAGTTATTGTTATCTTGTAGGTGATCCTTATGTGTTGAGGAGTTCACCACTAACTCCTACATGGTATCGGAGCTTCAATTCTACAAACTTATTCCTAGATCCGAGGGACCTATTTTGGCTATACTTGGAGGTTTTAAGGACCCCACTATTGAATCCAGGGCATTAGAGAAATTTAGGTTTATCTTTCATTTGATTAAATTTTGTTATTTTTGACTGATCTACAAGAGTTTCCAATTGGGGGTTATTATTGCCAGATCTTAGAGGTAACTAAATTTTCAAGGCACGTTGGGTTAAGTCTAACCCTAGCATTACATTTGGATGAACTGAAAACCTAAATATCAACTATCAAATCATCAAATTTTGACAATTTTTCCTAGGGGCATTAGACAAATTTTTTGAGTCGTCATCATTTTGTACAATTGTATAAATCTATACTTGGATGTAGCATATATAAACACATTTGTAGATCTTGCATCATTCAATAGGGAATATTCTTCAATGTGAAGGACATATTCTATGGGATATTTCATGACCTACATCATCACCCATACTTTGTCAATGTCGTACTTCTTGATTACGGTTGGTTGGTTGTCACATCTGTAAGCATGATCCACATATTTTTTTAATAAAAAAGTTTTGTTTGCTTACCAAGTTTTTCTAACTAGTGTATAGAGGGGCCTTAAAGCCTTGGTTAGTGTAGTTGATGGTCCACCACCTCTCAACTGCTTTCCCCAATAGCATTGCTACCACTAAACGATGGGGTATTTTTTAAAATTTTAGAAATCCACAATCATATGGGTGCCTAGGGGCCCAACTTTTGCCCCTTGATGTATGAATCAAGATTTCTTTTTCAAAATTCTATAATGTGCAATCCAAGAGGAGTTGGAAATTTGGCATCATAATTTTTTTAGTGGTGTAGATTATTGTCCAATTTTTTTTGTTTCATGCATTTAATGCTATTTGAAATTAAATTTTTATTTTTGGTCCCAAACTCATAACTTCTTACCATGATATCTGATTTTCATGATTCTTACAACATTGGAAAGGTATTGACATGCTCTATCATGCCATCCATGCACTTTTCAAGTTCAACCCCATGTAACTTTTATTTAGGGTAAGTGCACAAAGTTGTGACACAAAAAAGATGTTGCTTTTTTTTTTTTTACCTGAAATGACCATTTGGTGAGTACCAAATTAGGTGACCTCCAAATTTTCCACTTTCCGAATGGCTTGGATGACCAAGCCCAAGCCTTGGTATTTCAAAATGCAACTCATTTGGTGAGTGCAAAAATTGGCACTCGCTAAATGAAGTGCATCATTTTGCAAGTGCCAAATTTTACACTAGTCAAATGAGTTGCATCATTTGGTGAGCACCAAATTTGGTGCTAGCCAAATGAAGTGCATGATTTGGCACTCACCAAATTTAAAGCATGACATTTTGGAATATATTTTTTGAACTATTTTTTTTTGTGTTTATGTTGACATTTAGATATTGACATTTATATTTGTATACTTTAAGTTATATTTCATGTATATAGTTTTAGGATGTTTGAGAGTGATTTTGGATCTCTTGAAGTTATAATAAAAATTCTAATTTTTGGAAGATCTTATAATGTTTCAACCAGTTAAATTTAATAATCATCATGTCAAATTTTAGTAATCAAGAGGTCAAATTTTAGTAATCAAAATGTTGTATCATCTTTCTCTGTCTATCTATCTCTCTCATTATTTATATCTTATACTCTAGACCTCTCTCTCACTATCTCATTCTCTTTATCTGACTCTGTCTCCCTTGAGATTAAGAACTACCTATCGATACTTCTCTTGCTCTCTATCTCTCTCCCTCCTTCCCTCTCTACTCTCTATCTCCCTTCCTACCTCCTCCTACCCTCTCTCTCTCTCATTCTCCCCCTCTTTCTCTCTCACTCTCTCCATCTCTCTCCCATATTTCTCTCTCAATTTCTCCTTCCCTCTCTACTTCTCTCTATCTCACCATTCTCTCTCTCCCTCCCCATCTTTCTCTCTCACTCTCTCCTTCCCTTTCTAAGTTTCTCTCTATCTTTCTATTATCTCTCTCTCTCTCTCTCTCTCTCTCTCTCTCTCTCTCTATCTATCTATCTATCTCACCTCTCTTTCCTTCTCTCCCTCCTTTTGTCTCTATTTTTTTCTATCTCCCCCTCTCTATCCCTCTCTCTTCCTTCCTCCCACCCACCTTCCCTCTCTACTTATTTCTATCTAACCTATCCCTCTATACATCTTTCTCTCTCCCTCCCTTATTCCTTCTCTCACTCTCTCCTTCCTCCTATAATGAAACAACTTGCACAGGAAGAATATAATATGGGTAAGTGTAAAAAGATGGGGGGCCAAAAAGGGGTCTTAAGGGGCCATAGTTTTTCTGAAATAAGGAAATACTGACCTTGGATGTGAATTTGTGGATAGTTACACTCAAAATTTTTAGATGAAACATAAATAAGGATCGTAGTGCTCCAAGTTTACTTTCTAAACTATTTTTTTTTTTAAATGGTAGAGATAAAGGGGTTCAAAAGATGGAGCCACATAAATTGGTTCTATTTTTGTCAAAAAATATAACATAGTGACTTTTGTAGCTCCCTCAAAAGGTTAAAATTTTTTTTTTGGTATTTTTAAAATCACTTTAGTGAGAAATTAACTAACAACATGTAGTTTATGCTCAATTTTTTTTGATATCTTTTTAATGAATATTTGATTTTTTACTAACTTTCAAAGTGGACACTTCTTGAAAAATAGAATTTTGGTTGTGCTACCCCTATAAATTTTGAAAACTAATTGAAAATCAATTTTTTTTAATATGTGTAGAATGGATTCTAGTTTCTAAAAATATAATTTATTTGAAAATTTGATGAATGGTTAATTTATAAATAAAAAAAACCAAACACTGGTTTTTGCCAAAAAATAGACATACAAAAAGAAAAGAAAAGATGAAAGGCTTAACATTATCAAAATCTGAAAAAATACATCGTTAGATAGCTAAGAGAGAGCCTAACATTACCTAGGTGTTCGATTTGTTCAATCTTGAAACACATGCAAACTTGATTCTTAGCATGAATGCGATTATGTGAAATATTGTAGAATTTGTGAAAGCACATCTTTGGATGTTGGGAAGGCACTCCAAGCCTTTGGGCTAGTATTCCAAAGAAAATACCAAGAATAAGGCTTGGGGATTCCCAAAGCAAGAAATAATGTGAGCGCATTATAATGCAAGCGCATTATAACACACTCATGTTATTTCATAGTTTTGACATATTTTTTTGTGTTTGTGCTTGAGTTGCCTAAGCAAGACTTAATGCAAGTGTGTTATAACATGCCCACATTATGTTTTGCTTTATGATAAATGCTAGTCTACTAAATGTGTGTAAGTAAACTAGAATTTATGTAAGTAGACTAACATTTATGTATGTATGTATACATGCTTGTATATAAGTATGTACGCTTGTATGTATGTATGCCTATGTGTATGTATGTATCTATGTATCATTGTATGTATGTATATATGTATGTATGCATGTATGTGTCTATGTATGTAAGTAAGATTGTATGTATGTATGTTTGTATTCTTGTATGTATGTATGTATGCACATGCCTGTATGTATGTATGTTTTCTTATATGAATGTATGTATGTATTTAGAGGGAAGGAGAATTGTATAAGAGAAAGAGAGTTGTCTAGGTAGGGTGGGAGGGAGAAAACTAAGAGTGAGAGAGAGGGGTAGTGAGAGAGAGACCTGAGAGAGGGAGTGTTGGTGGAAGGGAGAGACCCGAGAGAGATGGAGAGAGAGAGGGAGTGGGAGAGAAGGGGTTACAGTGAGAGGGACTTATCTAGGTAGGGTGGGAGGGATAGAGGGATAGAGAGAGAGGGGTGTGAGAGAGGGAGAGTTATTTCTAGGTAGGGTGCTAGAGGGAGAGAATTGAGAGATATGGAGAGAGAGAGAGTGTCAGAGATAGGGAATGGGAGAGATAGGGAGTGAGAGAGAGGGAGTGGTAGAGAGATATGAGGGAGAGACCTAAGAGATAGGGAGAGAGAGGGAGTGTGATAAATAGGGGGTGGGAGAGAGACAGGGAGTGGGAGAGAGGGGGTTGGAGTGAGAGGGGCTTATCTAGGTAGGGTGGGAGGGGTAGAGGGAGAGAGAGAGTTATCTTGGTAGGGTGCCAAAGGGAGAGACGAGAGAGAGGGGGGGTGTCGGAGGGAGATATCTAAGAGATAAGGAGAGAGAGGGACTGGGAGAGGGAGGGAGTGAGAGAGGAGTGAGTGGGAGAGATATAGAAGTAGTGAGAGAGAGGAAGAGAGAGGGAGAGGGGGAGAGAGAGAGGGGAATTGTGAGAGATATAAAGGGACTGAGAGAGAGGGACCTGAGAGAGAGGGGGAGAGAAAGGGAGTGGAAGAGAGGGGTTCAAGTGAGAGGGACTTATCTAGGGAGGGTGGGAGGGATAGTTGAGAGAGGGGGGGTTGGAGTGAGAATGACTTATCTTAGTAGGGTGGGAGGGATAAAGGGAGGGATAGAGAGAGAGAGAGAGAGAGAGAGAGAGAGAGAGAGAGAGAGAGAGAGAGAGAGAGAGAGAGAGAGAGAGAGAGAGAGAGAGAGAGAGAGAGAGAGAGAGAGAGAGAGAGAGAGAGAGAGAGAGAGAGAGAGAGAGAGAGAGAGAGAGAGAGCACATTCAGTTATGTGGGTAGGGGTGCTTTAGGAGAGATGAGAGAGAGGGGGGTTGGAGGGAGATAATTGAGAGAGAGGGAGAGAGAGGAGGAGAGAGAGACCTAAGAGAGGGTGCAAGGTGGGGACAGAGACTTGAGAGAGAGAGAGAGACTTGAGAGAGAGAGAGGGTGTGTGAGGGAGATACCTAAGAGAGAGGGAGAGAGAGAGGGAGTGGGAGAGAGGGGGTTGGAGTGAGAGGGACTTATCTAGGTAGGGTGGGGGGAATGGAGGGAGAGAGAGTTATCTAGGTAGGGTGCCAAAGGTAGAGACTTGAGAGAGAGAGGGGGTGGGAGGGAGAGACATGAGAGATAGGGAGAGTGTGTGTGTGAGAGAGAGAGGGAGTGAGAGAGGGAGAGATAGGAGTGAAATGGCAGGAGATAGAGGGAGGGGAGGGAGAGAGATAGAGAGAGTGAGAGAGAGACCTAAGAGAGGAGAGGGAGAGGGAGAGACTTGAGAGAGGGAGAGAGAGGGATGGAGGGGAGAGAGGGGGTTGGAGTGAGAGGTAATTTATTCAGGTAGGGTGGGAGGGATCATAGTTGAGAGGGAGAGAGGAGTGGGAGACAAAGGGATGGGAGAGAGATAAAGGGAGTGAGAGAGAGATTCTTGGGAGAGGGAGATGGGTTGGGAGGGAGAGACTTAAGAGAGAGGGAGAGAGAGATAGAGATAGATAGAGAGAGAGGGAGTGAGAGAGAGGGGGTTGGAGAGAGGGATATATGGATAGAGGGAGAGAGAGAGTTATCTAGCTAGGGTTCTAGAGGGAGAGCCTTGAGAGAGATATGGGTGGGAGGGAGAGATGAGAGAGAGGGAGAGAGAGGGAGTGGGAGAGAGAGGGAGTGGGAGAGATGGAGTGAGTGGGAGAGAGAGAGGGAGTGAGAGAGAGAGAGGGAGTGGGAGAGAGATAGAGGGAGTGAGAGAGAGACCCTATAGTGGGAGATGGGGTGGGAGGGAGAGACTTGAGAAAGAGGGAGAGAGAGAGATAGAGGGAGTGGGATAGAAGGGGTTGGAGTGAGAGGGATTTATCTAGGTAGGATTGGAGGGATGGATGAGAGAGAGGGAGAGGGGGTGGGAGGGAGATAATTGAGAGAGTGGGAGAGATATAGAGGGAGCTAGAGAGAGAGACCTGAGAGAGGAGAGGGGGTGGAAGGGAGAAACTTGAGAGAGAGAGATTAGGGTTTAAGGAATAGTGTCTAGAGTTGAGGGTTTAGGGATAGGGTTTAGGGTTAATTGAGAGACCTACATGGCTAAGAAGGGATGGATGGCTAAGGAGAGAGAGAGAGAGAGAGGAAACATTTAGAAAATCAACATTTTCATAATGCGAGTGCATTTTGAAGAAGTTGAGATATATTCCTTTTGTATAGAAAGATAAAACACGCTCATGTTATAATGTGAGCATGTTTTAGCTTGCTTTAAAAATAGTGAAAAAGACAACATAGCCTTGATCCAAGCCCACATGCTTTGCTATTCTCCTGGTTATGTGTGTGTTTTGACAAAAAGAAGCTTTTTGATCTTGGGAAGTGAACATGCAAAGTTTGCACATTCTACCACCTTTGCATGAAATTTCCACCACATTTTTATGGTTTTCAAACTTAGGAAGGAGGAAATAATAGATTTTTCACATTGAATTTGATATATATCAATTCAAGTCTCAATTTTTGTAATGTTGCAATGTTAATAGTGAATTAGTTGTAGGAATTTAACATTAGACATTGGTTATTTGTATTGTTTTTAGTAGTTCTTTTCAAGAGTGATATACAATTGAACATTGAAAAGGAAACAATCTTTTGAAAAACTCAAATTGTTGAGAAGTTTGATGCAAGAAGAAACAAATACTACATAGTTGGGTAGAAAACCTCCATTTGAATCTCCATTTTTTAGGTATGTGAAGTCTTTACACATTTTCTTTAAATTTTCCTTAATTCTATTATGTTTCTTTATCATCACTTATCATACATGACTAATAGAATGCTTTGATTTTTTTATTATGCATATTCCATGTTCATCATTGTTTGTTTGTCATTATAACCTTAGCCCCTCTTGGAACATTTTAAATGATAGAATTCTTTACACTAGCCAATTACATTTTAAACCACATCTCTTTGAGAAATTTTGTTAAACAATTGACCTACCTTGTTATACATATTATATAAGTATGTAATATAATACATCATTTCCCAATCCTTTTCTATGTATGTGCGTACCCCTTTCCAAAGCTTCCATTTTCGTATAGGCATGGGGAAGGTTGGAAAATACAATAGAATTTGGTTCTACACCTAGAAATTGCATTTGCTTGAAATTTTCTAAAGTCTTTTCAACAAATCCATTTTGTGCATATCCTACAATCATTGTAGTCCATGAGGACATCTCTCATTGAGGCATTTTTTCAAACAGCTCTACCAAAGCAGTTGATTGCCTTGTCTATGCTACCAAAGTTTCCATACATGTCTACCAAAGAATTTTATCAAATAGCATAGGAAAGGAAATAAGTTGTTTGAAAACATGCCTCAAAAAAATGTGGTCTCATGGTGATGCACATCACCATGAGATCACATTTATTTGAGGCATTTTTTCAAATAGTTGATTGCCTTATCTATGCTACCAAATTTTCCATGCATGTCTACTAAAGAATTTTATCAAATAGCATAGACAAGGAAATCAACTATTTAAAAAAATTCAAAGAAATGTGGTCTCATGGTGATGTGCCATAACCATGAGACCACATTTCTTTGAGGAATTTTTTAAATAGCTGATTTCCTTCTCTATGCTACAAAATTTTTGATACATGTCTACCAAAACATATTTTCAAACAATCCTCCTTTCTTTTAATGATTTGATTGATGCCTGGATACCTTGTTCCAAAGTTAGGATGTTGACAAAAGTTGTGGAATTCAGATTTATACTCAAGCCAATTGTATCTTCTTGAAAGTTTGTAATGTCTTTTAAAAAATCTATTTTGTGCTAATCTTGCAATCATGGCATTTCATGAAACTGCATTTCTTTAAGGCATTCCATCAAAAGACTCGTGTGAGATTTGTCTATGCTACTAAATTTTGCATACATGTCTATTTGTGGACATTATATTGGTAGGTCATACGTTATAAAATGGCTAGAGAGAAAAGTCACATTAAATAAATTCTTGCAAGGTAGAAATACTTTAAAAAAATAACTTTCCATTTTCCTTGTGTTCTTATTGCACTTGTTTATTCATCTTGGTGGAGGCATTTTGTCAAATAGTTCATGTGCCTTCTCTATGCATCCATATTTCTAATGTGTCTACTAAGTAAATTGCAACCATAAAACTCATGAAAATCCCACGCTTTTATGTTTTGATAGATGTCATACCCCATTCCAAGGACCCCATTACAAGGTAGTGGGTTGTTTGGAAAAATTCCTCATAGAAATGGGGTCTCATGGTGATGTACTCACTAGCTTGTCAATGCAGTAGCATTGACAAGGTAGTGGGATGTTTGAAAAAATGCCTCATAGAAATGAGGCGCCTCATAGAAATGGTGTCTCATGGTGAAGTACATCACCATGAGACACCATTTCTATGAGGCACCTCATTTCTATGAGGCATTTTTTTCAAACATCCCACTACATTGTCAATGTGGTAGAATTGACAAGGTAGTGGGCTATTTGAAAAAATGCCTCATAAAAATGGGGTCTCACGGTGCATCATGAGACCCCATTTCTATGAGGAATTTTTTCAAATACTACATTGACAAGCTACTAAGCTCACTAGCTTGTCAATGGGGACCTTGGAATGGGGTATGCCATCTATAAAAGCATATAAGGGGGGATTTTCATGAGTGTCATGGTTGTAATTGTTTTAGTAGACAAAGCTTCTTTTTTTTAAAGTATTTCTAGCATATACAAAGCTCAAATGAATTTTTTGATGGAATGCCTTAAAGAAATGTGGTCTCATGGAATGCCATGATTGAAAGATAAGCACAAAATGGAAAAAAGGACAAGGCATATGAATTTTTTGACAAAATGTTTTGGTACATACATGTATGAAAAATGTGGTAGCATAGACAGGGTAGTGAGTGAATTCAACTACATTAACAATGTAGTGGGTTGTTTGAAAAAATGAGCCATAGAGATGGGGTCTCATGGTGATGTGCATCACCAATATGAGACCACATCTCTATGAGGCACATCACCATGAGATCCCATCTCTACGAGGTATTTTTTCAAACATCCCACTACCTTGTCAATGCTACCAAATTGACAAGCTAATGAGCTCACTAGCTTGTCAATGCGGTAAAATTAACAAGTTAGTTGGCTATTTGAAAAAATGCCTCATACAGATGGGGTGCATCACTATGAGACCCCTTCTCTATGAGGCATTTTTTCAACCCACTACCTTGTCAATTCTACCACATTGAAAAGCTAGTGAATGTAAATCATCATGAGACCCCATTTCTATGAGGCATTTTTTTAAAACATCCCACTACCTTATCAATTTGACTACATTGAAAAGCTAGTGAATAAAACATTGACAAGCTAGTGATATACTCACTAGCTTGTCAATGTGATAGAATTGAAAAAGTAGTGGGCTATTTGAAAAAAATGCCTCATAGAAATGGGGTCTCACAGTGATGTACAGTGCCATGAGACCCCATTTCTATGAGGCATTTTTTTAAATATCCCACTACCTTGTCTATGCTACCACATTTTGCATACATGTCTACTAAAACATTTTGTCAAACAATTCACATGCCTTGTCCATTGTTCCATTTTGTGCCTATCTTGCAATCATGGCATTCCATGAGACCACATTTCTTTAAGGAATTCAATCAAAAATTTCATGTGAGCTTTGTCTATACTAGATATACTTTTAAAAAAATAGCTTTCCATTTTCCTTGTGTTCTTATTGCACTTTTTTTTTCATCATGGTTGAATGACATTTACTCTTCTATAGGATGATTGTAAGTATTTTGTATGAATGGTTGAAAGACATATTTCATTTATTTGTATGGATTCATTTTTTAGGAACTAATATTTGTATCTTTATCATGCTACAGATAAAATTATCCATCATTCCAAGGAAATGATCAAGGATTAAACCAACACACGAAGAGATAGAAGCTAAGAATATAAAGAAAGCAACATGGATGAGGGAACATCCTGAGAAGAAGAAATTAGAAACAATTGACAAAGACACGCCAATTGAAGAGGAACCTCAACCATCAAGAAGAGATATGGAATTGGTGGCACAAAGGGAATGAATGTGAAACCTTCATGCTAAGAAAGATTTGAATATTGAAGTTGGAGAAACACCCTCTACCACAAGTGAATATGGAGGGACACCATCTACTGCATCTCAAGTTGAGAGTAAACCATCACTCACATTTGAGGAAGGAGGTATGCCATCATTCCCATCTCAACCTCAAGGTATGTCATATATTCCATCCTCAATCGAACGTGTGCCATTTAGCCAATATCATTTAAATATTGATGAAATTCTTAATGTTGAGATGAATTTACCTTTGAGAACACCACTTATAATTTTGCATAGAAAGCCAAAAAAATTTATTAATATTGATAAGAATATTTTATAGCCAATGGAAGGTAAGATTCCAAAATGAGCTTGTAGAAGACTTTCTCATAAGATTTGGAGAGTGATATTTGAAAATTTAAATGAGAGCACAAGATGTCAAAGTTATTTGTTCAAATGATGTAAAGTATAAAGTATAGGTTCATCATGAAGATTCTTGGGTTGAGAACATCAGATTCTTCAAGTGAAAAAACTATTGTGAAGAATCTAATGGATGCATATGAGAGTGTGGGTAAGACCTCATGCTCAAAAGATAGTAATGTCACATGTATTACATTGATAATAGTAAGTAATCAAAAGAGGAAAGATCATCTCATTCAAAAGACGAGTCAAGAATTGAGAATTAATAGAATTTTTTTATCAAGAGATGTTCAAAGGTGCTAAGGAATTGTGGACACTGATTCCACTAAATTATGGGAATTCTCAGAGAGACGACCATGAAAAGATAAACTTGTTGTTGAAGCATTGAGATCACTAATTGAATACTTTTGGAAGAATAACACAAGGGTGTCTCTAAATCAAAGGGATGTGGTAAGAAGGAGAATCGATAGTCAAAACCGTGAGCCACATCCAAAGCATAGACAAGGTAGTGAGTTGTTTGAAAAAATGCCTCAAAGAAATGGGGTCTCTTGGTGATGTACATCACCATGAGACCACATTTCTTTGAGAATTTTTTTCAAAAAGCTCACTTCCTTTCCTATGCTATTTCTTAATATTGTGCTTTGATAGATTTTTTCCAGCATCCATAGCATAGACAAGGTAGTGAACTATTTGAAAAAATGCCTCAACCTCAATAAAATGTGATCTCATGGAATTCCATGAGAAGAAAATGCAATTCATAGTTGCTCCTAGTTATTAGTTATGCTGTCTGAAGTAATTGCATCACTGCTTATGTTGACTTTCTAAAAATCTATATATTGTAATTGATATTTTGGAATCTATCAAAATCTAGTTATTAGTTATGCAATCCGAAATAATGCTTTTAGTTTGAAATATGTGCAATGAAATGTAATCAGTGATATGAATATAAACTACAAAAATCTATTAAGTACAATTCATTAGTTAAATTCTTTATTATACTACTTGAGTGAAGATTTGAACTCCACTGCCACTAGGAGGTGTTACCATGAAATCTCCAATATTAACCTATTCAACATCCAAAATCAAATATTAGAATACCATTCATATAACAATGTTATTCACATGTAATATTTATAATTTTTTACTAGTTACATACCTTGGTAGGAGATGTAATGGAGTAAAAATCAGGTGGAGGGCTGGTGAAAACAATATGAACATTTGACCTTGAAATTTTTGTTCATGTAATTAAAAGTGTTGTACCTTGTCCTAGGTCATGATTACACCTTAGTTAATTTTACTTAGGGACCACATAGGAGGTAGTTGGAGAATTTCCACTTTTGGTGGACTTATCATGTTATTACTTTATCATATTCACCTTTTGTGGACACATCATGTGATTACCTCTCCACCTTTTGTGGGTGATCCACCATTTGTGGTGATTATCACATTATCACTCTTCCACATTAGGTGGAGTGATAACTTTTCATAGTTGTCTCATGTCATAAGATTACGACACTTGACATAATATTATGACCTTCTATGTACTCACCTTGTCTATATAACCAAGGGGTCTCCTATGTACTTTTGCACATTCTATTCTATTCTATTGGAAGAATAGAGTCTATTCTTGTCATATTGTTTCTATCTCTCTTATGCTTGTGCTTTCTATTAGGCCTCTAGATCTTGGGTGGCTAACTTCATAGCCAATTCTTACATGGTATCAAAGCTATTGGATTTCCTTTGGATTGTCATTTTGGAGAGATTCTAGGATGGTTCCATTTTTGGCCTTGTATTGCAGGAGCATTTTGGGAGCTTGTTGCATCAGATCCAAGCTCACCATTGTGTGCAAAGTGTCTGAGATAGTCAGATTTTCCTTTTGTTTCATCTCAGTTGGAAATTGGAGGCAAAATCTACAAAGGTTTGAAGATTGGAGGTGGTTGCCAGATCTAGGAGCTAGCTACCATTTTGGAGCATTTTCAACCAAAGAGGACATCACCATTGCACTCAGAAGGGCCAAAAGCCCCTAAATCGATTGCCAAATCATCAAATTTGGACAAAGTTGTCCATCAAGGCAAAAAAATTTGCTAGCTGAGTCATACAGCCCATCCATCATTATTGTTGGGTATGATTTATTTTTCAAAAAAAAATTATTTTAATTTTTCTATGAATTTAAAAAAAACAAATCAAAAAATCTTTTATTTATTCGTAGTTTTTTTATTGTAAAATTTTTAAAAATTAAAATAAAATAAAAAATAAAAAAAAGGTCTCTGCAGTACGCAGAGTACACAGTACTTGTGTACCACAAACCCAGTATAGGTACCATCATGCCACATGGAGGAGTGGCCCTTGCCACTGGCTTGCACAACCCATTCTTTCTTGTCCGGCTGCAGACGACTTTACAACCATCGATGGCAACCGGTTAATAAACAACGACGCCTCGAAAATACTTCATCTGGCAAGAAGATTCCATTGGTGCGGCGAGAAGATTCTGGTGACTGTCGAGAACATTCTAGTTACCAGCGAGAGAATATTCTGTCAGGACAAAGCATATTACGGCAAGGAGCGACAACCACTATGACGGGCATTAGGCTGTCAATTTTAACCAAAAGCAACGTATGACGGGCATACAACCATCAAATTTAAGCTCATGATCTACTGATGTTAGCACTATGTCAGCCCCTTTTTGAAAAATTAGACCCCCTCATGGATTGAGTTTTCAAATTTGTAGTTCAACTTTGAATGCTCATATCTTGGTCATTTTGAGATATTTTTTAGTGCAATTTTTTTTTTATTTGGGCTATTTTTTTGCATACTTCACAATGGTGGAATTATTTTCTGATTTTCGTGCATGAATTTTCCAGAAAATTCAATTTGTAACAGGTGTTGTTGAATTGTCACCGTTTTTACAACTTTTGGGCTCCGTTCAGGCTCATACGAACTCCTTTTCAGGTGCCATTTTTTTTGAAAGTGCATGATTTTTTCTGAACTTCACCATGGTGCTATCAATTTGTAGTGATTGTGATAAAATTTTTTACTTTTAGCATATGGTCTATTTTGGCCATTTTGGCATTTGTAAAGGTAAGATTTCAGTTTGATCTTTTGTATCAATTATTTGAGTATGTTGTAGCCTACTAAAGGCTGTTGTAAAACATTGAAAATTAGAAGCCCACTTTTCTTGGCTTGCAAGTGGCCATTGTACACACACTAAGTATAAAATGCCAAATCATCTTTTTTTTGGGGGGGGTTCTTTGATTGAGTGAATTTGGGGGGGTGTCTTGTGTGATTGTGCCTCTCTATCTATCTTGTTCTCTTTCATTTTGTTGCTATGGGTTCTCCTAAGTTTCCTTTGTTAACTCCACATAACTATGCTTCTTGGAAAATTGATGCTTGGAGTAAGTTAATGGAAAAAGGATTAACTCATTATATTGATGGAACTGTTGTTGCACCATCTAATCATAAAGCTGATCCTATTGCTCATATGCATTGGCTCACTAAAAATACTATGGCTCTTGGAACTTTAAGGAAATATGTATCAAAAGATCTCATCTTTCAAATTGATAAGTGTAAAACAATTAAAGAAGCTTGGGAAAAGTTTGGTCAATTGTATGGCCAAGTTGATGAGATTAGAGGCTATCAACTTGAAAATTATCTCACAATGTTAGATCCCAATAATTTTGATACAATCCAAGACTATGCCACTATGGAAAATGAGCTAAGAGCACAACTTAAGGATTGTGGCATTGACAAGAAGGATGCACAGTTTGTCTACAATTTGTTGGGAAAACTTTCATCAAAATATGCAACATTTGTTTCTAGCTTCCAAACCCATCGCTTGACAGTGGGTAGTTCTTTCACTATGCCTTCATTTGAGGCATTCACACAAATGTTAATGTTAGAGCAATCAAAATTGATAAGCATGGGGGTTCTCAAGTCCTCAAAGTCCAAATCTTTGGTGGCTAACCAAGGGAATCAAGGGACTCAAGGAAAGGGTTCCAACAAGAAGCAAAAGCAATCTAAGCCAAAGACACAACAAGATAAAGCACAATCATCCTCTCTACAACAAGGGAATTCTTCATCTTCTCCCAAGAAGGGAAACTCAAGCAAGAAGGACAGACCAACTTGTTCATATTACAAGAAGTTTGGTCATGATGAGCATCATTTCCACACTAAGAAAATTGATGAGTTGACAAATATCATCAAGAAGAACATCAATTTTCCATCCACCTACAAGAAGAAGGATTCATCTCCTTCCACTTCCTCACAATCAAAAGGAAAAGGGAAAGCATTTGTGGCTACTTCAGTTTCTTCACAACAATGGATACTTGACTCAAGTGCCACTCATCACATGGATTCTTCAAGGGAAAATTTTTCTTGTTTGGAGCCATCTAAGGTACCTCACATCTTCATAGGTGATGATACTCAAGTGGAAGTTGAAGGAAAAGGTTGGTTCCAATGGATAATGGAACATTTGAGAATGTTCTCTATGTTCCTAACTTGAGTGCTAATCTTCTTTCAATCTACCAAATCACTCACTTTGGAGATGGCAAGAAAGTTGAGTTTCTACCAGATTTAGTTGTGGTCAAAGAATTTAAGGATGATGCCTTGGTTGTAGTGGGACAAGCCAATCACAACACATGGCTTTACTCATTATCCCACTTTGTGCCTAAGTATCCTTCTAAAACCTTGCTCACTCATTCAAACTCATAAAGTAAGCTATGGCATGAGCAGTTTGGACATCTCAATTATTGCTATCTTCAACAACTTAGCTCCAAGGATATGGTTATAGGACTCCATCAAATTAGCTTTTTTGAAGGTGTATGTTTAGGTTGTTCCTTGGGTAAGCATTCAAAAGAGAAGTTTGACAAAGGGAAGTCTTGGAGAGCTTTGGAAGTTCTTCAATTGGTTCACAGTGATGTAGTAGGTCCATTTCCAGTGCCATCGTTTAGCAAGGCCCGCTATGTCCTCACCTTCATTGATGACTACTCTTTCTTCGCATGGGTCTATTTTCTTATTCACAAGAGTGAAGTGTTTGACGGATTTCTAGACTTCAAGGCTCATGTTGAGAAGTAATCAAGGAAGGAAGTCAAGATTCTTCACACAAAAAATGGAAGGGAATATGTGAACAATAGACTTGAGGAATTTTGTACTCTTGAGGGGATTGATATTCAGCATTCAGTTGCCTACACTCCATAGCAGAATGGTGTTGTTGAAAGGAAGAATAGAACCCTTAAGGAGATGGCTAGCTATATGATTCATGCTCATTCTCTTGGTCCATAATTTTGGGCAAAATCTATATCAGTTGTGCCACACACATCCAAAATCAGGTTCCCCATAAAGCTTTGAAGGGTATGACTCCTTTTGAGGCTTGGTGTAGTAGAAAACCAGTTGTGAGACACTTCAGATTTTTTGGTTGTCCAGCTTGGGCACGCATACCTCCAAAGAAGCGCAATGTATTAGAACCTCAGAGTAGGCTTTGCATCTTTGTTGGATATCCTGAAGGTGTTTAGGCATATAGACTTTTGGATTCAGAGAAACATGAGCTATTCATTGAGAGGAGTGTTCACTTTGAGGAAAGTTCTCCTAGCTTGGCTTCTAATCCTCCTCTTCCTTCCTACATAGTGGAAAGTGATGATAGTGACTCAGATGATGATTCTCCCTCAACTTCAACTCATAGGATCACACCTTCGCAGGGTCCACTTGCAATTGAGGAGTCTCGTCCTTCATCTCCTACTAGACCTCGTTGGGCTTGACAGACTCTTGAGTCAACATGTTCTCTTTTTGGGGATCCTTCAGATACTTGAAGGACTTAGTCACAACATCAAGATTTCCCACATGCTTATATTGCTAGTGCTTCAGATCCATAGTCTTTTAAGGAGGCTTTAGGCATTCCTGAATGGGATTTAGCAATGGAGGAAGAGTATAGTTCTTGGATGAGGAAGCACACATGGGATCTAGTTCCTCTTCCTAAGGGGAGAAAGATGGTTTGATGTAAGTGGATCTATCAGACTAAGTATGCAACGGATGGAAGTGTGGATAAATACAAGGCTTGGCTTGTTGCAAAAGGTTTCTCATAGGTTCCAGGTGTTGATTATATAGAGATCTTTGCACTCGTTTCTAAGATGAACTCCATTTGCTTGACACTTTCTATTGTTGTAGCTCATGGTTGGGCTATATATTAGATGGATGTAAAGAGTGCATTTCTTCATGGGGATCTTCATGAGGAGATTTACACGGAGTAGCCACAAGGATTCATACAAGATTCTTCTTTGGTTTTATGATTAAGTCTATCTATGGCCTCAAACAGGCCCCTGGGACTTGGTATGCCAAGATGGATTCCTTTCTTCTCTCAACAGGATTCACCATGTGTCATTCAGATCTGAATGTCTACATTTTGTGATAGGATGACTCTCATTTGCTACTTGTGCTCTATGTTGATGACTTGATCATTATAGGGAGTACCTCATCCATCATTGGTAGTGTCAAATATGCTTTGTAGGACAAATTTGCTATGAATTATTTGGGCCTTTCGCACTATTTTCTTGAGATTGAGATCACACAGTCATCTTCTAGGATATCTCTTTCTCAGCCCAAGTATGCTCTTGATCTTCTACCTTAGTTTCACATGGCTGATTGTAAGCCTGCTCTGACTCTCTTTCTTTTAGGAGTCAATTTTGAGGCTAAGTATTCTACTCCACTTATTGATACCACTTTGTATTGTCAACTTGTTGGGAGTCTCATCTACTTGACTCACACACGCCCTAATATCTCCTTTGTAATTGGCATGGTTTCACACTTTATGTAGGAACCACATGAGCTTCATTGGAAAGTAGCCAAACGCATCTTGCATTACATACAGGGTACACATCATCATGGGATTCACTATGTAGTAGGTACAGGACTTACCTTGGTGGGATATTCAGATTCTGATTGGGCTGGTGATCTTGATGATTATAAGTCCAATTCTGGCTACAACTTTCATCTTAGTTCTGGCCCCATTTTTTGGCAGAGTAAGAAGCAACATCCTATTGCTCTTTCTTTGACTAAGGCTGAGTATCGAGGGGCTATTAATGCCGCTACTGAGGCTATTTGGATTCAACATATTCTCACTGAGTTTGGCTTCACTATTCCACATCCTACAGTCATTCATTGTGACAATCAGAGTGCCATCCAGATCTCAAAGAATCTAGTTCACCATTAGTAGACCAAACACATCTAGATTCATATGCACTACATTCGAGAGTTGATACAGGAGCAGGTCATTGATTTGTAGTATTGTCCTACAACACAGTAGGTTGCAGATATCTTCACTAAACCCTTCACTAAGAGTATATATCATCATTTGCAAGCTCTCTTGGGGGTGCAGGATGTTTGATCTGAGGAGGTCATTTGACTTCTTCATTCTCTCTTTTGGGGGGTGCTTTTTCCTCACTTGAGGTTTTTCCTTCTCATCTATTTGAGTGTAGTTCTTTGTTTTGTTTCATCTCTCTTTTGGAGGGGAGCTTTTTTCCACGTGGTTTTCTCTTTTTCTCCACTTTATGAGAGATTTCATTGCATTTGTACATGGGTACCTAACATGGCCTAGTAACCATGACCCATCTTGCATTGTTTGCATTTGTGTACATTCTCCCTAAGTTGCACTTAAGGGGGGGTGTTGGTGTAATTAAAAGTGTTGTACCTTGTCCTAGTTCATGATTACACCTTAGTTAAGTTTACTTAGGGACCACATAGGAAGTAGTTGGATAATTTCCAGTTTTGGTGGACTTATCATGTTATTAATTTATCATATTCACCTTTTGTGGACACATGATGTGATTACCTCTCCACCTTTTGTGGGTGATCCACCATTTTTGGTGATTATCACATTATCACTTTTTCATTTTAGGTGGAGTGATAACTTTTCACAGTTGTCTCATGTCATAAGATTACAACACTTGTCATAATCTTATGACCTTCTATGTACTCACCTTGGCTATATAACCAAGGGGTCTCCTATGTACTTTTGCAATTTCTATTCTATCCTATTGGTAGAATACAGTCTATTCTTGTCATATTGTTTCTATCTTTCTTATGCTTGCGCTTTCTATTAGGCCTCTAGATCTTGGGTGGCTACCTTCATAGCCAATTCTTACAATTTTATTACAATCATTAAACTAAATTAGTTAATCTTTCATTTCACAAAAAAAATAATAAATAAAATTTAATGAACATGCCAACATTTACCTGAATATCGAGGCCAAAAGCCTCATTCAAAATGGCATCTTCCATCGCCAACTGGTCAGTTGTAGACATAACCTATGCACCAACCTCCTAACTATCTACGGGGTCATATGTATAGGTGGACCTGCAAGCCTAACAATTATGGGGTGGAACCCTACCAATCGAAGTATCCCTTGGATCGTGATGTACTACAAGACTCCTACATTGGATGATACTCTAGGTCAGAGAACTAATAAACTATGGAGTATCCACCTCAACACTCTCCTTCACGATGGAAGGGATATCAACATGCTCATAAGTCGTTATAGTGAGTGCTCATCTCACTGGCCACTGAGGATCAAGATGTGCACCTAGTCTATCCTATGTCGACCCACCACCCCTCCCTTGAAAGTACCACATATCAAAATAGTTGGGGATTTTGTTGAGTACAAACTCACAGTAGAGTTTCCTTAAGAAATATTGGGGGACCTCGTTATTATTGCATGTAGGTGTTGGGATATGGTTTTGTACACCATTGCATAAATTGATTTATTATAATGTTGTAATTAAATAATTATTTCGCTGTGATACACCTTGGTGGTGTTAATCATACTAGGTGATTATTTGGGGAGCACTTGATGTTGTATTGTAGCATTGTATTATTATTTAATGTGTGCGAGACATGTGATAATAATTTAATATTGGGGAAATATTAAATAAAGTGATGTCTTAGTACCTAATATTAAATAAGGGGTTAGTGGTTTTGTATTCACATGGTTTTGTGGTACACAGTTTCACCTTATCACTGGTTGTATTTTGTGTGAGCTTGTGTCTATGAAAGTGAACACATGTGTAGTGGTTTAGGTTGGTTGAGTGGGTTGGTTGTCATTATTGAGTCTTCTTGTGGAGTTTATTTGTCAAACATGGCATGGGATGTGTGGATTTATGCTTGGACACATTGGAATGCATTGGAGTACATGATGCTTTAGAATTATTCATTGTAACTCTTGTATTACTTTATTGTTGAATAATATGGAGTATGGATGCTTTTGGAGGCTAGGTTTTTCCCTCTTGAGGGTTTCCTAGCGTATATCTTGTGTTATCTTGTGGCTTGTCTATTTGAACTATGCATTTTTGCAACTTGTATGCATGTTTATTTCTCATGGGTTATGTAGGAAATGGATTAAGATTGTGGGTTGAATGCAACATTTCCTAACAAGTGGTATTAGAGATTTCATGGTTGAAGAATTTTTGTTATAACCATAGTTTAAGATTTTTTTTTGCAAGTTGAAACCATGGACATGCATGTAGGTTTTGAGGCATTACAAGATATGGAACACATGTTATAGGTGTTTTTATGTAGATTTGGGATTTTGGGTTGTCAAGATTTGTTAGTTTATGATATTGCTATCAGGATTCAACCGTGTAGTTTCGAGTCAAACTCATTGACTCATGTTTCATGAGTAGTGGTTCAACAAGAACCCATCTCTCATGATATCGAATGGTCCACTTAGCACTCATTGCATCTAGGTGATGCTCACGAGGTGAAGCACTGGTCCGTCCCTGAGGTCACCCATCCCAAAGCTCCAGCCAAAGGGAGTTTTCTCCAAGGTTAAGCCCGCTTGAGTTGTTACCCCATTTGCAAAACCTTCAGCAAGTGTTGTGCCTTATGAACCATTCATAATAGAGCCCCTTTAGCTCATCAATTGATAAGTAGGAGGTATTTTTCCACAGCGTGTCAAATTATGATATTACTATAGGATTCAATCGTGTAGGTTTATTACAAATCTGAAGTTTTCAAAATTTGGGTGAAAAATTTTTCTTGGTTTGAGTTTCAATATGAGGGTTTTGTAGTGGAAATTTCATAGATGACCTCTTGAGACAAAATGGACCTCATTTTTTAAATCAAGTTAGCCGAGAAATGAATTTTGACATAAAATTCAACCTATTTTGGAAAAGTTGAAAGAAAATGATTTTTTTTTTAAGTAAAAGGCCCATTTTCCCAATTTTGGCAATGTGGGGGATTTTTTTTTTTAATTCATCATTATAAAGTTCACAGAAAAAAATATTGGCATCAGGGGTATTTTTTCCTGAAAATATTAAAATATAGGTGGAAAACAAAAAAATGAAATTAGAAATATTTTAAAAGAATATATATATATATATATATATATATATATATATATATATATATATATATTAAATGGGGCGAGTGGGAGTCCTCAGACCCCACTCGTACCTACTATCAGCAGGGTACCCCATGGTACCTACTGATAGTAGTACCATGAGGTACCGCCCCCAGTAGGTGAGTACCTTGTCTGACCCACCTTAGTCTGTCATATTGTAAAAAAAAATAACCACAAGCTTTAATTCAAACAAAATTTAATATTAAAAAAATTCCGCAGTATGTATATAAGTCCCCTCCCCACGAACTTCAAATTTTTATAAGCCCAATTTAATAAGTTGTGAGGTCCGTAGTGGGGAAGGGGGGAAACCATTTAAAATGAAAAATTAAATTATTACTGAAATACATTTTGAAATCCATCACAACCACTAGTGATGTGGCTGGTGGGCTACCAGTGGGCCACCGCAGAGCCACCAAGGGGGCAAATTGGACATTTTCCAGTAGTTTTTTTTAAATGCATTTAACTTTCACCCACAATGTTAGATTTTCAACTTCTTGTAGTTGTTGGAAAGCTAGTTCCGAGCACTACATAGTGGTATAGGTTTGGTTCCTTGATTTTTCCATTTTGACATGTTTTTGGAGCCTAGAAGTCAGATGTTCTCGTTTGTACTATTTTGGTCATGAATTTTTCATACAAAATTAGGTTTTTGATTTTGAAGAGGCGTTGGAGAGAATTTTTAGTGTACTACATAGTGGTTCAAATTTTTTATTAGTTTGAGGAATAGGATGATCTTAGTACTTATTTGATTTCTTGTAGGTTCCTTAGATTCGAGGTGTGATTGTGTGAGCATCTAGATGATTCAAGAGGAGAAACATTGAGGGAGTACATGTTTTATATATTATTTATGATGCTACAACTGATTATCATATTGTGCTTACTGGTATAGGTTTATAGGTTTTTTTCAAAGTTGGGACTTTGATGGTGATAGGTACACAGGTTGTCTTCAATTTTGAGGACATGGTTTGAGACTTGGAGTCTTTTATGGGTGATATTTGAGAGTAGGTACAAAGATGGCTATGGTCATGGTGTCATGGGTATTAGGTAAATTTGATGTATTGGCATGACATGATCATGTATGTGGTATTTGGTGGTGGTATGGTTTGATGTTAGGAGATTGTACTTAACTTCTTGATGGTTATTTGGTTCCTTGACTATGATTACTCTTTTGTGGACATGTTTGGAAAATAAAATCTAAGGTTGATTTGGTGTTTGAGTCATTTGGTCTACATGGTTATCTTCTTTGATATCTTGGTTTGTAGGTTACTAATGTGATGATGAGTTTGCTTGTTTCAGTGATTGGATCTATGATTTATGTAGGTGTGTTGGTTTTCCACTCATTCAGTTGCAGTGGGATGACTCAAATGTGGATTATCTATATCCACTAGGTTTGATTCATTATTGTTGCAGATTTTATTCATTGGCCTTGTCTGTGGTCATTTGTGCATTGGTATGTTGTTTGAAGATTGAGAGGATGGATGATTTGAGTACTTGATTAGTCTGTTCATGGGACTTGTAGCATGTGGTTTGATCACGACGTCATGATAACTTGTTACATTCATTTGTTATACACTTTCATTGGGAGCTTTTGACAGTGATGACTTAGTAGTGTTAGATTGGTCTATGATGTTTTGATGGCGGTTGTATGTATCTTCTTGGCTTGGAGATCTTGGTTTACTTGTATGTTACTGACATTGGAGTTGAGTCTGTGTAGACCTAGATGATCTTCATGGAGAGGATGGTAGTCATGATGCCATGTGTAGCTTGTATCATGGTTTAGTTCTAGAGTTGTTGGTAGTGATATGGATGCATCAATGGGTATGATTATCTTCATGTGATTCGAGATATGATTTCTTGGTTTAGAGAAGGTTTGATAGTATGTCATGGTTTACTCTTGATGCTAGCTTAGAGTTTTGGCATGATATATTTTTTCTTAAGACTAGGATGTATATATGTTTTGGTGCATGTGATCTGCTAGGAGGATATGGTTAGATCATATTCACATGATAGGTTCTTGATTCTACGGTTGGAGCTTTGACATCAATGTCGATAGTTCTCTTCGTATTGGGTACATTGATCATTTACTTGATTACTTCATGATGGTGCTATCTTCCATTTGGAGTTTGGCATGGATTAATTGGTTATAGGTGCTCATGGATGCTTAAAGATGTAGGTGATGGTTGGAGTTCTCTTGTGATTAAAGACATTTTCTTGAGATGATTACTCATTGGAGGTTTCAATGAGAAGAATGAGGAGCTTTCACCTAGTTATGGACATGATTTCATGATGGACCAATAGAGGAGATTTATCTTCAAGTGAGTCATGATGACTTGGTTATCCTGGAGGAGCATTCTCATTCCCCACTCTTGGTCTACTCAGGAGTTTATTATTTGAGAGGTATTTTCCCTTTAGATATTTCATGTGTTATGTTTCGTACTTTATATTTCATGGGATTGAGTTGATTCATGGAGATTTATTATGGATACTCATTTGAGGATGGTTTAGCATGAGTTTATATGCTTTATCTTTCATAGATATGGATCTTGAGCTATGGATAGTTAGTTTTGGAGGATTCATTTTGAGGGATTTTCTAGCATGATTATCTCCTTATGCATTTGAGTTTATGAGATAATTATTCAATGTAGATTATTAGGAGATGGTTTATGGGCTGATTTCAAATATTAGGGATGGTTACTATGAGTTTAATCTTCTTGATTAGAGAGGCTTACATCCATGTTGGCATTGTTACATTGATTCATATGTTGAAATTGGTCTATGAGATTGGATTTTATGGATATTCTTCAGGCTTTTCATTCGGGGCTGTTAGGAGGTCATACTTGACACAACAATACACTTTTGAGGTGTTAGTAGGAGGACATTATGGTTTACAGGTTTCTCTCTTCATGGTTCCTTCCTAGATGTTCATTTTTTGGGAGGATGGTGGAAACATGTTATGAGAGATTATGCAACTCCTTGGGTTGCATGTGTGGATCATTGTTATTTTTCTTGGTACTTCATTCTTTGATTTACTTATCACATCTTGATATAGTGTTGATTGGTAGACTTGATATGCTTTAGAATTATCTATGTAGTGGGAGTTCCTAGATATGTTTGTTCTTCTTTGACAGGTTTGATATAGGGAGCTTGATTGTAGTTTACAAGTTACATATGTTCTTGGCATGAGTTTATTGATATATTGATACCTTGGAAGTATGGATGGTTGGATTCATTAGCATGTATTGCGGATGCTATTTTTTATCATGTGGGTTTTTCAGTTGATAGAAGCTTGCTTAGAGCCTTTGTTATCACTTGGATTTGATACTTGTGCTCATGGATTGGTGCATCTTCACCTTGGAATGTTCCTTTTCTTCCATAGGTGGCATATTGGAGGATGAGAGGAGTTCTTGCTTGAGATGGTGGTCACTTTGTTCTTATTGCAGGTATCTTGATGGATCATGAGAGCATGTTGGAGGTTCATGTGGTTTCATGTATGGCTATGATGATGTATTTCATGTATTGATCCCTTATGCAATGTATACAACAAGTGGGAGAATGTTGGGATATGGTGTTGTACACCATTTCATAAATTGATTTATTATAATGTTGTAATTAAATAATTATTTTGTTTTGACACACCTTGGTGATGGTGTTAATCACAGTAGGTAATTATTTGGGGAGCACTTGATGTTGTATTGTAACATTGTATTATTATTTAATGTGTGGGAGAAATGTGATAATAATTTAATATTGGAGAAATATTAAATAAAGTTGTCTTAGTACCCACTATTAAATAAGGGGTTAGTGGTTTTGTATTCACATTTTTTTGTGGTACATGGTTTCACCTTACCACTAGTTGTATTTTGTGTGAGCTTGTGTCTATAAAAGAAAACACATGTGTAGTGGTTTAGGTTGGCTGAGTAGGTTTGTTGTTAATATTGAGTCTTCTTGTGGAGTGCATTTGTGACGCATGGAATTGTGTGGATTCATGCTTGGACACATGGGAATGCATTGGAGGTCTTGATGCTTCAAAGGTATTCATTGTAACTCTTGTATTGATTTATTGTTAAATAATATGATGGACTATGGATGCTTTTGGAGGATGAGATTTTCCCTCTTGAAGGTTTTCCTAGGGTATATCTTGTGTTATCTTGTGGATTGTCTATTTGATCTATGCATTTTGGAAACTTTGATGAATGTTTATCTCTCATGGGTTATGTAGGAGATGGATTAAGATTGTGGGTTAAATACAATATTTCCTAACAGGAGGATGGTCAAAAACCATCCACCATCTCTTCCAAAAAATATCATTTATCCCTTGGTGGTTGCACCAATGGATAGAAAACCTCTTTCTTGTAAGGTCAAGAGTTTGATTTGTACATAGGTTAGTGAATAGTGAACACAATTTAAATTTTGTAATTTTGTAATTTTTTACTTATTTGCAGGATAGTTTATCTACATAAAAATCTTTGTAACCACTTAGTTTCTTGATAATTGCATAGGTACATGTGTCAAAATAGCTTGAAATGAATTTTCAAGCATGGCTCTTTCTGAGGTTGAACTTATAGGATCATTCAACCTCGCAACTAACTCAATTTTTTCTTTGTTGTTTTTAGTTTTCCCCATTAATTTTTGTTGAGTTCCAAGAGGATGTTGAGGAATTGTTGGAGTTTGTTGCTATGGTTGTTCATCATAATTTTTTTGGTGTTGTTGTTCATGAGGAGAAGGATTTTGAGGAGGAGAATCAGGTGAATTTTCAACTCCTAAAAAATGAAAGAAATTAACATTAAAATCATATTAAATCTACCTATTTAACAATAAATTTACAAAAAATAAAAATAAATTACTCCTTGGAGCTCCCCATCGATGTGGTAACATTCTAGTGAAGAAATAACAACAATTTGGGTAATAAATTTATGAATTCGGGGTCTCCACAATGTGAGAATACCTTGGAAGGGTTTGTAGGCTATAGATGAAGGAAATATGATAGTGTTAAAATGATTTTGTTTTTCTTTTTTTTCTTATAACAACACAAAACACACTCATGTTATAATGCAAGTGTGTTATAGGCTCAGTGTAATCGAGCCTTAGGCTCGATCACACCAAGCCATAATGTGAGCATGTTATAACACACTCATGTTTTGGCTTTAATTTGTTTTTTTTTTTAAAGTTAGCCACTTTTTGGGCCCCCAACATTTTGCACCCACCCATATTAAATATGCTAAAAATACTTGATAATAATATGCCACTTTGAGAGGGAAACCTTCTAATCCACTTTGAGGTTGGATACCTCAAATAGTCTTCAATAAGAAGACAATCCTCAACATGTTGATTGAAAATATGATTCAGAACCTCCTATATATACCTATTTATGCCTAGGATATCACCAAGCCTGACTTAGATAACCCTATATAAGCCCTAGGATGACCTAACTAACTAAATAATAATATAATAATAATAACACGACTTAATTAGGAGTTAAGATAGCCAAAACATGACTATTCATAAGCAAATATACACTAATAATAAGGGTTTAACATTCCCCCTTGCTTCAAACAAGCATTGTCCTAATGCTAATTAGGTGTGGATTCTTTTGAATGAATTCCTCATCCTCCCATGTGGCATATTCAAATGGTAAATTATTCCATTGGATGAGTTTTATAGTCCTTAGCTTCTTTGGGTATGTTATTAAACTAAATTTTTGGATCCAATATGATTCATCCTTCTTCATCGAGCTTTGGTAATATTTTTGGCATAGGGATATTATGCCCAATTGCCTTATTCAAATAAGAGATATGAAAAGATGAATGTACCATTTTTGTTGGTGGATGGATCCTTGGAACTAATTGTATGGTATGATCATTATCCATCTTATGAGGAGTTATTTTAGGCTTATCTCCAAAGAAAACTCAGTGATGATCAAATAATTCTTATAAATCTGGATGGGAGGAAGCATTTGATTGAGTAAATTTTAATAAACATAACTGGGCCACAAAACCATCAACTCCCTTTTTAAGAATCTTCTGCATTTGATGAGAGCTTACCATTTGTGGGTAATTTTCCTTCAACCCTCTTAGCTCTATTGTATTTCCTTCTAATTGAAATATCATGAATAGTTCTTGGAAGTTCATCTCACTTGTTCCCAAAGTAGTAAGCCATTGTACTCCCGAAATAATTTTCTTCTACACCAATTGGAGATAGCATTCATTTTGCTATCAAGGTGTTAATCTCCCATGGATAATTTGGTGCTATGAAACCTTCTACAAAAACTAACCATACCACCATCTATAGTCAAGACCTAAAAATCTAGAGCTAGTTATATAAAACAAATAGATGAGTAACCAATTTTTTGTTAATGAAATTATGTGTGCTACTTGAGTCAATCAACATCATTACTTTCTACTTCTTTAAGAAACCCACTCCCTTGAGAGTTTATGGGGCACTAAAACCTAAGAGTGCATAACAAGAATTTTTTTTTGGAGATCTTATGATTCATCCTTTGACTCCTTATCACCTTCTAATATTGGTTCCTCCTCTTCTTCCTCACTCAAACCTTCAATGTAGAATAATTTATTTTCACTACATCTATGTCCTAGACTATATTTTTGTCACGATTGAAACACAACCCTTTTTCTCTCTTCTCCTTAATTTGTTGTGGAGTCCACTTAGTAAGTTGATGAAGATAAGGTGTTGAGTATCCCTTCTCTCCTATCTCACTATCCCCTCACTTACTAGGAATCAAATACTTCTCCTCTACCCTACGTACTAAGATAAAAGATGAAGATGTAGAGCTAGGACTAAACATGCATACCTCTTATTGAATGTATTATGTTGAGTGACTGAAGATTTCAATGTGGTTGCTCATGAATCTAGCAACATAACAATAGCATATAATATGTTGATGCAAATGGGATGGGAGGCCTCTTCTTTATAGAAATGAGATGGAATAAATGCAGGGTTTGGATGCATTAATGATGAATGGATAGGATTGAATGAGAAGATAGGGTTTGGATTGAATTTGTAGTCATGTGAAAAGTGTCACATGAGGGATAAGGGATAGGTTTAGGGAAACATACTTATATGGATGGCTAGGATTAAGAGGTGGGATATTAAATGAAGGGCTAAGATGAAAAGTTAGTGACTTTTTGGGATAAAGGCTAGACATGTGAAAGGGAAACTTGTCATTTCACAACAAGTTTAGATTATGATCCATGTGAATGGAATCAATGGATAGGATTAAATAGATAAGGTTAGGGGATAAAGTGGAATTAAATAATGAAAGAGAAGGGAAATGGGCATTAACTAGCCTAAATTAATTAATTAATTTAGTTGGAGGATTCGGGGATAAGGCTAGACTTAATGAAATAAATATAAAATTTATTTAATAAAAGGTGGGGAATAATGGATAAATTAATAAATTAATTAAATATTTATTTAATTAAATATTAGGATAAGGGAAAAGGTTAAATTAATTAAATAAATAATATTTATTTATTTAATTAATTTGCTAAGATAAAGAGGGATAAAGGTGATGCGTAAATCTATTAATGAAATAAAATATTATTTAATTAATTAATGGGATAGGATATGGTAAAATAAAGTGTGGTTGGGCTAGGACATTTTTTAGGTGTCTACATTTTGCCCCTCTTTGAGATGATGTTGTGAATAAAAGAAGTAACATCATTTCAAAGAATAAAACATTGTGGGTAGGAAAGGGATTAGGACTAGAAACATGATGCCCCAGTCACTAGTGAAGATGAGGAATGATGACAAGGAGGTAGTGGTATTCCCCCTTGAGAGGACATGTGGGTTCAAAGAACATGAGTGTGCTCTCAAAATGGATGGGAGGACTAGAGGATGAAAGATAAAAGGATTATGAAGATGTGGATGGAGAGAGAGGATGGATGGTCATCATGTTGTAATGATATGAGCAACCTAGATTTGATATTATACTTGACATTATGCTCCAAGGTATAACGAACCAGGATGACAATGTTCCAAGTATGTGAACAAAATTTCAAGTATAAACATATGCCCCATAACACAAAGATATGGAAGACCATGATGCCCTTGTGACAATAAAATGAAAAATACCCTGAGAAATGCAAAAAATGACAAAACACACTAGCAATAAGCAAGAATTCACAAAAAACCAAAATCAACCAAGGGCTATGCTCCAAGTCACTTGTTGAAAACTAATTGATGGATTGATTGATGATGATGATGATGAAATTGTTTGATATGGGAAGGAAACATATCGAAACAATGTGAGGATTGGTAAATACATATCCCTATGATGCTAATGGATTAAAGTGTATCAATATAGTATCAATTGATTTGGATTGAAATCATGGATTTCTTATGGATGATGCACTAGATTGTAAGATTGGATTGCATGAATTATGATTGATTGAATTTAATGGAATTGGATTGGGATAGTTGGGTTGAGAGTATAAATGGATTGGAAGGATAGGAGATAAATGGATTGGATAAGATAAGATTGGATGGAGGATTTAATGAGATCTAATGACAAGGGAGAACCAAGACATGCTAAAGGATGAAAGGATGGAGGAATTACATGGATAGGAGATAGGAATTTGGATAATGGATTGTGATGGGAGATAGGATGATGGAGCTCCAAGGACTAGTTGCAAAGGACTAAGATGCCCCACACTAGAGGTAGTACAATCATGGATGGGATATGATGAGTGATGTATGATATGGAAGGATAGCACATAAAGGATATGAATTCATTGATAGTTGACCCCTAGGATCTTCATCAAGATCAAATATGGGAAGAGAAGATGGATTTAGATAGGATGAGGGATATGGAATGAATGATATGGATAGCCTAAGAAAGATGAAAGGATATAATGAATGATTTATATGAAGATCCTTAGCCTTATAAAGATTAAAGAATGGAAAAGGGAGGATGAATGTAAGTAGGATAATGGATAGGAAATGAGGGATAAAGGGGGGTGTGGTAGGTAAAATAGCATGGATGAAACTTGACCCCAAGTGTAGAGTTCAAGAGGGTAATGGATTACACATGAAAATGTTTACCAAGTTTTCATCATGGTACCTATATAAGGTGCCACAAGAAGTGGTTTTCAACCTTGGATTAATTATTTCTCTTTAATTTTTTTTCATTTTTTTTCTTTTTCTCATTTCTCCTTTTATTTTTATTTTTTTTGAAGAGGATGGAAGGAGAAGGATAAGGACATGGATAAGTGGATTTGGATGATAGTGGATGCATGATAGGGAGATGAATGAAGGACTCAATAATCTAGTTCCATGGATGGCATCCCTTGAAGATGTGTTCCATTACATCATGGACAATTGGAGGTATGATCATTGACGTTGGTAGAATGATGGTAAGGGGAATGAAATGGATGGGAAGATGGTGAGGGATATGGATTTATACAAAGGACTGGATGAGATGGATGGAAGGATGAAAGATGAATGTTGGATAATGGATGGGTTGATGGAAGACTTGTAGATGAGTGGATGGAAATTTTGGCAAGATCGACATTGGAACACACCTTGAAGGGTGGTGGAGTTGTGAAAGAGAAGTGGATTTTGAATTTGGAGATTTACATGGAGGAGTTGATGTGGATTTTTGGATATAAGGACCCAAAATGGATATAGGTGATAAAGGATTATTAGATGGGGTGGAGGACTTAGAATTGGACAAAGATTTTGAATAAGCAAGTTTGGATGCCAATTTTTATTTTTCTTTGGGATGCATTGATTCTATGAGTATTTTTAGAATCCACATGGTTTTTAACTTTGATTTTTTTCTTCATGGGCCTTTGTGGCCTTAATGATTTCAATTTTTAATTTTGGATCACTTTTTTCTTTTTTTTTGCATGTCTTTTTGATGAGACATGTTGATGCTTTAAATTTTGTGGACTTTTTTCTTTATCCATTTGAGATTTAGCATCCAAATTGCTTTCAAGAGAAATGGGATTGGTGAATGGAGAGGAATGATATGGAGGTCTTATGAATGGGTTGATGTGTTGGGAAATTTTTGGATGGTATTATGTGATGCTGATACATGGTTGTCATTGATGTCAACACTATTAGAATTTGATATTCTAAGTGTTGTATATGTCGAGGATATTGAGAAAATTATAAGTGAATGTGTTCCAGGTTCCTAGTGGAAATGTGCAGGTCATGAAGGAATTACGTTATGTACGTAAAGGTTATTTGTTGTGGATCAAAGGGTTTAATGTTGAGTATGTCTAGATCATCTACCAGAAGTTTCAGAGGTCCACATGAACTCGTGTGCAAGTTGTGGTCTAACAGTGTTTATTGGTCTCTGTCAGAGTTTCTGAGTGAAGATTGTATGTTCTAGGTTATCTCAGTTGTTGCGAATGTCTTTCTTCTATTTCTTGGTGTTTTTAGGTGTCTCTAGTTCATCCTCTATCTTTTTGGTACATCCACATGATCCAGTGAAGCTTGTGATTGAAAATATTTTCTTGCACATGTCCATTTTTTCTTGTTCTTGGCCGACATGTTGATGCTAGTGTGTTGTGGATGTTTAAGGCATGATTAATTGGAGTATTCTTATTTTGGCGAAGTGAATGTGGGTCCCCACTATGTTGTGGCTGACCTTGGTGGGTGCACATTGAAAATTTAATTATGAATTTAAGCCGACATTGAAATTATATTCTTTTCCTCTAGTCGACTTTGTTATGGTGAAATCTTTGTTGTGGATATATAAGAAGCAATTTTGTAGAGTATGCAAAGTGTGGTTAGTGTGATGAGTATGTGTTGTGTGCTCTTGTGTGCATAAGTGAAAATATCATTGAAGAGAAAGTGTGAAGAAGATTGAGCAAAGTATGCAGAAGTATTGTGCCTAATTGGAATGGTAACCAGGCTTGGACAGAAGCCATTCTCTCAATTCAAATTTTTGGATGGTTTTAATCTGAATCTTTCTATAAGACAGTGAGTCTTATATTTGTAATTGAGCAGTGAGCTCTAGGTAGTGAGCTTGAATGCATGTGCATTCCCCTTATTATTCTTCTTTATACTTTTAATAGAGTATAATCTTGTGGACTGACATCCACCATGGTTTTTCCCCTAACAGGGTTTCCAAGTAAAAATATTGGTGTTCATTGTCTCTATGATGTGTTAATTGCATATTCATCATATCTGAGATTGAAGTTAAGTTAAGTTTGTAATGTTTAAATTTCTATGACAACTGATTCACCCCCCTCTCAGTTGTCTATCCTTTCTTTTGCCAACAATTGGTATCAGAGCTAGTTCCTCTGAAGAAAATTATAACAACTTGAGGTGATCCAGGATGGAAACATTCAAGAAGGAAAACCCTAGATTTTATGGCACCAACTACTCACTATGGAAAGTTAGGATGCAATTTCATTTACAGTGCATTGGAGATGCTATCTGGAAGATTACAAAGAATCAATACACTATTCCTACAAATGGACCCTCCAATCCTGATGAGATCAAGGATGCAGAAAGCAATACTAGATCCATTGAAGCATTGGTGAGAACTATGACAGATTCAGAGATGGCTAATGTGGTAGGCCCGCATACAGCTTATGAGATCTGGATAAAGCTGTAAACTTTTGTATGAAGGAGATACATAGGTAAAGATGGTTAAGATACAAAGTCTGAAAGGTAAGTATGAAAACCTGAAGATGGGTGAAGATGAGAATATTACTTCTTTTATGCAAAGAGTAAATGAGATAGTGCTAGGTATTAAATTTTTCGGTGGTTCAGTAAGTGAAGATTAAATTATGGCTAAGATACTCATATCCTTACCTCCCTCCTACAAGTCAAAAGTTAATGCTATTGAAGAGTTTATGTTTGTAAACAAGATGACAAGAGACACATTGATAGGAAATCTTGCTACTTTTGAAATAAGTGAATTTGGTGAATCCACACTAAAGACTAAATCTGCATTCAAAGCTACTGTATCTGAAAGCTACAGGCGAAGTTATAGTCCTGGAGAGAGTTCTAGAAGGGAATCCAAATATGATGAAGAAATGAAACAAATGGAAGACCAAGATAGAGAAGTTCTAGAACTGGAAGCACTCATTACAAAACAAGAAGGAAGAGGAAAAGGTAAGTATGAAGATGTATTATCTATTAAATGTTCTTCATGTAGTAAAATAGGTCACTTTGCATCAAGATGTCCTAAAAGAGTTCCTAGGTCTAAACCTAAAAAACCTAGATTTAAGAAGAAATGCTACTTTCCTGAAGAAGCAGTAATAGATGATGAGTCTAATAAAGATGCTGGAAATGAGGATGATTGGGCTTTTATTGCTACCATTGAAAATAATCCTTAACCTACTGAATCCACTTAAGAAAAGAAAGCTCTTGCAGCTCGTGTTGAGGAGAAAGATGAATGGGTCATTAATAGTGGATGCTCACATTATATGACTAGTGAGAAAATCAAGTTTGTGAATCTAGAAGAGTATGATGGTGGGGTTGTGAGATTTGGAGACAATAATGCTTGTGTGATTCATGGTAGAGGCTCTATTAGCCTTGGTGGTAAAGAGAATACTAATGATGTTCTCTATGTTGAAGGCCTAAAGCATAACATGTTAAGTGTTGGATAGATGGTGCATAAGGGATATGATCTACAGTTGAAGGATAGAAAATTCCAAATTCATGGAAAATTTGGAAACATGATTGCCACTAGTGTGCATGCTAAAGGTAACATCTTTCATTTGAATACTACTAATGGTAGTTGCTTAATTGTTGAAGTAGATGAAAGTTGGTTATGGAATAGGAGATTGTGTCATGTAAACTTTGACATCATTAAGATAAGTTCTACTCAAGTAGTAAGAGATCTACCTAAATTTGTGAAGCCTGCTAATGTAATCTGCCAACAATGTCAAATGGGTAAACAAACTAGAGTTTCCTTCTGAAGCAAGCAATTTCACTCAAATAATGTGTTAGAACTGTTACATACTAATTTGTGTGTTCCCTCTAGAGTTAAGAACATTCATGGAGATATATATTTTATGCTTGTCATTGATGACTACTGTAAAATGATTTGGGTTTCATTTTTGAAAGAGAAAAGTGAAGCATTAGATAAGTTCAAAAGCTTTAAGGCCATGGCAAAAAATGAAAAAGGTCTGAAGATAAAATTCCTGAGATCTAATAGAGGTGGATAATTTCTTTCAAAATAATTCAATACTTACTGTGAAGAGCATGGAATTAAAAGACAACTATCTCCTCCCTGAACCCCTCAACAGAATGGAGTTGTAGAAAGAAAGAATAGAACAATTCTGGATGCTGCTAGAACAATGATGGTGGAAGGAAATGTGCCTCAGATGTACTGGAGTGAAGCAATAAGTACTGTTGTATATACCTTAAATAGAGTAAATGTGAATGGTAATTCTGATAAGACTCCTTATGAATTATGGTTTGGTCATAAGCCTACTATCAAATACTTCAAAATCTTTGGAAGAAAATGCTATATCAAAATAAATGATGACATAGGAAATTTTGATGTTAGAAGTGATGAAGGAATCTTCCTAGGTTACTCCACAAAAAGCAAGGCATACAAATGTTACAACAAAAAGTTGAAAAAATTAATTGAAAGTGCAAATTTCAAGGTGGATGAGGATTCAGTTAGATCATCCAAAATATGTAGCTATGATTCAGATGAAGACATCATGAACCAAGGGAAGAATTCAAAATCACAAAATATACTTCAAATTATTCCATATATTTCGATGAAGCAACCACAAGTTATTTTGATAAATCAAGTTAGTCAAGAAGAGCAGTCAAGTGCAACTACACAAGTAAGTTCAAAAAACATAGAAGTTTGAGAGAGTCCTAAAACTCCAAGGTATGTAAAGTTGAATCATTCTTAAAGTCAAATCATAGGAGACAAGAGAATAGGAGTGCAAACTAGAAAGAAAATTGCTAAAGAATAATATCTGATTTCCAAGATTGAACCTAAGAAGGTCACTAAAGCTTGTCAAGATGAACACTGGCTGGAAGCTATGAAAGAAGAACTGTTACAAATTGAAAAGAATGACACATGGACACTAGTTCTTAGGCCCAAAGAAAATAATGTGATTGGCACTAAGTGGGTATTCAGAAACAAACTAAATGAAGATAGTGAAGTGGTCTGGAATAAGGCGAGATTGGTATGTAAAGGTTACTCCCAAATGGAAGGTATAGATTTCAAAGAGACCTTTTCCCATGTTGCTACAATTGAAGCAGTAAGACTATTTCTTGCTTATGCTACTTACAAGAACTACAAAGTTTACCAAATGGATGTAAAGTCTGCATTTCTAAGTGGGGAACTTGAAGAAGAAGTATATATTGAACAACTAGATCGATTTCAGCTAACAGATGAGGAAGACATGGTTTGCAGGTTAAAGAAAGCCTTCTATGGACTCAAACAAGCCCCCAAAGCCTAGTATGCCATATTGGAAAATACCTACTAAATATTGGATTCTCAAAAGGTACTGCTGACAGTAACTTATATTTTAAGATAGATCATGATAAGGAGTTAATCATAGAAGTTTTTGTTGATGATATCATCTTTAGTGGAGATGATAATTTGTGCATGAAGTTTGCTGATGAAATGAAGAATGAATTTGAGATGAGCATGATTGGTGAAATGAAGTTCTTTCTAGGATTGCAAGTTTCACAATTGGATCAAGGGATTTTCATATCTCAGTCCAAGTATGTGAAAGAAGTGTTAAAGAAGTTTGGTATGGATGATTCCAAACCAGTTGGTACACCCTTGTTAACTGGATGTAAGTTGACAAAAAATGATGATTCTCCTAAGGAAAATCAAACTAGATACAGATCAATGATTGGAGGATTACTCTACTTGACACAAAAAAGGCTAGATATTATGCATGTTGTATGTATGGTTGCAAGATTTCAAGTTGATCTGAAAGAATCACATGTAACTACTGTCAAAAGAATTTTTAGATACTTGAAGGGAACTGCTAATTTTGGACTTTGGTATTCAAAGGATGATGATCTTACACTATGTGCTAATACAGATGTTGATTGGGCTGGTGATGTGGATGACAGAAAAAGTACTAGTGGTGGTGCTTTCTTCCTTTGGAAGAAGCTAGTATCCTGGTTAAGCAAGAAGCAAAGCTCTATTTCTCTATCCATTGCTGAAGTAGAATATATTGCTGCTGCAAATAATTGTACTTAGGTGCTATGGATGAAACAAATACTAAAAGATATCAAGGTGATATATGAAGAACCTATTGCAATATACTATGACAACTCAAGTGCAACAAATATATCAAGGAATCTGGTACTACACTTGAAGACCAAGCATATATCAATCAAGTTTTACTTCTTAAGGGAGAAAGTGAATGAGAAGGAAGTTAGACTGGAGTATGTTCCTACAAAAGAACAGATTGCAAATATCTTTACAAAGCCATTGCCAAAAGATACTTTTGAGTATCTTAGTGGAATGCTAGGGGTAGTTACCCCTCCTGACAAGAACTAAATGATGCACTTACTTGCATCATTCTTTGAGCTACATTCCTATATTTTAATTTGGATTGATGTTTCCATGGCTGCTACTCATGGGGAGTAGTTAGATGTGTAGAGATATGGTTTAGAACATGTGTGTGGAAAAGTCATAGTTACCTTTTCCACCGATGTCAAAGGGGGAGAAGTGTAATGTGAAAAATGTAAATATCTAAGGGGGAGAAGTGCAGAATGAAAAATATTTCTAAGAAGAAGAGTAATTGTGCAGTGTGTTGGGTTGATGGTATTTTTCACATCATGTGTTGCCATCAATGCCAAAGGGGGAGATTTTTGGGAAATTTTTGGATGGTGTGATGTGATACTGATATGTGGTTGTCCTTGATGTCAACACTATTAGCATTTGATATTCTAAGTGTTGTATATGTCAAGGATATTGAGAAAATTATAAGTGAATGTGTTCCAAGTTCCTAGTGGAACTGTGCAAGTCATGAAGGAATTATGTTATGTATGTAAAAGGTTAGTTGTTGTGGATCAAAGGGTTTAATTTTGAGTATGTCTAGATCATTTACCGGAAGTTTTAGAGGTCCACATGAACTCATGTGCAAGTTGTGGTGTAACAATGTTTGTTGGTCTCTGTCAGAGTTTTTGAGTGAAGATTGTATGTTCCTTGTTATCTTAGTTGTCGTGGATGTCTCTAGTTCATCCTCTTTCTTTGTGGTACATCCACATGATCTAGTGAAGCTTGTGATTGAAAATATTTTCTTGCACATGTCTAATTTTTCTTGTTATTGGCTGACATGTTGATGCTAGTGTGTTGTGGATGTTCGAGGCATGATTAATTGGAGTATTCTTGTTTTGGAGAAGTGAATTTGGGTCCCCACTATGTTGTGTCTGACCTTCATGAGTGGACATTGAAAATTTAATTATGAATTTAAGCCGACTTTGAAAATATATTCTTTTCCGCTAGCTGACTTTGTTATGGTGAAATCTTTGTTGTGGATATATAAAAAATTAGTTTTACGGAGTATGCAAAGTGTGGTTAGTGTGCTAAGTATGCGTTGTGTGCTCTTGTGTACATAAGTGCAAATATAATTGAAGAGCAAGTGTGAAGAAGGTTGAGTGAAGTATGCAGAAGTATTGTGCCTAATTGGAATGGTAATCAGGCTTGGACAAAAGCCATTCTCTCATTTCAAATTTTTGGATGGTTTTAATCTGAATCTTTCTGTAAGATAGTGATTCTTCTATTTGTAATTGAGTAGTAAGCTCTAGGAAGTGATCCTAAATGCATGTGCATTCCCTTTATTATTATTTATACTTTTAATAGAGTATAATCTTGTGGACTGACATCCATCGTGGTTTTTCACCTAATAGGGTTTCCACACAAAAATCTTAGTGTTCTTTGTCTCTTTGATGTGTTAATTACTTATGGTTAATTGTTTATTCATCGGATTTGAGATTGAAGTTAAGTTAAGTTTGTAAAGTTTAAATTTTTGTGACAACTAATTCACCCCCCCTCTCAGTTGTATGTCCTTTCTTTTGCCAACATGATGTAGGTAGGATATTGGAAGGATTTGAAGAATGTGTTCCTTTGGTGATCTTGATTAGGTATATGAGGTGATGGAGAAAGAGGATGATGAGATTTTAGAGTAGGAGTGAAAGGTGTTGGAACGTAAGGACCCAAGATGGATGGAAGGGATAAATGCATGGGCTTTGGAATATAATGGCCCAAGATGGATGGTGGTGGAACCCCCAAATTTTTTTGTGTTTCACTAATAAATTTTGCAAAATATGGTTGTTTTCCTAATCTGGACATGTGTTAGGGCTTAGGGTTTCAATTGTTCTTTTAACCTTACATTTATTTGTGCCTTAAACCCTTTGAAAAAAAACTCTAAGCATAAATCCCCTTGCATGGGTTTTAATTCATAGTTGACTTGTCACTCGTTCCCAGTCACATTAGTTATGACTTATTCCATTGAGTTCATTTATTCATCGGCCCCTTGAACCTAATGTCCTCGGTCATTATCCATCAAATTATTCTAAATATTGCTTTATGTCATGTGCATCATAAATCCTTTAAATATTTTCCAAGGTCCTAAGTCTGTGGTTTAATATTTTATCATTAGTCTAAAGTCTCGGCCTAAAGTTCTATTTCCCCCATCATTCGTCTACCTAGTCAGGCTTCCTTTTTAAGTATTAAAAATTGTGCACATGTAGATATAATCCTTTTATGTAGGCCATTGGATCTATACGATTTAATCCTGATTACTAGGTGATCCCACAATAGTGGTTTATAATTTTTGGGAGATCCTTATTTCTGCTGAAATTGCATATTTTTAGAAAATATAATGATTTAAGCCTTGAAAATTTCCATTTAAAGGATTCCAATTGAAGAGGGTTTTATCAAACCAACTTAGACCAATCCCCCTTGCATAAAATGAGACTAGTTTTTAACCATACCTATAATGGAGTCTTATTTACACCTATCAAAATGTTTATAAAAAAACCACTTTTTATTTACCTTTTCGGGGATCAAATTGTTACTATTATTTTATTTCCCGCCTCATTCAGGCACCTAATAACTTGAAAACATCTCATTTTAACGTGGGTGGTGTTTCATGACATGGTATGAACCCAGGTAGTGTTTTGTTAAGTTCGTCAAATCTCCCACTTTATCGCTCGAGCCCTTTTATCTCCTTCCTATGTTCAAAAAGGCCGGTGTTTTGTATGTCTTGTCAAACCTTGTTGTTTGTATGATGATTATTAGCTTGGGTGGTATTTCACCATGACATTTGAACTTGGGCACATATTTATAAGGTTCTTCGAACTTCTTTTTTTATCACCCATAGACATTTGTTTTTAAATTTTTGAAAGATGGTTATGTGAGGAATGGTGAATGTGATAGCTACCACGTGCAATAATGAAAATTAAGACATTAAGATCCATCTACTTCCATCTATTTCCATGAAGTCAAGTTTGATGAAATAAAAGGCTAGGAAAACATTCTTATTGTGACAATTTGTGAGGATGAGCTGGAGGAGACAAAGTTCAAATTGTAGGGTTCACCATTAAAGGTATTTCCAGTTTCCATTCATTGCAACCCATTTTTTAGAGTTATTTACACTTGCATTGAAGAAATATTATTATTGTCAAAATCCATTGGTGCACATGGCAAGGGTTAAATACACATGCTATGAGTATGCATTTGGGTTAACATACGAAGGACTTGAAATTGGTGATACTTGGCTAGGACCTGTTAATCTAGATGAATTGGAAAAGAAATTTAACAATACTAACCCTCCACCTATCATTGAAAGAGTAGTGGGTAGTGGGTTGATTGAAGCCATCGCATTTCCAATAGCTATGCAATGTATCAAACTAGTGTTGGAATGTATCAGATACTATAATTCATAGACATGGGAAGTTAGGATAGAGGATAATATAATTGTTTTGATAATTCAAAGGTCTACCTTTGTGTCCTATTTGAGAACTCCAGAAAGGGATGAATACTCATTAATGGACATGACATGCTCTCAAGTCGAGTTCACTGCCAAGAAAGGGTTTACATAAATGTAATACCAAAGAACTGGTTGGTTAAGCTGAAGAAGGGTAAGTCTTAATTTCCCTGCAACCTACATAGGAACCATTTTCTAAATGAGGTGTCTGATATCATAGTGTTGCTGCATAGGGTAAGGGGAAATGAAAATGCTCACAACTTCGAAGAATGGATGTATTTATTCATGCAAATTATATTGAGCGGGGAGCAATTCTTGGACTCAAAAAAATTATTAGCGTCTGTCTACATGAGTTGATGTCATTCTTCACCCTGAACAAATTTTTCTTTATGTCATCATATTTAATATATGCCCTTGCTAGCACTCAACCCTAGCTTGGATTAAGGCTGAGTGATTTTCCTCCAGAAAAAGTACCAATTTATGATTATTTTGACAAAATCCAACTTCACAAGAGCTTCTTGTATTCCAGAAGAGTTGTTGACACTTTTACCATGAGGATGGTTAGAGAATTGTAGGGATGTTATGCAATGAGGTTATCTCTGGATGCAATGCAGTTTGTGGATTTTTATGGTAGCTATTTTATTCAATTCATGAGATTTTTATACATAAGAGTAGGCAGATATGATAGTTTCCCTACAAAATTACCCAGGTATCTTGAATAAAAATGGGTGGTTACTGAGGTGAGTAGACAATTGGCCAATATTAATAGACTATGCCAAGGTAGAAAATGATTAACAATTAGTTTTCCATTTGATTTTGGTGCATATAGTTTCCAACCAATGTCTGATACTTTGAATATTGAGAAAGAATTGTCTAGGTATAACATGCCCTCATATGAGGAACATGTTTCTTTTGATCTAAAATATTATATTAAGCATAATTTGAAATTGGGCCTTACCTTAAATCACCAATCCAACATTGACGATTATTGGGCTGATTGATTTGATGAATATGATGTTAGGAGAAGAAGTTGGATGAGATTACATGTAGAAGAAATCATCATTTATGGTTTGAAATGATATTTGCGAGGCATTGTTGAAGATGGGTCTCACATGGTCAACCCAATATATACTAAATTGATAGAGAGTTGGCCCATTCCTTCCATGGATTTGAATTTTAAAGAAAAAGAAACCATTGAAGCTAAAACTATTGATGTTCTGACCAACACCCGAGAATGGGTGACTAAAAAGAAAACTAAGAAATCTTGCCCTTGTAAGAGATCCAAAGATTCATAACTTGTTGAAGGTGCCTCTCAAGCCTTTGTCAGTAGGAAATCAATTGGTAATGTTCCTCAGTCCTTATCATTAGGTTCCCAAGGAGATGGTGATGAAGACCCACTAGAAAAGGATGTGTATTCACAAACTTGTGGGGATGACATTTTCAACCTATCTACTCTAGGGAAGGATAATGAAGGAGAGGAAGAAGAGGAATGATTAGAAAATATGAATGTTGATTGCCCCCTTCTCAAGATGAATCACCTGTCATAGAGGTAAGCACCTCTGATAGGCTAGAAACAACCATAGCTGTGGGAGATACCCCTCCAATCACTCAGACATTGTTTGAGTCCCCAAGTTTTATGGAAACAAAGGTCGCTGTAACCCCTTGAACCTAGTTGGAAGATTCATTGTCACAAAAAGGAAAGTTATACAGACCAGCTTTCCCAAGTAAGACATGGTAGTTCAGTTGTTGTAGAGGACTTCAACTCCTAAACCTAAAAAGTTAAAGACCATTGCTAGGCTTATACATGACATAGAATCAGGGTCACTCTAGTTGCATATTACACACCCTTTAGTGCAAAGAGATGTTTCTCAGGTAGTAGCAAGTGACTTCAAAGTGAATAGGGTAGACCTCATTCATCCTACTAGGGATGGGGATGTTTAGATTTTTCAAGTGTCAGCAACGAGGATGGTTGAGAGATAAAACAAAGATAAGGAAAGAAAAGATGAATTGAAAGCCCAAGTTCAGCACTCGACCAATTGTCTAAAGTCTATTTTTGAGCTTGTCCCATAGCCTCTGTCCCAGGTAGATTCTTCTATTGAATCTCTTATTGTAGTTGGAAAAGAAGCTCTAACTAAAATGAAAATTTGTCAAAGTTTAAGTTGGGCTATAGATGATTGGAATGAATCCCTCATCAAGAAGGGAAGCCTTGTCATTATTGAATCTTTTAAACACTTCCAAGAGGAAAATGCTTTGAAAGCCACCTTAGGGGATGAAGCCATTCCTATAGAAAGAGAAGAGAAATTATGGGTTAATTATCAAACTAAATTGAAGTTATTGATGAGCTCAAATATGGAAAGATTAGTTGTAGATCAAGTTAACCTAATGCCTTAGATACTCACTACCTATCATGGAATAAAGGAGTAGAGTGGAAATTATAGCTTGCTAAACAAAGTTTCCAGAAGCTTAAAGAGATCATCAATGAATGCAAGTGCTGCCATTTCAAATGAACCACTGAGCACCTTAGTGGCTCTTGGTCTACTTAAAAATAAAGATGAAATAAGATATGATGTGGACATTAGAAGTTTGGAAGATAATTTTAAGAAAATGATCAAAGATACTCTTGACTTACCCTCACTTAATGATGAACACTTACAAAAACTATGTGAATTACACTTGGTATCATCTCAGGCAATCAATCTTATGAAGGCTTGCGAGCATCATGTGGAAATGACTAAAGATATTCATTTGACATGGAAGGTAAGGATGAAAAATGTAAACTTTCTCTAGCATAAGGACCCGATGCACATCCTTAAGGATTTATAGGTGTGGTAGAAGAAACCTTTGGTGATCTCAAAAGCTGGAAAGGAAGCAACGCCGTTGTAATGACCTAATTCCTCTTTATTTCTTTTAAATGTCTTTTGTTTAATTGGCTATGGATGTGAAGAGGCGAGACTCATCCCCCTATTTAAAAAATGTATCTATCTTCATATGCTCTCTCTAGACATTTTTGCAAGTTTGCTCAATATTGTTGATGAATGAAATTACTATTTTGTCTATGTACAATTTAGTGGAGTTAATCTAATTTCTTAAATATTTGTGTTTGAGAATATCTTATGCATGTCTTATCTTGGTATGAGCAATGCAATTGTTATAATTGAACTCATTTATCACATGGTATTGAGGAGATGTTCTATTTCTAATGATTAATTAGTCTTTGTACTAATATCTTCTTATTCACTGAATCACACACCTAATATTTGAAATTTTTCTAATATTGGGTATACCTTTTCTCCTTTCTAGTTAAAAGCACACATGATGTTTTCTTTTTCTTGTTCTTTCAATTCATTGAAAATCATGTGAGGGAGTTGTACCTCAAAAAATCTAGAGAATATTCATCTTGTCTAAAGACTAATATTCAGAGCTATTAGGTTAATTTTTCTACACCTTTTGGGTGCTCAATTGTAGATTCTCAAGGTGCCCAATCTATTAACCAACATATTTTTGGCGAATCCGCTAGGGAAATCGAACTGTTAAGTTTTGGTTGTCTTGTTTGGGCATATTTCACAATTTAACTAATTAATCTTGGATTTCCATAGATTTACTAGAGGGGAGAGAGGTAGGGGAAATTCTGACCCTGTTTTTGAAACTTTGCAAATAAATAATTTCTCTTATATTATTCCCTCTAGGTGAAGGGTTATAGCTAGGAGCAAACTCGCTTCACCTACTAGAACACCTGCTAATCACTCTATTTCTCAAGCACTTGTTTTACACAAGACTATTTTACTAGTTGTAATCAATTTTCCCTTCAACATGGCTAATCAACCACCTCCACCACCTATCCCTTGGGGTGCTATTATTGGTCCTTTGTAGCTAGGAAATAATTTGCATGATTTACCCAAAGGGTCTTGTAAAAATTTACCTAAATTCATGGGAGATGGAAAAAATTGACCAAAAGAACACATTGATGCTTTTTTTGCTACATGTGGTGTTCTTGTAGTACAAAAAGAGGATGTTGCCTTCAGGTTTACCATGGAATCTTTAGTTGATGCAACAAAACAATGGTTTTATCAATTACCACATGGATGTATCACCAATTGGGCCACTATGTATAGAAATTTTGAGGCTAAGTTCAAAAGTTAAAATGATGAATTAACATTGATAAAACAAGTTACTCATATGAAAAAGGAAGTGAATGAACCCATGAAGGAATTTGTAGCTAAATTCAATAGGATAATAAACTAAATTTCAGTTGCTAAAAGATCCTCTATAGAAATGAAAAAATGTTTCTTCATTAATGTGAAACACCCTAATATCGACCTTCTCTTAAAGAGGAAACCATTGAATACTCTTGAAGCCACATAGGCAATGGTTGTGAAATTGGAGGATGATTTCATTTCAGTTAGGAAATGGAAAAAAATAACTACATACGAATAAGGCACTCCCTAATACTTCTTCTAATCCTATGATTTAGAGGTTGGCTAATGACATAATTGGTCTCAAAAGGTAGATGCTAAAGAGTAACCAACTTTATCAAGATATCCCTAGGAAGGCTAATTTTCAACCAGGGAATAAAGCACTTCCCTTTCCTCCAACTCAAAAGAGGTTGGCAATTGAAGCTCCTCCTCAAGATAACAAAAATAATATGTGTGTATTTCACCTCACATATGACCATGATGGTGGATACTTCCCTGAGATGAATAGGTTTATGCAGTTGACCACTACTAAAGAAGTCATAGAAGAGGTCACAAAGGAAGGAACATTATGTAATCAATATGGTGACTCTACAAATGGATACTTAGAATATGAACCTGAAAATGATAGAGGGGGAGACATGTACATCACTTTGGATGATGCTAATTATGCCGCTATCAGTTGAAGTCATCAACATTCCAACCAGAAAGGTACTCCTAATTCTCCTAAAGTTTTACTTACAAAGGCTAGTGCAAGTTCAAAGGGTGAAAATGCTTCACCAAGTGTAGTCAATAGCTCCTAAAGAAATCCTATTGTATCATCCCCTGAAGGTCAAATTAGGGATTTTGATATCGTAGAATTCTATAAATCTACCAAAATTTAGGTGTCTCAAGCTGAATATTTGAAAATGAATCCTAAAGAATTTGATAGGTTTATTGAACATGTTAGGCTAGGTCATTCAAAATTGCACACAACCCTAGATGAAGCAATAGTTAAATCTCAAGACTCGGCTACTAATGTTGCATCTTGCAGTAAAGCATCCTCTTCATTATCCTCTAATGTGAAACCATACTCATTCTACATCTCATTGTTTTTTACTGGATTTAGGGTTAATAATTACATCATCGACTCAGGTGCTTCTAATAATGTTATTCCTACACAAATAACTAAAGCTTTGGGATTAGAAATGACCAAGACATTTGGAAAATGTTATTCGATGGATTCCAAGTAGGTTCCTTTGCTTGGGTAGATTAAAGATGCTCAAGTTGCACTTTCTTCCTACCCAAACAAGTGACTCAAGCTCACCATATTGGTTGCGGACATACCTGCCAGCTATGGTATGCTTTTGAGTAGAATTTTTTGTAAAGACTTTGGGGAGACATACAGTTGGATTTTTTGTATGCCACTATACCTATCGATAAAGAGAAGGTGAGTCTTGAGCCTAAGTGAAAGGCCAGGATAACAATACTCAAGTATGAAGACCCAAAAGCACAAATATTGTATGAGGAGAATGGATTTGGGAGTTATATGCTTTTCTCTGGTGTAGAACCCTAATCCTAGACCTCCACAAATATAGAAAATAAGAACAATATTAAATCCAAATGCAAGTAAGAACTAAGATTCCCCATGAAATTCATCTACAATGCTAAAATAGGAAAGAAATTGAAGAACAAATCAAAGAAAGTAATTGAAATCCTATTTAAACATGCAAACTCTCAATCCCATGGGGGAATTGGTGCCAATTTGTTGTGGAAATTTTCCCTTTCCCAACTCCTATGCAATCTTGATGAAGATTTGTTCATGATTGAAGCTCCTTGATGAAATTTTGGCATAACCTTGCAATGAAATGATGAAAATGATGAACACTTGATATGAAATGGATAAAATTAGCTCTCAATGTGATGAGAGTAACTTTTCTCTACATTGTGGATCCAAAACACAAAGGAAAACCTTCTATTTATAGAAAGACAAGATGGAGGAATGAGATAAATGGAGCAATGTGGGATCATTCAACATCTAATGGGAAAGTGCCACTTGTCAATATGTGAATGGAGGAAGCTTGAGAACATTTTGATGAATGTGCACAATAAATGATATTAGGTGGAATTTCAAATTTGAAAGTTGGCTTGTTGGAGGGAGAAAAGAATGACTTAAATGCCACTTGGCTCAATGCACAAGGACATGTAAGAGGAGTTACATGATTTTTTGGAAGGGCACATCCCTTTTGGAGGGATTTTCAAATTTGGAAGAATATTTTTCTTCATGTTGAAAGAAAATAGAGATTTAATCATTTAAATGTATTTTCATGTTCAAGCAGCAAAATCTAGAGGATTTAGGTGATTAGGATTAAATTAATCAGGATTTGATAAATTTAATGAGGGATTAGCTAATTTTACCATTTGATTTAGATTTTTTGATTGAAATTGTAGACACAGAAAATGTACCAAATTGATCCTATATGCTTGATCTTGATTTACTAACACCATTTCATCTTTAATCATCTCCTTTGCTAGTCATTTAATCAAATAATCTTTATTTAATTAAATTCATCACATTTTTTCTTTTAATTAAATAAATCAACTTTATCTGATTAAATCATCATCTCCTATTAATTAAATAAATCATTTTGTTTAATTAATCCTATTGTCCCTCTTTAATTAAATAAATAAAATCTTATTTAATTAAGTCTAAAATCATTTTCCTCTCATTTTGATTTAAATTAATCCAAAAATTAAAGTCAAAATGGTCAAATCAGCTAATCTCCTTTAAATTAATCAAATCCTCTAGCTTTTGCCACTTTCTCATGAAAATCATTTTAATTAATTAATAAATCTCTATTTTCATTCAAAAAAGGCATCAATGGTGGGAATATTGTCCAAGTTTGAATTCTCCCTCCCAAAGGATTTGTCCTTCCAACAAAGCATTAAAGCCTCTTACAAGTCCTTTTTCTTGAGCCAAGTGATATTAACTTCATCTTTCATCCCATCCTTCAAGCCATCTTTTGAATTTCAAATTTTCCCCTCTTTGCACATTTTCCAAAATGTGCTCCATCTCTCATCAATAGCATGTTGACAAGTGGTGCTTTATCATTGGATCATTTTTAGTCCCACATCCTCCATATCTTTCATTCTTCAATCCTTATCTCTTATAAATAAATACCTTCTCTATTTGTCTGGGAGAGCGACAATCAATGTAAAATCATTATACTCATTTAGGAGGAGAATTGGAGCCAAAGTTATCATCTTCATATCAATTTCATCCATTCTTCATCCATTTTTATCATTTCTTAGCTAGGTTATGGAGGATTTTCTCCAATGAAGCATCAAATCATCATCAATCTTCATCAAAGATCATCAAGCTTGCAAAGGAGTTGGGAAAGGGACAATTTCCACATCAAATTGGGACCAATTCCCCCATGGGATTGAGATTTTACATGTTTAAATAGGATTTAATTTCTTTTCTTGTTTTGTTCTTCATTTCTTTCCTATTTTGAGCATTGTAGATGAATTTCATGGGGAATCTTAGTTCTAACTTGCATTTGGATCTAATATTGTGTTTGTTTGCTATGTTTGTGTAGGTCTAGCATTGGGGTTCTACATTTGGCACTAGAAGGAGGGTGAACTTGAAGAATCTAACATGTTTTTTGGTCAAATTCTATTTTTTTTTATGTTTATAGGTCAATCAACGCTGCTGGAATAAATTGCAATGCATTTGCGGTCTTTGTTTTTCAAAACAACGTCATTTCTTTCACCAGAGTGCCACTTAAATCCTCAAATAGCATCATTTTTTGCATATGCATAGGTGTTTGGACCCAAACAACACTACTGCCTTGAGTTCAAAGGGTGTTGCCTTTGATTTCTTATCATTTCACTCAAACTTAAAATGGTCGTATCTTGGTCATTTTTTGGTCTTTTACGAAGCTTTTTTTTTAAATGAGGTAGAATTTCATAAGCTATCTAATAGTGTAGGTGTTTCTCAACTTTGATAGAGTTAAAATTTTGAAATTTTCACCTAATGTCAAGTCGCCATGAAACTCAGTCTAAATTTTAGGGTTTGCATGCTTAATCATTTATCTAACCCTCATATATTCTTGTTTTCTTGATTTCATATGACATTTGGAGCTTGGATTGTGGGTTTTAAAGGATCATGGAGTATGGAAGTGAAATAAAAAACATTATCAAATGATTGTAACAAGTGTTTTTAAACACTTTGGAAGAGATTATATTTCCATTCTAAGGATTTCCTATCTTTCAAGCTTTAGGACACACTAATTCTTTTTTGGGCTCTAAAAAGAACAACAAAAAAGGTTAAAAAGAACTTTAGAAAAATTTACTAGATATTTTTTAAGGTTAACAATTGAACAAGCAACTTTCACTTTTCCTTTTGCTTCTTTAAAAAAAATCCAATCATTGCTTTGCAGGTTTAAAATGAACATGTGCACTTATGTTTTGTAATCACTTACCCAAAATAATATCACCTAAAGGGTGTATGCACTTCTCTCGCGTTTCATGGTGATCTTGAGAATCAAAATTCCTTTTGGTGACATTAAGTTGTATAAAAGACTGCCTCCATATTTCAATTTGGGCTCTTAAAATTGAACAAACTTTGCGAGTGTGAGTTAGGTATATCGCGTGTGTTCTCCCTTTGTTTCTCAATGAAGAGTGATCCAACTATGGATGTACTTGCTCACTATTATTTATCCTTAGAGGGCCTGCCTTGTGGGAAAAAGTAATTGTTGATGCCAAAATTTGATGGGGTAACAACATCTTATGGAAAACTCAGTTTATGGGGGACCTTTTACGCTAAACTGAGTGACCTACGATTTTTTAGAGAAGCCAAATTCTTCTATAATGGGGGTTTGGAAAGGGAAATGTAAACAAATATAATAAAATAAAGTCTAACCTAAGGCGATGCACCAAGACTTAATGATAGGCATGATTAATCATAGATTTAAGGGCCTAAATGGTGTTTGAAGTGTTCCAAAAAATTAGAAACTGGAGATTACAACATAGACAATCCATTCATTGACATAAAATAATATTGCATACATTCCTACTATGAAGAAGAGTCATTAGACATGATCTAGGTCAGCAAACTTGCATTCAACATATATAGAAGTTTTTAAATGAAATGTCTAGACAATAAAAAGTAGAGTTTACGGTTTGATCAAATAGTATGAAAAAATAGAAAGGCCGAACAATTGGCACAGTTTGAGAGTTTTTGCAATAAAATAAAACAACAATAAAGGCCCACATTGTTTACTAAAGCCAGCGTTTTCCTTGAAATTCTGGACCCTTTTCTCATAACAGAGAAAAGTATATATAGTAGGAAAACTTCCCACCACCTCAGAGAGCAGCAATAGAAAATATTTCGCAATCCCTTGGTCAATGATGCAAAAATCAAAATATTTCCAAAGCCGTTGCAACATAATCAATCCAGAACCAAGCATCCGGTCACTCCAGGCACATGTGCATCCTCTACAAATGATGGTGGTTGTCCTGGCTAGGCCTAATTAGACAAGTGTCACCATTCTATGCAAATGGTTATGACACATAGTGGCCAATAGCATCATTAGGCTTGTCTGGTCGCTTGCCCAAATATGAGATCTGGTGGCTAGGCACGTGGCAGCCTTTCGCTGCCCGTATGAACATCTCTTCTTTCACCACTAAATACTTACGTTAATGCTACACATGTAAAATTAGTAGAGTACCTCATCAATAATGGAAGAAACAATCACCAGTCAAGCGTAAAAAAGATGCGTGGAAGTAATTTGCTGACCGTGGTTGTTACTTCATCTCTGCGTTGAAAGATTTGTGAATGGCAGACACGTAGCGAGTGTACACCATAGATAGCAACCATGGGGTCCACCAAGACCTTTTAGGAATGATGGATTCATGGCACCTGAGTGAATCCCGATGAGGCAGCAAGAAAGCAAGATCAAAAGAATTCCGTAGCTACAACACATAGAAGCATAGCGGAGCTTTCTGTGATGCGAATGGAATGCTGAGACTTCAAGTTGTGAGGAGTAGACATGTGGAGCAGGAGAGCAGAACCTAGATAAAAGGCTGCATTAACCTTGTGATGCACGTGCCGATGCATAGAGGGAAACACACTTGAAGGGAGCTAGTTGAATATTTATTAACAACTTTTGGCGACTATGAGGGGTGTTTCGACCAGGAATGAAGAACCCAAAATTTCTCTAGTTTTTAGGCCAAAGAACCATTTCATTTGGACAATGGAGTTAGAGATTGGAAAGAGCCACTTGCATAGGTGACCATTAATCCTTAGATGACTTCACCATGTTGCGCAAATTCTCCTGCACTCCACTTAGATCAATAGTTTCTTTGTGAGGCAGCGCATTGGGTAAACTGGCCCCTGGTTCATAATGAAATAGTAGTTGTGAAAGTGGATGAATTAATCCCTCAATTTTGGTCACCATGGGAGGATGATTGAAATCCATGAAAGCCTCTAGATCATTTTCTTTCTCTTTTATCTTTTCTACAATCTGCTCAGTCGTAGCAATAGAGCCATCTTCAAGGAATGGGGATAACAAACTTATCCTGCTTAACTTAGAGAAACTCCCTCATATGTTGTCTAGTGTCTTAATCAAAATAGCCATGACTACTTTAGTGTGCTGGAAGGTAGAGTGGTAATGGATGAACCTATTTTCCATTTGAGCAGCAGCATCCTAATATTCAATACCTGCTCTGGTAAGGTTTTCGTCAGAGACCAAGTATAGCTCGATGAGCAGATCTTTTGCTTCTAAAACCTTCTCCAAGATGAACCGTGGGAAATGCTCAATCGTATCATGAGCCTCTTGGCTCAGTTTTTATGCCTTGGTGATGAATTGAAGGGTAGGCTGTAGTGTTAGGAAAAAGGCTTTAATCTTTTCCAAGTAAGAGATGTATAATTGTCTAACCAACAGAATGATGGCTAGCTGTGCAGGGGGAGATAGGAGAGGTCTTTTAAGAGAAGAGATCTTCGTGTCTTTTGAAATAATGGCCTCAGCCAATTCTTCCCTTTTCCTGTTCTTAGACGCTAGCTGTTCTATAGAGCTGCTCATTTCTTTATTCCAATTCTCTTCGGCTCAGGAGTGATTTGCTAAGTGCATGTCTAGAGAAGACTTTGTCTCTTGGAGTTCTTCTATTTGAACTTTTAGGCCCTTAAATTCAGCCTATTTTTCTTGTATTTTTTGCTCATATTGAGCATGTTGGTGCTCCAACGCTTCATTCCTCTGTGCCATTCCTTGACTATACTCAAGGTGAAGTCACTCTGGTTCTTCATTCTTCAGTTGCAGATTCTATTCTGCCTCCTGATTCTTAGAGCGTAGCTCTTTTATCATTGCAGGGTCAATAGCCTGAGTCTTCACAAGTTTACCATAAAGTCTATTCCTCTCATCCTCTACTGCCAGTGCCCTTTTTGTCATATGGGAAACATCCACCTCTAGGGATTTCTCTTTTTTCTCCAAAAAACTAACCCTTTCTCTTGCTACTTTAAGCTACTCATCCTTCTTCTTTAGCTGGCGGCTAGTTTTAAGGAAGTCAAAAGTGACTGCCTGTTGCATTCCTCCATGATTTCAACCTTATCCTATGGTCTGGCCACCTTCATGTCGAACCCTACTGCATATATCTCATAACCTTCTGGGTGCATTTCCCCTTGAGGCTTGGTTACTCTCGGGTACATGGTCGCAAACTTCAATTCTTGTCGGGCCTCATCATAAAGAGCCTGTATTTTTGGCACAATAGAAGCACTGTTATCTTTTTCCCTATGCTTTTGCATTCTACTTGCGCATGCCTCCTTTCTGCAATCAATCTGTGCCATAAATTTGGTTGGCAACTAAATTAGTCCACCTATGAAAGGAGCACTAGAAGGCAGGGAATAGAGATAGGTAACCCTCATAGGCACAGGCATTTGTTTCTTTTGGAGAGTGATAGTTTGTGGGGAGAGGAGAGTGACAGTTTGTGGGGAGAAGTGGGGCATGTTCCAGAGTTTGTTTTGAGGCCCAACAGAAGGGCTAGTCACTTGTAATGACTAAATTGGTGAATTAACCTCAGAACTCATAGGTTAGGATGGTGGAAGAGTTGTCAATGTGGTGTCAGCCTATTGTGATGGAAGATGATCTGTAGTAATAATGGAAGAAGGGATACTCGCAGGGGGTACATTTTCTAAAAGTGAGGCAAGGAGAGTCTGAGTGGCAGCAGTAGGCATAAGGGTCCACAGACGAGTAAGGCCGAGTGGAGTGGTTTGCAAAAAATGGGGGAAACCTCCTGAATATGTTGGATTAAAAGTGGAAGGTAGAGGGTCAGTACTCATGGTAGGGATTGTTGGTGAGGCAGGGGCAGATACCAAGGAATGGGAAGCAAGGGAAGAAGGAGAAAATTTTACCTATTGACTGGTTGACGGCGGCTCCAAAATTGTCAGTGACTCCTCCTTAGCCTTAGGCTCTTGGCTAGCCACAAGCACTTTTCTTCTGGCAGGTTCTTGCAGACCTTCTCCGATGATGCTCTTTGTGTGCTGCTGTTTCACAGGTGGGGTCTCCCAAGCTTCGATAGTCATTGTCGTTTGCTGCAGTGATAACCTAGCTAGTTTAGTAGCCCAAGTGAGTGTATGCGAGACCCTTGATATATTAAAGCGCACATTCATGGCCACATAGGTAGGCTGTCTGAGGCCTTTCTCCTTTGGTATAGAGGAGGCAGATGTCGCCGCTTCTTCTTACTACTCTTCAGAATCGTCCCTTGGGTCTCCGCTCATATTAATACTAGAGCTCAGGCTGGGGTGGCCCTCATTCCACCATCTTTTAAATTCCTTGTCATCCTTCAGACTGTTGTAAGGGGCATCCAATTTCCCTATTTCTTGATGATACTTCTAGAAAGCCTCTATTTTTTCAGCAGGCCACTCCTCATCCTTCTTCAACTTATTGTACATGGCACATTCCATGTGGACATTATCTTTGGCCACCGCCATAGCAAAGTAGAACTTGTGCCATGGCCCTCTAGTATCTTGCGTAGGAATATGCACCAATTCAACAAAATTTTCATCCTTGTCTGCTCGAGGGTTATACCGCTTCTCCTAGTAAGGTTGGGGAACATGTGTAACTTTCATGTGTGGCTCTAGAAATTCATTGAAATGGTTGTAATCCCACTTATCATTTACCAACACCAACCCTAGATAAGCTAGTTTATCCTCCAATAACTGGTCCGATTGTTTCTTTATTAGAGTTACCGACTTGAAATTCTTCGGACAAGAGAAGAATATCTTTTTCTTGACACTTTTGCTACTGCAGAAGGTAAAATCAATGATACACACCTACCAAAACATTTCTAGTGTGAGAACCCTATCTGTGAAATAGGCTGGGAGCAGGAAAGGTTAACCAGTAAAACCTCACATCTAGAGAATCGTGAAATATGTTCCTAAGAAATAGTCACATGCGGGAGTAAAACTCTACATATATCTAGTCTGCTCTCTGTTGAGCCAAATTATGTCACCTTTTCTGATTAAATCATGCAAGACCAGAGTTATGAAATAGTTCAAAAATGCATAATAATCATATGATGTGGAAAGAAAAGGCATCCACATGGACACTAGCTTCCTCTTACCCCATTCATCAAAAATTGATAATTCAAAATACCGGGCAAAGAAATCAAGGTTTTGATGTAGAAACATGTGAACTAGGAAAGAAAGAAATCTAAACTTTCCCTACGCCGGGTAATTCTTTATTTTCCATATCATTTCATCTACTATGAACTCAGCAAAATCATACCAGAAGGTATCATGCTGCTTGCGGAATTGGAATGTCGGTCCCAGTTGAAAAGTTTCCACCATCTCATCAGAGTCTCGGCCGCATACAAAAGCTAGCATGGAAATGGCATCCTGCAAATCCTTGTGTAACACACTGCGCGACAACAAAATACTTGGCAATTTAACAGCTGAGATTCCTTTCTTCCTAGTTTCCTCCAACAAGAACTCTGAGTTCTTTTTCATCGCCCTCCATGTTTTCTCTCCTTTGCTAGGGTAAAAGGACTCAATGTTCTCTCTTCTTTTACTTGGGTCTGAGATGCATAACATGCTAGATGGCCTATGGGGTGATGTCAACTCTTAAGTTTCAGTCCTCAATGTAGTGGGTGTTAGGGTTATAATGCTAAATGGCAGCGTCAACTATCTTCGGGCAGTAGTGCACCAGCGGGACCATGTATTGTGGAAGACCACTGTACCATTTTTTCATTGCTATAGATTTGTCTACCTTTGGTGCTGTCAACCTTGCACAGGTTGCTTCTCTTAAGGACTTAGGTTTTTTTGCAAGCCGTGGATCATATATATTATCCCATTTCTTGTTTCTGCAATCTTTCGGCCTAGTCAGCTCTATTGTATAGGACCTCTTCGGCCTGTTGGGTATACCAGGCATAGTGTATGCCAAATCCTCATAGACATACATGGCTTCTAATGATCGTATGGCTGTAAAAAGCTCTTGGTCGATTTCCTCTTGTATTGGCTGAGATGAACTCTCTGACATTTCTCTTTAGATGAAGACCCTGTGAGTTTTGGACTCTGCAATTTTTCTCGGCTTTGGATACACTAAAAAAAAAGCTCTGCACCTCTAGCTTTGGAATTTGTGAAAATACTTTGAATTATTAAGCCTTTTCATGCAATATTTGTTTATCTTTCCTCAAGGTGGTAGACGAAAGCATGCTTTTTTCATTTAATTTGACATGTACCGTTAATTTTGCAATTTGTGCAAAAGGAACTACTTGCCATTTTGAGGTGACAGGAGTTCATTATTGCATTCAAAAATTATGTGATATGTTGTGATTCCCTTGGAACTTGAGCCAGAAATTTTCTTTCTAACCATGCGTTAGTATGAATTGGTAATTAATATCCTGGCCGGAATGATTACACCAAAGTAAATGATTACGGCCTAAAAAGATATGAATATTGCCTTGGGATCTGGGAAATTCTTGTGAGATCACACAATAGCCTATGACCGTACGGCTTACCATCGATGAGCACCACCTTTTTAAAGCTATTTAATTAGCTCCTATTAATCTAGCATGCATTGAACCGTACCTCCATAGATGCAACTAGCCTAGAAATGTGAACAAATGCAGGCACGCCTTTCAAGTTGGCATCTAGTTATCATCACGTTTTCTTGAAATAGATTAGCATGCATCTTGTCATTTTTTCTATAAATAGGCTGGTAAGTAGTGAAGAAATCATACTTAGCATTTGAGCAGTGATAGGTTGTTAGCAGAGTTTTAAGCAAGTTTTCTCATAGGCTAGGTGATAGGTAAATTTCAGTATTGGCTAAAAATCATAGGAATAGTGTCAGAATCATGGATACTCCTATTTGTCTAACATCTTATAAGTTGTAGAAATTGTTTCTAGGGGAGGTTTCTACTAGGAGGCTAAAAAAAATGACCAATAATAAGCATTCCTTGGTCCTAATAGCCATAAAATGGGTTCTGGGTAAGGACTGCATAGAATATGAGGAAAAGTATTGGGTGAACACTAATATATGTTCCCACTTCATGGAATCTATGTTAGACATTAACGTCCCCAGGCCTCTCATCCTGAAGCTGGTCAAAGAAATGTTTCCCAAAAAGTACCTGAATGGCCTTGGTGAAGTTGTTGCTCATGCCACATATGGAGTAGGTTTTCCGTCAGCCAGCGACCTCCGTCGCTACATCGAGGAAGAAGTGGTAGTTGTATGGCTGTCGTTTCTTAGTGGATTCCACCTTCAGACATGCGATGAGCATCGACAGAGGGTTACCCAGGCCTTGCACTTCCTATTCTGCAGTTACAATGTGATATCTTTCTACGACATAGATTGGTATACCAACTTCAGGAACCTGGTATTTCCCCTGCCAATGGCGGTTGTGCCAAATGATGCTGCTTCTACTACCAAAGAACCTGTGGAGAGGAAGAGGTGGGTGCTACCATTGATGCGCAGTCAATTGCTGCCTCTCGGGCCCTTGGATGAAAACCCTCTCTGCTCCTAAAAAAATGTCTCCCTATTTTCTCTATTTCGTGTTGTTGCATAGACCACCTATCCAATAGTTTGTATATAAGCCTGAAAAAAGGCTATCATTTTGCATATGTAAAAGAATAGCTCAAATACTTGTATACTTTTTGGATTATGGCTTCCCCAACCATTTTGCAATGTAAATAATATATATAAATAGATATATATCTTTTTAAAGAAAATCCATGCTCTATCTTTCATTCTGCATTTCAGTTTTATGGGTTCTTTTATAGCATATCTGTTATTTCTCTACAAATGGGTGTGTTTTATGTAAAGCAATCCTGTTATTTCACCCTCCATAATAATGGGTTAATTCCGTAGAAACACAAACCAATTTCAAAAAAGACCGGCCAAAGAAAGGGGAATAAAATAAAAGCACTATTCACATATGTACAAAAATAGAACTCAACACCTAATGGAACAACTTAAGATGAATCCCATTAACTGAGATTCCTAAGGTTTCTTGTTCCATATTTTCTAACTCAAAAGCATTATGTTCTTTGCAATGAATTATTTTAAAGGGACCCTCCCATAGGCTACCAAATTTACCAGGCTGGCTTAGCTTAGCAACCCTTTTATCATACTTCAGTACTAAGTCTCTGCACTTTAGACCTTGGTCGGAAGCCTTCTTGTCAAACCATTGCTTGACCACTTGTTGATGGTTTGTCATGGATATTAGTGAATTTTCCCTTTTTTCCTGTACTTCTAATAGTTTAGCAAGCTGAACTTCCATGGCGCCATTTTGTTCTATCTCAAGGGATTTCAACAAGTGGGGTGCTGGAATTTCCATAGATATAGGTAACAACACCTCTTTCCCATATACCAACTCATAAGGTGAGGTCTTAAGGACTTGCTTAGGAGTTATGCGGTTTTCCCAGAGCACTGCTCAGAGATTTTTTATGCCATTCCCTCTAGTGTTCTAAACCAATTCTTTTAATGAGTTGAACTAGGCTCTTGTTTGTTGACTCTGCTAGGTCATTTCCCTGTGGGTAATAATTTGATGATGTCTTGATGAATATGCCATTCGTTAATGCAAAGTGGTATACTTTTTTGCCTAGGAAAGCTCTGGAATTATCTGAAATGATAGTCTTCAGAGGACCAAACCTTGTCACCAGCTCTTTGAGGAAATCTACAATCTCTATTTTTGTTGCACTCTTAAGCGGAATAGCCTCCATCCATCTTGTGAAGTAATCCGTGGTGGTTAGAATCCACTTGTTTCTAGCACTAGAAGCTAGGTTAATTATTTTGATGAAGTCCAGGCGCCATTGCACAAATGGTTCATCCCCCACTATGGGTTTGAGAGGCATTGCAAAATTCTTCCTTCTGTCATAAAAGAACTAGCATTTTTTGCAAGATTTTACCACAAAGTGGGAGTCATTAAAAAGTGTAGGCCAATAGTAACCAGCATACATGATCTTAATAGCGGTGGTCTTAGCAGAGAAGTGTCCACCCACATCGCTATTGTGGAACACATCGAGGATCCTCTTTGCTTGCTCCGAAGTAACGCATCATAGGAGAACACCATTGAAATTCCTTTTGAAAAGGTCTCCCTCTACTAGCGTATATCTGCAATTTTGTAGCTGGTAATTTCTCCTTTTTTGGGATGAGAGACTTGGTAGATACTTTTTGGTTTGCATGAAATTCATTCTATCAGCTAGCTAGCAACCCTCTGATTCCAGTTCATTTATTAAGACGAGCTCTGGTTGCTCCGCTGCAGAAGGTATATCCTCGTTCTGCACCATGTATTCACACAATCCTCTTCCTTTAATAGTTTTAGTAGGTTTGACCTCAATGTCATATTCAAGGATCTTGGTGATCCAATTAGCTCTTTTTTCTGTGATCTCCCCTTCCATGATATATTCGTGCACACTAGAATGTGCAACATACACAAACACCTTGTTGCAGGAAATTAGATGGTAGAACTTTTTAAGTCCCTTTACTAATGCAAAGGCCCACCTTTCGATGAAATTATAATTCACCTCATATTCCTTCAGGGTCCAGGAGTAGAACGCCACTGGATGTTCTCCTTTTCCTTCATTATCCTTTTGGGTTAGGACAATAGCGATACTGGACTTGCTACTGAATGCATACATTATAAAATCCTTAGATTGATCTAGATTAACCAGTACCAGAGCTGTGGAAATAGCTTCCTTGACCTTTTCAAAGGATTTCCAAGCTTCGATCATCCACTTGAATGCCTAATCCTTCTTAAGCATTAGGGTGATCAGCTTAATTATCCCCGCAAAGTCATAAATAAATTTGTTGAAAAAATTTACTTTGCCCAGGAAGGACTGAACACCTTTCTTATTCACCAAAAGGGGAAGTTCCTTGATAGCTTTCACCCATTCAGGGTCGATTGAAACCCCTTCCTTAGATACCACATGTCCTAATAGCTTGCCTTGCGGTACTCCAAATATGCATTTTTTTGTTTATGGAAAATCCAAACTCCTATAACTTTTGAAAAACTAATTCTAAGTGATCAAAATGATCATCCTTAGATTTAGAAAACACAGTAAGATCATCCAAATAAATTAGAATAAACTTATTGATTAGTTCACTGAATGCGATGTCCATAGCCCACTGGAATGTTTCCCCTACATTGGATAAACAAAAATGAATTTTAGCATATGTAAATGTTCCCCACTTTGTGGTGAACGTAGTCTTGTGTTGATCCCCTTCCTTAACTCGGATCTGATTGTAGCTAGAGAAACCATCCAGCAGAGAAAACATTTTAGATCGTGCAATCATTTGTAATATTGACTCCATAGAAGGCAGTGGATAGTGGTCCTTCACAGATGCTCTGTTTAGGTCTCAGAAGTCCACACACAAATGAATATCTCTATTCTTCTTTCAAACTAGGACCAGATTAGATACCCAGGTACTATGCTGAATTCGGAAGACAATGCATGACTCAATGAGCTTAGTTAACTCTTGCGCCATTAGCGCTTCAATTTTAGGGTTTACTAGCCTTTGTTTTTGTTGGACTGGTTTTGCACCTTCCGTTAGCTCAATCGTGTGCTGAATGATATCGGGATCATACCCCTCCAAATCATCATAAGACTAGGCCACTACTCCATATTTTTCATAGAAACTGATGAGTCTTTCTTTATCATGGTGTGGGACATTTTTCTCGACTTAGAGATTCCTACCATCTGAGACCCGAAGGTCCGCATAATCACTTTTTTCTGCTACGAACTTCCATTTATCATTTCAAGCATCATCACAATCAATTTTTTTTTGAGAGTAACCAATCCTTTCAAAAGCTTGTTAGATTTGAGCTACATAATTTTTCCTTCATAAGCTTTGGTAATCCTTGGTTGAAGCTAATCGAAAAACTCCCCTGAGTGCTGGATAAACGAGGCGATGTGTTCATCACTTTCAAAAACTTGCCAACTCTGATCATTGTTGGGGATTGCTGGTCAGACTAGTACTTGTACTGAATGTTCGTTATGTTCGTTATGTATAAGGTTAGAGACAAGATCAAACTAAGCACCAATCATGGCCATGTGATCTACATCGCTATTTTTTCCTCAGGGAATAGTCTAGATGTTGAAAGCTTCAAAACCATCAATCAGGTCCCAAACTCAGTTTTGATAGGATCTCATGCAGACATTCCTTTCTATAGAAACTCCTCAGACTTGGTTGACTACCAGTTCAAAATCTCCGAACACCATTAATTGCTTAATCCCCATTCGTTCTGCAAGGCTTAAACCTTGAACTAATCCTTCATATTCAGCCTGATTATTTGAGCAGGCGAAATGAAAACAGAAAGACCTTAACAATTTTTTATTTTGTGGGGATATTAGATATGTCCCTGCTCTCGCACCCACTTTTCTTCTTGCTTCATCAAAGTATAGTGTCCATAGCTCATTTTCTTGGCTACCTTCAGAATCTTTGATGACCTTTGGAAGCACTTGGTCTTCATCATAAATTACATAGGTTCCCAATCATATAGCATGATAATTTCCAAAAGGATCATTGTCCATGTGTTCACTCAAAAGAGCTCTTCTTTGTCATTATGGTCTCTGCTCACCTTTTCTTCCTCCAGTAATTCAACACAATACATTTCTTGCTTGGTGATAGAGGTATGCGCAACTTCAAAATTGATCAAGGCTTCATCGGCTATATGTTCAGAATGTAAAGCCTCCAATTCTATCTTCATTTTTGTGCCATGCTTGGTCCTAAGTATCAGATGTGACCAATCTAAGGATAGGTATCCACCCACCTTTGAAGTAAATTCTCAGGATAGATAGAGACCAAACATAGGAGGAACATCTATGATCACAGTGTCTTGCGGCATCGTGATACTAGGAAAAGAAAATAGAGTAAAATGGAGTGCTTTGATGACACCTACGGTTTCAACTTTGTTCCCATCAAGCTGCATTACCCCCCTTTTCATAGGTTCATAGCTGAGTCCTAAAGCTTCCGCTATCTGTTTAGGCATAACTGTGGTCCTAGCACCAGAATCAATCATAGCATTGTGTAATAACTTCTTTCCTATAATGAGAGTCAAGAGGAAGGGTTGCGGTTTTAACTTATTCCTAACCTCGACAGGGGATTCCTTTGTATTTTTTGTAAGGACTTTAGCTGACAGTATTTTATTGACATCTTCTACACTGAAAAATTACTTTGTTGGCCTTGTATTAACCTCTTCTTGAAGCGCCCTCTGTAATAGCGTCTTTTTCTCTGGGATAGCTAGAATGTCCCATAGAGATACATTAGTGGATGACTTCTTCAATTGTTCAACCACATTAAAAGGTAACAAATTTAGAGGTTTCTGCTACTTGGATCTTGGTGTAATAATTTCCTTCCGCAGTTGGGATGGTAGCGGGGTGGTAGAAGTACCAGGAACCTAATCGAAAACACCTTTGAGTTGTGGATTGGCTAGATGTGAAACAACTGACTCGCCGGTGAATCTCCTCTTTGAGCGTGTGTTATAATCAAATTGCACTTGTGGTGTTTTGAGTATGAACACGTCATTAGCAAACATCGTTCCTTCTTCCTCCATCCAAGAGAAAAGCGCATGATCAGGAGCAATATCAGATTCTTGTTCTAAAGAAATTCCTTGCATTTGCGCGGTAAGCACCACACTCTCCATTTGTGGTGAGGCATATATATAACTCCCGTGATCTATTTTCGTGCCTTAGCTGCGTTGCTCCACCACCTTTTTTTGCAAGTTTGCACGTGGACAATTCTGGGCAATATGCACATCGCTGCAATGGAAGCACCATAGCTTGATATCATCAATAAGGTTGTTCTTCCCTATGGTTAATTCCCTATTCAAGCTTGGCGACGTGCTTTTTAGTGGAGTAGGCACCGACACCATTTGATTTGTGGTTAGAGCTGGTGGATTTGTGCGAGGCATGCTCTGGTACTAATTTTGTTGATAAGTAGACCGCCCACCTTGATAGTTTTGATATGCAGGCTTTAGAGGTGTTGATTGGTTCCACTTAAGAGTGGTTATATCATTTTCCATGGTTCACAACATCTTTTTAAGGTCGCTCATTTCATCCTTGGAAGAACTTGATGTAGAGGCTACATTTTGTGGGGTGGCTGCATATGTGTACATTGAATGGGAAGTGGTGGGTGCGCTAGTTGATGCTACCTCTTGCGCAGGGATCGATATTTCAAGAAATATTGGCATAATAGGTTGAGGAGGAAATTTTCCACAATATATTAAATGATTCTCATCTTTGATAGCGACACTATAAGCATTTGGTAGAGTAGTTCCTCCCAAATACTTGATCATCACAGAAATGTCAGAACTGATGGAATTTTGATAAAATATGAACTCCAACTCAAGAGTCAGGCATATAGTAATAGGAATCCTCTACCAATTTGTGTGAAATTGGGCATTAAAGTTCATTAGAGCCTCATGGGGGGCTTGTTTTATGACAAATAGTTGATAATACAGTGAAGAATGATCTCTGTCATTTAAGAACCTCTCATAGAACGGATTTCTAAGCTCATCCTAGGTACGAATAGTATTAGGTGATAGTGTTCAGTACCAATCCAGTGCCTTGCCTTTAAAAGACACGGTGAGAAGCCTTAGAGCTACATTCTGCACTGTAATCCTATGTACCAGACATATGTCTGCCACATCCTACAAATGTTCTATTGGTGTTCTTGAGCCATCTCTGGTAAACTTGGGTATAGCTTTCATGGCTAAAACTGGGATAACGCCCTAGATAGCGGGTGCTACTAGGGCTACTAGGGGACTTCTGGTGTCCAATGCCACGTAATTTTTGTTGGCAGCTGACAACATGGTGAGAGGAACGGGTGGCAGGAATGGAACGGTTATCAGCTGATTTGTGACATGGACTATTCCTAGTGGAGGTACTAGTAAACTCAAGTTGCCTACGGTTTGGGATCTATTTATAGGCCGATGGCTCATACACCCTTCTAAAACGCAATTTCATTTAAGCTTTGTCCCACCGGGCATGCCAGAAAAAGAACAAAATGTTTACGCCAAAATTTGATGAGGTAACAGTGTTTTATGGGAAACTCAGTTTATGGGGGACCTTTTGCGCTAAACTGAGTGACCTCTGGGTTTTTAGAGAAGCTGACTTCTTCTATAATGGGGGTTTGGAAAGGGAAACTGAAATAGATATAATAAAATAAGTCTAACCTAAGGCGATGTACCAAGAATTAATGATAGGCATGATTAATCATAGATTTAAGGGCCTGAATGGTGTTTGAAATGTTCCAGAACATTAGAAACTGAAGATTACAACATAGATAATTCATTCATTGACATAAAATAATATTGCATACATTCCTACTGCCAAGAAGAGTCATTAGACATGATCTAGGTCAGCAAACTTGCATTCAACATATATAGAAGTTCTTAAATGAAATGTCTAGACAATACAAAGCATAGTTTATGGTTTGATCAAATAGCATGAAAAAATAGAAAGGCTGAACAATTGGCACAGTCTGAGAGTTTTTGCAATAAAATAAAATAGCAATAAAGGCCTGGAATCTTTTACTAAAACCAACGTTTTCCCTCAAATTCTGGACCCTTTTCTCATAACAGAGAAAAGTATATATAGCAAGAAAACTTCCCACCGCCTCAGAGAGCAACAACAAAAAATATTTCGCAATCCCCCGGTCAATGATGCAAAAATTGGAATATTCCCAAAGCCGTTGTAACAAAATCCATCTGGAACCAAGCATCCGATCACTCTAGGCACATGTGCACCCTCTGCAAATGATGGCAGTGGTCCTGTCTAGGCCTAATCAGACAAGTGTCACCATTTTGTGTGAATGGTTATGACACAGTGGCCAATAGCATCATTAGGCTCATCCGGTCCCTCGCCCAAATATGAGATTTGCTGGCTAGGAACGTAGTAGCCTTTTGCTGCCCATATGAACCTCTCTTCTTTCGCTATTGAAGAATTTCATTAATGCTACACGTGTCAAATGAGCGGAGCACCTCATCAATAATGGAAGAAACAATCACCAACAATTTTTTGCCCGTGTTTGTTAATTCATCTTTGTGCTGAAATATTTGTGAATGGCAGACACGTAGCAAGTGTACACCGCAGATAGCAACCATGGGGCCTACCAAAACCTTTAGGAATGAGGGCTTCGTGGCACCCGAGCGGAGCCCACTGAGGCAGCAAGAAAGCAAGATCAAAAGAATCCCATAGCCGCAACACGTGGAAGCATAGCGAAGCTTTATGGGATGCGAAAGGAATGCTAAGATTCAAAGTTGCAAGGAGTAGACATGTGGAGCGGGAGAGCAGAACCTAGATAAAAGGACAAGTTAACCTTGTGATGCACGGGCTGACGCATAGAGGAAAATACACCCAAAGGGAGCTAGTTAAATATTTATTAATAGTAATCACCCAAGGGAACGACCCAACTGGAAACATGCTAAAGCCAAGCAACTTTTGATCGGTATATAAGTGTGGGTACTTGAGGAAAGTTCAAGTATCACAAGGATTGTTCTAACAAGAAGGGAAGAAATGGTTTCTTGCTGTATGGATGGTCCCCCATGAACGAAATGCCTTTATTAGAACCTCTTGTTTAGAAAGACCAAATCCTTGATCTATTTGTTGGTGCAAGAAGGGTCATTCTGAAGCTATCCCATATTTTTACGGCTCTTAGTAGAGATGAGAAGTATTCCATGGTAGTTTCATGGGTACTGATGCTTGGCTAACTTGAGAAGTGAGTGCACTATAAGGGGGAGCTTATGTGGTCAAGTATCTAATCATCCACTAAGAGTAGGCGTAGTTAGAGAAATCCAAGTGGGAACTCAACAAATATTGTCTCTTCATTATCCATAGGGTTGTGCATATTCTTGGTATAAAAAACACTTTGCTTGGATCCTAAACATTGGAAAAACAAACATTCAACATGATAATCAAATTTCAAACCCTTTAGAGGAAGCAAATACCTTTGAAAAAATCCAAGTGCTATTGCTTTCCCTAGGGATTTTATCCTTAGAGGCTTCTAAGTATTTGGATTTACATCTTAATTTTCTCTCACTAAATTCAACAATAGGAAACCTTTTCCTTGATTTCCTTGATTTCCACTTTTGTGGGATGAGAAGTTAGGACACTAGACATCTAGTTTGAAAATCTAATCAAGAAAGTGTTTGTGGTAAAAAAAACTCATTAATCAAGATGAAATCAATTGAACCCCACACATGTGCTTTTGTATCTTCTGTCATATGGTTTTTCATGCAAACATTGGTCTTTTGGTTTGAACTATTTTTTGGGAAAAACATTTTCTTTAAAACCTTGGTCTTGTAAACAATTCTCTCTTACGTTCATTTAGGATCAAAACAACCAATCATTTCATCCATCTCATAAACAACTTTTGAACCATTGGAAAAATCATTCATTCTATACTTTTGGTAAAATCCTTCAAATTAACATCAAAATCACCTTGTTTGGTTAAGTGTGTGTGGATGAATCCTTCCTCATACACCTAGTTAAATTATCATCTTGTGGACAAGTTTATTCCAAGATAACATCTAACCTCTTGGATTTTATGAGTTCATTATCAAATCCAAATCAAAAATCCAAATCAAAATCCAAATCAAACCCAAAATAAAAAATACAAAAGTCCTAAAATCTAGTATTCCTCCAAGGTTCCTAAAAGTTCAACATCCATATCATTCACCCATTTCATCCTTCATCTCATCATTGGTCGTAAAACCCTTAAAGGTCAACAAGGTCAAAACACAAGAAGAACATGGGATATAAACTTGATTCATACATCATGAGTGGTGTAAATCAACCAAACTATAAAATCCTTACAAAATCAATGGATTATCAAAACTCACATTTATACAATCCATATAGAGGATCATTATCTCCTAAAAACATCAATGGTACAACAAATGTGAGTATGCCCAATCTAAATTTTGGAACACCTTTCCCTATGGTAGAGTTAAATCAAAGTCCAAACCTACAAATCTATCAACCAAACACTCAATGCATGATTCTTCAACAAAACAACATCATCCCACCAAATCCATACATGCCAAATGTGAATATACCAAGTACAAGTTTTTCAAACATGAACATTTCAAATCCACACTTGGAAAACTTTGAGATAGATATGTTTGCAAATAATACAAATGTTGTTCAAAGTCCAAAAAAGATGTTAACGAATCCATGTATTAATCAAAGTCAAGGTAACACCATGCAAAATCAAAGTTACCTAAATCAAGGAAATATGGTTCCCAACCACAACAATGTTCAATTTCAACCTATAATGCTAAATCCAAACATCATCCCAAATCAAAACATTATCCAAAATCAATTTGTCCATAATCCCATGCAAACACCACAAGTGTACATTCCAAATCCACTTGAACAAAATCCAAATTAACTATATCAAGGGTATTAAGTGTTGGATGGTGTGGATATGGCTGTTGATATGTGGTTGTCATTAATGTCAACACTATTAGCACTTGGCGTATTAAAGGTTGTATATGTTGAGGATATTGAGAAAATTGTAAAAGAAAGTATTCTAGGTTCCCAGTGGAACTGTGCACATCATGAAGGTGAACATTGAAGATTGGCTAGTGTGGATTAAAGGATTTATTATTGAATGTTTCTAGATCATCTACTGGAAGTTTCATAGGTCCACGTGAAGTTTTTATTGTATTGTGGTTTGACAGTGTTTATGTGGTCTCTGTCAGTGTTCTTGAATGAAGATTATGTGATTCTATTAATCTCAGTTGTTGCAGATGCTTCTTTGTTGTTTATTGGTGTTCTCTGATGTCTCCCGATAATTCTCTATCTTTGTGGTACATTCACATTATTTAGAGAGCTCGTGGTTGAAGATCTTTTCTTCCACATGTTTAGGTTTTTCTTGTTCTTGGATAACATGTTGGTGATAGCGTGTTGTGGATCTTCGTGGTGAAATTAATTAAAGTATTTTTGTGTTGGAGATATTAATTTGGGTCTCCACTATGTTGTGGCTGACCTTGGTGGATTTGCATTGCAAATTTATTTGTAAATTTGGGCCGACATTGAAAATATGTTTTATTTTCCTAGCCGACTAAGTTGTGCTGAAATCTCATGTAGCGGATATATATGTGTGATTGTTACATTGGTGTAGTGTATGGAAAAGGTGTTCAGTGTGCTTCTATGTGTGAATATCATTTGATGGCAGAGCAGAGTGTGAAGAAGATTGAGAAAAGTGTGAAGAAGGTTTTATGAGCTTAATTGGAACTGTAATCAGGCTTGTGCAGAAGATATCTTCTTAGTTCATATCCTTTGGATTTTAATCCTATTTTGTATTGTTGGGTAGTGATTCCCTCTTGTATTTGAGCAGTGAGCTCTAGGTAGTGTTCCTGAATGCATGTGCATTCCCCTTATTATTTCTCATTATACTTTTAACAAGGTATAATCTTGTGGACTAACATCCACCATGGTTTTTCCCCTAACAAGGTTTCCACAAAAAAATCTTGGTGTTCTCTATCTCTCTGTTGTGTTAAATTATTTTTGGTTAATTTATTATTCATCAGATCTATGATTAAGTTAAGTTAAGTTAGAAAAGTTTAAGTTTTTGTCACAATTGATTCACCTCCCCTCTTAGTTGTGTGTCCTTGTTTTTCCAAAAATTGGTATCAGAGCAGGTTCCTCTAAAGAAGTCTAAAAGCTTGAGGTGGTATGAGATTTGATGGCACTAACTACTCACTATGGAAAGTTAGGATGCAATGTCATCTAAGATGTATTGGTGAAGCTTTTTGGAAGATTAGAAAAGATCCATATGTTATTCCTCAGAATGGTCCCTCCACTATTAATGAGATCAAGGATACTGAAAATAATATTAGGGCTATTAAAGCTCTAGTGAGTGCTCTGATAGATTCAAAGATGGCTAATGTGATAGGATTGTAGACATCTCATGAGATTTGGATGAAGTTGGAAACCTTGTATGAAGGAGATGCATAGGTGAAGATGGGTAAGCTACAAAGTTTGAAAGGAAAGTATGAGAATTTGAAAATAGGTGAAGATGAAAATATTACTTTTATGCAGAGAGTAGATGAGATAGTGATGGGTATTAGATGTGCTAGTGGTTTTGTAGATGAGGATGAAATTGTGGCTAAGATACTTAGATCCTTGCCTCCCTCCTACAAAGTGAAAGATCATGCTATTGAAGAGATTAGATCAGTAATAAATATATCAAGAGACACATTGGTTGGCAAGCTTGCTACTTTTGAAATAAGTGAATTTGGTGAATCTTCTCCAAAGATTGAATTTGCATTCAAAGCTACTGTATCCAGAAGTAATAGGAAAACATATAATCCAGGAGAGTGTTCTAGAATGGTATCCAAGTATCATGAAGAAATGAAAAAACTTGAAGAAAAAGAAAGAGAGGTAGAAGAATTGGAAGCACTGATTGCAAAGCAAGAAGGTAGAGGAAAAGGTAAGTATGAAGATGTATTGCCTATTAAATGCTTCTCTTGTAGTAAAATAGGTAATTTTGTATCAAGGTGTCCTGAAAGAGTTCATAGATATAAGCCTAAAAATTTTAGATTCCAAAAGAGATGTTCCTTTGCTGAAGAAGCAGTGACTGATGATGAGTTTGATAAAGATAATAGAAATGAAGATGAATTGGTTTTCATTGCTACCATTGAAGATAATCCTATGGCTACTGAATCTACTAAAGATGAAAAGGCTCTTGCAGCCCTAGTTGAAGAAAAAGATGAGTGGGTCATTGATAGTGGATTCTCACATCATATGAGCCATGATAAAAGAAAATTTGTAAGTCTAGAGAAGTATGATGGTGGGGTTGTAAGATTTGGAGATAACAATGCTAGTGTGATTCATGACAGAGGATCTATTTGTCTTGGTGGTAAGGATAACATTGATGATTTCCTTTATGTTGAAGGATTGAAACACAACTTGTTGAGTGTTGGACAGATGGTGGACAAGGGATATGATCTTCAGTTAAAAAATGGAAGATGCTAGATACACGAAAGTTCTAGGAATGTGATTGCTACAAGTAAATAGACAAAAGGTAATATCTTTCACTTGACTATTGCTAGTGGGAGTTGTTTAATTTCTCAAGTAGATGAAAGATAGTTGTGGCATAGGAGGTTGGGTCATGTAAATTTTGACAACATTATCAAGATAAGTTCCACTCAAGTAGTAAGAGATATACCTAAGTTAGTGAAGCCTGCTAATACAATCTACAAGAAATGTCAAATGGGTAAACAAACTAGAGTTTCTTTTCAGAGAAAATAGTTTCATTCAAATAATTTTCTAGAGTTACTACATACTAACCTTTGTGGTCCCTCTAGATTCAAAAGTATTCATGGAGAAAGGTACTTTATGTTGATTATTGATGATTACTCTAGAATCATATGGGTTTCTTTCCTAAGAGAAAAATGTGAAGCATTGGAAAATTTCAAAAGTTTTAAGGCTATGGAAGAGAATGAGAAAGGTTTGAAAATCAAGTTCCCGAGATCTGACAGAGGTGGTGAGTTCACCTCCAGGGAGTTCAACTCTTTTTGTGAAGAGCATGGAATTAAAACACAGTTATCTACTCCCTGAACCTCTCAATAGAATGGAGTTGCAGAGAGAAAGAATAATTTTTTTTTGGATGCTACCAAAACAATGATGATGGAAGGAAATATGTCTCAAATGTACTGGAGTGAAGTGGTAAGCACTGTTGTATATACCTTGAACTGGGTAAATGTTAATGGTAATTCTAGTAAGACCCCTTTTGAGTTATGGTTTGGTTACAAGCCTACTGTTAAATATTTCAAGATCTTTGGAAGCAAGTGTTATATCAAAAGAGATGATATTGGAAAGTTTGATGCAAGAAGCCATGAAGGAATTTTCCTAGGTTACTCCACTAAAAGCAAGGCCTACCAGTTCTATAACAAAATACTAAGAAAGATGGTTGAAAGTGAAAATGTCAGAGTTGATGAGGATTTTGTCAAATCATCCAGATATTGTGGTTACGATTCAGATGAAGACAATACTAGCAAAAGGAAGAATTCTCAGAAACATAATCTACTTCAGATTATTCCATATGTTCTGGTAAAACAACCTCAATTTGTTCCAATAAATCAAGTGATTCAAGAAACATAGACAAGTGCAAGTGTAGAAGAAAGACCAGAAGAATTAGAAGTTCAAGAATGTCCCAAAACTCCAAGGAATGTAAAGCTAAATCATTCAGACAATCAAATCATAGGAGATAAGATTAATGGAGTGGAAACTAGAAGAAAGATTGTAGAAGAATATTGTTTGATTTCCAAGATTGAACCTAAAAATGTCACTGAAGCCTATCAAGATGAACACTGGTTGGAAGCTATTAAGGAATAGATGACATAGATTGAAAAGAATGACACATGGATACTGGTTCCTAGGCCTAAAGACAAAAATGTGATTGGTACTAAATGGGTGTTTAGGAACAAGCTAAATAAATAAGGTGAATTGGTCTAGAATAAAGCAAGACTGGTATGTAAAGGGTATTCTCAAATGGAAGGTATTGATTTTGAAGAAACCTTTTCCCATGTTGCTACAATTGAAGCTATAAGGTTATTTCTTGCTTATGTTGCATACACAAACTATAAATTCTATTAAATGGATGTGAAGTCAACATTTCTGAAAGGAGAACTAGAAGAAGAGGTATACATTGAACAACCAGATGAATTTAAGCTAACTAACAAGGAATATATGGTTTGCTAATTAAAGAAAGCTCTATATGGACTCAAGCAAGCCCTCAAATCTTGGTATGCTAGATTGGACAAATATTTACTGAAGCTTGGATTCACTAAAGGTACTACTGATAGTAACTTAAACTTCAAATTAGATCATGATAAAGAGTTAATTATAGAAGTTTTTGTTGATGACATTATTTTTGGAGAGATGACAATCTATGTATGAAGTTTTTTGATGAGATGAAGAATGAATTTGAGATGATTATGATTCGAGAGATGAAGTTCTTTCTGGGATTGCAAGTTACTTAGTTAGACAGGAGAATTTTCATATCTCATTCCAAGTATGTGAGAGAACTTTTGAAGAAGTTTGGAATGGATGACTCAAAACCTATTGGTACTCCCATGGTGACCGGATGTAAGTTGACAAAAAATGATGATTCTCCTAAGGTGAATCAAACTAGATACAATTCAATGATTGGTGGATTACTCTACTTAACTTAGACTAGACTAGACATTATGAATTTTGTATGTATGGTTGCTAGATTTTAGGCTGATCCAAAAGAATCACATGTGACTGTTGTGAAAAGAATCTTTAGGTATCTGAAAGGAATAGTTGACTTTGGACTTTGGTATCCTTTGGTTAAGACATATTGACATCCTTTGACCTCATGGTTGTAGATATTGAAGGAATCTTCAACTCAACATTTGATCCAACTCTACTCAAAGATCAAGAGAATATTGAGCCAATTTCCATTCCTAATGAAGATATCCAAGAACCTTTTATAAGAAATCCATCCTTTGAAAGTGACCCATGTCAAGAACTTGATCCAAAGCATGTCAAAAGCAATTCCCAAATCATTCAAGATCAAGAATTTGTATCTCCAAGCTACTACAATGATCTAATGAATACTCTCCTATCTATACAATATGATCATATCCACATAGCACATACTCCTCCATCTACCCATGAGATGATTTCTGTGGATGAACACGTAGATGATCTTCATTCAGAACAAGATTCCTTTACTCCTAATATTATTACACAAAAGAGAAAGTTATTGATTCCTATAATAAAATTGAGTTGTCAACATTAGGATCAGATATATCCCAAATTCAAACTGAGGGCATCATGTATGAAGATATCCAACATTATCCACTCAAGGAAACAGGTCAAATAGAACAAGATATTCCAGAGTTAGCAGAGTAGCAAATTGAAATAAGATCATCTGCAGTGGTCATTTATTAGAGAATTCTTATTGAACAAGACACCTCAAAATAAGAAGAATCAAGGAACAAAGGTGATACTACCACCATATTGGGGGAAACTATGTCTCAAGAAAACATCAACATAGGGAGCATGAAGAGTCCTTATGGTGAAACCAATGTCAATACTACAACCACCCACATCACGAATATTCATCCACCCATCGTCCCATCCATGAATTGGGACCAACATCAAAAGAAATATTTGAATCAAAGCATGAAGAATGTTATCAAATAAAAAGAAGCTAATAAGAATATTGGACAAATCAAATACAAGTGGATAGCAAAGAATACAAAGAAAGATTATCCCTATCAAACTCCATTAGTCAAAGAAACTATGGGGAAAAATAAAAAAGGGGAAAAGTATCCATCACAGATGTCCATAAAGGCAAAAGAAGGATTCTCAAGCAACGTACAAATTATATCAAGCAGTTGGTCCTAATTCCATGCACACTTTCGTATCCACCCATCATTGCTCATCTTCCCAAGTTTGGAGAGTCAAAGGTTCCAAACTATCAACGAATCCATCTTTTATTCCTAAAAACACTCCATCCATGCCTCCACACATGATATCCAATTCTCACATTGACCATGTATTGGGAGCCACCCTTCATCTTCAAGATTCAGAAGGAATTCTATTGCGATGTGTGCACAAAGACAAAGTTAAATCTGGTATCAACAAAACAGATCATGAATCTCAAAAGTTGTATTCAAGTGCACATATCTTGGAAAAATAAATTCTTTAGGAAGGATATTGATGGCACATTATGACAGAAGCATCTACATTGACACCACTAGATGGTTCAGCATGAGCTTAAAATCTCTCAGAAAAATACAAAAAAATAAAAAATATGAAAATCCAAAAAAAGTTAGAAAAAGGATTTAAAGAGAAAAATTGTCCTCTAGTGAAAACCACTACAATGGTGCTTTGGGTAGGTACCATGTTGAAAACCTGGCAAACAGGAATCATGTGTAGATTCGAGCATTTGCGTACACCAGTTTAGGTGAAATCATCTCATCCCATCTATGATAAATCTAACATTTCATCCATCTTATCCATAATAAATCCACTCATCCATGAACCATTTATCCAATCCATCTTCATCCATCTACATCCATCTTCCAAATTATCTTGATCTTGATGAAATTTTGGTGCACACTTTACACTTGCTTATGATGAACATCTTGACATGGGTCATTTTCATTGATCCTATCCTACCCATTATCTGATCCAATAAGCATTATCCAAATAAGCATCCTCTATTTGAACACCTTATCTTATCACAAGATAATCCAGATCCATCCATCCATAACCAATCTAGGCATCTAGCCATGACATTCCATACATTGATAGACACAGGGGGTAGATATTTACATCTTGCTTCGAGAATAAATATTGATCTATATCTTCCAACTTATGTGGTGATCCAAACATAAGCAAATGTAAAATCAAATTGGGACAAACACTTGTGAGAAAAAATCCAAATCACTAGTCCATGGCATATTTTGACAAGAAGATGTTCCTCGAACATCAATCCAAATAATTAATATCAGTCACATCTAATTTTCACATCAACGTCGCATCAAATCATTCAAAAAAAATTGTTCCAAAATCAAGCTTCAAAAACCTAATTAATCAAATCCTATCAATCCATCATCACCTCGGGATATCCTTCCCAATCCTTGTATTGCTTAACACTATGCTTGCATTGTTGTGTATCCTCAACAATGTTATCATCATCAATCATCAATCAATCAAATTAAATCAATTCCTCATCATCTTGGGATATCCATCATAATCCTTTTGTTGCTTAACACTATCCTTGCATTGTTGTGTATCCTCAACAATGTTATGGTCATCAATCCATTGACCCAATAAATCAACTTAGCTTGGTTTTCAATAAAATCCCAAACAAAATACTAATATCATCACACATATTTGAATCATAAAAATCATGCAAAAATAAAAAAACATCCAAAACATATCAAAAATCCAAAAACAGTCAAAAAAGTTAGATAAACATCAAAAACATTGAATCTGAACTATGTCATCTCTCAGCTTAAAGATAGGAAAGGCTAATCTTTTATTATCTCCCAAGACACAAAATACAAAAATATTCATAAAATCTCAGAAAAATCCAAAAACATTTAAAATTTGGAAAATCAAAACATTTGAAAAGACAAAATCCAAAAACAGCCTCGAAACATTTCAAAAAATTAAAAAAAACATCCAAATATTTGAAAAAAATCCATCCATCCCATTTCGCTTCACCCACAATAAATTTCCATCCATAATAAATTGATCGTCACCATCATCCTTTGGCAATACAAACAAAAACAACCACAACAATTAGCAAAAGAAAACTTCAAATGCAAAATTAGAATCGAAACAACAAACTTTTAAATGCAAAATCAAACTCTTGATCATTTACAAACATGTCAGTCAACCTTATATCAATAGCCTATCAAACAACCTATCAACTTTCCACCATCCACTAACATGTCCTAGGATGCATCCTCTTAAAATGGGCATTATCTTTGGATTCTTATCCTAATCAGAACACATCCCTTTGGCTAGTGGTATTAAGAACATTGACTTGTTTGTGTACTTGATCTTTTTTATTTATTTATTTTATTGCACTCATTCCAATGACCTGTCGATGATGTCTAATCTAAATGATTTAGAAAGAAAGGAATGAGGCATCGATCATTATATTTTGTCTACTGTGCTTGTTCGAACTTTTTGTAATATAACTTGGTGAATACTTTCTTTGTTAGGTGCATCCTAGCATGTTTTTTGTATGTTAGGTGTGAACAAGAATACACCTATCTATTTGTTAAGTCAAATTCCATCACACTAGGTACAATTACATCCTGGTTATTTATACCTTGATGCATCCTACCTATGTGTGTTATCATACATAAGGTAAATAGCCCTTTTAAAATCCTAATTCTTGATAAGCTTTGCATCATCATCATCATCATTATCATCATCATCCTCATCATCTCTAATAAAGTCTCATAGATCATGGGCTTGTTGGATCCTCTTGTCATCATCTCTTTTTATTCTTCTATCTTTACTAACATTTTTTTCCAAGTATCAAGTGTGTAATATATCAAAATAGGCATGAGGCTACCCATGGCCGATGATTGTCTACATCATCAAATCTGTCTACATCAAACATTCAAGCTAAACTAATCCTGAACCTCTTTGTCATGAGATCGACCCTCAAATTGAAATTTTCACTTGATCTGTCGAGGGGGCATTATACTAGCATACTTATTTCATTGTGGCAGCAGAGGGGCCTTCAAAAAAATTAGAATTTTTATAAATTTTGATCAAGACAATTTATTTTTTGAACCAACGTAGCAAGTACATTGCTTCAAAGAGGGGAAAAATGTATACACAGAAAATGTACCAAATTGATCCTATATGCTTGATTCTGATTTACCAACACCATTTCATCCTAAATCATCTCCTTTGCTAGTAATTTAATCAAATAATCTTTATTTGATTAAGTTCATCACATTCTATCTTTTAATTCAATAAATCAACTTTCTTTGATTAAATCATCATCTCCTATTAATTAAATAAATCACTTTGTTTAATTAATCCTATAGTGCCCCTTTTCATTAAATAATTCATTTTATTGAATTAATCTCTAAGGTCATCTCATTTAAATTAAATAAATCTATCTATATTTGATTTAAAGCTAACACCATCCTCTTTAATTAAATAAATCAAATCTTATTTAATTAAGTCTAATCTCCTTTAAATTTATCAAATCTTGATCAATCCTAATCGTAAACCATCAAATCCTCTATCTTTTGCCACTTACTCATGAAAATCATTTTAATTAATTAATAAATGTCTATTTTCATTCAAAAAAGGCATCAATGGTGGGAATATTGTCCAAGTTTGAATTCTCCCTCCCAAAGGATTTTTCCTTCCAACAAAGCATTGAAGCCCCTTACAAGTCCTTTTTCTTGAGCCAAGTGATATTAACTTCATCTTTCATCTCATCCTTCAAGCCATCTTTTGAATTTCAAATTTCCCCCTCTTTGCACATTCTCCAAAATGTGTTCCATCTCTCATCAATAGCATGTTGACAAGTGGCGCTTTATCATTGGATCATTTTTAGTCCCACATCATCCATATCTTTCATTCTTCAATCCTTATCTCTTATAAATAAAGACCTTCTCTATTTGTTTGGGGGAGTGACAAACAATGTAAAATCATTATACTCATTTAGGAGGAGAATTGGAGCCAAAGTTATCATCTTCATATCAAGTTCATCTATTCTTCATCCATTTTATCATTTCTTAGCTAGGTTATGGAGGATTTTCTCCAAGGAAGCATCAAATCATCATCAATCTTCATCAAAGATCATCAATGGAGGAGTTGGGAAAGGGCCAATTTCCACATCAAATTGGCACCAATTCCCCCATGGGATTGAGAGTTTGCATGCTTAAATAGAATTTAATTGATTTTCTTGTTTTGTTCTTCATTCCTTTCCTATTTTGAGCATTGTAGATGAATTTCACAGGGAATCTTAGTTCTAACTTGCATTTGGATCTAATATTGTGTTTGTTTGCTATGTTTGTGCAGGTCTAGGATTGGGGTTCTACAAAAATAAATCAAAATGAGAGGAAAATGATTTAGACTTAATTAAATAAAGATTTTTATTTATTTAATTAAAGAAGATGGTGTTATATTAAATCAAATAAAGATTAATTTATTTAATTTAATGGAATGACTTTAGAGATTAATTAAATAAAATGAATTATTTAATTAAAAGAGGGACTATAGGATTAATTAAATAAAAATGATTTATTTAATTAATAGGAGATGATGACTTGATCAGATTAATTTGATTTATTTAATTAAGAGATGAAATGTGATGTTTTTAATTAAATGATTAGCAGAGAGATGATTTAGGATGAACTAGTGTTAGTAAATTTAGGATCAGCTGTGATTGGTATATTTTTCATGTCTACATTTTTCCCCTCTTTGAAGCAAAGTACATGCTACATTGGTTCAAAGAATAAATTGTCTTTATCAAAATTAAAAAATTCTCTGATTTTTTCAAATGCCCCATTGCTGCCCCAACGAATGAAGAATTACATTGGTATACTAAAAATGTAGAACCCCAATCTTAGACCTACACAAATATAGCAAATGAACACAATATCAAATCCAAATGCAAGTAAGAACTAAGATTCCCCATGAAATTCATCTACAATGCTGAAATAGGAAAGTAATTGAAATCCTATTTAAACATGAAAACTCTCAATCCCATGGGGGAATTGGTGCCAATTTGATGTGGAAATTGGACCTTTCCCAACCCCTATGCAAGCTTGATGAAGATTTGTTGATGATTGTAGCTCCTTGAAATTTTGGAATAGCCTTGCTATGAAACCATGAAAATGATGGACACTTGATATGAAATGGATAAAATTAGCTCTCAATGTGAAGAGAGTAACTTTGATCTAAGTTGTGAATCCAAAATACAAATGAAAGCCTTATATTTATAGAAAGATAAGATGGAGGAATGAGAAAAATGGAGTAATGTGGGATCATTCAACATTCAAGGGGAAAGTGCCACTTGTCAATATGTGAATGGAGGAAGCTTGAGCACATTTTGATGAATGTGCATGATAAATGATATTAGGTGGAATTTCAAATTTGAAAGTTGGCTTGTTGGAGGGAGAAAAGAATGACTTAAATGCCACTTTGCTCAATGCACAAGGACATGTAAGAGGAGTTAAATGCTTTGTTGGAAGGACACATCCCTTTTGGAGGGATTTTCAAATTTGGAAGAATATTCTCCTTTTATGCCATGTTGAAAGAAAATAGAGATTTAATAAATCATTTAAATGTATTTTCATGTGCAAGTGGCAAAATCGAGAGGATTTAGGTGATTAGGATTAAATTAATCAGGATTTGATAACTTTAATGAGGGATTAGCTGATTTGACCATTTGATTTAGATTTTTGGATTGAAATAAATCAAAATGAGAGGAAAATGATTTAGACTTAATTAAATAAAGATTTTGATTTATTTAATTAAAGAAGATAGTGTTAGATTAAATCAAATAAAGATTAATTTATTTAATTTAATGGAATGATTTTAGAGATTAATTAAATAAAATGAATTATTTAATTAAAATAGGGACTATAGAATTAATTAAATAAAAATGATTTACTTAATTAAGATATGAAATGTGATTAATTTAATCAAATAGAGATTATTTAATTAAATAATTAGTAGAGAGATGATTCAGGATGAACTGGTGCTAGTAAAATTAGGATCAGGTGTGATTGGTATATTTTCCATGTCTACATCTGGAGAAGAAAATGGAAATGATTCATGTGCTTCAAATTCAAAATCTGAGCTCTAGATAATGGCATTTGATGGAAGTTGTTCTCATGTCAATTTAGGAGCAGGTTTTGTCCTCATTTCCCCTTTTGGTGAGAAATTTCTTTTGCATATAAGTTAGAGTTTGACAATACCAATAATGTTGTTGAATATGAAGCCCTTTTGTTAGGGATAATTGAAGCTAAGGGTATGAGAATAAAGATGCTTAAGGTTTTGGGAGATGCTGAACTAATTGTTAAGTAGGTGTGAAATATTTTCACTGTTAAGAATGATATGTTAAAATATTATCGAAATCAAGTTTGGGACACCATCAAGAGCTTTGATGCCTTTTCAATAGAAGCCATCCCTAGAGAACTTAACACAAGGGTTGATTCTTTAGTAGTTTATGCTTCTCTACCCCACCTGCACCCAAAATTCAAGAACAAATCCTACAGGATCAAATTAATTTATCGAACCAGTATTCCTAACAATGTCAACCATTGGCAAGTCATTGAAGATGATAAACAAATTCATACATTCTTAGAAAATGTTGGGACCTTTGCTCAAGTATTCTTTGAAGGGAGTGACAATCATTGTAAGGACTTCTACCCAAATATTGTAGTTGACCTCCAAGATCAAGTTATTCAATTAAAAGGAAATAAAATACCCAAGGGGTTGGTTTATCTTGAGGATTTGTTTGATCATCATGATCATTTTTTCAAGAAAAAGATGAGAAATTTTTTTGGACATTTTGATGGGTTTGAGTCAGTGAATATTGGGAAATGCTACTCCCCAGAAGATACGTAAAAATTAGTAGCCTTACTAGTTAAGTACAAGTAAGTCTTTGCTTGGTGCTATGATGATTTGAAGAATTTCATGAATGGAAAATTTCAGCATCACATACCACTCAAGGAAGGGAAATCCATTTTCATACATAAATAGAGGAATTATAACCCTATGGTAACTGATGCAATTTTTAAAGAGATTGAAAAAATGCTAAAGGCAGGGATTATATATCCCATACATCATTCAACTTGGGTAGCAAATATTGTTCCACTTCACAAGAAAAATGGGGAGATTCAGATATGTGTTGATTTTATAAATCTTAATTAGGCATCACTAAATGATAACTATCCTCTACCTAACATGGATCATATTTCACAAATAGTTGTTGGCTCAGAGATGATGTTTGTGTTAGATTTATTTTCGGGTTACAATCAAATTAGTGTATCAGGGGAGGACTAGCACAAAATGACATTTACCATGCTTTGGGGGACTTTTTCCTATAATCAAATGCCATTTGGACTCATTAATGTAGGAGATACATTTCAACATGCTATGGACCTATCTTTTGGTGACCTACAAAACAAAATTATAGTCATTTACCTTGATGATTTGACAATGTTCTCTAAGAAACTAATGGATCGCCTACAAGATTTGGAATGAGCCTTACAAAGGTGCAAAGAACATGGTATCTTTCTTAACCCCAAAAATTACATTTTTGTTATCACTAAAGGTAAAATCTTAGGTCACATTTTTTCTAAAGAAGGCATCAGAATATATCCAAACTTGGTTAAGGCTATATTTCCATTAAATCTCCCTTCAAGTCGAATTGGTGTAAAATCTTTGTTTGGTCAAGTGAATTTCTTGAGGAAATTCCTCCCAAATTTCTCTGAAATTACTAAACACATTGTGGATATGATGAAAGAAAAACTAGGTTTTAAATGGAATGAAGCTAGGAAGCAAGCTTATGAAAACATAAAAGAAGAAATTTCCTAAGCTCCTATCTTGGTTAGTCTAGACTTCAAGAAGGATTTCATTATCTATTGCTACTTGTCCGAAAATACCATGTCTATTGTACTACTCCAAGAAAATGAAGATAAAGTTCAAGCACCCATTTCATTCATGATAAATCCATTAAAGAAAAATTAACTTAATTACTCTCCCATCAAAATACATGCATTTGTAGTGGTCAAAGTAGTCAAGCAGTCTTGTTTCTATATCCTGCATTCACACTCATACTGTCAAGAGCATATTAACCCAACAATACAATGATTGCAATAGGAGGGGTAGCTAGATAGCAAAGGTGCAAGAGTATGATCTAGATTTAAATCCTAAAAAATTAGTTAGAGGAAGGGGAATCTACAAGTTGATGGTAGAGAAAGTGAAGATTTACCATTGGTTTTGACTATTAGTCTACAAGATTAGTGTTTCTCTGATATTACTTACTTCCTTACTTATGGAAAATGTCCAAAGCACCTCTCAAGCAAGAAGAAAAGGAATCTGAAATTGAAGGAAGCTAGGTATGTTATCTGGAGTGACACCCTATACAAACATGGCATAGATGGGACTTTCTTGAAATGTGTTGATAAAGATCAACAAGAATGGTTGCTTAATATTTTCCACAATGAGGCTTGTGGAGGTCATTTCTCATCCACCGTGACTACCTTCAAGATGATAAGAAATAGATATTATTGTCCTGGGATGTTTAAGGATGCCTATCACTGGGTGGGTAAGTGCGAGAAATGTAAGTTGTTTGTGGGAAGGCCTCAACTAGTGGCTTTACCACTTAATCCTATGGTTGTCGATGGGCCATTTCAACAATGGGATCTTGATTTTATTGGGCTAATTATCCCAAAGTCTAGTGGAGGTCATACTCATATTATCACATCTATTGATTACTTCACCAAATTGGTGGAAGCGATTCCAGACAAGAGAACTACTTCTGAAGTAGTCTGTGATTTTATCAAAGAAAATATTTTGGTTAGGTATGGAGTTCCACATAAGATAGTTACTGATAATGTTACAAGTTTTTCATCTAGTGAGTTTTCAATTTTTTGTTATGATTATGGAATCTCTTTCTCCCATTCGGCGAACTATTATCCCCAAGGGAATGGTTAGTCAGAGTCTAGTAACAAAAAATTGGTAAATATTATTAAGAAGTTGGTCAAAGACCCAAAAGATTGGCACAAAAATTTGTATGAAGCCCTATGGGAAGACCAGATAACTCCAAAAAGGGCTATTGGAATGACCCCCTTCAAGTTGGTGTATGCGGTGGAAAGTGCACTTCCTCTTTCTTTAGAATTGCCAGTTCGTAAATTATAGATTGCTATAGAGGAAGCCAGATTCAATGATGCCTTGGAGAAGAGGATTTTGTACTTAACTAAAATACAAGAATAGTGAAAAGAGATGGTAGATAAGATAACCATACACTAAGAAAAGGTTAAGAATATTCTCAATAGGAAATCTAGACTGAGAAAGTTCATGATTGGAGATCAATTTTTTGTGGGATACGTGTAGGGAACGTAAAGGTGCTCATAAGAAGTTTGATTCACTCTGGATTGGGCCCTTCAAAATCATTCAGGAGTTTGGACCCAATACTTTTCAACTTGCATATCCTGACATAACTCCCTTGCCCATCCCTTACAATGGGAAATATCTAAAGCTCTATCAGCTGTGATGGCCTTGCGACCTCTCTTTCTTTTGTACATATTTAGCTTAGGGTTTTAGTTTTGGGTTTTGGTGCTCTTTTGGTTTGTTTCCTTGTTGTTGGAGAGTGTTGGTTTCCTCCCATTTAGGTCTAGGTTCATTACTTCATCCTTATCAATCTTTGTCCCCTATTAGAGCCACTATTATTATTATTTTATTCCCCACCTCATTGAGCCACCCACTAACTTGAAAACATCTCATTTTAATGTAGACAGTGTGTCATGTCATGGTATGAACCCAGGCGGTGTTTTGTTTAGTTCATCGAATCTCCCTCTTTACCACTTGGGACCTTTTATCTCCTTCCTATGTTCAAAACGAGCAGTGTTTTGTATGTCTCGTCGAACCTTGCTGCTGGCGTTATGATTATTAGCTTGGGCAGTATTTCACTATGACATTTGAACTTGGGCACATATTTATAAGGTTCTTTGAACCTCTTTTGTTACCACCCATAGAAGTTTGCTTTTAAAATTTTGAAAGACGGTTATGTGGGGAATAGTGAATGCGATAGCTACCACGTGTTATAATGCAAATTAAGACATTAATATCCATCTACTTCCATTTTTTTTTGTGAAGCCAATTTTGATGAAATAAAAGGCTAGGAAAACATTCTTATTGTGACAATTTTTTAGGATGAGTTGGAGGAGACACAAATTTCAAATTGTAGAATTCACCATTAAAGGTATTTCCAGTTTCCATTCATTGCAACCCATTTTTCAGAGTTATTTATGCTTGCATTGAAGAATCATATATTATTAAAATCCACTAGTGCACATGGAAAGGGTTAAATATGCGAGCTATGAGTATGTGTATGGGTTAACATATGAAGGAATTGAAATTGGTGATACTTGTCTAGGGCCCATTAATTTGGATGAATTACAAAATAAATTTAACAAGCCTAACCCTCCACCTATCATTAAAAGAGTAGTGGATAGTGGGTTGATTGAAGCTGCCACTTTTCCAATAGCTATGCAATGTCCCAAACTAGTGTTGGAATGTATCAAACACTATTCATAGACACAAGAAGTTAGGATAGAGGATAATAGACTTGTTTTGAAAATTCAAAGGTCTACCTTCATGTCATGTTTGAGAACTCTAGAAAGGGATGAATACTTTCCAATGGACATGACAAGCTCTTAGGTCAAGTTCACTGCCAAGAAAGGAATTTACAAAAATGTAATAGCAAAAAACTAGCTGGTTAAGTCGAAGAAGGGTAAGTCTCAATTTCCCCACAACCTACGCAAGAACCATTTTTGTAGACAAGGTGGCTGATATCATAGTGTTGCTGCAGAAGGTAAGGGGAAATGAAAATGCTCATACCTTTGAAGAATGGATGTATTTGTTCATGAAAATCATATTGAGTGGGGAGCAATTCCTAGACTAGGAAAAGATTAAATTAGTGACCATCTACATGAGTTGATGTCATTCTTCACCCTAAACATATTTTTCTTTATGTCATCATATTTAATATATGCCCTTGCTAGCACTTGACCCTAGCCTAGATTAAGGCCAAGTGATTTTCCTCTAGAAAAAGTACCAATTTATGATTATTTTGAAAAAATCCAACTTCACAAGAGCCTCTTGCATTTTAGAAGAGTTTCTAACAATTTTATCATGAGGATGGTTAGAGAATTGTAGTGGTGTTCTTCAATGAGGTTATCTCTGGAGGCAACACAGTTTATGGATTTTTACATATGGTAGCCATTTTATTCAATTCTAGAGATTTTCATACATAAGATTAGGCAGATATACGAGTTTCCCTAATAAATTACCCAAGTATCCTGAAGAAAAATGAGTGATTATTTAGGTGATTAGAAAATTGGCCAATGTTAATAGACTATGCCAAGGTCAAAAAATATTAACAATTAGTTTTCCATTTTGTTATGGTGTATATAGTTTCCAATCAATGTTTGACGCTTTGAATATTGTGAAGGAATTGTCCAGGTATTACATGCCCTCATATGACAAACATATTTCTTTTGATCTAAAAGATTATATTAAGAATAATTTGAAATTGGGCCCTACCTTCAATCACCAGTTCAACCTTGAAGATTATTGGGATGATTGCTTTGATGAATAGGAGGTTAGGAGAAGAAGCTAGATGAGATTATCAATAGAAAAAATAATCATTTATGATTTGAAATGGGATTTGCAAGGCATTGTTGAAGATGGGTATAACATGGCCAACTGAATATATACTGAATTAATAGAAAGTTGGCCCATTCCTGACATGGATTGGAATTTTAAAGTAAAAGAAACCATTGAAGCTAAAATTACTGATGTTTTGACCAGAACCCAAGAATGGGTGACTAAAAAGAAAACTAAGCAATCTCTCCTTTGTACTAGATCCAAAGATAAATGACTTGCTGAAGGTGCATCTCAAGCCTCTGTCAGCAGGCAATCAACTGGTTATGTTCCTCAATCCTTATCATTAGGTTCCCAACGAGATGGTGATGAAGAACCAGTAGAAAAGAATGTGTATTCACAAACTTGTGGGGATGAAATTTTGAACCATCCTACTCTAGGGAAGGATAATGAAGGAAAGGAGGAAGAATCTAAATGTTGATTCCCCCCATTCTCAAGATGAATCACTTGTTAGAGAGGTAAGCACCTCTCATAGGCTATAAATAATCACACCTGTAGGAGATACCCTTCCAATCACTCAGATGTTGTTTGAGTCCCCGGGTTTTAAGGAAACTAAGGTCATGGTAACCCTAACATGGTTGAAAGATTCGTTGTCACGAAAAAGGAAATTTATACAACCCAACTTTCCCAAGCAAGACATGGTAGGTCAATTGTTGTAGAGGACTTCAACTCCTAAACCTAAAAAGTTAAAGACCACTACTAGGCTTATAGATGACACAAAATCAAGGACACTTGAGTTGGAGATTGCACACCCTTTAGTGCAAAGAGATGTTTCTCAGGTAGCAACAAGTGACTTTGAAGTGAATAGGGTAGACCTTTGTCCTCCTACCAAGGATGGGGATGTTCATATTTTTCAAGTGTCAGTAGCTAGGATGGTTGAGAGATCAAAGAAAGATAAGGAAATCAAAGATGAATTGAAAGACAAAGTTTGGGACTTGACCAATTGTCTAATGTATTATTTTGAGCTCATCCCAAAACCTCTCTTCTAGGTAGATTCTTCTATTGAATCCGTTACTATAGTTGGAAAAGAAGCTCTAACTAAAATTAAAAGTTGTCAAAGTTTAAGTCGGGTTATAGATGATTGGAATGAATCCCTCATCAAGAAGGGAAGCCTTGTCATTACTGAATCTTTTAAACACTTCCAAGAGGTGAATGCTTTAAAAGCCACCTTAGGGGATGAAGCCATTGCTACTGAAAGAAAAGAGAAATTGTGGGTTAATTATCAAATTGAATTGAAGTTATTGATGAGCTCAGATATGGAAAGATTAGTTGTAGATCAAGTTATACCTAATGCTTCAGATACTCGCTACCTATCAGGGAATAAAGGAGTAGAGTGTAAATTATAGGTTGCTAAACAAAGTTTACAAAAGCTTAAAGAGATCATCAATGAATGCACTACCATTTCAAATGAAGCATTGAGCACCTTAGTGGCTCATGGTCTACTTCAAAATAAAGATGAAATAAGAGATGATGTGGATGTTAGAATTTTGGAAGCTAATTTCAAGAAAATGGTCAAAGAGACTCTTGAATTACACTCACTTAATGTTGAACACTTACAAAAACTAAGTGAATTACACCTGGTATCATCTTAGGAAATGGATCTTATGAAGGCTTATGAGCATTGCATGTAAACAACTAAAGATCATCATTTGACATGGAAGGTAAGGATGAAAAATGAAAGCATTCCCTAGCATAAGGAGAAGATGCACATCCTTAAGGTTTTCCAAGCATGGCGGAAGAAACCTTTGGTGATCTCAGAAGCTGGAAAGGAAGAGATGCTATCGTAATGGCCTAATTCCTCTTTATTTATTTTAAGCACATCTTTTGTTTAATTGGCTATTGACATAAAGAGGTAGGACTCATCTTCCTATTTAAAAAATGTATCTATCTTCATATGCTCTCTCTAGAAATTTTCACAAGTTTGCTCAATACTATTGATGAATGAAATTACTATTTTGTCTGTGTGAAATTTGGTGGAGTTAATTTGATTTCTTAAATCTTTGTGTTTGATAATATCTTATGCATGTCTTATCTTGGTATGAGCAATTAATTTCTTATAATCGATCTCATTTCTCACATGTTATTGAGCAGATGTTCTATTTCTGATGACTAATTAGTCTTTGTGCTAATACTTCTTATTTGTTGAATCACACACCTAATATTTAATTTTTTTTTGATATTGGGTATAACTTTTCTGCTTTTCGGTTAAAAGCACACATGATGTATTGTTTTTCTTGTTCTTTCATTTCATTTAAAATCATGTGAGGGAGTTGTACCTCAAAAAATTCAGAGAATATTCATCTTGTCAAAAGAGTAATATTCAGAGCTGTTAGGTTAATTTTTTTGCACCTTTTGGGCATTCAATTGTAGATTCTCAAGGTGCCCAATCTATTAACCAACACAAATGAATTTACTTTATAAAAAAAAATTGTAAGTATGTAGTCCTTATTATAAGCTTCCAAAAAAGTATAATTTTAATTAAATTAAATTTGATTATTATCTTTTTTTTTAATTTCTTGTGAATGTAGGTTTTTCATTGAAAATCAAACTCTTTATTCTTCACATATGGAAAAATAACATATTATAATTTAAAAAAAAAAATATCAGCGCACTAGATATTAATGTCCTTGATCCAACATAAAAATAAAATAAAATTTTGATACATAATTTTTTTTTATGTTTTAGCCAATAAATAGTGTCTAAATTGTAACTGGTCTAACTTTGAAACTTAATTAAGAAAAAAATATTCAATTGAATGCTATGAAACCAATTCCATGCACTAGATATCATAGTTACAAATATAAATATGAAAAAATAGAATTTTATCCTTCATAGAAAAAAGGTTATGTGTTTGCTAGTAATGTCACTCTTTAAAAATGGTGTTTATTGTTAAAAACTAATTTTCAAAGGAGATGGAAATAGAAGTGCAATATTGAACCATAGATTTTTGGCACCATGCACTTCTCTAGCTCTTCTAGGGTTTTTCACCTAAAAGGAGAGAGGTAGGGCCAAAAATGCTAAGGCGTTCATTCAAATTATGTTGTGTGATATTATATGAACTAAATGTAATTAAGTGATCTATTTGACTGATTATGAATGCAAAATCTATGTTTATACTATGTTTGAAAACATAGTGTTGTTTGTAAAAAGCTTAAAAAGGATGAAAAAAGTGTAAACTAAATCAAACAGAAAGCTTTTTTCAGAATATGTGCACCTGGAAAACTGGATAAGATTAGAAAATAATCTAGAAATTTGATGAAGTCCTAATTTGAGCTAACTAGGACTCATTCGCCACCCTGGGCGAATCTATCATAGTTCTAGTTTTTCTGCACAGAAGCTATTTTCTGTGAACCGAGAACTAGGATCTACATTTGACTCAACTATGTACCTCAGGAGGGACTCATTCGCCATGCATCATGAATCAGTCCAATTTCAAATTTTTGTGACTTCAAAGTTCTATTCTGCACCTTGACACCTGAACAACAATTTATGATGGAAACCCGATTCGAGATCTCAAAAAATTCCTACAAAATAGCTCAAAATTGTTTGTCTAATGGGGGGTTGTCCTTGGAAAAACCCCTATTTTGGGTAATTAAACCTTGAATGGAGAAAAATATGCATAAAACCCTAGCCTTAGAAGTGTTGAAGGCTAGGAAGATCTAAAATATGACAAAAGTCCTATTCTATTGTTCTAGAATAAGAAATGCAAAGATGATTTGTATGATGCAAGATCTCAACCCTAGAAACCTTACAACACATGAAAAATGGAAATGAAATGACATGCAAATGACAAACAAATAAAATGAAAACCATAATTTGAAGATAAAGTGAAAATGGAAGATGGAATCAATATGAAACCAAATCCTTAGGTGTGATTTGGTGGCTAGTTGCACCTCTTCACCCTAGATTTCTTCATGATACACCATAGGCATCGATCATCAACCCTTTTCAATATTGAATCTTTGATAAAGAGAGTGACCTTCAAGACCTACAAAAAACCCTAGTTTGTTGCCTTAAAACTTCAACTTTTGCTAATGAGACTTGTTGTGGAAGACTCGACTCTAGAAATTGCTCTTGAAAATGATGAAAGATATGTAAAATGACTTAAAAAGAGTATTGATAAGCAACAACACCTAATTTCCCCTTGATTTTGACCTAAGAGGTTGAAATTCACCAGAAATTTATGTTAAATTAATCAAATTCCTGCTCAAAATTGAAATTTCCCTCAAAAGGGACTTATTCGCCACCCTTGGTGAATGGGTTCTACCAGAGGGGACTCATTCACCCAAGGTGATGAATGGGTCCCACTACTAATTTTTGAAGGTGGGTTTTTAGGGTATGAGATAATTAAGTGTTGTTTGTTGGGTTTTATGTGATTTCTCAAGTAAAACGAGCCTCCAGATAAAAAATAATGGGTCTTAGGGTCCTATAAATGTTGTTTTGAAGGGTAAATGATGTGAAGGAACTCAAAATTGGGTCCAATTATGCATCAAATTGTCTCTTTTCTCAGGAGGGAAAATTTTCTACAATGCATTTACCCCCTACTTTAGCCCCCATATGACTCTATGTGCATATGTAAGCTAAAGGACTCTAAACGATGCACTTTATTACATAAAAGGATACTCATTGAAAATATGGGAGAATGAAGTCCCCAGTGTAGTTATCTACACAATCACAACATTAGAAACTACATCCTACACCACACATTCATTAATTGTCCAAAAATCCTTTTATCTAACTCATAGGAATCCAATTCGAGGGTAGATGTATGCCCCCTTGATTCCGCTTACTTTATGAAGGTGAAATCAAGGTAGTAATCTAGCCACATTGAATAAGAAACATCATATAAAAGAGAAATTCTAAGTACCATGATACATAACAATAGATGGATGATGATGTCGAGTGTAGAATCATGATTACAATGCATCAAATGATGTCAAAAATGGATTACCCTAGCTCCTGTTATGTTGATTTGGAGAAGATCTATGTTATGAGTTCTTTAAAAGATAATAACCTTATGTTAATGCATAAAAGTAAAAAGAGATGAAAAGGGATTAAAAGAAAGAGAAGAAAGTAACTTGTCACTTACTATTGATTTTACCTTCTTGTAGCTTGAGAGTGATGAGTGAAGGAAGAACATGTCGAGAAGACATGATTACACTCCTTCACGATTGGATAATCTTTGGGAGCAAGTGGCATGTGACAAGCTATATCATGAGGTGATTCGATTCTCCAACATTCACTTTATGATTTTTGTAAGAGTTTAATGACTTTAATGCATGGATAGGTTAATTTAGGGTCTCAGAAAAAAAAGTTCGCAAAGTGTCCTCTTTTTTCGCAAAGTGTCCCATTTGTCTATATAGATTGTCCCTTTTGTTTGCAAAGTGTCCTGCTTCTTCATGAAGTGTCCCATTTCTTTTTGAAGTGTCCCATTTCTTTGCGAAGTGTCCTGTTTCTTTGTGAAATGGCCAAAAAGGGTTCTAAAGTGTCTAGGGCCATTAGAAAAGCACATTAGATGTACTTTATCACACTTACATGATGAAATATTTGAATATTTGAAGAATTTATATGAAATTTAGAGTATTTTGTAATGATTTTGATAGGTCCTTTCCTAGTCACAATAGCCAGGGGGAAGACAACTCAAATTTCTGAGAGATCATGCACTAGTGCTATCAGCAATAGAGATAGAGAATTTGTAGTCAATGGGTATCTATTAGGCATATCTTATGCCACCTATGAGAAACCATGATGCCATGCTTATGGCTCTGTGCAAGCGTTGGGATGTTGATACTTGTACCTTTCATCTTCCCATTGAGGAAATGATTATCACTCTCGAGGACATAAACCACATCCTCTGAGTTCCCATTCAGGGAGAGTGGGTATATTTCTAGGGGGATTGATCATTTCGGGAGAAGAAGAGAGATATACAATATTGTTTAGGTGGACCTATACATGATGAGAGGGTTAGAGTGCAGATCAATCTTCCCATGCTATTGTATTCATGAACTTCTATGGTCAGACAGATTATGATGCACATAGTGGCTATTGTTCTCAATCCAGATAGAAGAGTGACACACTTGGATGGAGGAATGGTACACTTGGTATGAGGGATGTATGAGTAGAGAACAGTTTATGCTTGGGGCCACTACATTTTAGCACACTTGTATTATGATCTTAGTCGGTCTGTTTTTCAAGAGATCAACAGATGGTCCATTATATGCTTCTATACATGTGGTGCCTTGAGAATATCACATGTACCAGGCCTGTCAAATTCCATTGTGCTATAGCTGTGTAGGATATCCATGAGTATTCAACTATCCTTTATGATGCTTGTGGCAGTATGGGGATTTACACTTTTGGAGGGTGAGATTTGATTAGCTAGAGGAGGATGAGATCCTATGGAGACCTTATCTATTCATGTTATAGTGGCTAGATCCCACATGACAGTTCGAGAGGATGTGGATAGGTATCTAGCTGGGAGGCATAACTATGTTGTATGAAATTTCTACTATGGGTGAGTGATGCAATAGTTTGGATAGGTGCAGACACCACCGAGGGTATGCTCCTTCATTAGATGATTAGTGCAGAGTGCCTAGAGGCCAGGTGATACTATTGAATTGACTATAGATCATGTTCATGAGAGTGAGTATGATGATGCATATCATAACCAGCCACCAAAATCTGACACTGATGATGTTGGTAGCACAAACAAGCATGAGGAGTGGTGGTTATATGCACAACCAGCTCCTGTGTTCCCCATGGACTTCCCTATAGATGATGCAGGATCAACACAAGATGAGGGAGATGAGCTAGAGGAGAGAGCAAAGGAGGTTTGGTATAGGCCAACAAATATTTTCACAGATGTTATTGATGAGGAGTACTAGTCTAATTCTGATCCTAACTATGAGGACTAGGATGGAGGAGAGGATGATGAGGAGGAGGAGGATTATGAGGAGGATGATTATTATGAGGAGGAGCCAACCCTGAGCGAGGGTGATGAGGTAGCTATTGAGGATTGGTACGAGCATGGAGAGTCCTCAAATACTTATAGGACTAGATCATGAGTAGTAGCTACAATAAACATCAACACCCAGAGTCAGAGAGAGCCTAGCACATCCTCCATGCCCCCTAGAGAGGATGAGGTGGACATTCCTCATGTATTTGGAGACACAAGTGATGATATTTGATTTTACGCATGTCCTTTAGTATTTTATGCTTTATGTATATATATATCATGATGATGTGTTACTAATTGTGTACATTATCTATCTTTTAGGAGCAACAAGAGACTAGCGATAGTTCTATCGTGAAGCTGCCATAGAGATAGTGCTTGCATCCATCAATGAGGAGGAGATGGATCTAGACTACGTGCCCCACCAATCATGGAGGAAGAGCCAAAGTCACTCAGACCTTTTGCAAGGTTATAGGAAGCATATGAGAGTGTGAGGAGATGACTCCGTTCAGTTGAGAGTGCACTACAATCAGCACAGACCTCAATAGAGGTAGAGAGACTGCATGCAGAGCTAGCACCGACATGAGTGGAGAGGGATCAAATGGAAGAGGAGCAGCTTGTAGTTGTTGGTTGAGTACAGGGTTTGGATTATGCACTTAGACTCAAAATTTCATGATCACGATCACACATGATTGTCTCATGATGACCAGGGACCAGATCGCAAGTGCCAAAGCTTGAGGGGTCTAGCTCTCATAGACCACTATGACTTTCTATATGATATTGAGATGTATATAAAACTTTGATATATATATAGACATGCACATTTTATGTTATGATGATGTGTCTCTTTGTGTGGATGCAATGTGATTAATTAAATGACTTAAGGTAAAAGTATTTAATTAATGTCAACATGATTTAACAAGATTAATGTCATCTAGTGTAAAATGTATTGCAGTTTCACTTTAGATACAAAATTGTTAATTAGAAATAAATATGTTAAATTAAATACACCTATAACTAATATAAGGATTTAACTTAACAAAAGATAAAGGTGAATAGTATGAATCCTAAATTAATTATAAAATGAATTTAATTAATTACCTTAGTGTTCAAGACAAACACAAAATTTGTTGTCAAGAACGAAGCAATGTGAAAGCTATTTAGAATAAAATCAAATAACTTTAAACAACACTACTTTATGAATCATACTATTCAAAGAGGTTAGAGATAGTACCAACACAAATGTGTGGCATTAATAGGTTCCTTAAGGGGTGTTCCGTCAAGCTGCATTAAGAGATAAGCACTATATCCATAATTGGTATCAACTATGTAAGGTCCCAACCAATTAGGGTTGAACTTATCTTTATCTTCATTGTCAACACTAGTATTGTGTTGATTTTCAATAAGAACAAAATCTCCCTTGCAAAATGACCAGGGGATGACATGAATGTTGTGTTTGCATTGTAATTGTTTGATGTGAGCTTGGAGATGTTCAAGAGTGTTAAAGCACTATTCATCAAGCATCTCAAGTTGATGTAATTGTTGATCTTTATAAATGTCATCATCAATAAGATCTTGGAGAGCAACTCACAAAGTAGGAATTTCTAACTCCAAGGGCATAATCACATTAGTGTCATAAACAAGGTTATAAGGGGTATTTCCTATGGATGATTGAACATTAGTTCTATAAGCCCAAAGTGCATAAGATAGTTGTGTATGCCAGTCTTTATGATGTTTGTTGAAAATTTTCTTGAGGATTTGTTCCAAAATCTGATTTGTATTTTTATCTTTTCCATTGGATTGTGAATAATATGGTGTAGAAAAACAATGTTGAATATGGAATATTTCAAGAAACTTCTTAACTTCGTTATTTTTAAATGGAGTTCCATTATCTAAAACGATTGCGAAAGGGAGTCCAAAGGGAGGAATTATGTGTTCCAATATGAAATGACAAATTGCTTCAGCAGTTGTAGAATGGAGAGGGATAGCTTCCACCCATTTCATGAAATAGTCTATAGCAATTATGATAAACGTATGGCCAGTGGAAGAGGGAGGTCAAATTTTACCAATAATATCCAATCCCCATACTAAAAGTATCCAAATAGGAACTTGGGAATATAATTCAGTAGTAGGAGCAAGAATCAAATGGCTATGTTCTTGGCATTTGCGACATTGTTTAACATAGGTGAGGAAATCCTTCTCCATATGTCTCCAATAATAACCCATATGGATAAGTTTTTTCACTAACAAACGACCTCCAAAATGACCTCCACAGGCACCAGCATGAGCTTGTTCAAGTGCTAAACAAATTTTAGAATCTTTAAGACATCATAATAGGAGATAATTAAAATATCTTCTATACAATGCATTTCCAAGGATCACATAGTTAGCCGCAAGTTTATGTAAACTTTTTTGAGCATTTGTTGTGGTAGGTTCAGGAATGGTACCATCTTTCAAGTAGTTGTATATTGTATCATACCATTCACACAAGGCATCTTGAGTTATTGCCAAAATGTCTTCTAATAGAGTATCGATCAAAGGTTTCATGATGGGATGGATAACAAAGGTGAATTTTGTGGAAGGATCATGTGGGGATATAAGAGAAGCTACACTTGCCATTGCATTTGCATGGGATGTTATCAATGGTGAACGATTCAAATTTTTTTAATAGTCTCACTATAAAATCCTTGTATTTTGATAATTTGTCATGTTTAGTTTGATATGAATTATTGATTTGTTTGATGACCAATTGTGAATCGCCAAAGATCTTGATATGTTTGATGGTCATTGTTAAAGCAGCTCACAAACTTGCAATCAATGCCTCATACTCAGCTTTATTATTTGTGCATAGGAAATTTAATCGATAGGACAAGGGAATAAGTTTTCCATTGGGTGGAATTAGTATCACTCCAACACCAGAACCTGTTCTGCACTTAGATCCATCAAAAAATAATTCCCATCGTTTAATGTTAGTAGTTAAGACATGATCATCAGGAAAGGAATCATGACTAGGTAAAGCAAAAGGAGGAGTGACAGCTAAGTGATTTGTTAAGGCTTGGCCTTTGATTGTTTCTTGTGAAACAATTTAAGGTCAAACCTAGTTAACAACATCACCCACTTAGCTAAGCATCTTGAGAGATCTATTTTGTTGAAAAGATGTTTAAGAGGATCAAATTTTGTGATGACTTGTATTTCAGCATTTAGTAAATAATGTTGCAACTTACTAGTAGGAAATACAAGATCCAGACATTGTTTTCAATTAGGGAATATCTAGTTTCATAATCAATTAAGGTCCAACTTATGTAATAAATAGGATGCTCTTTGCCATGGTCATCATGTTGAGCCAATAATGTTCCAAGAGCATGAGCAGATGTGGCAATGTACAAGATAAATGGTCTATTTGGCACAATAGGTTGTAAAATAGGTGGAGTTGATAGGTATTCTTTTAAACTCTCAAAATCATGTTTGCAATCCTCATCCCACTCAAAAGGTATACCATTTTTAAGGAGATGCATAAAGGGAAATGTGTGATAAGCTAAAGATGCAACGGAACAACGAATAGCTTGAATTCACCCTTGTAACATGCACAATTGAGAAATATTCCTAGGAGGTGGCATGTTAATGATAACATCAATTTTCTTTGGGTCCACCTCAATGCCTCTATGAGTTATGACAAACCCCAAAATTTTGCCACTATCTATGCAAAAGACACAATTTTTGGATTCAATTGCATATCATATTTACATATTCATTCAAATATTTTGTTAAGGATATTTACATTGTCTTGGAATATTAACGATTTAGCTAGAATATCATCGATATAATCTTCCATTTTTTTGTGAATGTAATCATGAAATATTAATGTCATTGCACGTTGATAAGTTGCATTGACATTCTTTAGAGTGAAGGGCATCACAACCCAACAAAATGTTCCCCAAATAGATGTAAAGGTAGTTTTGTATTGATCTTGAGGGTTAATAAGGATTTGATTATAACTAGAAATCCATCCATGAATGACAACAAAGCATGTCCTGTAGTTGAATCCACAATCATTTCTATATTAGGAAGTGGGGAATCATCTTTTAAAGAAGCTTTATTCAAGTCACAAAAATATGTGCAATTCCTAATATGATTATTGGGTTTTGCAACTGCAACAATGCTTGAGACCCAAGGAGAATAATCAATAGGTCTAATAAAGCCTGCATCAAGGAGTTTTTTGAGCTCCTATTTAACATGCAAGGCTATGTTAGGATGCACTTTTATTATATTTTGATGAATGGGTTTAGCATTTTTAGCAAGGACAATGTTATGCGTCACAATTTTTGGGTCAATTCCTGGCATATCAGAATATTTCCAACCAAAATTTTTAGGAAAATCATGAATTAAAGCAGTAGTGTCTTCTTGTTCTTCATCATCAAGGAACTTCCCAACCTTAATAACTTTATTTTTATCATTAATTTCCATTGGCTCATCAATTGTTTCTCCTAAAGGGAGTGCATTAGATTTAGGACCTTCAGATTCATAAAGCTCTTCAGTGATATCCCTTGATATTTGGTTGGTAACAATCATGGCACAAGGAATTTTTTTCATGGAAGTAAGCGAGGATGTTATCATAAATGCCTAACATTTATTTCAAAGCTTCATCGCCATCGACATACTTGCATGAAGGTGGTAAGGTTATATCAAGCAATTCAGGATGTTTGATTGTGAGTTTGTGTTTTGGTTGACATGTTATAGCATTAATGTTCAAAGATGGTTGTTGAGTAGCTTTGGTCATTTTAGAAAAAGAATATCCCAATCCAATTTTTATTTCTTGTGTATTAGGATCAATAGGGACACAAATACCTTGCTCATGTTTTCCACACCCTTTTTCAGTATAGCCTAATTGTTTTACAAGTTCATAGCCTTTTCCATAAATTTTTTCCATTTCATTTGGATTAGGTGGGGATTGATAATCTATCTCATCAAAATTTGTTGTGTATGTTGTATTGTCATCAAAATTATATGAGATAGATTGTTGAGATGATCATTCAAAATTTTGAGTGGGCATGATTGTTCATTGTTCTTGTTTCTCATCTTTCTTTTGTGTGAGTATGAGTTGGTTATTTTTAACGAACCAAGTAGGCCTTAGCAAATATCTATGAGTCTACTGAACTCAATTCTTGAATACTTGCTAGATGAGTGGCCAAAAAATGAGATAAACTATATATTTCTTTATCTCCTACACTTTAGGTTCTTCCAAAACTGGGAGGGTGTTCCCATAATGCCAAATAGATAACTCATTTCAACAATTTACACATACATTGTAAATCAAGGTAGACATATTCTCATTTATCACAAATAAGATGAAACAAATCACAAAGGTGGAAATTATTTGAGTTAATTATGCATCTTAACCTGAGAATGCAAAAAAACAACAAATAATAGGTGGGTCGATGATTATTTTAAAAGATTGCTCTTAAGTCGAAGGATTGAAACCCAAAGAAAGGTTAAATTGGTTAAATATTAGTGCCATTATCTATGGGTTAGGAGCCTGCACAAATCAAAACATAAGGAATGTTTAATTTTGACCAATTATGATCTAGTGATATCACCTTTCAATTCACAAATCAATGACTGAATACTAAAGACTACTTATCAAATCCAAATGACTTCATATGAGAACCCATGATCTAATTCAAGCATTTTAACTCATTCCATGAACAAGAGCCAAAACCAAATCACATATCAATGCATAACATGATGATAATTAATGAAAATTGATCAACATTTTCATTAATAATTCTAATACAAAACCAAAGGGAGAGACTATAGACTCAAAAAATCTCCATTATCATTAAAAAATACTCAAAAACCATAAATTTAACTAAATTTACTGTCTAGACTCAAAACATTAGATAAAGACTTAACATATCTACTCTATATTTTTCTAATTCTCTCAATGTAGCTCTAGAATTTCAACAAAAAATCCTGTACAAATGGACTTGAATTCCCTTTTATAGAATAAGGGAGAAAAAACAAGCTTCAGGCCAATTGTACACATGTCAATATTGAATTGGACTGCTAGAAGGTATATTCCACATTTAATTATATTTGCAATCATAAAAAATGGAGGGAATACACATAAGACAAAGAATATTTACATTTTCAATGAGGAGCAACTTTTCCTTTTCAAAAGACATATCATAATTAACACATCCAATTCATTGAGAAAAATGACAAAATGATGTAGACCATAGGTGAGTCAACATCTCAGTCAGCATCCTACATCATCAATAGCGGATACTTTTTTGTGAAACATATGTTTTGAATTTTTAATCTCGAAGGCTAGAATTGTACAATACATGACCATGTATATATTTCACAAACCAAACTTTCCAACATATAACCTTCCCTACTCTTAATACTCTTCCTTATATGGCCAATCAAACTCAATTATTTTTTCCATGGATTTCCTGTAAGGGGAATATTTGGTTACAACTGCACTAGATTCCCTATCGAAATACTCTAGAAAGCTAATAAGAAATGTTAGCCTCCCTAGGGTGTTGTTGAAGACATCAATATTAACTTTGCAAATTTTATTTCCCTAAGAATCAATAACCTCATCTAGTTACTTGACACTATTGAGCCTCTCCTAAATCTTCTCATTCAAATGTTTTAAGGAAGTGTAGAAAACCTTTGGTATATTCTCATACATTGTATCTTGAGCATTCTCTAGAAACTTCTTATAAACCTCAATTTGCAGAAGCAGTTGATCTTTATCAAATGAACTAGAGCTCGATCTACTTACTTCTTCCTTTGCAATTGATTCTTGTCCTTGATTATATGGTACTATTACTAAAGCCTAGATATGAAATGAGTGTTGCACATATGTCATTGGAGAAACTAAAGATGGGTGGCTTGAGCTAGGTTGACCTCATTCTTTCTGTACTTCCTCTCTTTGTTTATAGAATGCTAGTTTAGTTTCAAGTGTAACCACTTTCTGTTGACTACTATCATAGTCATTCAGGAGTTCACTATACTTAACTCTGAGATTATCTCTTTCCAAGGTGAGAACCTCCATAGTTGACTGTGTAAACCTAGAAACATTAACAACCATGTATGCAACTTCCAAAATTGGAGTATCAAAAAGTCTTTTTACAAGAAGTTGTCCACTAATCTCTGATGGCTCTGCTAGGACTGGTTTCCTAGATGCTAAAGATAATGACCATATCACCAATGCATCCCAATCCTCACTGAAGGTCAAACCTTGAAGGGCCATTTCTAGTTCTTACTCTATTTGTACAAGAGGTCTTTTAGCCCTTCTTATAGCATCTAAAAAAATATCATCACCTATATTCCATTCTGGCAATAGCAACACACCACTCTTCAGAAGATCCACATCCATATATACATTGGGAACAACAAATTTCCCCATATTCAAATCCCATGGGTTATTAAAAGGAGACCCAAGGTTTATATTTCCAAACCAATGTTGAAAAATTTTCTATCCTGTGTAGGGTACCTCAACATCCTTGATGAAGTAAGCATTATCTATCAAACCCTCCTTCACAATAGGGCCATGGAACAAGACCCTTCCCTCTAGTTTCTTATTTGTAGACTAGGGAAGCAAATCAATTACATCTTGTAAAAGGGTTCTAAACTGAGTAGAGGAATAAGTACCTTGAATTTTTGGAGCCATGGGCTTGGGTATATAGGAGTTCTTTCAAAGGAATTTTAACTACTTGAATCCTAATTGCAATTTACGACTAAGGATGAGGGATAAAATTGGGCAATTTATAGGGCTACAGCTTTTAAAAGCAAAGATTAACCCTAAATTTAAAGCAGTGAAAGAAAAATGAAGAAACACACTTGTTTTAAAACAAATTAAAAGAAAGCCCTACCTTAGAAAACTGAAAAGGCACAAAATTGCATTTATACTACTTTCTGCTTTCAACCATGACAAACCCTAATGTCGGCCCAAATAATTTTTGCAATTCGCTTCTTAGCTCCTTGCGTTGCCTTGGACGCATCTTCAAATCTCAAATAAGCAAGCGTTGACCGCATGCACAATTTTGAAGGGAATTGAATAGGTTTATGAGTCACCTCCACCATTAATGCCCATTTGGATGAAGCAAACCAATTGCAATAGGTGTACTTAGCATTTTTTAATACACATCATCAATTCATGGCTGAGCTAGGCTTCTCAAATGACTTATATTGAGTCAAAATCATTTGAATTTTCAACACCACTCCAACTCGGATGAATAGCCAATAGGAATTTACTAACATGACTCTCCCTGTGTACAAGAGGTCCCCACTTGCTAGTAGTCATAGAGCACATGTGCCACTATCTTGTGGGTCTCACCATTTTTAAAGAACATGCATCTTTCTTCTGTGAGCTAGTGGGGAATGTCTGTGATCATTTCTCTTTGTTGGCTTAGCACCATCGATCTCAGAGTCATGGGTGTTGAGATGGGACACACTAGTAGGGCCCACTTACATGTGGCACTATTTTTCTAACCCTGAAGCAATTAAAATGCACTTGCTTCAAAAGGATAGGCCAATGGAGAACAATCTAGATTGAATCTCGTGATCTTCAAACCTATAGGAACATGCAACAATTAATCTTAAGAAAGAGGCCTTGACTAGGCCGACGAGGATTTACCCCTTGGTGGTTTATGACTTAAGCATAAGTCATTCATATGAGAAATATTAAAGGCCAACTTTGGGAATATTTAAGACATCTTGCGACTAGGGATAACTGAGCAATTCTAAATGAGGGGGCTGGTAAGAAATGTCAAAAAATGACTCAAGAGGTAACTTATATCACTAGTAACCATACCCACAAGTCAATGCAAAAATAATACATTCAAAGATAACAAGGGGATTTTGGATGACAAGCTTATTTAAATAGAACCCTAAACCCTGTGTGCAATCAACATACAATGTTGATATTGAGGACAAAAGACCTCAAAATATGAAGGAGCGGCTCATGCTCGGGGATGCATACCCCTGGTGGGTATGGTGAGGAATAGATCTCTTGGTAGAGCAGACCAAACACAGAGGGATCAAAAAGGGAGGAGCTTTCCCAAACAAGGCAAGCAAACACAACATAAAGCAAACACACCAGACCCTATGTACAAAATTTACAAAACTATATAATGTACATGGAATCAAACCCACTTCAGGAGAAATAGGGTTTCAGGAACTTTCCATGTAATATTAATTCTATAAATTTGGGGGCAAGTGATTGTAAGAAGTAAGAATCTTCCCCATGAATATTTGTGATTAAGGACCAATTCGAAGGGGATCAAACTTCCCATGTTTTCCTTTATCTTCCAATCTAGCATTCCACATCAATACCATATATCCCACCTCAAATTTCCTTGGCATAGCTCACTTGTCATATAAATATTAAACTTGAAGTTACATCTTTTCATTTTTCTTGTTAGCTTCTCTCCTTAGCTCATCAAGCTCAACCAATTCATTCATCCTATTCTGCATCTCATCACAAATTTTAGTATCATATTCTTGAAAAAACTTATACATATTCATCAAATTATTATGTGGGATCCTAGCCTCCACTCCATACACCAAGTTGAAAGGGGAATTCCCATTAGCTTTCTTGACTATGGTTCTATCTGCCCATAATGCTAGTTGCAATTTTGAATCCCAAGCCTTCTTATTCTTGTCAAGCCCTCATTTAATAATCTTCATGAGGCTTTTATTATTGGATTTAGCTTGTTCATTTCCATAGGGATGATATGGAGATGAATATGACACATTAGACCATGCCCATTACAAAAATTCATAAATTCTTCTGACCTAAAGCACATTGCATTATCTGTGACAATTTTTTCGGGAACACCAAATCGGCTTAAAATATTCTTCATCAAGAAATCAATGACTACTTTGCTTGTAGCATTCTTTATGGGGATGGCCTCAACCCACTTGGTGAAATAGTCAGTAGCAACCAAGATCCAAGCATGTCCTCCACTGTATTTTACCGCGATCTCTCCAATAAAGTCGATACCCCACTGATGAAAGGGGGCTAGTGCTAAAATTGGTCTAAGTGGTAAATTACCTCAGAATTTTAGTTTTCCTATAAATTTCTGACAAGCATCACATTTTTTCACAAACCGGTGTGCATCCTTGAATACTGTAGGCCACCAAAACCCAGCTCTCAAGACTTTTTTTGTTGTTGTCTTGGCCATATAATGACCTCTGCACACTCCTTTATGTATTTCAATAAGAAGATCTTCTGCTTGGTCACCATCCACACATCTTAGGAGCACACCCTCTAGGCTTCTCCACTAGAGTTCACCATTAATGATAACATACCTGATTGCATGTAATTTCAAATTTCTTCTTTCATTCATTGGCATGCCATTTGGGTATTTCATGGTCTGTAAGTATTCAACAATTCTTCGGTACCAACCACATGTTTGCATATCAAAAATAGGAGAGACATTTTCCAACTCTACTTCATTGATTTGGTTGGCTTCTAGGTTAGATTCAACCATAAGTTTAGCTAAGCCTTGGCCCCTAACTAGCTTTGTAATCTAAATATCTATGTTGAATTCTTGGATCCTATTTTTCCACCTACATCTTCTGCCCATAGTTTCTTGTTGAGTAAAAGTGTCCTTGACCGCTACACTTGGGACGTAATCCACCACCATGGAACCAGTCAAATATTTTTTGAAATTCTTTGTAGCCTTAACTAAAGAAAAAGCTTGTTTCTCAGTGGTATCATATTTCAGCTCAACTGCTTGCAAGTATTTACTAAAGAAGGCGATTGGTTGCTCATAACCCTCATCATTTTTTTGTAGCAATAATCTAGCTATAGTGTGAAAAGAGGAAAATGTAAATAATTGGAAAGGCTTGGCATAATCTAGAGTCTTTAGGATAGGTGCAACCTTACTATCATCTTTGATAGCTTAAAAATCTTTAAGAGGTTCTTCTGACCATGCCACCTTTTCTCCCTTTTTGAGAATCATTGATATAGGTATAACTATTTCTGCAAAATTAGTGACAAACCTTCTTAGGAAATTTATTTTCCCAAAGAAATATTGAATACCTTTGACATTCCTTGGTGGTGTGATCTTTTTGATGGCTACTACTCTTTCAGGATCAATCTTGATTCCTTCATTTGAGACAATATGTCCCAACAACTTTCCTTTCTTAACCCCAAAAGCACACTTCTTGGGATTCAATGAGATGCCATACTCTAGAGCCCTGACAAATATTTTCTCAAGATGTGAGCAGTGGTCCTCCTCTTTCTTACTATGTGCAATAAGATCATCTTGATAGATGGCAAGGAATAAATTTTTAAAATCAAAAAAATCCACATCCATAGCCCTCTGGAAAGTGGCACTAGCATTTATCAAACCAAATGACATCCTGACATAAACATAAGTCCCCTAGGGGCTTGTAAAGTTTGTTTTGTATTGCTTGGATTCCCTTACCATGACCTGGTTGTAGCTAGAAAATCCATCCATCATAGAAAGTCATTCACAACCAGTGACCTTCTATAGCATTACTTCCATGTTGGGTAAAGGATAATTGTCTTTCAAGGATGCAACATTTAGGTTTATGAAATCCAAACATAATCTTAAGTTGCCATTTTTCTTTCTAATACGAACCAGGTTAGACACCCATGAGGAGTGTCTTAGTGGTTTGATAATTCTTGCATCACTTAATTTGGTGAGCTCCTCTCGCATCTTGGGCCTTAAGGTAGGATTAATAGGCCTTTTATTTTTCCTAAAGGGTTTTGTATCAAGATTTAGTGTAATTTCATGTTGAAATAAGTCCTCTTTGTAGGCTTTCAAATCATCATAATACTAGGAAAAAACATGTCTATACTTTCACAATAATGCAATCAACATGGTGGTCACATGTGGCTTCATCCTTTTCCCTATATATACCTCTTTAGGGGCAATGTATGGTCCCAAGTTGATTTCCTCTAGGTCTTCTTTATGTGCATTTCATTGATTAACATTAGATATACCAGGGCCATCAAAAACTCACTCAAGTGCAACTAAACCCTTAGGAATTTTATTGGTCATAAGTTGAATTATCTCATTACCGAATAGTGTCTCCTTTCCATCCACTTCCACCATAGGGTATGTGTAGGATCATGATGGGCCAAAAAGTTGCAATATGATGGGTATGTGGCTGACAATTTTTTTTTTTACCCAAAATTGATGAAATGAAAAGGGTTTTTAAAGGATATTCTCAGCTTTCTAGCAATATAAATTATGCTTTACTTTGAATTTAATAAGTAATTATTATTCATTTTCTATTCAAATTACGACTGAGGTCCTGATTAATAGATTGATTGAAAAAAACCTATAGCTTTCAAACAATATCACATTTTTTGAGTCCAAAACATGCATCACATTCTATGCTTTACATACTATAGGATTAAAAAAATAAAACTTGAATTTCATGAATTTTTGACCAAGTTAAGGTGGTCAGACATACGAGTTTTTTTATATTTTTTAAAAATTGTAATAAAAAATTCATAATTAATTATTTACTTATAAAACAAATTATGCATCACATCGAGACATGAGTCATCTACTTATATATAAAATATTATAAAAATATTATCATTTTATTTGGTTAGGGTGGTTGACGGACACACCTTCTTATTTTTCCACGAAATTTAAGTACTCTTGCATGAAATTTCAATTTTTTCCAAATAGATTTTTTTTTTTCTTAAACAAACCTAGTAGTTTAGAAACTATATTCAATTTTCTACAAATTCTATTCTTACATATTTTTGATATAATATAGATAACTTATTCAAATTTTTACGTCAAGTTGCCTAACTCTGATTTTTCTTATTTTTTTGCCACTTAAGGGCCTATTTTTTCCATGATGATCCTGCAAATACCCCACATGGGCACTAAAATCAATCTCTTGATTCTCATATCTATCCACACAATGCAGGAATTTCAATATGTCATTGTCATCATTGAACACCTTCCAGTTGTAGATGTTGTGTGGTATTGTTGGTCTTGTTTGCACCTTAATCCTTGAGACACCATCAAAAGTTACATCATCAAGCTTGACAACAATATTGGCCAATAGATCTACTTTGACATTTTGTCCCCTTTCTACCCAGTCTATCCCAAAGGAATCAAATGATTCAATAGTATCCCATACCTCATTCCTATACTATCTCAATCTTTTTTCCTTTGCAATAAATCTAGACTTGACTTGGGACACCACTAGCTCAGAGTCCCCAAATACTTTTAACATCTTTATTCCATGCTTAGAATCTAACTTTAGACCGAGTAACAAGGCTTCATATTCAGCCACATTATTAGTACATGTAAACTATAGCAAGAAGGAGTATTTAAACATCTTACCTTGAGGGGAGATAAGAATGACCCCAACATCTAAACCTTCTTTTGAACATGCTCCATCAAAATAGAGCATCCACAAAGCATCTTCTAGGGATATTTGTGCAACTTCCTTAGCAATTGGAGTAGGATTAGCTTCTTCCTCATCTTGTTTCAACTCCTCTAGATGGAAAGTTTCAAGGCTCGTGTTCACAACATTAATCATTGGGGGATCCTCTAATTCTTCCACCAACTCAATCATATGTCAGAATCTTAATTCTCTAGTAATTTTAACATCCTTTTGGTCAATGGAGAATGTGGAAAATGATAAATCACATTGCATACTTCCCCCCATTGAATCACACCATTGTCTAGATAGCAACATCCCATAAGTAGGGGGAATGTCCACTACTGTGACACTCATAACAAAATCCTTTTTTGGAAATGCATCCAACCTATATGGAGCCTCATAGATTACACCAATGATAGAGACCTACCTTGAATCCATGGCATAACATTTCCCATATGTACTATCAACTTTCAATCCCATCTCCTCCATGATCTTAACATGCATGACATTATTTGAAGCCTCAGAATCAATCATACAATTTATAAGTATCTTTCCATCAATAATCATACTCAAAAAGAAAGGATTGACCAAACTTTAGTTTGCTATAATAGTAGTTCCTAAATAAAGATGAGGGTTTTCACTAACAATTGCTTCTAGTTCAGTACCTTTTGCTCGACCAGAACTTGTGTTAGGTATATCAACCTTTGCATCATTCTAATTCCCTCCTGCAATACTATTGATGACAACCATAATTTTATTTTTATGATCATCAATCCTAATCATTTCAAGGAGTGGGACTGTGATCTAGATCTGGGACAAGACTTGAAACATATCAATGGGAGAGTAACTAGGCTCTTAGGAAATACTATTTCCTAAGGAGTTACTTTGTCAATTTTCTTCTCAGCTACCTCAGAGGCTAGTTTCAATTCTTTGGTCTTCAGGTCATGATGTGTGACTTCAGCATTAGCCTTAAATTTATTGCCTCTCTTCGCCTAGATTCTTATTTCTTTTGGCTCCTTAGGCTTGGTTTCTTCATTCTTGTTCTTTGCCTCAGCTCCCTTACTATCGAAATTGTCTCCTTTCACAAATAAACCTTCAGGATGGCCTTGATTTCCACTTACTACTCAATTCATCAATTGGAGATAACTTTGTGCTTGAGCTCTTGCAGCCAAGGCAGCTATATATCTTTCTATCTCCTCATTCGAAAGTCTTCTCAGGGAAAAGTTCTATGTCTCAAGATTGCAAGAAATATATTCATCTTCCCCTTCCTCTCCTGACAATACCTACTGATGATACATAATTGCTTGTCTTCTTTGTGTATCAACATCATCTTTGTCAATATCATCACTAGAAGAATAACCACCATACTCCAAATTTGACCTAGTCATGAACACATTTGCTGACTCATCTAGATTGTGTGGTGAATGGGATTCCCCTTGATCTTGTTGGTTTTCTAACATAGATCTAGCTACAACACACTGTTGTGGTGCATGAGGAATCTCACATACTTCACACCATGGAAAATCCTCAACTACATTTGTGGTATTCTTATGTAGAGGATTAGGTGTAGCTTGATAATTCTTATGATTATTCTGAAGTGGCTTACCATTATGCCAATTGGTATGATAAGGGAAATCTTGAAGTCTAGGGGACCTATCATTTCTTTGAAATTGAGGTTTATCATTTTTTTCTTGCTTTTGTATCAAACTAAGAACTTGGTCCCACTTCTCATCAGGAGCTATAGTTTTGCTAGATTTCTCATTTTGAGCTTTGGAATTCCTTAGAAGTTTAGTGTCATCTCTCATCCCTACCTTACCAGAGGCCCTCATATTATTCACAATGTTCACATCCATTTTATATGCTTCAAGCAAGGTTCATGGATTCTTGTCCCTAACTAAGTAACACATCTTAGAATCATAAGCATTGCAATATGTTACCAAACATGCATCAGGGTTAGGTCTCAAATAAGCGGGTACTCTATTCATAGACTTTTGAAACCTTGTGTTGAATTCAACAACAAATTCATTATTTCCTTTGGTGATGTTATTAAAATCATTCAATCTAAATCTAGGATCAATCTGATCCCCATATTGTTCCCTAAAGGCTTGGTAGAATGATTCCTTTGAATCAATACTTCCATTAGGTAATCCTCTATACCAATCCCTTGCATCCTCAACCAAGGATTGCATAAAATAATTCATTGCTACATCATCTTCCCATAATTTGAAGTCCTCAACAAAACTCTTGAAGGCTTTCAAATGATCTTCTCCACTAAGGGAATTATTTCCAGTGAATTTAGGGAGATGTTTTTTGGCATTGTTTGGGACATGATTTGGGTAACCAGGGATGTTGTCAAAACACAATTTCCTATATCGGTCATTATGAGGTGCCTCCCTGGGACACCTATCCCTATGAGAATCCTTTTGTGTATCATTTTTCTTGCTATCCATTTGATCACATTCCTTACCCTTCCCATTTCCTTTGCTACCGTCATTCTTGTTCTTACTTTCTTCCCCATCATCAGAATAAGAGTTACTGCTTCTATTTCCACCTCCTCCACCTCCTTTATCACCACCACCCCCTCCACTAGGAGTATGTCCCCTGGGCTTATTTTCATGAGATGCACTATCACTCTTTCTAGAACTTGAAGGCTATGAGGTTGGGATTGACATTTTGAGGAAAGCAATTCTTCTAGACATTTATGTGTTATGTGCTTCTATCTCTACTCTCCTTAGCTCTTCTTGCAATTTTTCACTCTTCAATTGCAATTTCAAAGTATTAGGGTCTAAAGTTGCAGTAGATGGGTCAGGATTGACTTTTGGACTGATAATAGGTATCTTGGCAGATGAGGTAAGGGCATCTGTGTTGATATTGGTGTCAAGAGAATTGGAAATATTTTTATGTGAATTATCAACAATCCTTTTCCCATGATCTATAAAGGATGCTTTCTTAGGAGGGTCAAAAGATTTGGTAGCAGTAATGGTTGATGTATAAGTACTAGTAGTAGAAGATCCCATCGAGATTGTGATTTTTGGGGATTCAAGGACAATGTGGGCTGCTACTTTGGCGGCTTTCTCTTTAATAATATTTTCTCTAGCAACCTTTTCTGAGGCTATATTTTCTTGAGTAGCCTTTTCAAAGGCTCTTTTCTTAGCATGTTCTTCTCTCATTTTCTCCACTCTTTCTTTCTTCTCATCCCTTTCGAGCTGCTTAGCCTTAATTCTATCCTCCTTTTTTTGAGCTCTTTTCTCTACTTGTTTAGCCAACCATTTAGCCTCTTCATCCAAGGCTTTAATATCATTTTTTTCATCTTCCCAATCTTTGAGGAAATCCCCATACTCACTTTGAGCTGGAGTATGGAATGTTTGATCCACAACTTCTTCCCCAAGGAAAGTGAGTGTTGGTGGATTGGTATTTTATCCTCTAGGATTAAAATTTTCCCCATGAAATATAGATCCCATCCTTGGTATCGGTGGATCTGAAGGAACTTTACTCTTACTACATAATTCCCACTTATCTTCTTCTCTAGAAATTCTAAGATTATCAAACACTTCTTCAGTAGGGAAACTATCTTGTCCTCCCTCAATTGCCCCACTATTACTTGAATCTTTAGTAGTATTTGCACTAATTACTTCATTATTAAAAGTAGGAGATTCTCCATGAAGAGAATCAATGAAATTACTAGATTCTATAGCTTTCTTCTTCCATAGAGGTTGTTTATCCTTTGCAGGCTTAGATTCTACTTTCTGTTCAGGATTTTTCTTCAATTGACTTCTGTTTTTCCTCAAGATGCTTGTCAAGCTATCAAATTTCTCCTTATGAGGTTCTTTATGAGATGTACTTGTCACAATGGTGTGAGAAAATTCAAAGTCACCACCCAGGGTACTGGGAAATAAGATTTGATTGTATCTAGACTTGTTATTTACAACTTCAAAGAGAATTTTGAACATAAACTGACATAAAGTGATAGAACTAACCAAAAGTTGACACATGAATAGAAAATGACGTATATGACTCCTAAGAGTGAATGGAAAACTAGTTTGACAAATAATGATAAAGACTTGACTCTAACTATACCAGATCTACACTAGAGACACTAAATTTTTTGAAATCTCCCCAGTAGAGTCACCATTTTGTTGGTTATTTTTAATGAACCAAGTAGGCCTTAGCAAATATCTATGAGTCGCAAACTCAATTCTCAAATGCTTGCTAGACGAGTGGCCAATAAATGAGATAAAGTGTATATTTATTTATCTCCTATACTTTGGGTTTTTCTAGACCTGGGAGGGTGTTCCCACAATGCCAAATAGATAACTCATTTCAACAATTTACACATACATTGTAAATCAAGGAAGACAGATTCTCATTTATCGCAAATAAGATGAAACAAATCACAAAGTTGGTAATTCTTTGAGTTAATTATGCATCTTAAGCTGAGAATGCAAAACAACAACAAATAATAGGTAGGTCGATGATTATTTTAAATGATTTCTCTTAAGTCAAAGGACTGAAACCCCAAGAAAGGTTAAATTGGTTAAATATTAGTGCCATTATCTATGGGTTAGGAGTCTGCAAAAATCAAAACATAAGGAATGTTTAATTCTGAGCAATTTATGATCTAGTGATATCACCTTGCAATTCACAAATCAATGACCGAATAGTAAAGACTACTTATCAAATCCAAATGACTTCATATAAGAACCCATGATCTAATTCAAGTATTTTAACCCATTCCATGAACAAGAGCTAAAACCAAATCACATATCAAAGCATAACACAATGATAATTAATGAAATTATCATTGATCAAAATTTTCATTAATAATTCTGATACAAAACCAAAGGGAGAGACTATGGACTTATAAAATCTCCATTATCATTCAAATATACTCAAAAACCATACATTTAACTAAATTTACTTTCTAGACTCAAAACATTAGATAAAGACTCAACATATCTGCTCCGTGTTTTTCTAATTCTTTTAATGTAGCTCCAAAATTTCAACAAAAAAGATCCGCACAAATGGCCCTCAATTCCCTTTAATAGAATAAGGGAGCAAAAACAAGTTTCAAGACAAGTGTACACATGTCAATATTGAATTGGACCACTGGGAGGTATATTCTACATTCGGTTATATTTGCAATCATCAAAAATGGAGGGAATACACATAAGACAAATAATATTTACATTTGCAATGAGGAGAAAATTTTCCTTTTCAAAAGACATATCAGAAGTAGCGCATCCAATTCATTGAGAAAAATGAAAAAATGATGTAGACCATAGGTGAGTCAGCATCTCAGTCAACATCCTACATCATCAATAGCCGATACTTTTCTGTGAAACATATGTTTTAACTTTGTAATCTCCAAGGCTAGACATGTATAATACATGACCATGTATATGTTACACAAACCAAACTTTCCAACATATAACCTTCCCCACTCTTCATACTCTTCCTCAGATCACCAATCAAACTCCATTATTTTTTCCATGGCTTTCCTGTAAGGGGAATATTTGGTTACAACTCTATTGGATTCCCTGTTGAAATCCTATAGAAAGCTAATAAGAAATGTTAGCCTCCCCAAGCTATTGTTGAAGACATCAATATTAAATTCTTTGCAAATTTTATTGGCCTAAAAATCAATAACCTCATCGAGTTCCCTCTTCCATTTCTGCAATGATTTCACTTAATAATTATCCACCTCAATATTTGGTAGTGGTGCTAAATTAGTGTGGTTATATTGAGCTATCAACTCTATTATCTTTTTCTCCAATGGAGTTGCATATCCTTGAAACTTTTGCTCACTCAACTCACACACAAAGTCATAAATTGGAAGCACTAGAGGGTACTTGTCTTCATGTTGGCTTGCTCCCACTAGAATTAACTTCAATTTCTCAACTCTTGGGACCCATTTATTTATAGTTGGTATGGCCAAAATTTTATCCTTTTGAGACAACCTCATCGCACACACCATCAAAGAATAGTTGTCATGCATGCTATTGAGTCTCTCTTGAATATTTTCATTCAAATTTTTTAAGGTAGTGTAGACAACCTTTGATATATTCTCATACATTGTATCTTGAGAATTCTCTAGCAAATTCTTATACACCTCAATTTCCAGAAGCAGTTGATCTCTATCAAATGAACTAGAGCTTGGTCTACTTATTTCTTCCTTTGTAATTGATTCTTGTCCCTGATTATATGGTACTATTGCTAAAGTATAGCTATGAAATGAGTGCTAAACATATGTCATTGAAGAAATTGAAGATGGTAGGCTGACCTCATTCTTTTTGTATTTCCTCTCTTTGTTTATAAAATGCCAGTTTAGTTTCAAGTGTAGCCACTTTTTGTTTACTACTGTCATAGTCATTTAGGAGTTCACTATACTTAACTATGAGATTATCTCATTCCAAGGTGAGAACCTCCATAGTTGAGTAGGTAAACCTAGCAACATTAACAACCATGTCTGCAACTTCCAAAGTTGGAGTATTAACAATTCTTTTTACAAGCAGTTGTCCACTAAGCTCTGATGGCTCTGCCAAGATTGGTTTCCTAGATGTTGAAGACAATGACCATATTGCCAATGCATCCCAATCCTCGCTGAAGGTTGAACCTTAAAGGGCCATTTATATTTCTTCCTCTATTTGTACAAGAGGTCTTTCAACCCTTCTTACAGCATCTAAAACAATACCATCAGCTATATTCCACTCTGGAAATAGCAACACACCACTCTTCTTTACAAGTTCTTTGCCCTGCTGGGAATTAATATTTTTGAACTCATCTTTCATAATGCTTCTTACATTAACCTCAATGACACTTTCAATTGATTCAAGGTGCAAGATTATTTCTATAGCTACATTCTCTGCATAATTTTCAACCTTGGATTTCCACCAGAAATCCTGAAATGTAGGTCTCAATGAAAGAATCATCTTCTATAAACTCTTTACTGGCCTCTACCGTCAAGTCATTTGCACTATTCAATCCATAAATGTCAATCTTCCCAAGTCTGAGAATACGCTATCCTAAACTTGAGGAAATCGTACATTCATGAGGAGGCATCCATATCTACATTTCCTTAGGGGTGATGAAGATATCATCTTGATCGGTTTCAAAATAATCAACCACTTCTTTTGCTTCAGTAATTTACATTTTTAGGTGGTTGCTTAGGAGGGGAAAAAATTTAAGTAGGTGAACCAATATCAATTACAGGTAAAGAGGTCTATGGAGGGGAAGTTGGCATTACACTCTTGGGAGATTTTACGTTTGGTTCTTCAGAGGTGATAGTGGCCACTAAGCTCCTTTCCTCACTCGCCATTTTCTTCCTCCTAGAATAAATCCTCAACTGTTTGGGTGGTTGATATGTAGGTTTTTCTTCTAATTTCATATCAACATTTTCTTCAACCACCATTGCTTTTCCCTTATCAAGAACCTCCCACTGCTCTCTCAAAATACCAACAACACTCTCAAAATTTTCCATGACATACATGGCCCTACTAAAATCACCATGTATATTGGGTAGAGGATCATATTGATGATTATTCTTCTTCTTAGCTTCCACCATATTTTTATAAGCCAGGTATTTGGCTTTTCTTTCATCTTGTTCCTCAACGTTAAAGAGATTCTTGATGATATCCTTAGGGTAATCAAAAGCATGTACAAAGATACTCATTTTCTTATCCACTTTGAGTTTACTAATGAAGCCTTCAGGATCATGATTCCTCAGGCTCATAGTCATCAGTTCATAAGGTGTTAGTAGATTTTCTAGTTCCTTTACTGCCCCTTTTGTCACAATGTAATCTACAAATACAATCCATTCTAGGAAGAATGACCCCTTCCTTGTTGATTCAGGTAGATGTACTTCTTTTACAGCTCCAACTGCTCATGATCTCAAGGAAACCTATTCTCAAAGGAACACTTATAGGAAGAACATAGGGGCCCAAACCACTACCATATATCTTGAAAATTGTCTTATCATGATACAAAATCAAATCTCCCCAATTATGGCTCAAATTCAAATATGGACTTAACTCCCTAGGTCTCAAGAATTCATGAATTTCCTTAGGAATCCTAGGTGGTTCAAATACCAAGGCCCTCCTTATCCTGGATGCAAATTTTTTTCTAAACATTAAAAAATTGTACCTCTTATCATCTTTATCTAGGATACGGGTCTAACACTGAACAAGTAAGTCAACACCATCCCTTTTTCTTTCCAATGTAATCTCCTTCTCAAAGAATTTTTGTCCCTTATATAGGAACATATTCATTAACAATGAGTACCACCAGAATTTCACCCATTGTTTTCCTCTTTGCAATTCAACTAAGCCTTCATGGATGTGATCAGCTAGATAGGTTGCATAATCATAAACAATACTATACGGTGGATGTTGCATATGTGCAGCCAGGTAGCTATACTCCTTTTGTAATGTGTCAGGTGGATTGATGCCTATAATTTGGTAAAAAGAGTAACTGGAAAAATAGCTCATTGGGAAAGGTTCAAGCTCTCTATCATCAATTTTAACCTTCCTGCATTGTTTCCCAGTTCCAACCACTACAGTATGTAGGGGAATTTTTTTTTACCTAATGAATACCTTGGTATTGTTATGCTCTTCTTTAAGAGTATCCATATCCAAAGGAAGCATATTCAAATTCCTTTCATGCAGATCAAAAACCTTTTCAATTTCTTCACTAGTTATTTTTACCATAACCACCCCATCATATGATCTAACTACCCTAGAAAATGGATCATATTTTGATGCGACATCCTTCAAAATGTGCACATCCATATATACATTGGGAACAACTAGTTTCCCCATATTCAAATCCCATGGGTTACTAAAAGGAGACCCAAAGTTTCTATTTCCAAACCAATGTTGAAATATTTTCCATCCTCTGTAGGGTACCTCAACATCCTTGATGAAGCAAGATTTATCTATCAAACCCTCCTTCACAATAGGGCCATAGAAAAAGACCCTTCCCTCTAGTTTCTAATTTGTAGACAGGGGAAGCAAACCAATTACATCTTGCGAAATGGTTATGGATTGGGTAGAGGAAGAAGCACCTTGAATTTTGGGAGCCATGGGCTTGGGTATGCAAGAGTTTTTTTGAAGGAATTTTAACTACTCGACTCCTAATTGCAATTTATGATTGAGGATGATGGCTAAAATTAGGAAATTTATAGGGCTATGGCTTTTAAAAGCAAATATTAACCCTAGCTTTAAAGCAGTGAAAGAAAAACAAAGAAACAAACTTGTTTTAAAACAAATTAAAAGCAAGCCCTAACTGAGAAAAATTAAAAGGCACAAAATTGCATTTACATTACTTACTGCTTTCAACTGTGACAAACCCTAATGTCGGCCCAAATAATTTTTACAATTCATTTCTCAACTCCTTGTGTTGCCCTGGACACGTCTTCAAATCTCAAATAAGCAAGCATCAACCACATGCACAATTTTGAAGGGAATCGAATAGGTTTACGAGTCACCTCCTCCATTAATGTCCATTCGTGTGAAGAAAAAAATTGCAACGGGTGTACTTAGCATTTTTGAATACATGCCATTGATTCATGGCTAAGCTAGGCATCTCAAATGACTCAGATTGAGTCAAAATCATTTGAATTTGCAACACTACTCCAAATTAGATGAACAACTAATAGGAAATTTCTAACATGACTCTCCATGTGTATGAGAGGGCCCCACCTAGTGGTAGCCGTAGAGCTCATGTGGTAACATCTTGCAGGTCTCTCCATTTTTAAAGAACCAGTATCTTTCTTCCATGAGCTAGCAGGGAACAACTACGATCATTTCTCTTTTCTCGCTTAGCACCGTCAATGTCAAAGTCATGGGCATTGAGATGGGACACACTAGTCGGGCCCACTTACATGTGGCATTATTTTTCTAACCCCGTAGCAATTAAACCTCACTTGCTTCAAATAGACGGGCCAATAGGGAACGATCTAGATTGAATCTCATGATCTCATGATCATCAAACTTGCATGAACATACAATAGTTAATCTTAAAAAAGGGGCCTTGACTAGGCCGACGAGGCTTTACCCCTTGGGAATTTATGAATTAAGCATAAGTCATTCATATGTGAAATATTAAGGGACAACTTTGGGAATATTTAAGACATCTCGCAATTCTAAATGAGGTGGCTGGCAAGAAATGTCAAACGATGACTCAAGAGGTAACTTATATCACTGGTAACTGGACCCACAAGTCAATGTAGAAATAAAACATCCGAGGAAAACAAGGGGATTTCTGATGACAAGCTTATTCAAATAGAACCCTAAACCCTATGTGTAATCAACATACAATGTTGATATTGAGGACAAAAGACTTCAAAATATCAAGGATTTTTTGGGGGTCTAACAAGTATGTATTCACCCATAAATGAGGGTG